>OV277872.1:12402698-13017948 GCA_922989275.2 Gari tellinella
GCAAAGCACTAAAACGTAGAAAAGAACAACGTTTGGACAATTCTGATATTTCATGTTTATCTTGGTGGCAAACAGTTTGGAGCCTGCTCAGACGCCGGGTAACCCGGCGTCTGATCTGGCTCCAAACTGTTTGCAGTGGAAATAAACGTTTTAGCGTAAACGCGTTTATTGGGAAAGAATAACACACTTTCCACTGTATTCCTACTTAGAGTATTAGGGTCGGGAATCTCCGAAAGATCGCGATTTCTTGACGTGAGACTGAAAATAACTCGCTATATTAATGATGGATTGTATTAAGCGCACTTTTAAATTTCATCCAAAACCATTGTCGGTGTGGTCGTTTACTTCAAAATATTTCTGCTGTAGAAAAGAGGGCTGCATGTAATCGTTTTACTGCCATATGACACTAAAGTGGACTTTCCGAGCAGTTTGGTTCAAGATCAGACACCAGTGTTGTTACTACTCATTACAATCGTCTGGAATGAAAAAATACTCACATAAGGTTTACCAGAGGCCAGAATATAAATATTTGAAATACCCCGTTTCTATTGCTATGGTAACTACATGTATTGACAATTAGTATATCAGTGTATACAGTGGAGAATGTGTTATTCTTTCCCAATAAACGCGTTTACGCTAAAACTATTAGTTGCAGTGCAAACAGTTTGGAGCCAGATCAGACGCCGGGTAACCCGGCATCTGATCAGGCTCCAAACTGTTTGCCACCAAGATAAACAAGAATTATCAGAATTGTCCAAAAGTTGTTCTTTTCTACATTTTAGTGATTTGCGTTTGCGTACGTTTGCGTTTAAACGGGAAAGAATAACATATTCTCCACTGTAACTATTGACAATTAGTATATCAGTGTATAGGTTATCCCAAGAGACCATTGGTTACACTGTAGAACGCTGAATAAATTTTGCCTTCTTTAAATCCGATATTAGCTTTCTTTCTCTGTAGGTTCATACATACAAATCGTGATACAAACATGTTGAACATAGGCGGCAGTGTATTCTGCGTATGATTACGACTCAAACTGTTTGCAAATGGCATCCAATTCCCCTTTCCGGATTGAAAGGTTTAACTTTTTCACCCCTGACACTTGTAATGGATGGTTTCAATTACCAACTAAGTAGAGCCCATTTATGACTATTTAGGGTTATTTTCTTGCAATATATTTGAAAATGATAAGTAGTGCAAACCCTGAACATAGTCTTACAGTGGAGAATCTGTTATTCTTTCCCGTTTAAACGCAAACGTACGCAAACGCAAAGCACTAAAACGTAGAAAAGTACAACTTTTGGACAATTCTGATAATTCATGTTTATCTTGGTGGCAAACAGTTTGGAGCCTGATCAGACGCCGGGTTACCCGGCGTCTGATCTGGCTCCAAACTGTTTGTATTGGAAATAATAGTTTTAGCGTAAACGCGTTTATTGGGAAAGAATAACACATTCTCCACTGTATCTGGGTCTACACTGTTTGCATAGGACACGTGTACTCGTTACATACACACTGTCTGTAAAGTACCTTAAGCATACTCGTCGCAAAGGTCTCAACGGGTTAACACTTAACCCAATAGCCTGTTTCTTGATTTGAAGATATGTGACCACTTAAAGCAGGTTGACAGTAAAGTAGAATGAACCTATCTTTGCTATATTGTATATTTATGACTGTATACATTGGAACTATTTTCTCCAGTGAAGGAATAAATCAAATGCGCGAAAAGGCGCCTCCATGTGGTAAATGGTTCAACATATACGAACCATTATTGCACTACTAGAGAACCGCTGTTTTCCAGTCAGCATTCTATCAAAGAGGACATATTCGATAATTCAATTGGGAATTATTCAATCCGACGTAATATTGTGCATATTCGATCACTTGTTCTATATAGCCATATCTCCTTGTAGCTTGATTTCAGTATTGTAGACAAGTGGTTTGCTTGAAGCAGGCAGAGAGCTAAGCCAAATGCTTCTTACGGAGCATTCTGCTTTCAGCTACAATCTGCTAAGACAAATAAATATTTCTTATGATATATATTCCTTACTGTATAATGGATATATTTTCTTAGGTTGGTGAATAAATTAAAGACGTATCCCTTTGATAATGTGATGATACACAAGTTTACTATAGCGGTCGTTACTTTAAATGTGTCGTCAAACCGTCCCGTACAAGTTTAATATCGGAGAGAACGTTATTCCGTCCCGTATAAAACGAATAAGAGGGCAAACGCAATGCATTTAACCGGAGAAAATGTGAACATTTTGAAAATTCTAACGATTTCCTTTTGTTTGAGTAGCAAACAGTTCGGAGCCAAATCAGAGGCCGGTTCACCACTGTTTGCAATGGAAATTATTGTCCTTGCACAAACAAGTATTTTCGGAAAGAATAATGTCTACCGTACTGCATATGTTTTCAAGAATTTCTGTGACTCTAGAATACACATGGTCTAGTTACAGTGGAGAATGTGTTATTCTTTCCCAATAAACGCGTTTACGCTAAAACGTTTATTTTCACTGCAAACAGTTTGAAGCCATCAGGCTCCAAACTGTTTGCCACAAAGATAAACATGAATTATCAGAATTTTTCCAAAAGTTGTTCTTTTCTACGTTTTAGTGCTTTGCGTTTGCGTACGTTTGCGTTTAAACGGGAACGAATAACAGATTCTCCACTGTAGTAGTTACTGCACATAGAGGTACACTGGAGAACATGTTATTCTTTCCCGTTTAAACGCAAACGAAATGCTAACGCAAAACACTTAACTGTAGAAAATGGCATTTTTTAAAAATTTACAACCATCTATTTTGATGTGAGTAGCAATCAGTTTGGAGACTGATCAGACGCCGGATTACCCGGCGTCTGATCTGGCTCCAAACTTTTTGCAATGAAAGAATAACGTTTTCTCCACTGTAACATCATATTGTTACCTCATATTTCTATAATGCATCCTAATCCAAACCCGTGTTGTGTTCTTATTTGCATTGAACATATTAGTCTCAGCATCAACACTTTTGATGGGAAAGAATAACGTAATCTCCATTGTACAGTGGAGAATCTGTTATTCTTTCCCGTTTAAACGCAAACGTACGCAAATGCAAGGCACTAAACGTAGAAAAGAACAACTGTTGGACAATTCTGATATTTCATGTTTATCTTGGTGGCAAACAGTTTGGAGCCTGATCAGACGCCGGGTTACCCGGCGTCTGATCTAGCTCCAAACTGTTTGCACTGCAAATAATAGTTTTAGCGTAAACGCGTTTATTGGGAAAGAATAACACATTCTCCACTGTAAGGTGACATATTGAAATTTGAGAATGGCATTATACAATTATTGTTGAACTAGCTTTTAAACTACGACCGCGACACTTGAACGCTTCTGTTATTAGCCTTATTCGTTTACATTAGTTTTTACAAGTGATCAGTTTATCTGAAATTAATGAGTTTGCAAAATAAAATAGCGTTACTGAGTGGAATTGATGTTTCGATTTTAGATTAGATTCTATAAATTTCGTTTTTATATATTTATTATGGTTTATTTTCCGTTCTTTGTTTTATACTGATGGGGAATACAAGCAATTCCCGTTTTCTACAGAGATTCTCTGCCACCCTGCATCATAACTGGCTACAAAATACCGTTAAGCAGTACTTCATCGCAAACACTTTGGTTTATCCCGTTTAAACGATATGATAATATTCAAATGTAATAAAATGTAGAATAGACACAATCCTGGAAATATTCTGGATAACGGTTGGAACAACAAGATACATCATTTCGTGGAGAACATTAAGCATTTGTTTGGGTCCTCCGATATTTAGTATTACTCTGACTGTGTAAGATTTATGTTGAACAAATGTTACTTCTCACTCTCTCACTGCCTTGCCGAAAGTGCAAAGTTATTTGCAAACAGTTTGAATCCTGATCAGACACTCGTTTTGAAATGTCTTCAGTCATGCTGCCTTATTTTTTAACTTTTAATCGACATTGCATACAAAAAAAAACGCGGCGTCTGATCAAGATCCAAACTGTTTAACCCTCATTTCGATGTTACTTTAGTCAATCTATCTAAAATTTAAAGCTGGGAAATAAAAGCAGAGACTATTGTTTCAAGCAAATGGCGTCATGGTAATACAGTGGAGAATGTGTTATTCTTTCCCAATAAACGCGTTTACGCTAAAACTATTATTTGCAGTGCAAACAGTTTGGAGCTAGATCAGGCGCCGGGTAACCCGGCGTCTGATCAGGCTCCAAACTGTTTGCCACCAAGATTAACATGAATTATCAGAATTGTCAAAAAGTTGTCATTTTCTACGTTTTAGTGTTTTGCGTTTGCGTACGTTTGCGTTTAAACGGGAAAGAATAACAGATTCTCCACTGTAACGATGCTTAAATATATTCACCAATTCAAGAAAAACCTAACAGAATACAATTACACGCATTAGTGACACGCTTAAAATGATACATCAGGAAAGATACCTCTTCCTAGTCAGAACCGGCTATACCGTATTTTTTAACAAAATGTTTTATTTTAACCCCTTCACTGCCATTGCTTCATTAAACAAATTGCCACCTGCTTTTTTATTTCTCCAATTTAGAGTTTAGGTAATTTACTTAAGAAATATTAAACTGAGTGTCAAACAGTTTGGATCCTGATCATACGACGCATAACACGGAGTTTGATCCAGATCCAAACTGTTTGCAAATAACTGTTGTATTCGGGGCAAGACAATGGAGGGATTAATTGAATGCCACAATAGGATTCAATTTTATTTTTATGTTGCAACTTATGCGTATAGTATTTCCAAAATTGGATCAGATGTTTGCCAATTTCGAATCGCATGCTGATTTGATACAGTGGAGAATCTGTTATTCTTTCCCAATAAACGCGTTTACGCTAAAACTATTATTTGCAGTGCAAACAGTTTGGAGCCAGATCAGACGCCGGGTAACCCGGCGTCTGATCAGGCTCCAAACTGTTTGCCACCAAGATAAACAAGAATTATCAGAATTGTCCAAAAGTTGTTCTTTTCTACGTTTTGGTGCTTTGCGTTTGCGTACGTTTGCGTTTAAACGGGAAAGAATAACAGATTCTCCACTGTATACATGTATAAACAGATCTTGAAAATCTAAGAGCTGAAATAGATATTTCATTGGGGATTAATCCCCTTCCCTTCATACGCTAACCCAATTGCACTGGAATTGTCAAACAGTTTGAATCCAGACCAGACGCCGAATTACTTGGCGTCTGTTCAGGATCCAAGATGTCTTAACACTGCATGTTTCTCCAATCAAATTGTCTAAAAATCTAAAATTGAGAAATCGAAGTAGAAATGACCCTTCAGTCAAAAACAATAATCATAACAATAACAGGGTTTATCCAATATGCTAAATGTCAAGATACAGTGGAGAATCTGTTTTTCTTTCCCGTTTAAACTCAAACGTACGCAAACGCAAAGCACTAAAACGTATAAAAAAGAACAACTTTTGGACAATTCTGATAATTCTTGTTTATCTTGGTGGCAAACAGTTTTGAGCCTGATCAGACGCCGGGTTACCCGGCGTCTGATCTGGCTTCAACCCGTTTGCACTGCAATTAATAGTATTAGCGTAAACGCGTTTATTTGGAAAGAATAACAGATTCTCCACTGTAGCTCCTAAGGCATGTTTACAAGATGCGTTTACAGGTCTCAAGGGAGGGCTTTTATGATATAATATTTCGTGAGATATTTGCTTTGAATCTCAATGTAGAACGATGTTGTCCATGCATGAAATATTCTACTATTGGCGATCAATCATTACCCCAATATTCAACCTCATATTGAACCACTAACCTTGCACCAAGACCGATTGTATTGGTATTTGAATATGCAATCATAAAGGTTCCAGACCAGATTACGAGTTATTATTCGGGCTCCTATCTGTTTCACACTCATATAGATGGGATTTCAGCAAAAAATACTGATAACCTAAGCTAGAAATAAACTAGAAGTAATATATTATCAGACGATTTAATGCAACAATGGACTAATTTAGAAATTGCATGTATCACATTTCCGTAACTTGTTTAAATCTTATTTGCTTAGTTTTTATTTATTTTGCCTTGTTTTTTATACTCGTGTTTCTTAAAGGTTTGCGAAACCTTGCACGTTTCTGTAATATGATTTGGATGTTTGAATGTAGATCTACATACCATATTAAACCCTTCACTACCATGATGTTAGCAATTTTAAAACAATCAGCAAGGTTAAACACTCATCGTCCGCGTTTATTTCACAAATTTACATTTTATGTAATTTGATTAAAATCGATTGAAAAGAGTGTCGTACAGTTTAGATCCTGATCAGCCGCCGCATAAGGCGGTGTTTGATCAGAATCCAAACTATTTGCAATTAAAATTGTGTACTCGGTGTAAGGCAGAGAAGGGGTTAAGGCAACTATAAAACAGGAAAATCGGATAAATATATACAGCAACTTACTACCTAATATGTTCTTATTGCTACCATGTTTTGTACTCTGTATTTTGGATTGCTAATGTACAGTATATCAAATTGATATACAAAATGGATATAAAACAGTTCTTTACCCTTTCATGTCACTGTTTCCTTAGTCAAAAACGCATAAAATTCCAAAGTTGTAACGTCAAAGCAGAAGAAAAATAAAAGCAGACGATGATACGAGAGCGATTGTGTTAGACGGGTATTTCCTTCATACTGGCATTGCCATGGTTAGAGAGATGTTGAAGACTTATAAAAGTTACACAGATATTTTCTTCACAAATTAATAAAGTCTGCCTGTATCAGTAGATCTGTTATCGGGTTTGAAACAACAAAAAGTGCGCGACATCGATACGATGTTTATACTACATGTATTTCGGTGCCAACCAAAAGCTACTAAATTCAGCATTTAACCCTTTCAACATCAAACCTGTCATTAGGTGTGTACCCCTTCACCGCCACAGTGTCGTCTACTGTTCAATAATGTTGTCTGCAATATCGTTTCAAAGTTGCAACAAGAATTGAAACAAGTGTCAAACCGTTTGGATATTAATCAGACGCGTAAGATCCATACTGTTTGCAAATGCGGCAAATGCGCCTTGTGGCGCCATTGACCCAGTGAAAGGGTAAATTAAATCTGTTTACAAATAAAGGGTATCATGAGATAAACAACAGGACGTATTCAACTTGGTAATTACCGGTATACAGCAGTCGCATTCTTCAGCATTTGAAATAGCGCAATACGTACTTTTGTTGCACTGGGACTTATACAGCAGGCGCATTCTTCAGTATATAAAATAGCGCAATACGTACTTTTGTTGCACTGGGACTTATACAGCAGGCGCATTCTTCAGTATATAAAATAGCGCAATACGTACTTTTGTTGCACTGGGACTTATACAGCAGGCGCATTCTTCAGCATATAAAATAGCGCAATACATACTTTTGTTGCACTGGGACTTATACAGCAGGCGCATTCTTCAGTATATAAAATAGCGCAATACGTACTTTTGTTGCACTGGGACTTATACAGCAGGCGCATTCTTCAGTATATAAAATAGCGCAATACATACTTTTGTTGCACTGGGAATTATACAGCAGGCGCATTCTTCAGCATTTGAAATAGCGCAATACATACTTTTGTTGCACTGGGAATTATACAGCAGGCGCATTCTTCAGCATATAAAATAGCGCAATACATACTTTTGTTGCACTGGGAATTATACAGCAGGTGCATTCTTCAGTATATAAAATAGCGCAATACGTACTTTTGTTGCACTGGGAATTATACAGCAGGCGCATTCTTCAGCATATAAAATAGCGCAATACGTACTTTTGTTGCACTGGGAATTATACAGCAGGCGCATTCTTCAGTATATAAAATAGCGCAATACGTACTTTTGTTGCACTGGGAATTATACAGCAGGCGCATTCTTCAGCATATAAAATAGCGCAATACGTACTTTTGTTGCACTGGGAATTATACAGCAGGCGCATTCTTCAGTATATAAAATAGCGCAATACATACTTTTGTTGCACTGGGAATTATACAGCAGGCGCATTCTTCAGTATATAAAATAGCGCAATACGTACTTTTGTTGCACTGGGAATTATACAGCAGGCGCATTCTTCAGCATATAAAATAGCGCAATACATACCTTTGTTGCACTGGGAATTATACAGCAGGCGCATTCTTCAGTATATAAAATAGCGCAATACGTACTTTTGTTGCACTGGGAATTATACAGCAGGCGCATTCTTCAGCATATAAAATAGCGCAATACGTACTTTTGTTGCACTGGGAATTATACAGCAGGCGCATTCTTCAGTATATAAAATAGCGCAATACATACTTTTGTTGCACTTGTCCTATATTTCTAATATCTTACAATGATTTGAGAATGTTAGTTAAACTGACACCACACAAAAAATCAAATTCAATACACAATATACTCGTATATGCTCTAACGGAAAATGTGCATTAAATCAAATTTTTAATAACCTCATTATTCCCGTCGCAGACGGGTCTGTTTTGTCTTTTGACCGCAAGTCTATGAAACAATTTAACCAATCAGGAATGATCAGAAATCCTGGTCAATGATCACGTGCTTGAAATGCAGTACTCTTATCGGCCAATGGCCTAGACTGGCGTTCTGCTATTTTTTCACATCTATCTTGCGAGTGTAAACCTGGCAAAACATTGAGATGCAGTCTAAATTATTGCTGTGTTACTATGTCATCATTTCTAAATTTAGCGTGGATAAGCTCTAAATTTAGCATTTGGGAAAGTCTGTTTACGAAATATGTTAAGTCAGAATCGGTGTACATGTATACACTTGTCTCTGGTTAAGTGAATACTGTACAGTGGAGAATGTGTTATTCTTTCCCAATAAACGCGTTTACGCTAAAACTATTATTTGCAGTGCAAACAGTTTGAAGCCAGATCAGACTGATCAGGCTCCAAACTGTTTGCCACCAAGATAAACATGAAATATCAGAATTGTCCAAAATTTGTTCTTTTCTACGTGTTAGTGCTTTGCGTTTGCGTACGTTTGCGTTTAAACGGGAAAGAATAACAGATTCTCCACTGTACCCCACAAGAAACTTTAACCTGCGACGGAATATCTTTTTTAAAGATATTTCTTGTTACACATAATATCGAATACTACTATTTTACGGTTTTGCTAAAGAGTTGGATGATACTCCTAATCTTTAACTCACTTGGTTCGTCTTCCTCTACAGGATTGCATAATGCTTCATTTCATATGCATTCAATTAAAACATACGTAGAACCTCTCTACTACGACCACTAAAAAGAAGGCTAATTGGCTGTATAAAAGACAGGTGACAGCTTAAAGCAATATGAAAGTGAAACAGAAAGCTCCTGTAGGCGCTTTCTGTTTCACTTTCACATTGCTTTAAGCAGTCACCTGTCAAAAACAACTAATATTTGACACAATTTAGTGGTCGTAATAGAAAGGTTCTACGTATCTGTTAACTTACATTAGTAGAGTTATTTTAGTACAACTATCTTTTTTTCTTTTTAGCCTGCTTAGTAGATTATGTGATTAGGCAATGGTGTGCTTTTTGTTGCATTTACAGTAATGATTCGCATTGAATTTTCTGCAAGTTTAATAAAATTTATCAGTGATACTAAAGGTACATTTCTGTCACGATTGATGTAAATGCTATTGACATATGAACGTTTTTAGTTGTTGGGCTTCAGTTAAAGCTTTCAAAATAATTTTATAGGTGCTGCTAATAGAGTCCATGTGTTGTAAATCATCTTTTCTGTTTTGTTTAAACATGCAACATGCTATTATTTTGACAAGTTTATGATATAATTGGAAGAGTTAATATTGTTTTGCCAGTTTTATGGAGTATTTGATACCATGATGTAACCGTTAGCATGTTGGTCAGTTTCATTGAGTACGAACCAGTGCAAACAGTTTGGATTCGAGTGAGACTCTGTGTAACCAGTTGTCTTACTATGGTCTAAATTGTTGACACTGTGATGGTACACTAAATAACATAGAATTTATAGATATTCTATGATTTCACTACACTAGACAATTACTTGGTGCGCTAAATAATCAAAACATTGAAATCCGGTTTCAATTATTTATGCTTAAGCAGGTGTTTGTTTAGTCTAGGATGCTGTCTAAGTATTGGCAGAGGGAATATGCACTTCTGAGTCTATCTAGGCACATTTCGATAACACCGTAACTTCTGGTTTACTACTTTCCTGCTTTAACCCTTTCGCTCTCAATGACGCTTAATAACGATTTTGCAAACAGTTTTGATCCTGATCAGATGCAGCTTACGCGGCGTATGATCATGATCAAAACTGTTTAACATTCGTTTAGAAAAAGATTCTTCAGTCAACTTTGAAACAATATCACAGATAACAAGATTGAAGCAGACGACACTGAAACGGTGAAGTGTTAAAACTCTCCCGAATAAATATTTGATCATGAAAGGGTAAAGCAGCAACCTGTCTTAAACATCGGTCATGCAGTCGGAATGGAGGCTATACATGTATATAATCATAATGCAACAGCTGGAATCAAGTTAATCGGAATTGGCAGATGATCGACCGAAGAATGGCTTACCATTTTACCGCCAAATGAAATGAATTAAATGAATCTGAATAAGGGGAGATCCTTTGAAAGCACAGAAAACAAAGCAAATACTGAAAATTGCTGACTCGGTTTAATTGAGTCTGTTCATGAGCAATACTGAAATATGCAACAGTGCTCACGCCCCCTAGAACCAGCTTAAGCGGAATTCAACTTTCAACTGTAAATGCGCTGAAATCAATGATTCCAAAGGACCAGAAAGTATAACAACACTGAGAATGAAGTACGGGGCGACTTTTTACAGCCGCCACACAAGCACTTAACATCTGCTGTTGTGAATTATATTAATCTGAATACGGGGAGATTCTTTGAAAGCACAGAAAACAAAGCAAATACTGAAAATTGCTGACTCGGTTTATTTGAGTCTGTTCAAACCCTTTGCTGCCTTCATGACGTAAAACCCGTCTAACACAGTCATTGCTATATTGCCGTCTGTTTAAATTTGTCGTCTGCGTTTTTATATAGAATTTGTAATTTAAACATTTTAGGTGACGAAACATTACTATGAGTATCAAAGAGTTTGGAACCTAATCTGACGCCGCGATACGCGGCGTCTTGTCTAGATCCAAACGGTGTGCTCATGTTAGTGTTACAGTGGAGAATCTGTTATTCTTTCCCGTTTAAACGCAAACGTACGCAAACGCAAAACACTAAAAAGTAGAAAACTACAACTTTTTGACAATTCTGATAATGCATGTTTATCTTGGTGGCAAACAGTTTGGAGCCTGATCTGACCCCGGGTTACCCGGCGTCTGATCTGGCTCCAAACTGTTTGCACTGCAAATAATAGTATTAGCGTAAACGCGTTTATTGGGAAATAAATACTCCACTGTGTAGGGCATTGCAGTGAAGAGGTTTACCATTCTGCACACTACCAACTTCATTCATGGATACCTACACCAAGCAGTTTGGATCTTAATCAAAAATCGCGTTTACGCGGTGTCATGTCTGGATCTTGACTGTTTGCAATGTTACTTCTGTTGCGGCAGGTCTGAAGAGATATTCGCATATTATATAAGTAGTCGTAACGAAGTGATAATCTAAAAGGATTTTATGAATAATTTAGGCGAGGTTATAATCGCCAACATATTTTCAGCCTTTGTGGCTGTGAACCATTGAGGACGCTGTCCATAAAGCAATACAAGAATAACATGCAGCACAATAATTATCTCTGTAGTATGACAATTATCTAATCTTAACCCTTTCACTGTCAAGGCCGACAGTTGTCAGAAAACACCCCTGAACGTTTTGATGGAAAGTTCCATTTTCAAATTAAGTTTAGTCATTTATGACAATTTAGGGGTGCTTTTTGCAATATATTGCAAATTGACAAACAGTGTTGATCCTGATCAGAGGGCTATGTACAATGTTTATAAATAGTGTACTCGTCGCTAGTATTGAATGTGTTAAGAGGTGTAACAGCAAGTAGATATCAGTGGAGAATCTGTTATTTTTCCCGTTTAAACGCAAACGTACGCAAACGCAAAGCACTGAAACGTAGAAAAGAACAACTTTTGGACACTTCTGATATTTCATGTCTATCTTGGTGGCAAACAGTTTGGAGCCTGATCAGACGCCGGGTTACCCGGCGTCTGATCTGGCTTCAAACTGTTTGTATTTGAAATAATAGTTTTAGCGTAAACGCGTTTATTGGGAAAGAATAACACATTCTCCACTGTATACACGACAAAACAGTGGAAAACTTAAAATACCTAGCGATTCCAGGTAAACATCCATAAACTGTCCGTTGTTATTGTTTTAAATTGTTGCCATACAGTCGGGCAAGACAGTGAAGGAGTTAAAATATACTGTTTAGATCTATTCAATCTATGTAGAAATGATTATACACGTCTACACAAATAAGTTCAAGACAACCAACACGTAGGCAAATATTTGTCTTAGTTGAATATTCAGAATATGACCTATACATGAACAATGTTTTTATTGAAATTTGAGAATTGCTTAATTGTTGAACTAGCTTTTGAACAAGTAACTTGGCACTTGAGACAAATATACGACACTTTTGTTATTGACCTGAACTATTTCACTGTCAAGTTTTATCGTCTGCTTTAACCATATTTCCACAGAAATATCGTCTGCATTGGTAGTGTCGTCTGCAATATTTTACAAGTCAGATTGAGGACTATTTTTAATGAAGAAATGTCGATACGAGTGTCAAACAGTTCGCGTAACGCGGCGTCTGATCAGGATCCAAACTGTTTGCAACGTCAACTCATGGCGCCAATGGCAGTGAAAGAGTTAATTCCACTACAGTGGAGAATCTGTTATTCTTTCCTGTTTAAACGCAAACGTACGCAAACGCAAAACACTAAAACGTAGAAAAGAACAGTTTTTGGACAATTCTGATATTGCATGTTTATCTTGGTGGCAAACAGTTTGGAGCCTGATCAGACGCCGGGTTACCCGGCGTCTGATCTGGCTCCAAACTGTTTGCACTGCAAATAATAGTTTTAGCGTAAACGCGTTTATTGGGAAAGAATAACACATTCTCCACTGTAACGGTCATGGCTATTATTCATATTGTATTTTTGTTGTGCAAATTGGTTATAATGGTATTCTGTATATTTCTTGAACTATGTGCTATTGATTTGAATCCAATATAGTTCCTTTATCTTATGGAGTTATCCTGCGATTTTTCTCAATCCAAACTAGTTCCAACTACATAATTGTTTTAGGCAAGTGGAAATTACCGTTCTGACAACGGGATAGTATTACACAAATAGAATGCAATGAAGTATAGAGTAAAACAAATTATTGAAAAATTTGACAAATTATTTTAAAATTACAGTTGATACAGCGAACTTGCGTTAGTTCGAACATAACCATATTTCAAAGTTAAAACGTGACTTACGGGTATGTTCGACATAAGCGAGACCCCGTTGTCGAAATTCAACTTATGAAACACTGGTACGATCGATTTAAGTAAGTTCGGAGTATCGTCTTATTGTTGGCACGTTGTATAAACAATAATACTGGAAAGAGCAGTTCTTTTTTAATCCGTCCTCCATAAAATCCTTTATTTAGGCGGAAAAAATAAGAGATGTTAAACTAAATAGCATGTTAATCCACTGTATACAGTCGAATCTGATTGATATTAGTACTTTCAATATCTCCAGCCCCCATCATGATGAATATAGTCTTCTTCAATATTGTCGTCTGAAACAGAAATCAAAGTTTATGTTTATGTTAGGAAGGGTTTTGATTACTTTTAAGCATACATTCCCTATTTAACTATTAACGCTTTTTTTACTGCCAATGTCGACTTGTCAAACAGTTTGCGTTATGTGGCATCTGATCAGGATCGAAATTGTTTAACACCTGTATAGATATTTCTTAATTCATACTATACGAGTATATGGAATTGAATCATGTCTAGATCTACATCACAGGGCTGCCATTTCTCCGGATTTTTCCTAAATCTTCGGATTTTTTCCCAGTACAAGGTAGCTTAAAGCAAGCTGAAAGTAAAGTAGAATGCGCCTTAAGACGCATTCTGCTTTACTTTCACCCTGCATTAAGCATCACGTGTCTTAAAAACTAAAAACAGACTATGGGTAAAAGGTATAATTCGGAAGGAAGATCGCGATTGTAAAAATTGAAAAGTTTGAAATCTTAGGGTTTTTTTTTTTATAAATTTATGGAAGTCCTGACATCAAATGCCGATTTACTCAGAGCAGAGTGCAGTCTTGCCGATGAAAGGAATGTGACATCTCCTAAAATCCCAAGGTTAAGGAAAATCGTTTGTGCTCTGAGTAAAATAACCTAAATACTCATGGATACAAACTGTTTGCAATTATTAGCAAAGTCGCGCTCAGTACTTAAATGGTTAATGCCAATTAAGCCGATATTGGCATGTTATTTGTGTGGTATATTCCATTTTATGTGGGATTTTGCATATTTTAGGGTTTACCTTTGAGGAAGTTGAACGCTAAAACGTTGCGCTGTTTTCAATTATTGCTGGACTGTTCAGAATTAGAAGTACATATTTCGTTTTTTCACAAACAGGCTTTTTAACACGGGCTTGAATGTTTAATTCTTTCCCGTGTTACTAATAATCCTGTCAGAGAATTTTGTTAGATGTTTTACATGTATTTACTTACTGTGCTGGCGGTCTTTTTGATTGTAAGGTTGTGGAACAGGGTTTATATTTTATGTACACTGTTCGTCTTTATAGGTGAATATAGGAGATACGTGTGAGGTTGGGCGCCCCTAAACCCAGGTTTAACCCCCCAATGGTTGTTAATAATTAATTAATTTATAATTGATTATTGATTGCTACTGACCGTACCAAGGCGGGCTCCTATATTCACTTAGCTTTATGTTTGTCTTGCGTGTTGTTTTCTATTTAGTGTGTAGATGAAGGAATGGTATTGCATGTGTGTGTGTGTGTGTGGTTGTGTGTGTGTGTGTGTGTGTGTTTGTTATGGTATGTCTGTGTGTGTGTTCTGCTTTAGAGATGGGTGTATTGTTTGTGTTGCGTTTCCTGCTTAAGTCTTCTTTCGTATTTATTTTTATTATATTGCACCATTTTCAAATATAAACAAAAGAAATCTCATTTAAAGTACCTGTGTTAATCCCTTTACTCTTAATGACGCCTTAGAGCGCGTTTTCAAACATTTTGGATCCTGATCAGACGCCGCGTAACGCGGCGTCTGATCAGGACCCAAACTGTTTGACACTCTTATCGATATTAATTAAGTCATACAACCTTAAATCTAACTTTGAAATGTGTCTTGCAGACAACAATACTGAGGCAGACGACAATAAAGGGGTGAAGGGGTAAAATTCTCCCGAATAAGGGTTATTAATATTTCAAGCAGATAATACTCTGACATGGAAGAGTAAACACCCAATTTAAATTTTGCGATGAAACCCGGCTATACGAGAATGTGAAATTGAAAAATGTCTGAATCTACATCAGAAGTAGAAGTAAATAATCCGTTTTATCACAAACGTTTTATTTATTACATTGCACCCTTTTGAAATATAAACAAAAGAAGTCTCATTTGAACTTCTATCACCAATTATTATTAAGATAATGATTACATAATGTTTTAAATGAGCGTTGAACCCTGTTCTGATGTAGCATAAGAAAGGCCAATCTAACATCAAACTACCATCAAATACATGCAAATGAAAGACAAGTACTTGTGTTAACCCTCTTATGATCAAATTATTCGTGAGAATTTTACCCCTTCACCGCTTTATTGTCGTCTGTTTTATTATTGATGTCTGCAAAACACATTTAAAAGTTTAAGGTTGAATGACTTAATAAATATTAATCAGAGTGTCAAACAGTTTGGGTCCTGATCAGACGCCGCGACTCGCGGCGTCTGATCAGGACCCACACTGTTTGCAAACGCGCTTTGAAGCGTCATTGAGAGTGAAAAGGTTAAGCACTGAACATACATATCTGCTTAATTTAAAACAATGCCGTAACTATATGTATTCATTTGATCCTGCTTTAAGCAATTATCTAAGTTCTAGGCGACCTCTTTGTCATTCTGGTTTACCTGAAATGAACTGTAGTGCGCTCTTAAGCGCTAGACTCTTAAGTTTCCTCTGTTCTATAATTGCTGTCTGCAGTATTGCTTTGTAAGTTTGGAAGGAACACAGATAATAATGAGATGTCAGCACGAATTCTCACTTTACATATTGCTTCAAATACTAGTTCTGTAAAACTGAAACTCCGTGATTAAAGTTTGAATTCATGTCTGGATCTAATATCAATAACATTTTAAACAGACATATTCGTGAACATATTCGATTCCTTCTAATCATTAAACAGCGGCTTAAAATGTTAAATCCATAATAGCCGTTTCAAGTGATACAACTAACGAAATCTATACGTTGAGAGGGAATGTGTGATAACAGCTGTAAACAATTTCGATATACAGAGTTCCCTCTCTAAAACGACTCTTACCGTAGTTCCTTAACCCTTTACCTGATAGCCTATTTCTAGTACTTAAGATAGGTGACTACTTAAAGCAGGTTGAAAGTAAAACAGAATGCGCCTTAGGGCGCATTCTGCTTTACTTTCAGCCTGCTTTAAGCTATCATGTGCTATAATATAGAAAATATTCCCTATAATACATATTTATTACTGATTAAATTGGAACTATTTTTTTCAGCAGATGAATAAATCATATCCGCTAAAAGGCGCTTCTATTGAGGAAAGGGTTAAACAGGACACTTATGTCTAACGCTTTTACTGCTGCAATATCGTCTGCTTAAAATTTTCGTCTGCTTTTTTCTCAAAGTGACATAATGGACATTTTGACAGACAAAAAAAATGACGAGTGACAAACATATTGAATCAAGATCAGACGCCACGTCACGCGGCGTCTGATCTGGATTAGAGCTGTTTGCAAATGTAAGCCAATTTCCCTCCTTATAATGACTCCCTCCGAACAACGCACGTATGTTTTGTCTCCCATTGGATATCGTTGTAGAGAGGGTGCGCTGTAGATGAGACATCGCCTTACCTAGCAGCTCATCTCGGTCCAAATCAGTTGACACTCTGATGAAATTCTCCTTAAGGAAAGTTAGACAACACAAATACCTGGATAGTTGCGGATGTCGAACTTTGCAGACACAAATTACATAACGAGCTAAGGATGAAGAACGAAAATGATTGTAATGAGAGCAGTGGTGCAATTAGTCTGGTTCCGATGATACTTCAAAATAGCACATTGTCTCATTGTGATACAAATTGCTTGACAGTTTAACAGCTTTAAGGAGACTAGTCCTAAGTATTTTAACACTTCTAGCATGCAATAGACGAACTTGTTTATCAAAAATAGCATTTATGTTTGAAACAATACAGCTTTAGTTACACGTCCCGTTCAGTATAATTACAATAGAGAAAACGTTATTCTTTCCCGTTAAAACGCAAACGAAGCGCAAACTCAACACACTAAACTGTTGAAAATGGCATCTTTTTTAATTTCCAACTATCTATTTTTATCTGAGTAGCAAACAGTTTGGGGCTTGATCAGACGCCGGGTTACGAGGCGTCTGATCTGGCTCTAAACGGTTTGCAATGGAAAAATTATTTTAGCGTAAACGCGTTTATCGGGAAATAATAACGTTTTCTCCACTGTATGTGTACGTATATATATAATCTTTATTCAAGTCGTATCATGGATACAACATACATACAATTACATAATAACTATACAAACAGATGAATGTTCCATGTCATTCAGTTATGAATTATAAGAGACTATTAACGTGCTATCAAAATGAACGTACATGTATATTCAGTAATATTATGAGTTTGTAAGCATGTGCTTTTTGTCTATGTAAGTTGTTTGTTCCACATATTGTAATTTGAAGTCCTGAACTGAGACTAATTAGGGAATGTGAATATGAATTTGTGTCTTTTAAGTATTGGCTGTTTTATAAATAAGTCTAATTCTAATCTATATAACTTCAAAATCCACTTTGTATTGGATGATATTTTGGAACCTCGTGCCAATAGTATAGATACAAAATTCACAGACGCCACATCGTGTTGGTGGCAATTACTTAGCAAGCTCAAGGTTAATACAATCTAGTGTTAAAGTAGTACGTTGTCCTTTGAGAACTGGTAGACAATCACGTATATTCAGTTAAAGCTTTTGTAAATTACTGAAAGCTCTAATGGCGTTGTCTGTAATATATACGCACATCGCTTCCTCTCTACAACGACACCCAATAGGAGACAACATATATACGCGTTGTTCGGAGGGAGTCGTTGTTGTGAAGGAAATTGGCTTACATTTGCAAACAGGTTGAATCCAGATCAGACGCCGCGTAACGTGGCGTCTGATCTTGATTCGAGCTGTTTGTCACGCGTCATTAAGTTTTTCTGTCAAAATGTCCATTATGTTGTTTTGAAAAACACAGAAGACGACAATTTAAAGCAGACGATATTGCATCAGTCAGGGAATTGAAGCAAGGGTCTTTGTAAGGAGGGAGTCGTTATTGGGAAGGCCTTTGTAGAGAGGGAACACTGCAAATTCAGTTAAAGCTTTTGTAAATTACTGAAAGCTCTACTGCTAGCTCTAATGGTGCTTGTCTGGAATATTTACATATTTAAAACTACTGCCCAAGACAAAAGAGTGAGTGCAGATAGGAGAAATGGTTATTCTTTCCAAATAAGCGCGTTTACGCAAATCTATTATTTCATTGTGAACAGTTTGGAGCCCAGCGTCTGATTCGGTTCCCAACTGTGTGTCACTCAGAAATATTTGGTTATAAACATGTTCACTAACTGTCATAATTGTCGAACAGTTTTGTTTGCGTTTAAACGGGGAAACACAACGTTCTCTCCACTGTACAATTTCAAGAGTGTTTGCCTTTATATACAGTGGAGAATCTGTTATTCTTTCCCGTTTAAACGCAAACGTACGCAAACGCAAATCACTAAAACGTAGTGTTTATCTTGGTGGCAAACAGTTTGGAGCCTGATCAGACGCCGGGTTACCCGGCGTCTGATCTGGCTCCAAACTGTTTGCATAGGAAAAAACTTTGTTTAACGTAAACGCGTTTATTGGGAAAGAATAACGTTTTCTCCACTGTATATCCAGCAACCCATTTTGTCGTGACTCCTCATATCAATCGTCTCTTCGAGACATGTCTAATGAGAAGTGACAATATCGGATTTAGTAAACACATTGAATCCTAATGACGAATATATTCGTACTTTATAAACAATATACATGTGGAAAGTACACTGGTTCTATGACAATAGTGTAGACCCTGGTCATAGGACATCTTAATGAACCCTTTGATCAGGGTCTGCACTGTTTGCCTTTTGCAATATATTCTTAAAAACAACCAATAATAGTCTGAAATGGACTAGACGTTATTGGTAACTGGAATATTTCATTTGAAGTTTCAGGGTCCATGAGTTAAAAGCAGGGATTCAGTGGTTGACATGTTTTTCTATACATGGTATATATTGCTATAGAAAATAGAGAAAACCGATACAACAATGTATAGGTATTCCCCAGACGGCAAGATATAACCATTTGAACCCTGAATAAATGTCGTCCTCTTAACTTGTTACGTGCTTCGATTAATCATGATTAGTTACATGTAACACTTTACTCCAAAACTTGTTTCTAGATTTGATGATATGTGACAATTTAAAGCAAGTTGAAAGAAACTTTCAGCCTGCTTTAAGCTACCATATTATGCTGGAATATTGAAATATATCCTAAGGTACATAGTCTTTACTGTATAAATTGGAAACATTTTCTTCAGGGGAGGAATAAATCTAAAGCGTCAAAATGCGTATCTATGGAGTGATGTATTAATCTTAGATATACAAGTCAAGAGACGAACAGTTTATACCGTGAGCACATACGACGTTAATATGTTCCTAATCTAGACTCTATTCTTCTTCAAGGAACATACTATTTATTTCTAGTTTTCAAATGTTTAATCTGAACATATGTGCCCCATTAGCCACATGGTTGAGAACCGTAGTAAGCCATTCAAAGGTTTGCCAAATAGGACATATGCATATGTAAATGAATCTGTCGACGTATTCTTTAGCACCTAGTATGACTTTTCTACACATCAGCTGCACTGGTCCTATTTCTCTTTAACCATAATGAGAAGTCGGCCGCCAAACTACCTTTGAACAAAATACTCGTAAAATTATGTAAATGCTTTGATATCAGTTCTACACCGATTTCAGTTGTGATATCGGTATTCGTACAAGTGTTCACAATTACTAATGCATGTTTTTACCTGACACTTCGATGAGTTTTCCTACTCTAAGCCTCATTGACTCGTCTCGCCCTACAAGTGTGCATAATTCCTAATATCCTGTACAGTTATAAAAACTTCATAGTATACTCGTTATACGCACTTATCATACATTAAACGCCTACGAATTTAATATTGATGCAAACCATTTACCTTCAGTGAATATTAGAACCAAACACATTCTGTAAGTTGTTATTTTCCTACACTCCACTGGTTTTACCTTTAGCATTGAATCGCTCGTATTCTTTCTTGGAAACAAATTGAACATTTAACAATAAAATGTGTGCTACAACGTAATTGTATTTGCCATTTCTTTGATTACAAGTGTAACACGCATTAAAATGTTACTGCTGTATTCTCGTATTTGTGCGTACTAGCAAAGTCATTACAAGGCTATGCAATTAATAAATGGTGTGCTTCTAGTACAATATGGCATTAAACTATTATTCCATACTTGGTTTCCTGAAAGAGTAAGGAAAATAGTCAGTCCCATTAAAGATTCAAGATTCAAAGGATGTTATTGTAACTGAAACATAAAATGGTTTTCGTTATACAGTGGAGAATCTGTTATTCTTTCCCGTTTCAACGCAAACGTACGCAAACGCAAAGCACTAAAACGTAGAAAAGAACAACTTTTGGACAATTCTGATAATTCTTGTTTATCTTGGTGGCAAACAGTTCGGAGCCTGATCAGACGCCGGGTTACCCGGCGTCTGATCTGGCTCCAAACTGTTTGCACTGCAAATAATAGTTTTAGCGTAAACGCGTTTATTGGGAAAGAATAACAGATTCTCCACTGTATACATTGCTGCACCTTTTCAAGACAAAACATTGCAATATATTGAATGACAAATGCGCATGTTTATTATTATTAGAAATATAGTAGCAATAATATGCGTATTATTGCCAACGAATTTTATGAGGTTGAACTCATACTTACTGTTGTAGTATATAACAGAAAATATGGAAAACATGGCCTAATGTTGACATTAACTCAATAAATTCTAAGAGTTTATAAGCTATTAATCATTTCGGCGCAAAATTTATTCGGTATACTTTTACCCCTTCACCCCTTTATTATCGTCTGCATCAGTATTATTGTCTGCAAGAACGCTTCAAAGTTAGATTTTTCCGGTTGTATGCCTTAAAATATCGATTAGAGCGTCAACAGTTTGGATCCTGATAATTCGACAACGCGGTGTCTGTTCTGGGTTCAAGCAGTTTGTCAGTCTCCGTTACAGTGGAGAATCTGTTATTCTTTCCCAAATAAACGCGTTTACGCTAAAACTATTATTTGCAGTGCAAACAGTTTGGAGCCAGATCAGACGCCGGGTAACCCGGCGTCTGATCTGGCTCCAAACTGTTTGCCACCAAGATAAACAAGAATTATCAGAATTGTCCAAAAGTTGTTCTTTTCTACGTTTTAGTGCTTTGCGTTTGCGTACGTTTGCGTTTAAACGGGAAAGAATAACAGATTCTCCACTGTATGTTGGGTTTCTTCTGGCAAAATGTCCTATGTGTGACGTTGAGAAAAACAGACGACAACTATAAGCAGACGGTATTGCAGCAGTAAAAGCGTCAGACATAATTGTATTGTTTTTGAAACAGCGGCAAGCGTTGTTGTAAGGATGGAGCCGTTGTTCAGAGGCCTGTTGTGGGGACAACACGTTACAAATAGCAATCTTGCCCTGGGGCCCGTCTTACGAAACGTTGTGCGACAAAAACGGTAGTAAGTCAAAACTTTAGAACACATCTAATATCTGATTTCTCTATTTTAGAGTCTGACCTACGACAATAATTATTTGTCATACGACGTTTCGTAAGACGGGCTCCTGATCGATAGAGAAATGGTCACATATTTCATAAATAAACATACATGTCTGGTGTAAAATCCTTTCGCTGACAAAGAATCGACTTTGAGAATTTGTTGTCTGCAATTATATTATATTTAAATTTTTTGAAGTGTTGATTGAAAGTGCCAAATACAGTAAAACCTCTCTATTACGACCACTAAATTTTGTTAATTATTTGGAATTTTGCAACAGTTGACTGCTTAAAGGAAAGTGACAGTTAAACTTTTAGGAGCTGTCTGTTTTACTGTCACCTTCCTTTAAGCTATCACCTGTCCTTTATATAATCAATTAGCATATATTGCAGTGTCCGTAATAGAGAGTGTTTACTGTAGTTTCGTGTCGGATCAGACACCGCGTTACGCGGCGTCTCATTTGGATCCAGACGGTTTGCAATGTCGACTTTAGACACTTATAGAGGCAATACATGTACAGTGGAGAATCTGTTATTCTTTCCCAATAAACGCGATTACGCTAAAACTATTATTTGCAGTGCAAACAGTTTGGAGCCAGATCAGACGCCGGGTAACCCGGCGTCTGATCAGGCTCCAAACTGTTTGCCACCATGATAAACATGAAATATCAGAATTGTCCAAAAGTTTTTCTTTTCTACGTTTTAGTGTTTTGCGTTTGCGTACGTTTGCGTTTAAACGGGAAAGAATAACAGATTTTCCACTGTATAGAGGCAATACATGTAGGTCTATAGAAATATACGCATTAGATATAATTAGACATTACGATGTGGCAATCTAAAAGGAATTGATGAATAATTCAGGCATGATAATAATCGCCAACATAGTTCTCAGCTTTTTTGCATTGGCATCACCGTCCATAAAGCAATACTAAGTTACAATGGAGAAAACGTTATTCTTTCCCGTTTAAACACAAATAATAGTTTTAGAGTAAACGCGTTTATCTGGAAAGAATAACGTGTTCTCCACTGTAGGTGTTTTGCATTGGCATCATCGCCCATAAAGCAATACTAAATCAATTCGAAACTGACCATACGATATCATGGTTTGTATATATTGACCAGACACAAGGGTACTTGGTATGTGATCAGCTAAAATCTGTTTGAACTTGCCTGGCACCTTATTGTTTATAGATGCCTTCATGGACATAATACAGCAGCAGTTCCAAAGAAAAGAATGTTTGCAGTCACATGTTGTTTGACAGCTTAGTTTGAAGACACACGCATTCGTTTGTGCAGATAATAAACAGATATCCGCAATTCACTGGTAATCGTTAATACGATTTGACAAAATAATACTGAAAGAAAGAGCAACTCCGTGTTTTAACAATATTTTGTGTTTTTGTCTGTTCCGTTGTTCCGCTGTTCCAAATTCCGGTTGCATGGATAACAGACACTCTGAAAACACCTTTTTAAATATTGCAAATAGTGTTGATCAAAAAGAGACGCTTATCTCCATGATTCAAACATTTGACACTCTTTAAAACTTTTCGGAAGGAACATGTTTTTCATGTGCTGCATTATGTACACACATAATTATGTACTTTTTATCAGGGCGTTGTAGGGAGGGAGCATTGTACACAATATCTGCAAACAGACGATTTCAAATGTATCCTGAGTTCAACTGTATGCAGAGGGTTTGGAAATTCATTCCTAAACGTATTGTTGTGGAACGAATTGTACTTGTAATTAATCAATAGGAATATCCAATCTTATAAATGTATGCATTAATCCCGTGTTGCCATGCAGTTCAACTTTGATAATATAGTGGTTTAGCTCTCATGTGTAAATAATAATAGGTAGTTATAAGCCATCTGTCGTTTCCGGGAAATGGTTTAGATTGCAGTCAAATTACTACTGAAGTAAATTACTTAGGATGAAATAGTTTCTAACCCTCAACATGCTGCGTGAGACTTGGTTTAATTTGCTATACAGATTGGATCCAAATCATTACCTCAGTAACTATGCGCTAGATCAGAATTCAAAATACGTGTCATTTGTGCTGCATTTTGCTTTAATGTTTTTGAGTTATTTCTCAAACGGCACTTTGAAGCCGACAACCACTCAGTACAATAAATGTTAACGCGTACGTACATGTATATACCGTAATATCGCCTGCCTTTTATTTGTCGTCTCTAAATGCTGTCAAACTCAGTGTAGTTCATTTTTGAAAGAAGAAATCTAAAGAGGAATGTCAGACAGTTTGGATCCAGATCAGACGTCGCGTAATGATCTGGATCCGAATGGTTTGCATATACGAGCCAATGAAGCAGGTGTATAACAACCTCTCACCGTATTGTCGTCTGCTTTTGAATTGTGTGAATTTTAGATGTATTCACCATTTATGAGGTCTAGATGCCGTCTTAAACGACACACTTTTCGGGTACGATACTGTTACGTAGGGTCTGATCTTGATCCGAAGTAATCGGAAATACCAATCGAAAGGTGATTTGTAGGTCAAAGGGTAGCCGCCTCACTGCCTTACCCTGAATAAACTACAGTCGAACTTCGATATTTCGAAGTCGGTTTTGTTTTAACTTTGAAATATAGGTATTTTCGACTGAACCTAGCATGAAATAACGTAGTTCATATGTCGAACTATCGGATAGTTTAAGATAAACGAGTTCGAGATATCGAAGTTCGATTGTAGTTATTTTCAACCCGTCGTCTGATCAGGATCCAAACTGTTTGACAAACATTTCAGTATTTCTGAATTGAAAGTACCTAAAATGTTAGATTGACAAATAAAAGCAGACACGTCTTTAAAATGATGACATCTTTGCAGTATTGATCCGGCACACATTTGCCTGAACAGGTTAGGGAAATACAGTGGAGAATCTGTTATTCTTTCCCGTTTAAACGCAAACGTACGCAAACGCAAAGCACTAAAACGTAGAAAAATACAACTTTTTGACAATTCTGATAATTCATCTTTATCTTGGTGGCAAACAGTTTGGAGCCTGATCAGACGCCGGGTTACCCGGCGTCTGATCTGGCTCCAAACTGTTTGCACTACAAATAATAGTTTAAGCGTAAACGCGTTTATTGGGAAAGAATAACACATTCTCCACTGTAGTTGCATGTGTCCGAAGGGATTTGCACCTG
Organism: Gari tellinella; assembly: GCA_922989275.2. Taxonomy (NCBI): domain Eukaryota; kingdom Metazoa; phylum Mollusca; class Bivalvia; order Cardiida; family Psammobiidae; genus Gari; species Gari tellinella. The sequence continues at coordinate 12,428,042 of OV277872.1, forward strand.
TAGCTTTCAACAGGGCTGCCATTTCTCCGGGGTTTTCCGCAATCTTCTGAGTTTTATTCTAGCAGATGGTAGCTTATAACAGACTAAAAGCACAGCAGAATGCGCATTAAGGCGCATCCTGCTTTACTTGCAACCTGCTTTAAGTATTCGCGCTTGAAAAATAGAAAAGTTGGAAATCATAGGATTGTTCATGTTCAACTAATGGCAGCCCTGTTTCAATAGTACATGTACATGTACTAGTAAACAACCAATGTACAATTGTCACTATAGTCGGATTTTGACCCGTGAGCTGTGACCTTTAGGGCGAGTCCATCCGTACAGGTAAAACGCATAATAAACCATGAATTTGTTCAAGAGTTACCAACCTTTCGTGGTATACTAAGGATATAATGCCTTTTGTATTGAAATTAAATCAATATTCAAGTTAGAGGAATAGGTAGCGGTTTTAGGTACTTGCAATAGTGTAAAAGGCTGTGGGTTCGTTTCCCAGTAGGATTTTTTTTTAAGTATTATTATTATCTTTTAGTGCATTAGTTTTCAAACAATTACTTATTTTAATTGTTCAACATATTATGCAAATTGTGTCATGGACATCCTAAACGTTTAAATTTGTGAAGTTTAAATGTATGTAAAATGTTACCCTATGTGACCAGTCTCTCACTTCTAGAAAACAATTGCATTAATTCATTTATCACTGAAATGACAATGGGCAATTCCAGTTTCCAATTAAGTCTAGTTAATGTATGACAATTGAAAAATGACAAACAGTGTTGCCCCGATCAGAGTGCTGCTTAAGGTGCCCTCTGATCTGGGTAGTCACTGTTTTCAGGAGACAAGTGGAGTTAACTCTTTCTAAATGTCTTTGGGTTCAATGTGTTAGGTACTTAGGGATTCCTTTAAGGTTACCCATATAAGTTATATGGGATTCGGAGTAGATCCAATGGAATTTTAAATCACTTCTGCTTCTCCTTCATACAGGCTCGTAGACATTTTCTACAAACTTCCTTGTCATGGAAATTTAGATTATTGACGCGGTGGTTGTGTCTGTCGTAGCATCTTTAGTTTGAATAATGTGGTTATACCGAAATGTAGTAAGACATTGAATTATTTAAATACTGAACACGTACTAACGGTTAGCAAGAAAAACAAGAAAAAAGAAAAGATTCACTGGGTATCGAACTCTTGACCTACCCAGTAAAACACTGCCCTACTTCCTCGACCACGATGACATAAAGGTCTCAAAATCTTATTTTACATATCAAGTTAAGGTTTGAACCCTAACTAACCTATAACATAGAATGGTTGCAACTTCTATAAATAGAAAAGCCCAGGCACGGTTCAGCGCACAAAATTCATCTATACAACAAATGAGCAATACAATATTGCTTCAACATGCACAGTCTAGACAATAGAAAACATGTTTGCTGTGCTTACCATGAAGAAAATTTCGTTCTTTCACAATAAAATACGGTATTTGGAGTCATACAGTGGAGAAAACGTTATTCTTTCCAAATAAACGCGTTTACGCTAAACTATTATTTCCAGTGCAAACTGTTTGGAGCCTGATCAGACGCCGGGTAACCCGGCATCTGATCATGCTCCAAACTGTTTGCTACTCAGATTAAAACATATAGTTGATTATTGAAAAGAAATGCCATTTTCTACACTTTAGTGTTTTGCGTTTGCGTTTCGTTTGCGTTTAAACGGGAAATAATAACATTTTCTCTCGTACACGGTTATCCGATGTTTGATTGGGCTCGCGAGATTAGAAAGATTATCACTATTTTCAACACATTGTCATTTTATTATATTGCATTTCATTTCTCTAGAACGGGAATATTAAAGTCTTCCCCCAGTGTAGTTAACCCCGGGAAGCTTACTGTCTACTAAAAGGACATCGGCAAATAGTGCAGATTCTGATGAGACCCGCGATACGCGAAGTCTCATCAGGATCTGCACTGTTTGATATTGCATATTAAATGTTCTACTGTAAGGAAATCATTGCAGTGTCAATTGATCACCTTTGTACAGTGGAGAATGTGTTAGTCTTTCCCAATATACGCGTTTACGCTAAAACTATTATTTGCAGTGCAAATAGTTTGGAGCCAGATCAGACGCCGGGTAACCCGTCGTCTGATCAGGCTCCAAACTATTTGCCATCAAGATAAACATGAAATATCAGAAGTGTCCAAAAGTTGTTCTTTTCTACGTTTTAGCGCTTTGCGTTTGCGTACGTTTGCGTTTAAACGGGAAAGAATAACAGATTCTCCACTGTATATCTATGATGAAATCTTCCAGCAAGAACATAGGGAAAGTTTATTGCAATATCCAGACATAAATGGGTTTTAAGCCTGGTAACGAGTTTGGAGTGCACAACATTCCAAAGTGATATAGTAATAGTTTAACACGATACAGTCGAGAAAACGTTATTCGATCCTGATAACGCGTATACGACAAAATTATTACCTCTTGTACGTACTTCAAATACAGACAATCCTTAATAGCTCAATCCCTCTTAACCAATTACAACATAGAAGCGCCTTTTAATACATTCCTCCATTGAATAAAATAGTTGCAATTAACATGTACCAAAATAAATATATTTCTATATCCTAGAAAACGGCGACTATAGGCGCATTCTGCCTTTCCTTCTTTAAGTACTCACCTGTCTTCAAAACTAGAAATAGGCTATGGTGTAAAGGGTTAATTCATTCACGCCTCAGTTTTCAAATATATATTTCTTGTTTTCAAGTAAGTCTAGTCCATTTCATAAAATTTAGTAATGGATTATTCACGATATATTTCAAAGTGACCAACAGTACAGCCCTTGGTCACGGGACTCCTACAGGAAGACTCTGATCAGGGTATACAGTGTTTCAATAGGACGAGTATACTCTTCACAGTTACAATATTTGCTAATGTCGAGTTTACTTGTCGCTAAGGTTGAATGTTTTAAGTTAGAAATATCTGCATATCAACGGTTGAAATTTGATGGTCTGACAGTGAACACGAATAATACAGCCATTTTTCAAATTTCAAGCAATAACAAGTGTTACCTGGATAATAAGTATACAGTGGAGATAACGTTATTCTTTCCCAATAAACCCGTTTACGTCGTCGCAAATGACGTTATTTGGCGTCCCGCTTCATGCAGCGCTAGTGGACGAACAGGTTGGGCCGGAGCCCAAAAACGATATTCCACTAGTGGATTACGATATTTACATAATGGCTTTATGCAACTCCCAGACGGCAGATTATGTGATAAAATTATATACGCATTAGATATAATTAGACATTACGAGGTGGCAATCTAAAAGGATTTGATGATTAATTCAGGCGAGATGATAATCGCCAGCATATTTCTCAGCTTTTGTAATTAGGCGTTTTGCATTGACACCATCGACCATAAAGCAATACAAATTTTGCATACAGCACAATAATTTCAACAATTGTGTAACTTTTCCCTAACAACACTGCAATGCTTTAGTCTGCTAAAGATTGATGCATGCTTTACTTTCCTAAATCAATTCAAAACTGACCATACGATAGCATGGTTGGTATATATTGGTAAGGCACAAGGGTACTTGGTATGTGACCAGCTTCAAATCCGTTTGATCTTGCAGATATAATCGGACCTGGCACCTTATTGTTTATAGATGCCTCCTTGGACATAATACAGCAGCAGTTCCAAAGAAATGAATGTTGGCAGTCACATGTTGTTTGACAGCTTAGTTTGAAGTCACACGCATTCGTTTGTGCAGATAATAAACAGATATCCGCAATTCACTGGTAATCGTTAATACGATTTGACAAAATAATACTGAAAGAAAGAGCAACTCCGTGTTTTAACATTATTTTGCGTTTTTGTCTGTTCCGTTGTTGCGCTGTTCCAAATTCCGGTTGCATGGATAACAGACAATCTGAAAACACCGATTTAAATATTGCAAATAGTGTTGATAAAAAAGAGACGCTTATCTCCATGATTAAAACATTTGACACTCTTTAAAACTTTTCGGAAGGAACATTTTTTTCATGTGCTGCATTATGTACACACATAATTATGTACGTTTTATCAGGGCGTTGTAGGGAGGGAGCATTGTACACAATATCTGCAAACAGACGATTTCAAATGTATCCTGAGTTCAACTGTATGCAGAGGGTTTGGAAATTCATTCCTAAACGTTTTGTTGTGGAACGAATTGTACTTGCAATTAATCAATAGGAATATCCAATCTTACAAATGTATGCATTAATCCCGTGTTGCCATGCAGTTCAACTTTGATAATATAGTGGTTTAGCTCTCGTGTGTAAATAATGATAGGTAGTTAAAAGCCATCTGTCGTTTCCGGGAAATGGTTTAGATTGCAGTCAAATTACTACTGAAGTAAATTACTTATGATGAAATAGTTTCTAACCCTCAACATGCTGCGTGAGACTTGGTTTAATTTGCTTTACAGATTGGATCCAAATCATTACCTCAGTAACTATGCGCTAGATCAGAATTCAAAATACGTGTCATTTGTGCTGCATTTTGCTTTAATGTTTTTGAGTTATTTCTCAAAGGGCACTTTGAAGCCGACAACCACTCAGTACAATAAATGTTAACGCTTACGTACATGTATCTACCGTAATATCGTCTGCCTTTAATTTGTCGTCTGTAAATGCTGTCAAACTCAGTGTAATTCATTTTTGAAATGAAGAAATCTAAAGAGGATTGTCAGACAGTTTGGATCCAGATCAGACGTCGCTTAAGGATCTGGGGCCTGTCTTACTAAACGTCGTACGACAAATGTTGTCGTAAGTCAGTTTCTAAAATTCTCAATTATTACTTATTTTCCAATCAAATCCTGTCTTGTCACATCTCTTTGGAATCGTCTTGAAAAGACGATTCCAAAGTGATGTAACAAGACAGGAATAGATGGAGAAAGCAGAAGTTAGGCGTGTTTTAATGTTATGACTTACGACCAGTTTTATCGAACGACGTTTCGTAAGACAGGCCCCAGGATCCGAATGATTTGCATAAACGAGCCAATGAAGCAGGTGTATAACAACCTCTCACCGTATCTGCTTTTGAATTGTGTGAATTTGAGATGTATGCACTATATATTAGGTCTAGATGCCGTCTTAAACGACAAAGTTTTCGGGTACGATACTGTAACGTAGGGTCTGATCTTGATCCGAAGTGATCGGAAATACCAATCGAGCGGGGATTTGTAGGTCAAGGGGTAGCCGCCTCACTGCCTTACCCTGAATAAACTACAGTCGAACTTCGATATTTCGAAGTCGGTTTTGTTTTAACTTTGAAATATATGTATTTTCGACTTAACCTAGCATGAAATAACGTAGTTCATATGTCGAACTATCGGATAGTTTAAGATAAACGAGTTCGAGATATCGAAGTTCGATTGTAGTTATTTTCAACCCGTCGTCTGATCAGGATCCAAACTGTTTGACAAACATTTCAGTATTTCTGAATTGAAAGTACAGTGGAGAATCTGTTATTCTTTCCCAATAATCGCGTTTACGCTAAAACTATTATTTGCAGTGCAAACAGTTTGGAGCCAGATCAGACGCCGGGAAACCCGGCGTCTGATCAGGCTCCAAACTGTTTGCCACCAAGATAAACATGAAATATCAGAATTGTCCAGAAGTTGTTCTTTTCTACGTTTTAGTGCTTTGCGTTTGCGTACGTTTGCGTTTAAACGGGAAAGAATAACAGATTCTCCACTGTACCTAAAATGTTAGATTGACAAATAAAAGCAGACAATTCTTTAAAATGATGACATCACTGCAGTATTGATCCGGCACACATTTGCCTGAACAGGTTAGGGAAATACAGTGGAGAATCTGTTATTCTTTCCCGTTTAAACGCAAACGTACGCAAACGCAAAGCACTAAAACGTAGAAAAATACAACTTTTTGACAATTCTGATAATTCATCTTTATCTTGGTGGCAAACAGTTTGGAGCCTGATCAGACGCCGGGTTACCCGGCGTCTGATCTGGCTCCAAACTGTTTGCACTACAAATAATAGTTTAAGCGTAAACGCGTTTATTGGGAAAGAATAACACATTCTCCACTGTAGTTGCATGTGTCCGAAGGGATTTGCACCTGTAGCTTTCAACAGGGCTGCCATTTCTCCGGGGTTTTCCGAAATCTTCTGAGTTTTATTCTAGCAGATGGTAGCTTATAACAGACTAAAAGCACAACAGAATGCGCATTAAGGCGCATCCTGCTTTACTTGCAACCTGCTTTAAGTATTCGCGCTTGAAAAATAGAAAAGTTGGAAATCATAGGATTTTTCATGATCAACTAATGGCAGCCCTGTTTCAATAGTACATGTACTAGTAAACAACCAAATGGAATGTACAATTGTCACTATAGTCGGATTTTGACCATTGAGCTGTGACCTTTAGGACGAGTCCATCCGTAGAGGTAAAACGCATAATAAACCATGAATTTGTTCAGGAGTTACCAACCTTTCGTGGTATACTAAGGATATAATGCCTTTTGTATTGAAATTAAATCAATATTCGAGTTAGAGTAATAAGTAGCGGTTTAGGGTACTTGCAATAGTGTAAAAGGCTGTGGGTTCGATTCCCAGTAGGATTTTTTTTAAGTATTATTATTATCTTTTAGTGCATTAGTTTTCAAACAATTACTTATTTGAATTGTTCAACATATTATGCAAATTGTGTCATGGACATCCTAAACGTTTAAATTTGTGAAGTTTAAATGTATGTAAAATGTTACCCTATGTGACCAGTCTCTCACTTCTAGAAAACAATTGCATTAATTCATTTATCACTGAAATGACAATGGGCAATTCCAGTTTCCAATTAAGTCTAGTTAATGTATGACAATTGCAAAATGACAAACAGTGTTGCCCCGATCAGAGTGCTGCTTAAGGTGCCCTCTGATCTGGGTATTCACTGTTTTCAGGAGACAAGTGGAGTTAACTCTTTCTAAATGACGAGTATACTTGTCTTTAGGGTTCAATGTGTTAGGTACTTAGGGATTCCTTTAAGGTTACCCATATAAGTTATATGGGATTCGGAGTAGATCCAATGGTATTTTAAATCACTTCTGCTTCTCCTTCATACAGGCTCCTAGACATTTTCTACAAACTTCCTTGCCATGGAAATTTAGATTATTGACGCGGTGGTTATGTCTGTCGTAGCATCTTTAGTTTGAATAATGTGGTTATACCAAAATGTAGTAAGACATTGAATAATATGCATTATTTAAATACTGAACACGTACTAACGGTTCGCTGTGGTTATCGTCATATGTAGTATAAAAATGCCTTTCTAAAAATTTCCAACCAAAAACAAGAAAAAAGAAAAGATTCACTGGGTATCGAACTCTTGACCCTACCCAGTAAAACACTGCCCTACTTCCTCGACCACGATGACATAAAGGTCTCAAAATCTTATTTTACATATCAAGTTAAGTTTTGAACCCTAACTAACCCATAACATAGAATGGTTGCAACTTCTATAAATAGAAAAGCTCAGGCACGGTTCAGTGCACAAAATTCATCTATACAACAAATGAGCAATACAATATTGCTTCAACATGCACAGTCTAGATATTATGATAAACGCAATAGAAAACATGTATGCTGTGCTTACCATGAAGAAAATATCGTTCTTTCCCAATAAACTACGGTATTTGGAGTCATACAGTGGAGAAAACGTTATTCTTTCCAAATAAACGCGTTTACGCTAAAACTATTATTTCCAGTGCAAACTGTTTGGAGCCTGATCAGACGCCGGGTAACCCGGCATCTGATCATGCTCCAAACTGTCTGCTACTCAGATTAAAACATATAGTTTATTATTGAAAAGAAATGCCATTTTCTAAACTTTAGTGTTTTGCGTTTCGTTTGCGTTTATAGAGAATTATGTAGATACCCTCTGTATGTTCAACGTTTTGTCATGATAATTAGGTATTGGTGTAAGTTAGTGTCGCCTAAAAAAGTTAGTGCAGCCTAAAAAAAAACAAGTACAACAACAAAAAAAGATTTTGTCCCTGACAAGAATTGAACTGGGGTTGCCTGCGTGAAAAGCCTACGTACGTACCACTGGGCTACCGTGACCAATACAAGAGCATAGGTGCGATAATCCAGGTATACAATAAGACACGCTGACAGCGGTCGAATAGGAGGGTTATACAGGTCAATTATCCAGATTCAACAAGCAAAATTTACTAAGTCCACACAATTATGACAAAAATACAAAATATTTCATAAAAATACAGATATTACACAATCAAAATATGCAATACAAGATAGAAAAAAAATTACATACATACAAAAAAAACGATGACAGCTTTCTGACAACAGATTCCTCTGTTCCCGGAAAGATGACAATATACAAACAAACAGGCCTGTGCTCACACCAAAATACAATCAAAATAAACCCTAAAAAGGTCTACATTTAAGAATATCCACTCACCTCAATATATAATCCAAATATCACAAAACTTATCCTTATCACTATATAAACACACACTAAATCACACACACACTGACACACAACACTGTGTAAACACACGTATCACTGTCACTAAATGTCCAAAGTTCCAATTCCTTTCTGCTCACAGTTTATATCCAGATCACACGCGAAGTCAACGGTAAATCCTCGTGCACAAAAAAAAACAAGAAGGCCTAATCCCGGGTTCCACGACTATCTCCACTAGCTAGTATATCCACCGTAAAGCATAAACTGTCCGGATCCGTCAAATAATAATCACTGTATAAACACATACAGTAATGTCAGCGCTAAGCATCAATAAATGTCCATACTGTTCAGATCCAAATCAACGTTGGGCGCCATTTTGGTAGAGTGTTTATGTGGATCTGTGGCTCCACCGCCGTTCCACTGGCCTTCCGGCCTAACTCAGGGGTTCTAATAAGGATCAAACTGCCAGATCAATGTCTATCAGTATGTTTATTCACAGTATGGACTCCTAATCATGACAAAGTCATGAAGAATGAATCTGCAAATATTCATAAGAATATGGAAATGATACTTCATGCTACTACATTGTATAAACAAAGTAATTGTACACAGATATATAGTAAACAAACATGTATATTCGGTGTCAGCTAGACAAAATACACCGACTTATTACATTACAAATAATTAATGTTGTACAGAGGTTATCTTATCCTAACTTAAAGGTATGAAAGCTAATAGTATCAAAATTATAAAAATAGTCTTAACAACATAACAACATGTATTTACCTGTATAAATATCCAATTTATTCAGACGTTAACAAATGCCTATATAATGGCTGCCATTTAAATTTACCGGATAAAGATGACCCGTAATCACGTGATGAAAAGGTTAGTCAAAATAATGTTAGTGAAAGTTAGTTCCCCTAGACCGAAAGTACATATTCCTAACGACTGACAAGACCAAAACGTATGAACTAACAGCTAAATATCTAAAAGATACTAATAATTCTAATGGGGAAATCGAAATAACAACAAACAGGGTGATTACATACAGTATTTTATTGATTTATTACTAATTTAACAGTTCATGGCAAAATCCACCCTACGACATTAGTAACAACAGATAATGTTTTACTATACACAGTATATAGAAGTGCAAGAGAAGACGCTGATGTAGGTCTTGTAAATTGGGTATCCAACGTTAAAAAAATACTTTATGAATATGGATTTGGATATGTTTGGGAATCACAGAGTTTGTTAAGCTTAAAAGATTTTCATGTAGTTTTTAAACGTAGATTAACAGATTGTTATATGCAAAATTGGGTTACTGATACACACAGTAATAAAGTCATGGACTTTTATGTTACTTTCAAATTAAACTTTTCTTACGAATGTTATTTAGATATCTTACCATTTACCTTAAGATGTTATATAACAAGATTAAGATTATCTGCTCATAACCTAAGGATCCATACTGGACGTTACGGGCCGAATAGATTAGAACGAAATCAACGCACATGTTTAGTATGTAATACTGTAGATATTGACGATGAGTATCATTTAGTTCTAATTTGTTCCAAATATGAAGATATTAGAAAAAAGTACATTAAAAAATATTACTACGTACGTCCAAGTATGTTAAAATTTGTAGAATTATTACAAACCAGCAATAAACTATTACTTTTCAATTTGGCTAAATATGTAAAGGAAGCTGTCATCTTCCGTAATACTTTGATAAATATTGTACAAGATACCACATAGTACAGAATTGTGTATGTTTCTTATAAACACGTCATTGTGATTTGATTTATTATGTAATTATTGTGTATACAACGAGGTACATTGTACAAGTTGTGAATAAAGTTTCTATTCTGTTCTGTTCTGTTCTGTTATCCGATGTTTGATTGGGCTCGCGGCTGTGTTGCAACTCAGATTAGAAAGATTATCACTATTTTCAACACATTGTCATTTTATTATATTGCATTTCATTTCTCTAGAACGGGAATGTTAAAGTCTTCCCCCAGTGTAGTTAACCCCGGGAAGATTACTGTCTACTAAAAGACATCGGCAAATAGTGCAGATACTGATGAGACGCCGCGATACGCAAAGTCTCATCAGGATCTGCACTGTTTCATATTGCATATGAAATGTTCTACTGCATGGAAACCATTGCAGTGTCAATTGATCACCTTTGTATATCTATGATGAAATCTTCCAACAAGAACATAGGGAAAGATTATTGCAATATCCAGACATAAATGGGTTTTAAGCCTGGTAACGAGTTTGGAGTGCACAAAATTCCAAAGTGATATACAGTGCTCCATCTCTACAACAACATCCAGTGGGAGGCACAGATTGTGTGTGTTGTTCGGAGGGAGTCGTTATAGAGAGGGAAAATCAAGATTATGCTTACATTTGCAAATAGCTTGAATCCAGATCAGACGCCGCGTAACGCGGCGTCTGATCTGGATTCAAGCTGTTTGTCACTCATAATTATATTTATTCTATCAAAATGTCCACTTATATGTAATTTTAAGAAAACCTGCGGACGACAATTTTAAGCAGACGACATAGCAGCAGTAAAAGCCGTAGACATAATTGTATTGTTTAGGGAACTGAGACAAGGGTCGTTGTAAGGAGTAAGTCGTTGTTGGGAGGGCCGTTGTAGAGAGGGAACGCTGTAGTAATAGTTTAACACGATACAGTCGAGAAAACGTTATTCGATCCTGATAACGCGTATACAATAAAAGTATCACCTCTTGTACGTACTTCAAATACAGACAACCCTTAATAGCTCATTCACTCTTAACCCATTACAACATAGAAGCGCCTTTTAATTTATTCCTCAATTGAATAAAATAGTTGCAATTTATACAGTCATAAACATGTACCAAAATAAATATATTTCTTTATCCTAGAAAACGGCGACCATTCTGCCTTTCTTTATTTAAGTACTCACCTGTCTTTAAAACTAGAAATAGACTATGGTGTAATGCCCCTATTCCAAACCGACTACGAATCCCACGAATCCCACGAATTGATAAATGCTGTGATTCGTAGGGATTCGTGGAATTCGGTATTTCTTTCTATCCAATTCGTGGTCCTCTACGAATCGGCTACGAATCGGCTACGAACGAGTTAAGACTATTCGTGGGATTCGGCTCGAATCTTACGAATACTGTCAAGAATTCAGTACGAATTGCAAGAATCCACTACGACTACTGCACGAACGCTAAGAATCAGTTACGAATATGCCGAATGCATCTACGAATCAGGTACGAATGAAGTTTGATTCTTGACGGTTCGTGGGATTCTTGAAGGTACGTAGTGTTCCCTCCCTACAACGACACTCCCAACAACGATTCCCTCCTTACAACAACACTTGCCGTTGTTTTCCAACCCAAAACAAATATGTCAAACCATTTCACGCTTGCTATATTGTTTGCTTAAATTTGCTGTCTGCTGCTTTCTCAAAGTTACATAATACAGTGCTCCCTTCCTACAACGACCCTCCCGATAACGGTTCCCGCCATACAACTACGCTTGCCGCTATTCCCCAAAACAATGCCCAACCTATTGACGGCTGCATTGTCGTCTGCTTTGAACTGTCGTCTGCTGTTTTTCTCAAAGTTACATAATGGAGATTTTGAAGGAACAAACTTAATAACGAGTGACAAACAGCTTGAATCCAGATCAGACGCAGCTTTAAGCGGCGTCGGATCTGTATACAAACTGTTTGCAAATGTAAGCCAATTTCCCTCCCTATAACGACTCCATCCGAACAACGCACACATTTTTGTCTCCCAGTGGGTGTCGTTATAAAGAGGGAGCGCTGTATTTCCCGTATCAACTCGGGCATCAGTCCAGAAATGGACTTTTAAGATAGAGCAGCAGTAGCACAAGACTTGGAACGCTAGCTGCATGCTAATAGCAAGAAGATACCCCGAATAAGAAGGAGAAGATCCACAAGGTGATGTGTTAGAGGGTGGCTGACTCCAGCTAGAAGGCTAGAACATTAGCTTAGTGTTGAAGATGACAATGCCTTTACCAACTATATATGTAAGAATGCCAGGATTATAGGCCAGTCATCCATGTAGAGGAGGGAAACTCACATTAGACCAAATCTATAAACCGTAGTGAAGCTGACATTGACTCTCAGACTCCTGGCTACAGGAGAAATGTATCAAACTAGTACTCACGAATCCCACGAATGTGTTAAGAATACCACGAACGCCCAAAAAGCCGTTTACGAATCAGTTACGACTCCTACGAATCAGCTACGATTCATACGAATGCACTACGAATCTGTTACGAATTAACTACCCATTGTTCCATTCGTGGAGGTCTTGGCCAAAACTTTGAACAGTTCAAAACTTTTGCCACGAATCCCCGACCGCTCACGAACTGCAAGAATCGACTACGAATCAGGTAAGAACTCCACGTGGGATTCGTAGTCGGTGTGGAATAGGGGCATAAAGGGTTAATTCATTCACGCCTCAGTTTTCAAATATATATTTCCTGTTTTCAAGTAAGTCTAGTCCATTTCATACAATTTAGTAATGGATTATTCACGATATATTTCAAAGTGACCAACAGTGCAGCCCTTGGTCACGGGACTCCTACAGGAAGACTCTGATCAGGGTATATAGTGTTTCAATAGGACGAGTATACTCCTCACAGTTACACTATTTGCTAATGTCGAGTTTACTTATCGCTAAGGTTGAAAGTTTTAAGTTAGAAATATCTGCATATCAATGGTTGCAATTTGATGGTCTGACAGTGAACACGAATAATACAGCCATTTTTTAAATTTCAAGCAATAACAAGTGTTACCTGGATAATAAGTATACAGTGGAGAAAACGTTATTCTTTCCCAATAAACCCGTTTACGTCGTCGCAAATGACGTTATTTGGCGTCCCGCTTCATGCAGCGCTAGTGGACGAACAGGTTGGGCCGGAGCCCAAAAAAAGTTATTCCACTAGTGGATTACGATATTTACATAATGGCTTTATGCAACTCCCAGACGGCAGATTATGTGATAAAATTATATACGCATTAGATATAATTAGACATTACGAGGTGGCAATCTAAAAGGATTTGATGAATAATTCAGGCGAGATGATAATCGCCAGCATATTTCTCAGCTTTTGTAATTAGGCGTTTTGCATTGACACCATCGACCATAAAGCAATACAAATTTTGCATACAGCACAATAATTACAACAATTGTGTAACCTTTCCCTAACAACACTGCAATGCTATAGTCTGATAAAGATTGATGCTTGCTTTATTTTCCTAAATCAATTCAAAACTGACCATACGATAGCATGGTTGGTATATATTGGTAAGACACAAGGGTACTCGGTATGAGATCAGCATCAACTTCGTTTGAAATTGCAGATATAATCGGACCTGGCACCGAATTATGGACATAATACAGCAGCAGTTCCAAAGAAAAGAATGTTGGCAGTCACATGTTGTTTGACAGCTTAGTTTGAAGACACACGCATTCGTTTGTGCAGATAATAAACAGATATCCGCAATTCACTGGTAATCGTTAAAACGATTTGACAAAATAATACTGAAAGAAAGAGCAACTCCGTGTTTTAACGTTATTCTGTGTTTTTGTTTGTTCCGTTGTTCCAAATTGTAGGAAAATTCCCTTTTGCATGGATAACAAACAATCTGACAACACTGATTTAATATTTAAATGGGTATTGCAAATAGGAGTTGATCCAAACAAAACGCTGTATCACCATGATTCAAACATTTGACATTATTTTAGAACTGTTCGGAAAGAAAATACATATTCCATTACATGTGCTGCCTTACAATGTATGTACACACAGCTATATGGTTTACCAGCTTACTGTACGTTTTTTAACGCTGAGTAAATAGCGCCTATTCCAAATGCCTGGTCATACGGCATTCCGTGTAGATAATGATACGACCAGAGAGACAAACTTTTTAATCAATGCATGTGCTTGTTTGAAGTCGTTGAAATAGTGTTTTATACTTTTGATAGTTTATTATATACCTACCAATGTTCTGCCCGAAATATTTCTGTATTTTATCGAAGAAATACACCTTGACGGATTGAAAATTCCGTATTACCCATGTACCTTGTGTAATGGGAAAAGAACGTTTACTGTGTAGTCGGAAGTTCGGAACTACAGTAAAACCTCTCTATTACGACCACTAAATTATGTTAAGTATTAGGGTGTTTACGGTAGGTGACCGCTTAAAGCAAGGTGACAGTGAAACAGAAAGCTCCTTTAGGAGCTTTCTGTTTCACTGTCACCTTGCTTTAAGCTGTTTAGGAGCTTTCTATTTCACTGTCACCTTGCTTTAAGCGGTCACCTCTCTATTATTTAATCAATTAGCATTCGTTTTAGTGGTCGTAATAGCGAGTATTTACTTTAACGCGCCATTCCCCGACGTGTGACGTATGGGAAATTCCGTTTATTTATAGTAACGCTCGAAACATTTCTATCGTTTTTCATTTTATTTTTATTATAAGAGGTATATAATAAAAGGAACATTACTATACTTTGCATATCTTATGTACCGGATCACTCTCGTTGGGTGTGTAAAGGCTATATCCAACTCGACCTTCGGTCTCGTTGGATATAGCCTTTACACACACAACTCGAGTGATCCGGTGCATAAGATATGCAAAGTATAGTAATATTCCGTTTATATTACCACCCTATTACTTACAGTTGCATATACACAATATCTGCAAAACGTTTGTCACCTTGCCTGACGCCGAGTTCAAATATATCCTGGATCCCAGTTTGCAGAGAGTTTGAAAATTAGTTTTGTAAACGTATTGTAATGAAAGGGACCGTAATAGCAATTAATTAATCAATAGGAATATCCAATCTTACAAATGTATGCATTTATTCTGTGTTGCTGTGCAGTATAACTTTGATAGTATAGTGCTCCCTCTCTATAACGACACCCAATGGGAGACACATATTGTGTGTGTTTTTCGGAGGGAGTCGTTTTAGGGAGGGAAAATAAAACGTGGCTTACATTAGCAAACAGCTTGAATCCAGATCAGACGCCGCATAATGCAGCGTCTGATCTGGATTCAAGCTATTTGCCACTCGTCATTATATTCATCCTATCAAAATGTCTATTTATGTATAACTTTAAGAAAAAATAACATATGACAATTTAAGCAGAAAAAAGCGTTAGACATAAGTGTCCCATTTAGGGAATTGCGGCAAGGATCGTTGTAAGGAGGGAGGGCCGTGCAGGGAGGGAGCACTGTATAGTGGTTTAGCAGTCGTCTGTAAGTAATGATATGTAGTTATCAGCCATCTGTCGTTTCCGGGAAATGGTTTAGATTGCAGTCAAATTACAACTGAGGTAAATTACATAGGATGAAACAGTTTCTAACCCTCGTCCTGCTGCGTGAGACTTTGTTTAAATTTGCTTTACAGATTGGATCCAGATTTTTACGGCACTTTGAAGCCGACAACCACTCAGTACAATAAATGTTAACGCTTACGTACATGTATCTACCGTAATATAGTCTGCCTTTAATTTGTCGTCTGTGAATGCTGTCAAACTTAGAGTAATTCTTTTTGAAATAAAGAAATCTAAAGAGGAATTTCAAACAGTCAGGATCCAGATCAAACGCCGTGTATGGATCTGGATCCAAACTGTTTACATGTACGAGCCAAAACGCGATCGCAAGGCAAAGACTTAATGAAGCAGGTGTATAACAACCTCTCACCGTATTGTCTTCTGCTTTTGAATTGTGTGAATGTTAGATGTATATGTATGCATTGTTTATTAGGTCTAGATGTCGTCTTAAACGACACAATTTTCGGGTACGATACTCTTATAGTGGAGAAAACGTTATTCTTTCCCATTAACCGCGTTTACGCTAAAACTATTATTTCCAGTGCAAACAGTTTGGAGCCTGATCAGACACCGGGTAACCCGGCGTCTGCTCAGGCTCCAAATTGGTTGCTATTCAGATTAAATTAGATAGCTGGAAATTTAAAAAATGATGCCATTTTCTACAGTTTAGCGGCTTGTGTTTGCGTTTCGTTTGCGTTTAAACGGGAAAGAATAACGTCTTCTCCACTGTACGCAGGGTCTGAACTCGATCCGAAATGATCGGATATACCAATAAAAACCGGTGATTTGTAGGTCAAGGGACAGCCTCTTCACTGCCTTACATGTACCCCGAGTAAATTAGTTATTTTCAAACCGTTCTGATCTTTTTAAGATGCCGCGTTACGCGTCGTCTGATCAGGACCCAAACTGTTTGACACACATTTCAGTATTTCTGAGTTGACAATACATTAAATGTAAGATTGACAAATGAAAGCAGACGACAATTCTTAAAAAAATGATGACATCACTGCAGGGAAGGGTTTAATGAGTATTGATCCGACACAAATTTGCCTGAACAGGTTAGGGAAATAGCTGCATGTGTCCGAAGGGGTTTGCACCTGTAGCTTTCAATGGAACATGTGCATACAGTGGGGAATCTGTTATTCTTTCCCGTTTAAACGCAAACGTACGCAAACGCAAAGCACTAAAACGTAGAAAAGAACAACTTTTGGACAATTCTGATAATTCTTGTTTATCTTGGTGGCAAACAGTTTGGAGCCTGATCAGACGCTGGGTTACCCGGCGTCTGATCTGGCTCCAAACTGTTTGCACTGCAAATAATAGTTTTAGCGTAAACGCGTTTATTGGGAAAGAATAACAGATTCTCCACTGTACCAATATCGCTCGTCAAAATCATACGTTGTGCTTTGTTTTACTATATGTGTACAGTCTATATCAATAATAAAATTTGTATCTCAAATCTTATTTGGGATAAAGATATTTCTTAACGTTGTTACAGTATCATAATCTTTAACTGTTAACCTTACTTAGTGTAATTTTAAATAGAAACTCTGTATTATTACAAAGGTGTTTTGATCGTATGGTTGATAGAGGCTGTATATATCTTAAAATATTTAAATGAAATCTCTATTATATGGATCTTAAGTTAAAATTTGCAATTAACTTGATTTTGATAATTGTATCATGCATATAGTCTCTTATAATTCTTATTTGAATGGCATGGTTTTTATGTGAATTGAAATAATGTTGTATGTATTTCATGCTGCAATCATGATACTTTAATAAAGAAATAAACTGTACACGTGTATCTAGAAGTCAAACAATCAATGTACAATTGTCACTATCACAAATAAGCAATACAATATCAGCATGCACAGTCTGGATATTACGATAAATGCAATAGAAAACATGTATGATGTGTTTAAAACCATTACAGTGAAGAAAACATTGTTCTTTCCCAATCAACTATTTGGAGTCATATCAGATACACGGAACCGGTGTTTGATAGGGCTCGCGGCTGTTTGCAGCTCAGATTAAAAAGATTATCAATATTTTCAGAACATTGTCATTTATATAATATTGAATTGAATTGGATATTGTGTTTCGTTTCGCAGGACTGCGAAATAACTAAGTCTTCCGAAGGGAAGTTTACTCCTTTAAGCCTACTGTCTACAGTGGAGAATCTGTTATTCTTTCCCAATAAACGCGTTTACGCTAAAACTATTATTTGCAGTGCAAACAGTTTGGAGCCAGATCAGACGCCGGGTAACCCGGCGTCTGATCAGGCTCCAAACTGTTTGCCATTAATATAAACATGAATTATCAGAATTGTCCAAAAGTTGCACTTTTCTTCGTTTTAGTGCTTTGCGTTTGCGTACGTTTGCGTTTAAACGGGAAGGAATAACAGATTCTCCACTGTATTATAGAAGTCATTGGCAAACAGTGTAGATCTTGAAAAGACGCCACGATACGCGACGTCTCACCAGGGTCTACATTGTTTGCTATTGCATATGGAATGTTATGCTACAGTGGAGAATCTGTTATTCTTTCCCGTTTAAACGCAAACGTACGCAAACGCAAAGCGCTAAAACGTAGAAAAGAACAACTTTTGGACAATTCTGATATTTCATGTTTATCATGGTGGCAAACAGTTTGGAGCCTGATCAGACGCCGGGTTACCCGGCGTCTGATCTGGCTCCAAACTGTTTGCACTGCAAATAATAGTTTTAGCGTAAACGCGTTTAACAGATTCTCCACTGTATATGGAAAAATATTGCAGTGTCCATTAACCACCCTCTTATGACAATGACAATGTTTTATTTCGGAATATAAGGCCTCCGGCCCAGAATACAAATATCATCCTCCAATATATTATGTGTAGTGTCAATTATTTTCAAAATATTTTAAAATATATGAAAATGTACATGTTTTTCTATTTCATTGCGCATGGTAATCAAGTCTTGGGAATGTCCGTTGAAATGTCTGCCAGCACGTATAAGTACATAGCAATATATCTATTAAACAAATTCTTCCAGCAAACAAATAGTGAGAGTTCTTGGTCAAAGAATTGTCATTTGTTACATTTTAGTGCAGTGCGCTTGCGTTTCGTTTGCGTTTAAACGCCTTACGGGAATGAAAAACGTCGTCTTCACTGTATCAATGAGTTGACGTTACAAGTTTTCTACATACGAACATCCGTTTATAGTTATTTCAAAATGTTCCTAGAATGGTATGATTTGTTTTCGAAAATCGATATAGAAACCTTGATCATAATGTCAATTGCTATTCCCATATGAATATGATTCATGAATATAAACTTTCAGTCATCCAAGAGTACAAGAAACCTCCTGTGTGGTAATGTAGTTCAAATACAGACAACCCTCAATAACTCAATCTCTCTTAACCTTTTCCCCATAGAATCGCCTTTTAGGACATTTAAATAATGCATCCACAGAGGAAAATAGTTCCAAATTAAACAGTCATAAACATGTATCAAAATAATTCATTTTCTATATTCTAGTAAATGACGCCTTTGGGCGCATTCTGTTTTACGTTCAACCTACTTTAAATGCTCACTTGTCTTGAAAACTAGATTTAGCCTATTGAATTAACTCATTCACGCCGGAGATTTCAAATAGATAATTTCTGTTTTCACGCAAGACTAAAGTCCATTAAAAAAATTGTAAATTTTTTAGGATGGCTATTTTACGATATATTTCAATATGACAAACAATACAGACCCTAATCAAGGGATTCCTGCAGGGACACTCTGATTAGGGTATGCAGTGTTTGAACTGGACGGATATACTCCTCACAGGTACATGTAAAATGTTTGTAAATGACGAATATACTCGTCGCTAGGGTTGAATGTTTAAGTAATAATTATCTGTATATCAACAGAATCAATTCAATGGCTTGAAATCGTTCATGGCGAAAGCAGCTACAGTCGAACTTCGATATCTCGGACTCGGTTAAATCGAACATACCCGTAATTTAAAGTTAAAACGTGGCTTAGCCACGTTTTGACTTTGAAATATGGGTATGTTCGACTTAACAGAGCATAAAATAATGCAGTTCATGTGTCGAACTATCGGATAGTTCGAGTTAAGCGAGTTCGAGATATCAAAGTTCGACTGTATATTTCAAATTTCGAACGAAAACAAGTTTTAACTTGGTAATAAGTAAAGTGTGGAATTAACCGAGCTCGTACTACAATGAATCGAGATTCGATTTATCTAATGCAAACTTCTTCAGTGCCATATCTTGCGTAAGTTCAATCATATATATGCAACCACTTCAAAGAAGCCCAAATTTCTGTTTTAAACATGGTATAATACTTGATGCTGGATAAATATAATGCAGAAATTTTCTGTATTTGTTTTAAACCTGCATTAGGTAATCACCTGTCTTAAGAGATACTGAACATGGTCGGTATTGCAATGCTAAATACAAAAAAGAATGCAGATAACTCCTGTATGGGGCATTTTGCATTATTTCTATCCTGCATTAAACATCCATCTGGTTTAGGCGGGTTGTTTCTTCAATGAGTGGTCGCGTGGTACAGTGGAGAATCTGTTATTCTTTCCCGTTTAAACGCAAACGTACGCAAACGCGAAACACTAAAATGTAGAAAAGTACAACTTTTGGACAATTCTGATAATTCATGTTTATCTTGGTGGCAAACAGTTTGGAGCCTGATCAGACGCCGGGTTACCCGGTGTCTGATCAGGCTCCAAACAGTTTGCACTGCAAATAATAGTTTTAGCGTAAACGCGTTTATTGGGAAAGAATAACACATTATCCACTGTACATTACTGACTGTGTTGTTTATAACTGAGTTTGTTAAGGTTATATCTGGTATAATGTATGTTCATATATTGACACATTATCACAGATTCAGTACTTTAAGTATCCACGCCTACATGTACACAGTCAGAACATTACAAATTTAGTAATCCATTCACTCATTCATCCGTGGAACTTTTAAATCAAAATAATCCTAGTTTCAGATTAAGTTTAGACCTTTTTGACTTTTTAGAGTTGATTTTACAATATATTCCAAAAACGTACAGGCAGTACAGACCCTAATGAGAGAGCTCATATACAGTATGATTAGAGTTTAAACTGTTTACTTAGGACAGGTGTATTTCTACAGGCATGCTGTTTGTAATGACGATTATACTCGACGCTAATGGTCAATTTAATAATTGTCATTTTCAAATATTCCACAAATACACATTTGTGGAGTTTTTAACTCGAAAACATCGATTAGAGTCCCACACACAGTTTGTAACCTAATCAGACGCCGAGTTACTCGGCGTGTAACCTATAAGCAAACTGTTTGCAAAAATATATATCATATAGCCGGATTGAGTTTATGGTTAAATAGTGAGAGATTGTGGTGGCGGTCCGAGTGCCTCAGCTGGAAGAGCTCTCGCCCTGTAAGCAAGGGGTACCGGTTCGAGTCACCATGTTACATTTGGAGCCCAAAGTGAATAGATTAACACACATTATCAAATGGGTCATTTACAATACCAAGCTATTTCTAGCATAATAAAAATTCCATACACTGATTAAAAAGCATTTAAACTCCCTCGTTATTTAGGTCATCATTCAGACAGGTTGTCGCGCAAACATTTGCATAAGCGCAGATTCGTTGTGATTAAACAGTATCTATAGAACCAGTCTCCGGTGGGTAAAATCAAACCTGCGTCCTCCAGTCATATAAACTAAAAATGTACTGACTCTAAAATAGTTACTTAAAACATGAATGACTGTATTTAATATGTTAACAGCATCATGCTACAAAAACGAAAATGATACATTCGCATATTTTGGGTACTGTATTACCTCGCAATGGTCAAAACGTTTTGAGCCGTGCCATGACAAAACATGCCTTATTGCATAGCAACATTGTACAGACCAAGCACCGCTGTTTCCCAGGCTCTGTATATGAGTTTGGTCTATACTGCCAACTACCATACATGATACTGCTACAGAAAATATTTTAGATACATGTGAGTGTCAAAAGGTGTAGGTCAATGCCTCTCGCCGCGTCTTAAATAATGTTCGACGGCTGTCCTTAATCTACACTGTCTGCAATGCAATAAGGCAGATTTTCTCAGTGCACGGCTATTCTAAACAAATACATCAAAACCTTACTACGGCAACTGTGTATTTATTATTAGATCTTTACGACAGGTGACTGCTTACATCAAGGTGACAGTAGGAAAGAACGCTACCTTTATGTGTAACTGTCACATTGGTTTAAGTTGTCACCTGTCTTTCATACAAGCAATAAGCCTTCGTTTAAGTTGTCGTGAAAAGAGGTTTTACTGTACGTCTGTGTCAGCAACCGCAATAATTCGACAGCTTAATAGGCTCACAACTATTTTGCACTTAGAACTAAATGAATTAATAATAGTTTTAACATTCGCAATATTCTAAACCTCATTGCAATGCGTTATTATTTAGTTTTGTTTATATAATCATATATCTCGGCGAAACGACTAAATTCAACATTCCAAACAGTTGGGACCCCGATTACACGCCGAGTGACGCCCTCGGTGTCTAATCTGGATCCAAACTGTTTGGTGCTCTTTCATTTTTCGGAAGAAATAAAATAACAATTCTCTTCAATCAAGATTGATAATTGTTGCAGACGACAAGGATTGAAAACAAAACCCAAAACACAATTAAACAGCGTGCAGAGGGTTAGGTGAACCTTATATACATATTTGACTAATGTCTTCCTAGGTTTGGATTCATCTCTTTATTGTTTCTCTCTTCACATGCAGTGTCCACTGAAGGTCACAAATAGCTGTAAGACATGCGTTTGTTATTAACAGTGGAAATTACACAGTTATTTCACTTTTAACCAATTACCCAATTACTTAAAGCAGGTTGAACAGGCGCATTCTGCTTTACTTTCAGCCCGCTTTAAACTATCATCTGCTAGAATATAGAAAATATTTCTTATCATACAATCTCATTACTGTATAAAATGGAACTATCTTCTACAGTGGGGGAATAAATTACAGGCGTAAAAAGGCGTATTTATTGAGTAATGGGTTAAACGACACAAAACGCAATGCACTAAAATGTAGAAAATGAAATATTGATCATAGGAATTGCAAACAAAGAGTGGCAATAAACATGAGACAATAAACATGAGGTGGTTTGCATAAATGCGTTTAGTGGGGGAAAGCAACTTCTTCTTAACTGTAATTCAAATTTCACAGGATGTCCTCCGAGGGTTGGGTCCATTGCTTTACTTTTTCTATCTTCACATCCAATTTCCATATATTGTCGCTAATTGATCTAAGACATGCAGTCTGTACAGTGGAGAAGAAGGCATTATTTACCAATAAACGCGTTAACGCAAAACAACTTATGTCTATTGAACACAGTTTGCTTTGCCCGACGTCTGATCAGAACTGTTTGCCACACAGACAAAATAAAATGATGAGAGTTTTCAAAATATTGTCATTTGCTACAGTGTATTCCATCGAGTTTACGTATACAGTGCTCCCTCTCTTCAACGGTCCTCCAAACAACGACTCCCTCCGAACAACGACCCTTGTCGTAGTTCCCTAAATAAGACACGTATGTCTAAAACTTGTACTGTTGTAATATCGTCTGCTTATAGTTGTCGTCTGCTGTTTTCCCAAAGTTACAAATTGAACATTTTGACAGAACAAAACTTAATGAAGAATGACAAACAGCTTGAATCCAGATCAGACGCCGCGTTACGCGGCGTCTGATCTGGATTCAAGCTGTTTGCGAATGTAAGCAAATGTCCCTCTCTATAACGACTCCCTCCGAACAACGCACATATTTTTGTCTCCCATTGGGTGTCGTTGTAGAGAGGCAACGCTGTATTTTTGTTTAAACAGCCTTAACACATGCAACGTAGCTACGAGTATATTTGTCATTTATAGCCTTTGCACCTGAACAGAGTGCATGTGTCCTATATGCACACAATATAGAAAATGAATAGAAAAAGCTCTTTGATCAGCGTTTGCACGGTTTGTCAATTTGTACAACAATGTAAAAAATCTAAATACAAGGTAGTAAAAAAGGCCTGGACAATTTTGGAAAACGGCAAATTTCCATTCAAAGTTTCAGGGCTGAATGCGTTAACCTTTGAACCCTAGTCCCGCATATAGGCGTCCTTTTCAAACAGTGTACATGTGAATAGATCACTTGTCCGGTGCAAACAGTGAAGACCCAGATCATAGGGCTCCGAAAGGAGCCCTCTGATCAGGGTCTTCACTGTTTGTCATAATGCCAAACATTGACAAAAACAACGCTTAAACGTCAGAAATGGACTAGACTAAAATGATAAACTGGAATTGTCCATTTAAAGTTTCAGGGAGAAAAGAGTTAAGGTGTCCCTATAATACAAATGTGGCTATATGCGTACCTAGGGATGAGACCATCACTTTATTATTTCCCGCTTCACAATCAGTTTCAATACAAGGTCGCAAATTGCTTTTAGACATGCACTCGGTATCTACATGTATCATCAAAATGGAATGATATGATGAGTACCGATAAGTGCTTTTCCACTGTTATAGAGCGTGTACAGTGGAGAAAACGTTATTCTTTCCCATTTAAACGCAAACGAAACGCAAACGCAAAGCACTTAAACGTAGAAAATGTCAATTTTTATATATTTCTTACAATTCATTTTTATCTGAGTGGCAAACAGCTTGGAGCCTGATCAGACGCCGGGTTACCCGGCGTCTGATCTTGCTCCAAACTGTTTGCAGTGGAAATAACAGTTTTAGCGTAAACGCGTTTATTGGGAAAGAATAACACATTATCCACTGTATGTGAGTTATAGAATGGACATGTAAAAGCCTTTAGACAATGTTATGTGCTTACGCCTTCTGCACGCTACGGGCGAATTTATTGTGATTTATGCAAACAGTTTGGATACAGATGAGACGCCGAGTAACTCGGCGTCTCATCTGTATCCAAACTGTTTGATCCGCTGATGATATTTCCAGAAAGACAATGTTCTTAAATAACTTTGTGAACTGTTGCAGAGGACAATTATTGCAGACAAGAATTGCATAGCGCACAGAAGGTTAAAATATATACATTGTATATAGACATCATCAGATATGTTAAGATCATATTATGATAATTGAGCTATTGCTATATAGAGGAGTGGCGCAAATGATTGGTATTGTTGTAACTGTAGCAGAATTTGTGGGAGGAATATGAACACTATATGCTTTACATTCATTAATTTTTAATTCAAGAAACCTTCAGCTTTAAAATAAAAGGTTTTATTACTATCATTTTACACCGACAATGAGAATATAGTATTTCAATATCTACAAATCACTCATGTTTTGACATCGTTTGATGAAAGAACTGTCGTTTGCTGGGTAAACTGATGCTCATCCGCTCAAGAAAACATCACTTAATATTGTTGGATATTATCAGTTCAATATAAACGCATATTCGGTTAATTTCCAGAACTGTAACAGATGAAAAAGTGAAAACAATCGTTCTCTTTCTCTAAGCACATGTACTTTGATTTTAAATGTGTTCCCTTTTATTCAAACTGTCTTCCATAACAATGGTATATAGTTCTCTCTCTCTATAACGAAATCCACTGAGAGACTAATAGTATGTGTGTTGTTCAGAGGGAGTTGTTATAGGGGCGTCTGATCTGTATTAAAGCTGTTTGTCACTCGTTGTTACAGTGGAGAATCTGTTATTCTTTCCCAATAAACGCGTTTACGCTAAAACTATTATTTGCAGTGCAAACAGTTTGGAGCCAGATCAGACGCCGGGTAACCCGGCGTCTGATCAGGCTCCAAACTGTTTGCAACCAATATAAACAAGAATTATCAGAATTGTCCAAAAGTTGTACTTTTCTACGTTTTAGTGCTTTGCGTTTGCGTACGTTTGCGTTTAAACGGGAAAGAATAACAGATTCTCCACTGTATGTTTTGTTTCTTTCAAAATGTCCATAATGTGAATCTGAAAAATACAGCAGACGACAATTATAAGCAGACGATACTGAAGCTGTGAAAGCATAGGGCATAATTGTCTTGTTTCAAGGGGAACAGCGGAATGCGTGGTTGTGTGGAGAGAATCGTTGTTCAGAGGGCCATTGTTGGGAGGGAGCACTACTCTCTATATATGTAAACAGGTGCGTCTTTACTATTTAAAGAAGACATTAGCAGTGTAATCTGAGTATCAATACAATTTAGATCAAGCTCAGATGTCTATAGTTGATCTGAATCTCATCTTGATCGAAACTGTTGCTAACAGTCAGCAATATATGCTACCGTAAAGAACACGTTAATAATTTATTTTTGCCAATTTAAACGAGACTAAAGGCAAACGTAATGCAACAAAAGGTAGATACAGTGGAGAATCTGTTATTCTTTCCCGTTTAAACGCAAACGTACGCAAACGCAAAACACTTAAACGTAGAAAAGAACAACTTTTGGACAATTCTGATATTTCATGTTTATCATGGTGGCAAACAGTTTGGAGCCTGATCAGACGCCGGGTTACCCGGCGTCTGATCTGGCTCCAAACTGTTTGCACTGCAAATAATAGTTTTAGCGTAAACGCGTTTATTGGGAAAGAATAACAGATTCTCCACTGTAACTATAGTTTTTCAAATACCTATCAGTTGAATTCTAAGTGGCTTATAGTTTAGAGTTTGATTAGGAGCAAGCTTACCCGGCGTCTGACCTGGTCCCGGCTTGTTTGCAACAAAAATACTTTTTGTTTACTATAAAGGCGTTTATTAGGAAATAATAACGTTTTCTCTACTTGTAAGCATGGGTAAGGAGCAGACACGAGTATCCAATAGATTGAAATGATTTTCACATCAAGCGCCGCATGATTCTAATAGCAAAAACATGTACATGTACATGTACTACAATGAAGAAGGCGTTATTCGTGTCCAATGAACTCGCTTAACTCATTATCCCCTGAAACTTCCAATGGACAATCCCAATAAATACTGGTCCATTTTAGACTATTTAGGGTTGTTTTTTATAATATATTTCAAAACGACAAACAGTGAAGTCCCTGATTAGAGGGCTCCTATAGGAGCCCTCTAATCAGGGACTTCACTGTTTGCATTAGACAAGTGTTCTCTTCAGAGGTACACTTTTGGTACAGGTCTCATATATGCGTCACTAGGGCGCAATGGGTTAATATGAATATAGCTTTATGCACATTGCAAACAGTTTGGAGCCAGAGCAGACGCCAATTAATAATTGACATTTGATCAGGATACAAACTATGTTCTACTCACGCCAAAGTAAGTTCTCAAAATTTTCAAAGGTGTTGCAATTTTCTACTTGTTAATGCATTGCTTTAGCATTTCGATTCGGAATGAAATAGCATATTCCCAACTATACAGTGATTCAATATGTACAAGACGAATGAAGCAAAGGCATGCCAATCGCTGCGTGATCCTGATTGCAAATACATGTACTACGAGTATTGTATAGGCCAGCTTTGTAGTCTATGGTTTAGCATCAAGGGTTAAACTGATGTCGTCTGGGGATTTTCAATTCCATTAGCTTAGAATTAGTTGTGTAATCGACCATGCTGTTGTAGATATAGCATACTGTATGTACGATATACAGTGAAAGAAGACATTAATATTTCCCGTTTACACGAAACTCAACGGAAGCGCAAGGAAATATAGAAAAAGACGGGTTCTTGAAAACGTTTACGCTTTATTACTACAGTGGAGAATCTGTTATTCTTTCCCAATAAACGCGTTTACGCTAAAACTATTATTTGCAGTGCAAACAGTTTGGAGCCAGATCAGACGCCGGGTAACACGGCGTCTGATCAGGCTCCAAACTGTTTGCCACCATGATAAACATGAAATATCAGAATTGTCCAAAAGTTGTTCTTTTCTACGTTTTAGTGTTTTGAGTTTGCGTACGTTTGCGTTTAAACGGGAAAGAATAACAGATTCTCCACTGTATCTGTGTTGAAAACGGTTGGAATTAAGTAGACACCAAGTTACTAGGCGTCTGATCAGGCTCGAATTAGTTTGCAGTAGACGTAATTGTTTTCCCATAAACGCGTGTACAGATCAAGAATATTGTATTTCCCAGTGTAAATTGAAATTTTATTCATTGGAGTCAAATACATGTATACTAGAACCGTTATTTTTATATATTCCAGTACGTCATAAATACGCTTTTTTACATCTTTAATGTATTCCCTCACGCAAGAAAATTGTTCCAATTTATACCGTTGTGAATTCATGCATGTATCATTAATAGTTTCTATATTCCAGCAGATGGTAGCTTAAAGCAGGCTAAAAGTAAAGCAGAATGCGCCTTAATGCACATTCTGCTTTTCTTTCAATCTGCTTTAAGTAGTCACCTGTCTTCAAAACTGGGAACAGACTATGAGGGTAATAGGTTAAAGTGACCACTAAAAAAAGACACAGATATATGTCAATACTTGCAGTTGCCACTGCAAAATCCTTGATATGCGAGCCAAAAGGGTTAATTGGCAACTGATGTGTTCTGGTTGCAAATGCCAATGGAGTTGCTGTTTGTAGTGACGAATAAGTGATGCCTATGTATTATACAGAGGAAGGCGCTATTCGTTAAAATAGCAAACGCTATTCAATTTAATTTAACAATGACGAGTTCCCGAAACTGTAGACAATTTGAGAAAACCAGACAGGCGTCTGGTGAAGATCCAAACTGTTTGACGCTCATGTCAATCTAAAGTCAAAATAGATCTACCTAAATTTTGAATTTGAAAAAAGACCAAGACGACAATTGGTTAATATTGATGACGTCATGGCGGGTTGCTATACCTATTGTAATATATATTATACATACAGTGGAGAATGTGTTATTCTTTCCCAATAAACGCGTTTACGCTAAAACTATTATTTGCAGTGCAAACAGTTTGGAGCCAGATCAGACGCCGGGTAACCCGGCGTCTGATCAGGCTCCACACTGTTTGCCACCAAGATAAAAATGAAATATCAGAATTGTCCAAAAGTTGTTCTTTTCTACGTTTGAGTGATTTGCGTTTGCGTACGTTTGCGTTTAAACGGGAAAGAATAACAGATTCTCCACTGTATCGTATTGGGGGCGTTAACCCGTGGAAAACTAATCAACCTCTAGAAATCTCCAAGGTCCCGTAATTATTTAAATGTACAGTTGACAAAATCGATGGTACATACATAATATAGATTACGTCGTATATTAATCTATAGTTGTAAACGTTGTATATTAAATCTATAGTCCTGTACATGTACGTGTACTTGTACTAGCGTATATATCTGAATAGCGGGTTATGCTTAATACAGTGCTCCCTCTCTACAACGGCCCTCCCAACAACGACTCCCTCCTTACAACGTCACTTGTCGCAGTTCCCGATACAGGACAGTTATGTCTAACGATTTAACTGCTGCAATATCGTCTGCTTAAAATTTTCGTCTGCTTTTTTCTCAAAGTTACATATAAGTGGACATTTAGATAGAAGAATGATAATGACGAGTGACAAACAACGTGAATTCAGATCAGACGCCGCGTCACGCGTCTACACTGTTTTCAAATGTAATGAGTATATTTTAACAGGTCCATGGTGTTGAAAGAGTTAACGCATATCGTCCAACAATGAAGACATTAGCAAACAGTAATTTGTTGCATCTGATCAGGAGATGCAGTGCTTGATAAGTTATATTAACTGATCAGCTGTATTTGACAAACATTGCAGTGTCTTAAAATAACCCTTTTAGAAATAAGTCTCTTCATGATTTAAAACATATCTACAGGGCTGTCATTTCTCCGGATTTTTCCTAAATCTTCGGATTTTTTCTAGTACATGTACAGTGGAGAATCTGTTATTCTTTCCCGTTTAAACGCAAACGTACGCAAACGCAAAGCACTAAAACGTAGAAAAGAACAATTTTTGGACAATTCTGATATTTCAGGTTTATCTTGGTGGCAAACAGTTTGGAGCCTGATCAGTCGCCGGGTTACCCGGCGTCTGATCAGCTCCAAACTGTTTGCACTGCAAATAATAGTTTTAGCGTAAACGCGTTTATTGGGAAAGAATAACGCATGGTAGCTTAAAGCAGGCTGTGAGTAAAGCAGAATGCGCCTTAAGGCGCATTTTGCTTTACTTTCAGCCTGCTTTAAGTAGCCACATGTCAACAAAACTAGAAACAGGCGATGGAGTAAGGCTACGATTCGTAAAATCGCACTTGAAAAATGCAAGTTTGGAAATCATAGGAATTTTCATGTCAACTTATGGCAGCCCTGTATCTATATCACAGTTTTAACAATTTCCAAAGTACATTTGTATTTTGAGGGCCTCGTGGAATATTGATCTTTATCAAATGAGCTCTCTCGTTAAATAAAGTTTTATTACATGTATTATTAAGTTTCACATCAATCGGTTTCTTCAAGTAAAATCTTATCTCGCGGCGACTATACACATGTGTCCTTATATAAATTCAAGCATATCAACTTCAAATATTACTGGTCCTCTAAGGCATCAAAGCAAAGTATTCGTGCGACACATAACTACATTCGGGAGATGTTTATCCTTCTCAATTAACCCTTTCACTCTCAATGAAGCTTCAAAGCGCGTTTGCAAACTGTTTGACACTCATTTTGAAATTTCTTCAGTCATACTGCCTTATTTATTAACTTCGAAACGCCATTGCAGACAACAAAATTAAAGCAAATGACAATGAAACGGTGGAGGGGTAAAAATCTCCCGAATAATTTGATCATGGAATGGTTACCACGTTTGTTCTAAAACAAAGTTTTAATATTCCCGATGCAAACTGGTCTGGCTCCAAACTGCGTACCTCTTAGAATAAAAAAGAAAAGTCAATGTTTCAAGAATCCTGACATGTTCAACATGTTATTACATTGATTTGTGTCGTTTTAATCGGAACTATAGCTTTTCTCCGAAGTATGTGCCGCTTGATCCCCACATAAATCTTCTCATTTGTCATAAAGTTCGTTGGTTCAATAAGCCGTGATTGAGGAACTACTGAGTAAGATGAACACAGTGTGTAGCTACATTGAACAAACCTTTACGTGTGGCTGATGTTGAAATATTGGCATACATTAAGAAAATACAGTTTTAGTGTAAGAGTGGTAAAAGTATGGCACTCGCTGCCTGAATCAGTTGTAAATGCGAGCTCTGTAAATGATTTAAAGATAGATCTGACAGAAACCAGGATATTACAAACGTTTGTTATGCAATGTTCCCTCCATACAACGGCCCTCCAAACAACGACTCCCTCCTTACAACGACATTTGCCGCTGTTCCCAAGAAAATTATGTCTAATACTTGCACAGCTGCAATATCGTATGCTTAAAATAATTGTTTCTGCTGTTTTTCTTGCATAAATGACATTTTGACAGAAAACACATAATGACGAGTGACAAACAGCTTGATTCCAGATCAGACGCCGCGTAACGCGGCGTCTGATCTGGATTCAAGCTGTTTGCAAATGTAGCCAACTTCCCTCTCTACAACGACTCCCTCCGAACAACGCACAAACTGTTTGTCTCCCATTGGAGGTCTTTGTACATGTAGAGAGGGAGTTTTCGGTTATAACGAAGATTTCTGGAGAAGTGGATCGCGATGGAATCTGTGCTTGAATATCACTAAAAGTATTAATTAATAAGAAGCCATGTTAGTGATTTCTGAGAACACAAATAGTTGACCTACATACTCCGCACGAGTTATTCAAACATCTAGGCAAGTTATTCAATGTCCACATCCCAGAACGTAAAATGTACAACGAGGCATTCATCATTGCTATGCCCAGGCGAAATATCGTAAATGTGTTTGAAAATCGTTAGCAAATTTATTTGTTAACAGCAAGACCATTGACAAATTAACTCTATTACCATGTAAATTAGAATAGACTGCATCCTTTCGGGAGTCGTAACCTAATTTTCTCTCACAAGTCTTTGATATCCGATACATTAAATCCAATCATAGGCTGTTTCCCATTTCAGTATTGGAAATACATGTTCTTAACATTTAAGCATTTTCCTGTCGATTTCGACTTGCCAAATGTTTGCAAAGAGTCTGGTAGAGATCACCTGATTTTGATACGAACTATTTGACACCTGCCTTAACGTGTATGCAAGTAAAATAACTAGTTACGAATTTGAAATTTACAGACGACAATGTCAAAGCAAAATATTTACGGCAGAATGAGATTTTTTAATGTTTAGTGCTAAGCGTGATTTATCGAAGAATGGACGCTGCGTAACGATACAAACTATTTGGCACTCATATTCAACTTTCAAAATAAAAAAAACCATCAAAACAACTTGATTTTAGTTGCGTGGATATTTTTGCAGACGACATATTTGCAGCAAACGACAAGTATCAAAGTATCAAGTATATATACAGTGGTATATATGCTATTCCTACCCATTTACGCGTTAATCTATGCGTAAGAAACGCATAGTCAACGGTTAACGGACGGTTAACGAGCGGTTAACGCCTAACGATTTTAACGCGTTTAAACGCGTTCATAAACGATTATACCACAGATGTTGCGATTGGTGCGTCAGTTTTCCGTTTCACGCGGAGATTTCGGATCTTATTGTTTTCGGATATACTCTATGAATCCAACATTTTTGCAGCTTGATCTGGATTAAAACTGTTTGCAATAGTTTATTTGTCCTTTTTGTGATCTGAATAAAAAATATCATGCGGTTACAGTAGTCAAATAGCATGTTTAAGTAAGCTTTATATTCCATGTGGAGAACAGTATCCAAATATACATTGCATAAGTTATCGGCTTGCTGAAAAAGTAATTCATGCTGTGATTAAATATTCCTTATCGTCATGCTTTAGTGCGGCTCCTCTGTTTAGATAACATTACGTAATGTCACATTCCTTTGGGACGTGTGGTATGGTAGACCTGTACTCAACAACAGGCTTTACCGTTTGCAAT
Source organism: Gari tellinella (assembly GCA_922989275.2). NCBI lineage: Eukaryota > Metazoa > Mollusca > Bivalvia > Cardiida > Psammobiidae > Gari > Gari tellinella. The sequence goes on from OV277872.1 coordinate 12,460,857, forward strand.
ATTTCTGGCTCTTTTAAACGCGTAAAGAAACGCGTAAAGAAACGGCTAGGAAACGCGTTTAACGAAACGGATAATAAACGCGTAAGAAACGCTTAAGAAACACGTAAGGTGGGTAAAATATCGTATTTACCACTGTATGACCTACTCTGTATCAAGAAATTGTAAGTAACCGTTTCACTGCCAGTATGATGTAGAAACCCGTGTAACACAGTCACTTTCATATTTTCGCCTGTTTTTGTTTTTGTCTGCTTTTATTTTTAAAATTTGGAATTACAGTAGAACCTCTCTATTACGACCACTAAATTGTGCCAAATATTAGTCGTTTTAGACAGGCGACTGCTTAAAAGCAATGTGAAAGTGAAACAGAAAGCTCCTACAGGAGCTTTCTGTTCCACTTTCACATTGCATTAAGCTGTCACCTGTCTTTTATACAGACAATTAGCCTTCTTTTTAGTGGTCGTTATAGAGAGGTTCTACTGTATATAAATCTACGGTTTTTGACTTACGGAAAAATTGGTACATGTATGAATGTCAAACGGTTTGTATTCTGACCAGGCGCTGTTTTACGCGGCGTCGGTTCAGGATCAAATATGTTTGAAACTATCACTGTTATGTTCTGGCTGCAAACATTTTCAACATACGATGTAGAAGACGGTATTCTTTCCAAATAAACGCTTTTATGCGAAAACAAATACTAACTGTTTGTCAATGTCTACTTTGGAGAATTTAAATAGCTAAACTCGAAATGTATCATTTTATTTTAGGCAAAGTTCAAAGCAAAAACGCCTTGTGAAATATGAGTATTGAGGAGTTGAACTAATAAATTAATAATTAAATGTTTGGTCACTCCATTCCCGTTACTTTCGATCAACTTAGGAACATGCAAACATGTTCGATTCAGATATGACACCGAGTAATCCGCCGTCTTTTCATTGAACAGTTCTGTTGGACACTCGTAATGACCTCTCAGGAGTAGAACTACATTGAAGATGAGGCCAGTGACCACGTTAAGCCTATAATTTTAAAGCAGGCGGTATTTTAGAAGCATTAAGGGCTAAAGTGTCAAATTACGCTCTCGTCAATGGGCATTATTGACAATTAGAGTAGCTAATGACTCGAAAATATTTATCTAGCGCCTAGAAATACAATTAACCTTCAACACACGCTTGACGGAATTGATATGAATGTAGCAAACTGTTTGGAACCAGATGAGACGCCGAGTAACTCGGTGTCTCATCTTGTCCCAAACAGTTTGATGCTCTGATGCAATTTCTTAAATGGAGATTGCACAGAAGAAGGCGACTGTACCCTATGCGTTGTAATAGAGGACAAGAAAAGTATTTATTCTGCTAAGGGTTTAGCTCAATGAGGAAAATGATACTGTTACCTGTTTAAAAATAAAGCAAATATTTACGTTGATGTTTCAATTTCGTTTTACTAATTGAAGTTCATAGAGACTTGCCCATACACTATTTTACCAATGAATACACTCCGAATGCATTTGCTTTGCAACAGTATACGTGCACTATATTGTTTTTAATGAGAAAGGTATTTACTACTACATGTAACAGTTTAGTTACTAAATACAGATGATAATAGAGGGTAATATTTTTCCACTTTTTTATCACTCAAACGTAAAACTTTCTGTAGTGGGAATTAATAAGATGCTAGTCCTTCCATGCTCCTCTCTCGCTTTCTCTCGCTTTCTCTCTCTCTTGTCTGGCCTTGTCAATGTGTCAGTCTTTCTGTCTTCCAGTCTATCTACTGTATTTGTCAGTCCCTATCTCTCTATCGCTCCTACCCCTCTCTCTGTCTCTTTTCTCAATGTGTTTCTCTGTCTCTCTATCTCTCCATCTGTTCCCGTGTGTACATTTCTGTCTGTATTCTTACCTCTGTATCTCTGTTTCTGTTACGTTGTCCCTGTCTCTCTGTGCCTCTTTTACTCTATTAACATATCATTGTTTCGGAAAGGCATGTCCGATTTTACACCTTACACAACTATCATATATCATTTAGAAGTTTATTCCATTAACTGTCAGATTGTCTTTTGTAAAACAGTTGACGAAAATCTTAATTAACATGTTTATCTGTTTGAACGATAATTAAAGAGTGTTACCTAGCACAGTGAAGAAGACTTTGTTTCCCCAATAAACGCATTTATACTAAAGCAATAATATTATATCCATTGCAAACAGTTTGTAATCTAACCAAACGCCGGGTTACCCGGTGTCTAATCAGGTTCCAAACTGTTTGACACTTAGATTTAAAGAAATCGTCATTATTATAAAAATATTGTATTTTTCTGCATTTTATTGTTTTGCGCTTGCGTTTTGTTTCGTGTAAACGGGAAATACAGAGCTCCAGATAAGAGGGAGTAAACTGAACAAATCTAACATTTTCTCCCTTATTACAGCACCAGATCCTATGGTCTCGAAGAGACGATTCGAATGAGTAGTGACAACATAGGATTTAATTCAGAAATTAAGATTTTAGTTTTTGAATACTCCCCTTATCTGGAATCCTGGAAATAACAGCATATTCTCCACTGTACTAAATGTAGCAGATTGGTATAAAATTAATCAGGTGAACTATCAAAATTAACGTACCATATTGCCCCTTATCCTAATTGCTTCATTACTGAACCTTGTACTCAATTTGAAATCAGGTCAGAGGCTGAGCTACTCGGCATCTGTTGCGAATCCAAAGTATTTGCTATTCGTTTTCCATATTACCTGCAATTAACCCTTTCGCTCTCAATGGCGCTTAAAAACGCGTTTGCAAACAGTTCGGATCCTGATCAGACGCCGCGTAACGCGGTGTCTGATCAGGATCCAAACTGTTTGACACTCGTTTTGAAATTTCTTCAGTGATACATGTACTGCCTTACTGTTTAACTTTGAAACGACATTGCGGACAACAAAATTTAAGCAAACAGCAATGAAACGGTGAAGGGGTAAGTATCTCACGACAAAATGTGACAGTGAAAGGGTTAAAGTCATGGAATATGATATTCAAATTAGTTACAGACATCAATATTGAAGCGGGTGATATTGAAGCTGGTAATATTGCAGTGGGATAAGGGTTCAAATGTAACAGATCTTCGTGTTAGATTTATTGATGTTTATAGAGCGTCAGTACCACAGTGTCATACCATCGGTTGGCTCTGTGTCACAACGGTTTCCAGATCAATGCCGTTATTGCAGACCCTCCCATTCACTGTGGCCGACCATGGGCGCCAAGGGACAACCGCCGCGCTAGCACTATCCAGATTTATCGATGAAGGTCATAATAGGTACTAATTGCTTGAGAGGATTGGACCGGGTATTTACAATGCTGCAAGTATTCAAGATAATGTTTAGTTGTTTGTACGACGGACTGGATGGTTAAAATAATGTGAAACATTTTGTAAAGGTTCGGGATCATAGTTCAGTGTGAGTTTTTAATTCGTAATGTTGTCTCCGATGGTGAGGACATAGTGTTGGTGATAACTCGGTCTTGTTGAAATATGTAAGTAGAGGTGTCTTGTATAAAGGAAGTAAATTATTTTGTTTATACAAAACGAATGTAAGGCATTCTTACATACAGTGGAGAATCTGTTATTCTTTCCCAATAAACGCGTTTACGCTAAAACTATTATTTCCAATACAAACAGTTTTGAGCAAGATCAGACGCCGGGTAACCCGGCGTCTGATCAGGCTCCAAACTGTTTGCCACCAAGATAAACATGAAATATCAGAATTGTCCAAAAGTTGTTGTTTTCTACGTTTTAGTGCTTTGCGTTTGCGTACGTTTGCGTTTAAACGGGAAAGAATAACACTGTATAATAGGGCATGTATTTTTCTTTCCCGTGCAAAAGGAAGTGAATACAAGTGCAATGCAATGAAATGTAGAACATGACACCTTTTTGAAAGTTGTGAAGATTTGTTTTTATCTGAGCGTCAAACAGTTTGGTGATTGATTAGATGCCGGGTTACTCGGTGTCTGATCTGACTCCAAACTGTTTGCAACAGAAACGCTTTCTTTACAGTGGAGAAAACGTTATTCTTTCCCGTTCAAACGCTAACGAAACGCAAACTCAAAACATTAAAACGTAGAAAATGTTAGATATTTCTTACAATTCATCTTTATCTGAGTGGCAAACAGTTTGGAGCCTGATCAGACGCCGGGTTACCCGGCGTCTGATCTGGCTCCAAACTGTTTGCAATGGAAATAAACGTTTTAGCGTAAACGCGTTTATTGGGAAAGAATAACACATTCTCTACTGTAGCATAAACGCGACTATTTAGAAAGAATAACGTTTTCTTCCCTGTATGGAAAAAAGAAATGCTCTTTTTGTCAAATTTAAATGTAAGTTTCATATACCAGGAAATACCATTCTCTTTCTGTACAATGAAAAAACGAATCACTCCTTATGTATAGTAGCATTTTAAAGATCTTTATAAGATGAAATAAGACCAGCTTTTGCTGCAAACTATCAATATACTTTAATTGCAAACATAGTTATTTATTAATATCATTACTTAGTCAGATTAATGGATTGCTAAAAATATTACCTTTCAATTTAATTTCGAACTTTCTGATGGATGGCAATTGGAAAGATAATATCGTATATAAATATATTATTTTTCCCAACTGACCCAATGTTCATTTATTCTAAAAGCCTTATGAACATTGCACTCTTTATATCAAGGTTTGACACATGTTTTACACAGCGTTTGATCTGTCTGCAAACCGTATGTTATCTAGGTTATTTTCAAACGTTACTATTTTATACTTTTTTAGTGTGTTGCGAATGTCTTCATTTTTATTTACACTCCACTCCGTGAATCTTCCATTGATTTAAAAAAATATTAGATTTTCAAACCGCTTATATTCAGACCCAGTGTCATGTTTGGATCTAAGTGTGTATATACAGCATGCATGTTTAATGGCAAGCTCAGTAGTAATTAGAATAGCTTAATACATGCACCAACACGTTGATTAAGTAGACTGTTCTTGCAGACATGACATTAACATTTAACCCTTTACCTATTAGCATTGTTTCTAGTATTGAAGATATGTGGCTACTTAAAGCAGGTTGCAAGTAAAGAAGAATGCGCCCTAAGGCGCATTCTGCTTTACTTTCAGCCTGCTGTAAGCTATTAACTTCTAGGAAAGTATTTAATATGACACATATTCATTACGGTATAATTTGGAACTATTTTCTTCAGCGGATGAATAAAATGAAATTGCTAAAAGTCGCTTCTATAAGGGACAGGGTTAAAGACATATTGCGATTTACACATTGGGACACAAATGTCTCGGAACAAATATTATTGAGCCTGAATACAGGAGAGAAAACGTTATTCATTCCCAATAAACGCGTTTATGCTAAAATAAAAATGTCCATTGCAAACATTTTGGCGCCAGATCAGACGCCGGGTAACTCGGCGTCTGATCAGGCTCCAAACAGTTTGCTACTCAGGTGAAATTAGATCGTTGGAAATTTAACAAAGATGCCTTTCAACAGTTTAGCGTTTTGCATTTGCGTTTTGTTTGCGTTTTTCTCCTCTGTACATGTAGTAGTCCGTTTGCCACTGACTAAGCTCCAATACCGAATGTCTTTCACTGCCACAATGACGTCATGACCCGCCTAACACAGTCACTGTCACATTATCGTCTGCTCATAAATGTCGTTTGTTTTTTTATTATCTAAAATATTTTCATCTATGTCAAACAGTTTTGATCCTGATCAGATGTCGCGTTACGCGACTGCTGATCAGGATTAAAACTGTTTGCAAATGTCAATGCAATACGGATTTGTTATGAAAAAGTTAAAATACCGAGAGGCAACAGGAAAGTACTGCTTTTTTCCTTTAACTTATGAAAACTGTGTTACATGTTTCTGCTTTTAAAGTTAACTATGCGCAAGTTTACTTTTGTCCTTAAATTTTTTATCTCTGTAACATTTGTCTAGATGCCTACAGCAGTGAACATTTTGAATAACCCTACAAGTACAAAAATGCACCAGCCATTGTTACGTATATAGTATCCCTTTAGCGCGAATACTAAGTACTGCATCAAAGGAAAAACTATATAGACTATTTATGAATACGTGTATAATGTATGATGTATAATTCTTTACATCAACAAACATAAGTCTGTTGACAAATCGGTGCGAGATATGCGATACATTTGGCCGTACTAATCATTTCTGAAGGCAACCAATGTGAAGCAAGACAATTGAAGACATGATACTTGACACATGGCGTCTGATTATGCTAAAAACTGCTTGCCACTCAGATGTAACCGTTATACAAATCGAGCGTAATGTTCTGACTAAATTGCATTTGGTCTTCGTTTTCAGTTTTAAAAGCGGAGAATAATATTATTTTTGTATTACATTCAAACACAGAATTAGCTTTATTTAGAATATGAAAAACGATAAAGAGCATCAGAAGAGATACTGCAGTTTGTCAAACATGTATTTGAATATGTAACAAAATAAGATTAAGCATAGTTAAATGACAATAATCAAATGTCTTATAAAACAGTTTGAATATCTCAGAAATATCGACTTTGTAAAAAGAAAAAGATCTGGTAAATGTAGTAAAAAGGATTGTATTTTATTGCATACATCACACATTTGTAACATTGTAAACGCTTTCAATCTTATCCTGAAAAATTCGTTGTATGTGTTTGTGGCTGATGGTTGATCAAAGCAAACGAATATAAAACACGGAGCCTTCTGTATATTGCTTGATGTTGCACTAAGTAAATACATGTAGTCTATTAAACGGCAATAAAAATGATTTGATTGTATTAACTCATTCATCGCTATAGTATCGCCTGCCTTCACCGTTCGCTCTCAATGACGCTTAAAATCGCGTTTGCAAACAGTTTGGATCCTGATCAGACGCCACGTAACGCGTCGTCTGATCAGGACCCAAACAGTTTGACACTTTTGTCGATATTTATCAAGTCAGATAACCTTGACTCTATCTTTGAAACGTCTCATGCAGACAACAATACTGAAGCAGACGACAATAAAACGGTGAAGGGGTAAATATCTCTCGAACAATTTGATCATGAAAGTATTAAATTTAATTAACTGTTAGATTGGAAACAAACTGACTAGAATTATATCGAAATGATTGCCAATCAGTTTTGATCCAGATCAGCCTCCATGTTATCGACGTCTGATCAGGTTTACACTGTTTGACAATGAAAGGGTTAAACATTTAATATAAATGTATATCTAAATGACGTTTACGTTTAACCTAGTTGTAACCTTCACACATATTGCTCAGTGGTTGTACATGCATAGCCCTTTTCCCCATTAAATCGCATTTTTACGCCTTTAATTTAATCCTCCACTGAAGGAAACATTTCAAAATTCATACAGTCATAAATACCATAAGAAATAGTCCTGTATTCTAGCAGATACATTTAGTAGCTTAAATATGGCAGAAAGCAAACCCCAAGGTGCCTTAAGGCGTATTCCGCTTTACTTTTAATCTGCTTTAGGTGGTAACCCTATTTTGAATACTAGAAATAGGATACGGACTAAAGTGAAAAACAACAACAGTGCGATCTCTTCCCGATATTTATCTAATTCAGACCATCAAATAAATATTGATGAAATATTGAAATGTCATCATGAGAAGTGGTACATGTACTGGACCATGCCTTTCATGTACGATTTATAACCACTACAGTGGCGACAACATTATTCCTTCCCGTTTAAACGCAAACGAAACGCAAACGCATTGCAGTAAAATGAAGCAAATTACAACTTCTTGACCATTCTGAATGTTGATTTTAATCTGGACGGCAAACAGTTTGGAGCCTGATCAGACGCCGGGTAACCCGGCGTCTGATCTGGCTCCAACCTATTTGCATTGGAAATAATATATTTAGCGTAAAAGCGTTTATTGGGAAAGAATAACAGTTTCTCCACTGTATCAGTATGGAGAGAGGGCTTATCGTCAACATCTGACAGGTTTCATTACGTATTGGCGATACAGTAAACCCCAATCAGAACGACCACTTAAATGTGTTGATAGTTAGGTGTTTAAAACACGTGGCTGGTTAAAGCAAGGTGGCCGTAAAACAGAAAGCTCCTGAAGGAGCTTTCTGTTTTACAGTCACCTTGCTTTAAGCAGTTACTTGTCTTTTATACTACCAGTAAGGGTACTTTTAAGTTGTCGTAATAGAGAAGTTTTGCTGTACATAAAAACCAAAGCATATCGTTAACAACAAAGTTAGTACTGTATCACGAAACTGAGAAATATGTGACGTCATAATAAACACACTTGTGCTCATTTCAATCTTTTGTCAGATCAGACGCCGTGTTACCCAAACTGTTTGCCACACAGGAAAAACAAAATGAATCGGGAGACTTTTCAGAATGCTGTAATTTTCTATGTTTTATTGTGTTCTGTTTAGTATCGTTTAAATTCATTTATATCAACCTTTGTAGATAACGACATAGGTGATAATTGATCCACTTCGAAAAATGTAGACACATTCTACGTGTATGCTAGTACGAGTCAAGTACTTTAAACCGTATTATTGTCACTGGCCAACGATGAATAAATTTATATCACTTATGTCAACAGAATCGGTAACGACTCTAACAAATTTGTCAAAATTTATATATTTTGCTTCAATTCTAAGATCAGATTCTGTCTGATCTTAATCAATTATGTTTCACCAGTCGAACTTCGATATATCGAAGTCAGTTCATTTGGTTTCCAGTATTAGTACAGACAAAATTTGTCCTCGCTTGGGTCGAGCAGATCCTTATTTCAGAGTTAAAACGTGACTTGTGCACGTTTTGGCTCTGAAGTACGACCATGTTCAACTTAGACGAGTTCGGGATTTCGAAGTTTGACTGTATGTATTAATTCAGTTTGGTTCGTAAATATTGTAAACGATGTTCCATATTTTCTTTCTCTGTAAATGCTTATGAAAGAATTATTTATGGTTGTTTCACATAATGTATGTGGTTTACATATATTTAAATTTGTCATATACATCTGTTTTTTCACAATACTGCTATATACATGTACGGCTATATATGTGCTTTGTGCAACTTTATGCCGAATAAAGATTATGTTATTATTATTATGTATGCTATAACACACTCATTCGAATCGACTCGTCTGGAATATTAGACTTGCTCTGCCTAAAAACTAACATCTTTATATAGTGTTCATTTTTTTCTGTGTTTGTGTTCAATTTTGTTTTTTGGGGAAATCAATTATTTATAACAACTTTGTAGATATCGACACAAAATGATAAGTGATCCACTTTAAAAACTACAGACAGATTCTATGTTGTGACACACTCAATAGAATCGTATCGAAGAGGCTATTCTAATTAGTTGTCACAACATGAAACTTTGTGATAGTGTAGAGGGAAATCATGCAGACAGTGATGGAGGTATCATTTTCAAGTATTTGATTAGTCAGAATTTAGTTTTTGCTAAAATCTGACCAATCACATGTTTGAGAATGACCTCAGGCTCAACTTAAACTCTGTATAACATTGGATCAAGAGATCTGAAGGAAATGACCGTATTGAGGATACGTAGAACACAACGCCTGTCATTGACAGCAAGGTAAACAGATGTATATTTCGAACGTGAAGTATTTTACGCAATGCATAACAATGACAAAACCAGACATTTATTACACGAATTCCACAATGCATTGCTCCCTCTCTACAACAGCCCTCCGAACAACGATTCCATCCATACAACAATACCTATATCTGTTCCCTTAATAAGAAAATATGTCTAAAGCTTTCACTGAAGCAATAGTGACGTCTGTTTTCCCTCAAAATAATTACGTATTGGACATTTTGACATGATAAATATAAATAAGACTAAGAGTGATAAACAGTTTTAATCCAGATCAGACGCCGCATTATGCGGCGTCTGATCAGGGCTAAAACTTTTTGCCTAGAACTCTAAAGGACTTAATTTTCCCTCCCTATAACAACTCCCTCCGACAACACACGTGCTATTTGAGAGGGAACAAAATTGGTAAAGTCAATCATACATGTAGTCTTAGTGCATTTTGGAATTTCAAACATCAAAAACAATATTGGTGTACCGTGTTAATTTCGTCGCCAGCATATTTTATTAAATGGGGAATGTTTCGTTAGAATGTCGTCGTTTTCTATTCTTTTGATTCCGATTAGTATGTTTTAAACGGGAACAATACCGTTTTAGCTAGTGTTCATTTAATCCTTTACATGTACACCTTAGATCGCATTTAATGCATTCCCCCACTAAAGAAATAAGTTCAACCTTATACAGTTTTAAATGTGCAATATAAAAAGTATGTTCTGTATTCTAGCTGAATGCAGGCTGAACATCAAACACAATTATCTCCCCTATATGTTGTTATAGAGTATGGTCCACCGGGTTCTCTCCCTTGACTGAATACTTAAATTTAACTAGAATAAACAGCACGCATCTCTGCAATTAAATGATCTCGTTTAAGAGTTTTTGTTCTAACTGAAGCCAATGAATGGGCTACAGTGGAGACTGTGTTATTCTTTCCCAATAAACGCGTTTACGCTAAAACCCGGCGTCTGACCAGGCTCCAAACTGTTTGTCTCTCAGATAAAAAAGAATTGTAAAAAATATCTAAAAATTGACATTTTCTACGTTTTAGTGGTTTGCGTTTGTGTTTAAACGGGAAAGAATAACGTTTTCTCCACTATACATGTATGTGTTTGACTGTTGCTGAATGTACGTCCATAGAGAAGACAATTTTCTTCCCAAATAAACGTGTTTATTTATGTCAATTGCAAACAAAATGGAGCCAGATCAGACGTATGTTACAATGAAACATAAGAAAACTTTATAAGATTGCATTTTCTGCTTTTAATTGTAATGCGTTTGCGTTACGTTTTCGTTTACACGGGAACTGATAATGTCACACTGTATCAACTATTCTCAAGGTTGAACAAATCAATGAAGAACTAGTTTGGCAATCCGATTACAGTCTCTTGTTTTAGAAGTGTTTCTGGTATTAGGAAGAATAAGAATAATCCCTCCATCAATATACAGTAGAGAATCCATTATTCCCTTCCATTTAAAACAACTAGATGTAAACGTAATGACATAAAATGTTTGAAAGTTACGGTTTCTGGAATATGTACATACTTGTGGCAAACACCTTTGTCCTAGATCAGATGCCGAATTTTCTGTCCTCGGATCTAAGTAGAAGTATGTTTTGCCCTTGAACAAGTGGTTTGGCATAAACGCGTTAATGGGGACAGAATAACGTCATCACTGAAGTATGTATTACAGCTTAAGCATATAAATGGCATATTTAACCCTTAGGGTGTAAATAACGATTTGACTTGTAGCTACGACTAGTTTGGACCCTGATCAAACGTTAATAAACTATGTGTTTGGTAGAGTCCAAACTGTTTGTTATTTAGATTGCATATAACGAACCAATTATACGACACAATGTAATTATATATATCATTAGATATCACTTTTAAAGCAGGTGACATTTTGTTAGAAATCAATGGGTTTAGATAGTTTACGGCGGTTCTGGTTTGAAGTTTATTGCAGATTCGCATAAAGCGAGCCAAATATAGAAAATACTTTACTGAACAAAACTCCAAATTGTACCTTGGGGGAGAAATTACAGTGAAGATGACATTATCCTTTCCCGTGTAACGAAATGTATTAAATGGTCACTTTAAATAAAAAAAGTTCTGACGATCGGTTTTATCTGACTGGCAAATAGATTGGAGCCAGATCAGACGCCGGGTTACCCGGCGTCTGATCTGGCTCCAAACTGTTTGCAATGGACATACCTTTTTTTAGCATAAAGGCGTTTATTGGTAAAGGGATTTGTCTTCTCCAGTGTTCGTCAGAAACAGTTCAACACATTGCCCTGGTGATACATGTAACTGTTTCTGCACAAACGCATTTGTTGGTGAAAGAATAACACTTTCTCCACAATATCACATTTGAAGCAGGTGCCATTATGCGGTATCTGATCAAACTGCAAACTTTGACACCCATAACGATGTACATGTAACTTTAGCTTATTTACCTAACAATTCAATTTGAGAAATAAAAGCAGACACCGTTTGTTTCAAACTGATGGCATCATCCCAGTGGAGGGGGAAATTGACAGAGACATGTTCATTGAGTGATAATATCTCCCCTACTGTACATTTAGGAGCTTTCTTCAGTAATGGCAATGCTTTGATCGCTTTCGGTTTATCCGCAATTACCGAATAGAAAAAAGAGAACCTTCATAAAATATAACAACCCTTTGATTGCTAACAACATTGTATCTGCTTCAAATGTGATATATAAGTATTTATATCGTGTTTCCTCTTTCCCAACATTAAATGGTAAGAAATATGTTATAATATTTTATTATCAATAATAGATCATTCTTATTTTACCAACAATAATATTGTACATGTACTACTAAGAAATTAGAAAGAATGCCATTTGTTTCGGGTTTTTTCTTCATATTTCTATTCATTTTTTTAAAGTTATCATAATATCTACATTTGTATTACATATACCATTAGTTTTCGTACCGTCGTCATGATTTGAATATAAATTATTTTGTGTTAAGGAGAAGATGTCAATTTTAAGCTACAGCTCTAAGCTTTACTTTATAAGTACATCTATATATTTTTCATGTTGATTTATTATTGAAATAAAATGTGTTTCAACTAAATATTAGTTTGAGCGTAAACACGTTAACTTCTCTATTATATATACATGTAACAGCGTCTCAACCGGTCTGTTTGAACTGTTTGAAAACGGTTTTTTGCGGGAATGTTTAACTCATTGTGCCCTAGTGACGCATATATGCGTCCTTCACCAAAAGTGTACCTGTTAAGAGTACACTTGTCTAATGCAAACAGTGAAGTCCCTGATTAGAGGGCTCCTGTAGGAGCCCTCTAATCAGGGACTTCACTGTTTGTCATTTAGCAATATATTATAAAAAAAACAAAACCCTAACAAGTCTAAAATGGACCAGCCTTAATTGTAAACTGGAATTGTTCATTGGAAGATTCAGGGGATAATGAGTTAAGACAATAAGCAATGGTAGTTTACCCCATTACCCCAAAGCTTATTTCCAGTATTGAAGATAGGTGACCACTCAAAGCATGTTGAAAAAAGCAGAATGCGTCTTAAGAAGCATTCTGCTTTACTTTTAACACGATTTAAGCTACCATATGCAATGATATAGTAACTTTTTATTGCGGTACATATTCTTGATGGTATAAATTGGAACTATATTCTTCAGTGCAGGAATACATTAATGGTGTAAAAATGTGTATTTATGGGGTAACTGGTCAAATAGTCAAACAAGTATGGCATTCCTGTGTTACAGGGAAGGGACGTTATTTTTTCCAAATAAACGATTTTACGATAAATATCAATATCCATTGCAAACAGTTTTGAGCCCCATCAGACGCCTTGTTACAGTGGAGAATGTGTTATTCTTTCCCAATAAACGCGTTTACGCTAAAACTGTTATTTGCAGTGCAAACAGTTTGGAGCCAGATCAGACGCCGGGTAATCCGGCGTCTGATCAGGCTCCAAATTGTTTGCCACCAAGATAAACATGAATTATCAGAATTGTCCAAAAGTTGTACTTTTTACGTTTAAGTGTTTAGCGTTTGCGTACGTTTGCGTTTAAACGGGAAAGAATAACAGATTCTCCACTGTACAGGGCTATACTTAGGCTCAAAACTGTTTGTAACTAAGATAAACATGAGATGTCAGAATTGTCGAAAAGATGTCTTTTTCTACATTTTATTGCGATGTGTTTGTTTGCGTTTTAACTGGAAAATAACATATTCTCCACTGAAACTGTGCGTTATAGTAAAATATGTATTTGTTTATTTGTAGGATTTGAAGACAGCTAGCTATTGAGTCCCTATCCGGGTATTTGACAGTATCTGGCTTGAGCTAGGTACATACAGTGTGCTACAATCATGCCATCCAACTTCGCCGAATCCATTTCCAAAAAATTGTACGACCATCATGGATCAGGATCGAACTCTACCAACATAACTATTATAGAAGATGGACCGTTTATTGACAGACTTCGTATGGAGCAGTTCTACATACTGCTACCCTCGTTTGTTTACACAGCTTTCCTGATGTCTATAGGCCTTCCTGGTAACTTTCTAGTGGCCATAGTCTACCTGCTAAAGATGGCCAAAACTACATCGCGACACTTCATTATAACATTGGCTATATGTGACTTCATCAACTGCGCATTCGGATTGCCCGTGGAATTGAGTCTACTTTCAAATTTCTATAACTTTGATTACCCGTATCTGTGTAAAGTGTCACGATTCATGACATTCTTCATGAACAATACGTCATCGCTAGTGTTGCTGGCAATCGCTGTAGACAGATTTCGTAGGGTGTGTTTACCACTAAAACCCAACATGACCGTCACCCATTCCAAAGTATTCTGTATTGTGTCTGTGTTTATCGCCATGTTTTGTGCTATCCCTGCGCTGTTCTTTTACGGAACTATGGACATCCTTCTACCGGGACCAACAAATGATACAAAATTTCTGTTACGAACGTGTTACGTGGAGGCAACAGTAGATACGAAACTTTTACTCATTTTTAATTTATATCTTTTCATTTTCGTCGCCAGTCAGTTTTTGGCGTTGGCTTTAATGTATGCCATGATTGGTAAGGTAGTGTGCCGGAGTAAAGCAACAGGGAAGTCAGGATTTTCTCTCTCAAAATCAACATTCCGAGCGCCCGGCAGTTCACCGGATAAGTCAAGGAAATTTTCCGTACGATTATTGAAAACATTTTCTGAACGCTCCCCAAACTTACTCCGGAAATCAAAAGATTCGCCTAATACTACTTTACCGGAAATAACCGAACCTTATGCTGCACGTAGTCGTACTCAATCGGATACTTCCGTCAGGCGGCATGGCGGTAGGGAAATTCGTGCGGGACGGACAACACTGATTCTATTTATAGTAACACTCATATTTGTGGTGTCTTTTATTCCATATTTAACAATATCAACGTTGCGGTTTATTGAGAAAAAGCCGAAAAAGCCAATGAACAGTGTGGAACTGACAATATTTAACTTATTTTTGAGATCCTATCTGTTAAACAGCGCAGCCAATCCGGTGGTATACTGTTTTCTTAACCGTCAATTCAGAAAAACAGTGAAACTGTTTCTTCAGAGGATTTTTAAATGTGGACGATAACACGTATGATCATTTGACTCCATGTGCCTGGACATTGCAATTAACCCTTATCCTGCGGTGATGTCGTCTGCTTCGAAATTGTCGTCTGCAAAGTTTGTTATATGTAGATATATACCTTTTTTAAGTAAAGAAACATAAAGACGAGTGTCAAACAGTTTGGATCCAGATCAGACGCCGCGTAACGCGGCGTCTGATCTGGATCTAAACTGTTTGCAAAAATCAATAAAGTCGCGACCAGCAGGCAAAGGGTAAACTCCCCGTGTGTGCTTGCTATAAGGTTTCATTATACAGAGGAGAAGACGATATTCTTTCTCAATAAAAGCCTTAAGATTAAACAATTATTTCAAATACAAACAGTTTGGAGCTAAAAGAGACGACGGGTAACCCGATGTGTGACCAGACTCCAGATTGGTTTTCACTGAGAATTAAAATGAATTGGATTGAGTTTCAATATGTTGTCCTTTTGCCATTTCATTCAATTGTGTTTATGTTCATTTGGCACATAAGCGGGAAAGAATTACGTGTCCTGTACTGTAGAAAATATTGAAATGATCCTCTGTTTTATATTAAACCTTTGCTGTCAATGACGACAAAATGCGCCTTTGCAAACAGTGTGGATCGCGGCGTCTGATTAGGACAAATAGTAGATACAGATCAGACACCGACTGAATATGAACCTAATTCGAGTTCAAACACAATATATTAGATATTCGTATCGTTTTAAATAGTCAATTTTATTGAGACAGAAACTTTTCTCGCCAAAGTTCGCTATTTGTTGCAACCCCATAGACTCCATTATGTAAAGTATTCTGTTTTACTACCTATCATGGTCTGCGAGCCTATTTCAGAGTGATCACTCAACCTTTTCATGATAACATTTATTCTGAGGTTTTCCGCTTCACATTGTCGTCTGTTTCAATATTCTTGTCTGCAATATCGTTTCAAAGTTAGATTTAAGGCATTACTGACGTTATTTCAAAACAAGTGGTTAAGAGTTTTGATCCTGATCAGGCGCCGCGTTACGCGGTGTCTGATCAGGATAAATGTGTTTGCAAATGCGCGACTCCTGTGTATGATACATGTAGATATAGTCTATATTTCCAAACAAAAAGCATGAGAACAACCCTACACCAAAGTGAGACCCGTAAAGTCAAACGGGACCCATCTAGGTATCATACATGTACATGTACCTGTATACAGCCACTGTGGCTTTGCCTAGATGTGACCGACATGGACCCCTGTTGCAAAGTCCATATGGGTTCCGCATATTGGACCCATATACAGTGGAGAAAACTTTATTCTTTCCCAATAAACGCGTTTACGCTAAAACTATTATTTGCAGTGCAAACAGTTTGGAACCAGATCAGACGCCGGGTAACCCGGCGTCTGATCAGGCTCCAAACTGTTTGCCACCATGATAAACATGCATTGTCAGAATTGTCAAAAAGTTGCACTTTTCTACGTTTTAGTGTTTTGCGTTTGCGTACCTTTGCGTTTAAACGGGAAAGAATAACAGATTCTCCACTGTAATTTCGCTTATTTTCGAGTAGATTTATAAGCAGTTCAAAAAACGTTGATTTTGCTGTCTTTTAATACAGGTGAAAGCTTTATACAGTGGAGAAGACATTATTCGTTTCCTATAAATGCGTTTGTACAGTGGATAATCTGTTATTCTTTCCCGTTTAAACGCAAACGTACGCAAACGCAAAACACTAAAACGTAGAAAAGAACAACTTTTGGACAATTCTGATAATTCTTGTTTATCTTGGTGGAAAACAGTTTGGAGCCTGATCAGACACCGGGTTACCCGGTGTCTGATCTGGCTCCAAACTGTTTGCACTGCAAATAATAGTTTTAGCGTAAAAGCGTTTATTGGGAAAGAATAACACATTCTCCACTGTATGTTGCAAACATTTTGGTGCCAGATCATCTCAAAACTGTTTATTCTGTAATATTTCGCTGTTAACGAGTGATGATTTCGGGTGTTTCCGTGGAAAAATACTTATTCTTTCCCGTTTGAACGAAACTAATATAAAAACGCATAGATACCTTTTGAAAAAATCTTGCAGCCTGACCAGACACCGGGTTTCCAGACGTCTGATCTGGCACCAAAATATTTGCAACAGATAGATTGTTTTAAAACGCATTAGCGCGTTTTTTAGTTTGGAGTCATTTAGGCTCCGAACTGTTTCAAACCAATATTTATTTTTTGTCGGTCATTGTCAAAACAGTTTGCCACTCAGATTAAAACGAATAGTCAGAAATGTCAGAGAGTTGTTCTTTCTGCATTTTAATAAAATGTGTTTGCGTTCAACTGGTTATGAAAGGGAAAAGAATATCGGTCTTCGCTGTACTTTGTATTTCAGTCATGTGATCGTCAGCATTTCATAAAATACGAAAATTACATGGTTCACTGTGTGTTCATGTTTTTGCCTTCCCTGTATTCGGAATAATCGCTCTTCCTCCCAATCAAAAGCTGTCAAAATCAAACATACACCGGGTAGAAGGTAGTGTAAAGGTGAGTACTTCCCATTGAACCGTTTCCTACATAGAAACGCATTTTAGTGCATTTAATATAATACTCAACTGAAGAAAAAAAAGTTCCAATTTATTAAGGAATGGACATATATCATAAGAAATATTTTATATAACATAGATGGTATTTTAAAGCGGATTGAAAGTAAAACAGAATGCGCATTAAGACGAATTCTGCTTTATTTTCAATCTGCTTTAAGTGTTTACAATGTACCCGTTTTCAAAACTAGAAACAGACTATGTGGTATTGGGTTAAAGTGAGTGAAATCAAACATACCCTGGTTTGTCAGGCGACTGTAAACGGGATAATTTCCAAATTAAAGTGATTGTAGTCCATGAACTGGTTTCCATAACAACCAGTTTGGAGTTAGATCAAACGCTGAGAAAGTCTGGCCAGGTTACAAATCGGTTGCCACTGATATTAAAATAAATATTTTCCTTTTAAAGAACGACTGGATTTGGTTTATATTTTACATTTCTTCCTATTGAATTTTCTTCTCATTGCATTAAGGAATAGAAAGGTATACCGTCAAATTCAGTGTACATGTACATGTACATTGGAGAAGCCGATATTCTTTCTCTTATAAACACAAAGACAAAACCGCAAACGGACAACATTTCGACATTCCTGAGTGTCTTCCACTCTGTATACTGTCAAACTCATTGAAGGCTGCTATTTAAAACATGATGAAATTGTAGTATTAACCCCTTCCTCTCTGAAAATTCAAATGGCCAAGTCCAGTTCACAATTTAGTCTAGTCCATTTTTTACTTTTAAAGGTGTTTTTGTCAATGTATTGCAATATGACAAACTGTACAGAGCCTCGTCAGAGGGCTCTTTTAGGGGTCCTCTGATCTTGCTCTTCGTTGATTGTATGAAAAAAAGTTTACTCTTCATAAGTACATTCTTTACAAAGGATGTGTACATATGCGTGAGATGGGTTCAAAGGGTACAGTGGAGAATCTGTTATTCTTTCCAAATAAACGCGTTTACGTTAAAACTATTATTTCCAGTGCAAGCAGTTTGGAGCCAGATCAGACGCCGGGTGACCCGGCGTCTGATCAGGCTCCAAACTGTTTGCCACCAAGATAAACATGAAATATCAGAATTGTCCAAAGGTTGTTCTTTTCTACGTTTTAGTGCTTTGCGTTTGCGTACGTTTAAACGGGACAGAATAACAGATTATCCACTGTATGACGTCACCAATGACGTAAGAATAACAGATTCTCCACTGTAACCCCTTCCTTGTCATGTCGTCATCTGCTTTACATTTTGTAACCCTTTCATTGCGAAATTTTCGTGAGCTTTTTACCCTTTCACTGTTTCTTTGTCGTCTGCTTTAATGTTGTTGTCTGCAATGTCGTTTCAAAGTATAAGGCAGTATGACTTAAGAAATTTCGATGCGAGTGTCAAACAGTTTGGATTCTGATCAGACGCCGCGTGATGTGGCCTCTGTTCAGGATCCAAACTGTTTGCCAACGCGCTTTTAAGCGTCATTGAGAGTGAAAGGGTTAAAAAATTGACGTCTGCTATTTGTTCCCATTTAAAGTTAAGATAAAATAAATAAAGTCATATCTTTAAGAGTGCCACACAGATTTGATTCTGATTTGCAATTACGTGGCGTCTAATCAGGATCCAAACTGTAAGAATTCTCTAGGTAAAGGAGTGAAGGACTTAGGCATTTGTTGCATAGTATTCAATAAAACTTTCGCCCCATAAGCCAAGGGAACTAACTGTGCCAGGATTTGTCATACTTATATAAATATGAGTTATTTACCATTATAACGCTTAGTTCTAACCGTTCGAAGTAAATTAATACGTTTGATGCATATAAGACATTTCTTCCTGCGTTTCGCCGCTTTAGCAAAAACAATGCAATAAAAAGTAGAAAACGACAGTTGTTTGAAAATGAAAACATTTCTTTCAATAGAATCTGTCTAGCAAACTGTTTAGAGCCAGATCAGACGTGACGTCTGATCTGGCTCCAAACTCTGTTTTGATAGAAATAAAATGTAAATATTTTCGCATAAACGCGTTTATTATGAAAGACTTTTACTCCACTCCTGTGACTATAAAGTCAGCTTTGCTAGATGATCCCCAAACACATTAAATAGCTATGAATAGACTGGCTCTGCGTTACACAGTAAATACACGTATGACCCGTCATTTCACCAATCAGTGTTTCAATTGTCCCTGAATATTGAAAAACATGTGACATGTAAATGAAACGTATACAGTAGAGAACACGTTATTCTTACCAATAAACGCCTTAACCCTTAAATCATTCTTACCATTGCAAACAGATTAAAGTCAGACCAGACGCAAGGTTACCCGGCGTCTGACCAGGTTCCAAACTGTTTGCCTCTCGAATGTAAAGGTGTTGTCAAAATATATTCAAAACATTGTTATTTTATCCGTTGTATTGAAATGCGTTTGCGTTTCGTTTGATTTCAAACGGGAGATGATAACATTTTCTCCACTGCACCCGTCACTTGGGTTCACTTGGTTAACTGCTTGGTCATCGTTGTCTGAAAAACAGTATCCCCTTTTCGCGGAAGTAATGAGGAATACCAAGAACATTTGTTGAATCAGCCGAATACCTTGATACGTGATTGGCTCCATGTTGTTATCATGTACTCGTGACTTGTTATACAGTGGAGAATGTGTTATTCTTTCCCAATAAACGCGTTTACGCTAAAACTATTATTTCCAGTGCAAACCGTTTGGAGCCAGATCAGACGCCGGGTTAACCGGCGTCTGATCAGGCTCCGAACTGTTTGCCACCAAGATAAACATGAATTATCGGAATTGTCAAAAAGTTGTACTTTTCTACGTTTTAGTGTTTTGCGTTTGCGTACGTTTGCGTTTAAACGGGAAAGAATAACAGATTCTCCACTGTATACATTGTATTTGATAAAGGCGGTTATACGGTACGATACAATCTTATATAACCCTTTCACTCTCAATGACGCCAAAAGGCGCGTTTTGCAAACAATTTTGATACTGATCAGACGCCGCGTAATGCGCCGTCTGATCAGGATCCAAACTGTTTGACACTCGTTTTGAACTTTCTGTAGTCATACTGCATTAAATTTAACTTTAAAACGATATTGCAGACACCACATTGAAGCAGACGACAATATGGCGGTGAAGTGTTAAACATCTCACGATAAATGTGATCACGAAAGGGTAAATCGTCATAAATGACTAAAGTTGACTACATGTATGCAAAATAGCTTGTATCCTCATCAGACGCCGCATCACGGCGTCTGAGCAGGAACCAAACTATTAATCACCTCTTATAAATACCGGTATGTTTTCGATCAAACTGCTTTAAGTCTTACTTTAAAATACAATGTACATAGGCAATATTTCTAACATAAACTTGTCGCATGTGTAATGAAAATGAAGGTGTTAAATGACAGTACAATTCAGCGGCGACGGAGCTAAATAATTAGACCATTACTTAATCCAAAACTTTGAGTCATATTAATCGAAAATAATTTTAGTTTGTTTATAAATATACATGTAATATTGTACGGTAAGGATGAGAAAAACTCCCAGACTAAACCCTGAATTGGTTGCTTTCTGATCTTCTTTATATTTAGATGATCATGTGAGTCACGTCATCTACTCGCCGCCAAATTAAACGCAAAGGTACGCTGTGTTTACTTTAAACTTTGGAATTACATGTAAATGCGTTTAGGACTTCAAAAATATTTATATGAGTGTCAAAGAGGTTGGATCCTGATCAGACGCCGCGTAACGCGGCGTCTGATCAGGATCCAAACTGTTTGCAAATGTCAGCGATGGCACCATTGGAAGTGTAACGGTTAGATATCGTTTTCAAAAAGGGTTAAACTCTCAAATTTGAGTGTAATCTTTTGTCAAGTCGAGAATTATAGCATAAACTAAAATGATTTACTAGCTAACAAAATTCGTTGCAAAATTATCAATACTTTCTCTACACGTATCATGTACGGGTCACAAACTTTAATCGAACCTATTACAGACCTCATTACCTTGTAGGTGAGTTCAGTGATCGGTTATCACATACAGTGGGGAATACTCAGTTACAGTGGAGAAGACGTTATACCTTTCCTATATAAACGCATATGACAATATAATTTGTTTTGTTTTGTTTGTTAACGTCCGTTTCTGACATCTATGGGCTAATTTGACGCCGAAGATAGAGGGGAGCGGATACAGAGAACCCGGGCACGATGCCCTACTCTTATTTTCGAAAAGGTTAATAGAAAATGTCACTTTTATACACAGGTCTTTGGACGGAACATATTATGGTATCTGGGATTTCCGCACATTTCTCATACATGCTTTGACATAATATGGAGCTAAATTGTAACTAGGGTCCTGTTTCTGTAGATATAAAAACAGACCAATTCAGGAAAAAGTCCTTTAAAGGGATTCGAAACGAGTGTGAAAGCTCGCATAATCTCGACTGTCCAGATTTAAGCGGTATTTCAAACACACGCGTGGACTCCATCTTGTTTGAAATTATGTGATAAACAAACATAATAAAACCCAAAAGAAGCATCTACATGTAATCAGTAAAATTGCCATTATAATACAAATAATAAATGTGATAAACAAACATAATAAAACCCAAAAGAAGCATCTAATCAGTAAAATTGCCATTATAATACAAATCATAAATAAATCGAAACATTCTGATAAGTTTTTTTTTTATTATTATACATTACTTTGAATTACAATGTTAAACTCCCTTAGATCAAAGTGTATTATTTTTCATATTTTTTTTTAATCTATCCAAAACTTCACTGTCACTCTATGATAAATGTATTGCTGTCTGCACCACAGGCACTTGCCACATACTTTATTATCTATTAACACCCCCCTTTTTTACTATACTTCTATTATAGATACAAGGTAAACAGCGTAATTCAACACCTAGTCTTTACTATCGACTTAAACTGATGCTAAAATAAACTAGATCGCCGATATTCTCTTGTGGTACCCTCGGGAAATGATTAATTTATCAATGTCTACTTTTCATTTCATCAAATTCCGTCAAATAACGCCACAGTATGTGAATTATAACGAAAATAAGCATCAAAAAGTTTTATGTCGTTCTCTTTTGCTATGCGACGTTCTTTGGAATGTCACATAGGGGCAAGTAACATTAATGTCTCTTGATCTCTGACACTTTATATGGCATTGCGTCTGAGCTATGCGACATTCTTTTTCTATGTGACATTCATTCGAACGCGCAATTTGAGACGATATATTTCACTTTGCGTTAAGAATCGAGGCACTGTAGCGCGAAATAAAAGCCTATTTTCAAATAAAGTTACAAATTGGCAGCGTAAAGTAATTTGAAAACAATATTTTCAAATGGCGTGTACAATATACTTACATGTATAATGTGCTGACCTCCACAATTTAAAAAGAGGTACATGTAATATGAATTAACGAAATACATGTAGCAGCATATATATTGCCAACATAGATACAATACTTACAGAAACTACATTACATGTATAATCTATATTGAAAATAATTAATATTGACACAGTGTAATACAGTTCTGACACAAATAAGACGCCGAGTAGTTGAATAAGCGGTAATGTGTTAAGTTACTCGATGCCCCATTCTCTTAGTCTCTTATCTTTTGCGGCTAACACACACCAGAGAAACATTACACTCTGAACTCTCTCATTGCATGTGTTCTTTCGGGTACATGTACCTGTAGATACTGTGCCTGGCCATTTTCAGAATTTAAGTAGACACTAGTATTTAAACGGTTAAAAGTTACAAGGTGTTGAAATAATGATATCACTACAGTAGAGAAAACGTTATTCTTTCCCAATAAACGCGTTTACGCTAAAACTATTATTTACAGTGCAAACAGTTTGGAGCCAGATCAGACGCCGGGTAACCCGGCGTCTGATCAGGCTCCAAACTGTTTGCCACCAAGATAAACATGAATTATCAGAATTGTCCAAAAGCTGTACTTTTCTACGTTTTAGTGCTTTGCGTTTGCGTACGTTTGCGTTTAAACGGGAAAGAATAACAGATTCTCCACTGTATCAATAGGTATTATTTGTGTTGCCGATTCTATACATATTAGATATGGTCTTTAAACAGCATTGTTTGTGACCAGTCAATATTGGAAATGCATAAGTATACTATCTGTTTTATTTAACGTTGTACAGTTAAACTTGGGGTACATGTTAGCTGCCACAATTGGGAGTGAGTGCCTATCCTTAAGGACATATAGCTGTTAAATGCAGAAAAATGTAAAGAAGAAAGCTCCTATAGAAATGTTCTGCTTTTGATACAATTGCCTGTGGATCATTAAGATACCGCCTGGATGTTGAATGTTAATTTAGGCGGCAACTAAAGACAAGTTTGCCCGCGATAGTCATTTAGAAACAAGTACTTTTTCAAGGCCAAGACGCTAATCCGATCGAATGGTTTCGTCATGAACGTCTCCAGCATAGTACACACTGCGAACGGGCAATGTGTATGTACCGTAGCTATTTGACATAATAAACACTCAGAAGAGTTGATCTCAAATTTGATAGACAAAATGGCGACTGCGAAAGAAGGTGGCAAACCTAAATGTTCTAATAGTTTGGGATCTGAAGAATATTTCGACCTGGAATGCCAGCCCTGCAAGTTGGATGGAAAGGTACAAGAGGCAGTAGGACAGTGTACTGACTGCCAGGAATATTTGTGTAAGAGATGTTTTGATGTGCACACTTTACCAACTCCAATGCGAAACCATAAACTGTTGAATAAAACACAGATGGTACAGAGGCAGATGACCCTAGCGAATGGAGATATGTGCTCAGAGAAATGCGCTTTACATGAGGATAGATTCATCAAATATTATTGCACAGACCACTGCCAGTTAAGTTGTAATGAATGCGTAACCTTAAACCACAGGTCATGTGACAATGTGACGTTTATTCCTCATGCAGTGAAAGATCTGGACAACAACGATGAATACAGACAAATAGAAAGGCTATTTTGCTTATTGGTGAAGAGGGCTAATAAAGTAACTGAGGACAGCAAGCACAAAACCGGATCACTAGAAAGAAGTTGTTCTGATGCCGTGAAGAAGGTGCAGGAATTTAGAAAGGAAATAAATGAAGCCCTCGACAAGATTGAAACTAATTTTATAAGTAAACTGAACGACATGAAGTCATATGAATTAAAGGCAATGGCACAGCTTGCTGAAGACTTCAAAACAGTACATGCAGACTTAAATTCAATTAAGGCAATGACAGAAACATACCAAAACAATAAACAGAACTGCAATCTTTACACACTCATGATGAAAGCAAAGGAAACCCTCATGCTAGCAGAGGTTAGGATAATAGAAGCAGTAAAAGAACAATCATCAGTAAACAGTCAGATAAAGTTTGTCCCCAACATGGAAACTCTCTTGTTATTGAAAAGTTCTGAATCATTTGGGAAACTGTCAAAATCAGAAGCTCTAACTGTTATAAATGAGCAAACAAAGACCCCTATAAGACATAAAGAAACAACAGCAGTTGTAAACAGGAGCAAGCCATGTACAATTGTAAGAGCTGAATATGTCGAGGACATCAATGTGAAATCTCGTAGTGACGAAAGGGCATGTTTTGTAACAGGGTTAGTGGCTCTGCCAGGAAACAGGCTATTAGTTGTTGACCATGATGATATAGACAGTGGTAATGGAAATGTTAAGTTGGTGGATATGAATCAAAGACAGGTCATTACTCAGCTGACATTATCCTCAGATCCATGGGATGTTGCCATGGTATCCAACAGCCAGGTGGCAGTCACATTGCCAGGAGATGAAAAAGTAGCAATAGTCAGTGTTGCAAGCTCTAAACTGACTGTTGATAGAACACTCGATGTGAGTGGAGAATGCCATGGAGTAGACTTCAGAGATTGTAACTTGGTTGTGTCATTCTGTTATCCGGACAAAGTACAAATCCTCACATTGCAGGGACGAGTGCTCTACACCATAACAAATGACAATATAGGACAACATTTGCTCATTTACCCTAATTATGTCGCTTTTGACAAAAACAGCAAATCCCTGTATATATCCAACTCTGGTGGCAACAATGTGGTGCATGTTAAGTTTGATGGAACTGTTTTAGATACATATACATATACAAACAGCGAGCTCCATAGACCGTTAGCTTTACTCACTGACAGCAGTGGGGATGTTTATGTATGTGGGCAGTTCTCTCAAAACATCTGCCAGATAACTCAAGACTGCAGGAATAGCCAGGTGCTGCTGACTAGGGCTGATGGTTTGATTAGCCCCCATTCTATCAGCTTCAATGAAGCAGAGAGTAGAATGTATGTGGGAATGGTGGATAATAATGTCAAAGTGTACAGGGTGATTCGCAGCTCCAAGTGAACATACATGACATTGTATCAAACGCTCATTGCCTATGAAGGCGCTGGTATAAAATATCATGTAAACAAAAAAAACTATTTACACGGCTTCCATTTCTCCGGATTTTTCCTAAATCTTCGGATTTTATTCTTGTACATGGTAGCTTAAAGCAAGCTGAAGGTAAAGCAGATTGCGCCTTAAGGCGCATTCTGCTTTACTTTCAGTCTGCTTGAAGCAGCCACGTGTCAACAAAACTAGAAACAGGCGATGGGGAAAGGTACGATTCGTAAAATCGCACTGGAAAAATGCAAATTCGGAAATCTTAGGATTTTTTTTCTTAGGATTTTTTATGTCAACTTATGGCAGCCCTGTACATGTAATTGTATATACGTTCCAATCGTATATACATGAATGAATATGCGATTGTAACCTATATATAATTGAATGATATGCTATCCTGATGAATTTCTTTTGGGAAAGAATACCTAGATAAGACGCCGCTATAAGTGGCGTCTTACCTAGGTTTTCATTGTTTCTGTAATTATGACAGTGTTGTAACGGCATTCACATGTTCCTGTTTAATATAGGCTGTTATTGTATACCTTACTATAAATAGTAATAGATTTTGCTTTGATGACAATGCAATACTCCCTTGCTGAGCGGGCCAATAACCGGATACAGTCCAATTACAGGTTATTTGGACTGCATCCGGTTATTGGCCCGGGGGCAACAGAATTTATGAACGTGAAAACGTTAGCAACGTAACGTTCAAAATGACCAATGTTCGTTGAAGTGACGTCATTTGATTTCTTTAACGGCCGCGCTTATGTAAACATTCAAACAATCTACATATTCGTTGATTTTGAACCAGGTATACAATAAACAGGTCATTAAACGGCAGAGGGCGGGCCGTCGTTGCTTATTGGCACTCGATAGCCACATTGACACTCGGGCCAAGGCCCTCGTGCCATTATGGCTAACTTGTGCCAATAAGCAACGACGACCCGCCCTCGGCCGTTTAATAACTGTATAATTTTATTATACATGTATGTAAACATGTTTGACAATAATATAAGTGAACAAAGTAATTCTTGCCTCAAAATGAATATTATGACATTGTTATCTGTCAATTATTATAATTGCTCTGGAACGCATGCACGAGTAAACACTGAAACCCCAGAAAAGACACCGCTATTCGCGGCGTCTTATCAGGATCGTCAGTTTAATATAATTTTAGCAGTGTTGAAAAGTCATGTACATCTTCATGTATGATACAACATATTGTTGATGGTGTATTAATTGTGACTATCCGTTGGATTCATAATGATTTGTTACATTAATGATCATGATTATTTCTTCATCAACAATTTCATCTATCATCAATATAAACAGTTAATTTGATGAAATATTAAATTGTTGATGAAGAGTCAATCATGTTGACCCAGTGTTCATAATGTGTTATTTTTTATGATTGATTGGATGATTTATATGTTTATTTGGATGTGATAATTTCGTTAGGTACATGTAGTTGCAATCGGGTTTATTGTTGGCATGTTATAATGCTCCTTAATGCTGGTCACTGAAGTTAATGTTTTTACAAATCCTTACTGTATCAGCTACAGTGAAGCAGAGAATATGCCGTATATGTGGGAATGTATAACTATAAAACCAAAACTAAACTACATGTATATGCAGTTGTAGTGAACAGAGAAGTTCCCGGTTAAATATGGTACATTTGTACTGGAATAATCAACCGATGCCTTTTTATCCCCGTAATATAAAATTTACAAATTCGATGTACAGACGCCATGTGAAGAAGTTGCAAGCCTTTATGATGCGGCATCTTCGATCTGGGGGTATTCTGGAAGGACAAAGTGACAAACATGGAAATACTGGATAGAACAGGACTGTCTCCCATGGCAGACGTCATCTTCGATGGACTGGACATCTTATGAGGGTGTCACAAGCCAGAATTCCAAAACAGATCATGTTATCAGTGCTGCCAGTTGGTCAAAGGAATAGGGATAGACCTCGTCTGCGATATGAGGATACCATCCAGAGAAACTGTATGTAAACATGTTTGACAATAATATATGTGTACAAAGTGATTCTTGCCGCAACATGAATATATATGACATTGTATTCTCACTATTCTGTCAATGATTATAATTGCTCTGGTATAAAAGTGCAGGTACGAGTAAACACTGGAACCACAGATATCACGATTGTCCGTTTTCTGTATTTTAACAGTGTTGAATAGTCATATACATGTATTATAAAACATATTATTGATGGTGAAATAAAAAGATGAAAACAGACATGGTCGCTTCGCGATCGTCAGCATAGTTGTAGTATTAGTTATATAAAATGATTGACAAGCAGTGTATACCTACAGTGGAGAATCTGTTATTCTTTCCCAAGAAACGCGTTTACGCTAAAACTATTATTTGCAGTGCAAATAGTTTGGAGCCAGATCAGACGTCGGGTAACCCGGCGTCTGATCAGGCTCCAAACTGTTTGCCACCAAGATATACAAGAATTATCAGAATTGTCCAAATGTTGTTCTTTTCTGCGTTTTAGTGCTTTGCGTTTGCGTACGTTTGCGTTTAAACGGGAAAGAATAACAGATTCTCCACTGTACATGTAGATAATATACCAGCAGAGGTGCTGTTTTATCAGTTAATGCATGCAGTTGCTTGACTTTCAGCTGCGCTGAAAATATCTTGTATATGTATTAAAACTTAGCGCTAATGATGCTAAGTACAAAATGTCAGATTTGTTGACAATTATGACGATTCATTTGAATCCGTGTAGCAAGTAGTTTGGAGCCTGGTCATACGCAGGGTTACCCGGCGTCTGATCTGATCCAAATCTGTTTGCAATGTATACAGAATCCAACTATAGTACATACAGTGGAGAATCTGTTATTCTTTCCCGTTTAAACGCAAACGTACGCAAACGCAAAGCACTAAAACGTAGAAAAGAACAATTTTTGGACACTTCTGATAGTTCATGTTTATCTTGGTGGCAAACAGTTTGGAGCCTGATCAGACGCCGGGTTACCCGGCGTCTGGTCTGGCTCCAAACGGTTTGTATTGGAAATAATAGTTTTAGCGTAAACGCGTTTATTGGGAAAGAATAACACATTCTCCACTGTACTGAGTGATAGTTTCCTAAGTTATAGTGTGTATTCGATACATTGTTTTTACAAGTAACCACTCTCATCTTATCAAAACAACAATGGGCTGTCTACATGTATCACGAGTAACAAGGATAAAGATTAGGAACGTCCTTATTGGATTTGTTATTCAGTTAAAGGTGATTGCTTAATTCTCATTAATTTATGTCGTCATATCTAAATATCTGTATACAATCAAACTTCGTTCTATCGACCTCGATTTTAAAACTCGAACATATCCGTATTTCAAAGTTAAAACGTGGCTCAGCCATGTTTTAACTTTGAAATACGGATATGTCGACTGAAGCGAGAGGTCGAAATGATAAAAATCAACTGTAGACATACCGAAAATTTCGAGTTAAGCGAGTTGGAGAGATCGAATTTCAACTGTACTATATTTCTGCTAAACGTGTCATTTACGACAATAAATACTGATGTAGACTAGTGATAACATTACTGCATGCCAAAACCTTATACAGTTCCAGTTTAACGAAATCAGACGTGTTAAATAAATCTCCTTTATAAACAAAACAGTGCGTTGAATGTAAGAACATCCTGTAAGAATTATGGGATTTGACGTATTCATATATTAAGAGGTAAGCTATTTCTAAATTATATTATATTGATGGCTGAGTAATCTACATGTAGCTGAAAATTGCTTACGTTAAAAACATGTACATGTACCTAGCTACAAAGGAGAAGATATAATTCTTTCCCGTTTAAAGTTAAATTAACGCAAGCACAGTGCAATAATATGTAGAAATCGATGATGCTTTTGAAAACATCTGATAATTCAATCATTCTCCATTCTATGTATAGTTATAAAAGTGCATACCAAAATAATAATTTTCTGCATTCTAGCCGGATGGTAGCCTTAACAGTCTCTGATAAGTAAAGCAGGCGCATTCTGCTTTACTTTAAACCTGATTTAAGTGCCCACCTGTCTTCAAGGCTAGAAACAGGCTATGGGATAAAGAGTACTAATATTCCCTCCCTACAACAACTCCCTCCGAACAACACACACAATCTTTTTCTCCAAGTGGACGTTTTACTGTACCAGGCTTTGGAGACTGGTAAACCCGGTGCCAGTAAAAATACCTGGGTGTGTGAAAAGGCTGTCAAAGTGTATTATGATCTTATTTGGGACTTTAATTATTCGCACCAATACTTCAAATTATCAACTCGTGTTTCAAATAAAAATTAAAACATTAACAATGTTTTACTATTTAGGTTAATTGCAAACTGACAAAATGCAGACACTAGCCAATGGCATTTTACGATGGTTTTAATATGAATCGTTTAGTAGCCATTTACATGTAACCCTTGAGTGTCCTTTCCTTAACAAATAGATTAGATTCTGATCATATGTATTTGGCTTCAGGTCTTAATCCAAACGATTAGTATAGTACAGTCTGTTAATTCTTATAAAAAACTAATTTTAGGTTTTAAGCAGATGACTTCTTTACCAAATAATGCCTATTCAGATGTATTTTAGCCCGCAGGCCGATAGCGAAAATGAGTTATTCAAGGAACTGTGAAAGTGAAACTACAAAAACAATCTCGAAAAATACATAACAAGTGAGGTTCACAGTGTGCTAGGTTAGGATATCAGATATCTGTGTTTACTTGTGTTAAGCGGAAGTTGCATATAATAATTAATGTAGATCAACACACTATACACGTGTTTAACACAATATGTAAAAGTAGTTTACGAGCGTTCAATCAGTGTATGGTGCATTACCCTTGTTTTAACACTTGCATAGCCAAAGTCGACTAAAGTATGCCCTGCAAAGATTTTTGATCAAGATTTGACACTGAATTTCGTATCGAATTTTCGTCAGTCTTACTACATTTACCTGGTTTCTAACTTTGAAACGAACGATAATGTAGACAGCAAAAATGATGCAGACGACAATATTGCGGTGAACGGGTAAAATGTTTCTTGATTAATTTGGCGGTAAAATGGTTACAACCGTCGAAGCGTATCCAAGTGGTTTGACATAATGCAGCAAAGTATGGCTATCGAAACCACAGTGTTTGTATTAGATATATAAGAAGGCTAAATTTAGTCGCTAATATGGATATATGTATAAAGTGGATTACACAAAAATTTAGGAGAAACATGCGAACAGCCTATATGTGTTTCTTTGGTGAATATTAACGGAATAACAGAATGCAAACATCGCTTCGTGATTCCCAAGCATAAAGGTAACTACATGTATATGTACATGTACAGTGGAGAAAACGTTATTCTTTCCCGTTTAAACGCAAACGAAACGCAAACGCAAAACACTTACCTGTAGAAAATGACAACTTTTTGCCGTTTCTAACTACTATTGTTAATCTGAGTGGCAAACAGTTTGGAGCCTGATCAGACGCCGGGTTGCCCGGCGTCTGATCTGGCTCCAAACTGTTTGCAATGAAAATAATAGTTTTAGCGTAAACGCGTTTATTGGGAAAGAATAACGTTTTCTCCTCTGTACATACTGTAAACTCCTTAAAATGGTACACCTCGTACAAATTGGTTTGTTGCTAAGTATAACACTATAATGTGTCCACAAGATGTAAACTTAATGGCAAACAGTGTAGACCCTGATCGGACTGCGCCCTAAAGAGCAGGATCATCAGGGTCTACACGGTTTTTGCTCAGACTTGTGTGTACAAATTATGTACTTAGACGAATTACGATGGCTTTACATCAATATTGTTTCACGACGTTGTATTAGTATATACTGGAATGATTATGCGAGACTTAATTACC
This sequence comes from Gari tellinella, assembly GCA_922989275.2. Taxonomy (NCBI): domain Eukaryota; kingdom Metazoa; phylum Mollusca; class Bivalvia; order Cardiida; family Psammobiidae; genus Gari; species Gari tellinella. Next base: position 12,492,954 of record OV277872.1, read on the forward strand.
TTCGAAGAAGGCAAGTTGAAGGTTGATCTAGATTTTACCGGCTTCATGCCTCAGCATGAGCCCCACAGAGAGAACCACATGTTAACATATGGCTGCTTAAGGCAACGAATCTTTCCCAATCAACGCGTTTATGCGTCCATAGCATACAATTTGGAGTCAAATCAGATGTCGCATAACCCGGCGTCTGATCTGGTCCCAGAATTGCACGCCACTCAGATTAAAATGAATCGTCGATATTTTCAAAAAGTTGTCATTTTCTGCATTTTATTTCAGTATGTCTGTGTCGTTTTAACCGGAAATTAAATAACAACGTTTCTACTGTATCAGTAGATCTGCTGTAAATTGCGTTCAAAAGAGGTCAAATAGAATGGAGAGATTTGTTTTTGATTAATCATCAAGTTGCTCGCTGCAAGATCTATCGTCTTTACCACTATACTGTGTCATGCTTTACCCTTTCGGCAACGAAGTCGCATAAAATCGACTTTGCGAACAGTTTTGATCCTGATCAGACGCCGCGATACGCGGCATCTGATCAGGATCAAACCTGTTTGACACTCGTATCGATATGTCTTAAGTCAAACTACCTTAAATTTAAATCTAACTTTAACACGATCTTGCAGACACACTACATGTATTCAAGCAGACGACACAATTAACGAGGTAGGGGTAAACAAACCTCATGATTAAATTGGCGCCGAAAAATGGTTAATTATTACTTGATCCAAAGGCGACTGTTGTAAGGCGACTGTTAAAATATGCTCTGGTTTAAGGGTAAATGCTCGAGTATCATGCAGTTACATTCAAAACTGTCCATGCATATTACTGAAATTGTGTTATTCAAAACCGGTTTGTTTGACATTTGAATTACCAGTTGCTTCACCAAGTTACTCTAATGTCTAGAAATTATATATATACATAACTACATACATTTGTAACTATTCATGATCAAAATTAAAAGAATGCTTATGTGGACATTTTTCCGGTTCAAATTTACAAAACTTGATTATCATGTATAATACGGCTGTTGGGATAATGTATTGAAAAACCCATTTCTAAAAATAGCATAAGCATTTGTACATATAAACCACTTGACACTTTTGCTAAATGTACATGTACACTACACCCAGGAAAACCCCGCTCAAACCAGGTAACTCTTACAAACACAAGCATAGCGAAACAAGCACAGCGAAACAACTCGTGAGAAGCTTAGTAGTTGATGATACGAGGTGGCAGCTTAAAGCAGGATGAAAGTAAAGCGGAAAGCTCCTGTAGGAGCTTCCCGCTTTACTATCACCCTGCTTTAAGAAACCGCCTGCTTTACATGTGTATATCCCGACAACAAACGTTAGAATGAGTTGTAGTAGCTGTAAAGTGTTACTGTATATTCTAATATTAAACATATGGATTGTACTTTGGAATTTCCTTATCATGTAATGTTATACCTGATTTTATATTAGAGATAAAAGTGACAAGGATAGTGAGTGCCTTCTTTCTTCAGGACTAAGGACATTTTATAACATACATTGTGGATTCGCTTCAGTTTATAGAAATCCGACTTAAGAGATAAAAATGACACAGGCAGTGAGTGTCTTCCTTCTTCTGGACAAAGGACATTTCACGACAAAAATTATGGATTTATTAGCTGCAGATACATTGTAGCTTCATCTTAGAGAAATCCGACTTAAGAGATAATTTATTTAAGTGACGCAGACAGTGGACGTTTTCTTTCTTCAAGAAAAAGGGTATTTAACGACAAAATTGTGGTTTTATTAACGCCAGAAAGCTTGATGTTGGAGAATTTCGACGAGGTATTCCCACATGTACATTCATAATTTGGTGCATTTTTGCGGATGACATTAAATATTCCAGACGGATTATCTCGAAGCAGGTGGTTCAGAAGAAAGGTATAGAGGATACAAATGTATTGATGTATGCTTTGCTTGATGTTGAGTGTTAGACATGAACATGTAGCTCTTTCTATGCTGACCGTTTCCATCGAACTGTCCTTTTTAAACAGAAAAAGATAAGCACATGTACATGTATATGTTTGATTTTAGGGCTGATTTTAGAAATATGTAGATTCTTGTAGACATATAATACAGGGTAACTCTTGTGTAGATATACACTGTTTGCACAATGCACACAATCATACTGGTTTCCAGTATACTTTTTCACGGCTGCAATTTCATCTGCTTAAAATTGTCGTCTGCTGTTTTTCTCAAAGTCACATATTGGACATTTGACAGAAAAAAACATAATGACGAGTGGCAAACAGCTTGAATCCAGATCAGACGACGCGTTACGCGGCGTCTGATCTGTATTCAAGCTGTTTGCAAATGTAAGCCAATTTTCCACCCTATAACGACTCTCTTCGAACAACGTACATACTATTTGTCTCACAATGGGTGTTGTTGTAGAGAGGGAGGTCTGTATATATAAATCTGAATTTTAAATAGTTTGGATCCTGACCATATCCCACGGGGCAATGGTATTTGCAAGCTACCATCTGTTTCGTTTGTAATTAATATAAAACGAAAGTAAAAGCACTTGATAATGGAAAAATGAACCGCGTTGCTTCATTGGCATGCATTGTTTTCAAAACCGATAGTCATAATAATAAGGAAATTGTCAAAGGTCAAGTACAGTGTACAATATGCACAGTAGTACATTGCATTAAGCCAGCAAGCTACGAGCTGCTTCCTAGTAATTACCTAACTTGCAAACAGCTATAAGATCAAGATGAGACTCAAGGCATGTCGGCGTGTCATCATAGTCCAAACTGTCTGTATCGTTTAAACCCTTTCATTGTCAAATTTATCGTTTGGGTTTTTACCAACTCGCCGGAATAATATTAATATTCTCTGCTTTGAGAGTTGTGTCTGCAATTCCGTTTAAGTTAGAATAAGACAGTATGGCTTATAATATGAAACCAGATCGAAAGTTGCGAAATGTGGCGTCTGATCAGGACCATACAGTGGAGAATCTGTTATTCTTTCCCAATAAACGCGTTTACGCTAAAACTATTATTTGCAGTGCAAACAGTTTGGAGCCAGATCAGACGCCGGGTAACCCGGCGTCTGATCAGGCTCCAAACTGTTTGCCACCATGATAAACATGAAATATCAGAATTGTCCAAAAGTTGTTCTTTTCTACGTTTTAGTGTTTTGCGTTTGCGTACGTTTGCGTTTAAACGGGAAAGAATAACAGATTCTCCACTGTACCTGTTTGACCTGTATGTTTAGGTTTCTTAAGCTGATATATGTAAACAACAAGTGCGATCGTATTAAGCAGATAGTTTTGCATCAGGAAAATTGCTCAGTTTGATTTCTTCCGCAATTTTGTGGTAACAAGACCCTGCTATATCGGCAGCTTTATAATTTAGAACATTAATACATTATTCTTTCAAAATTAGAGCGTTATCAGTAACACATAGTTTGAAGCTTGATCAATCGCCGGGTAACTGGGTGTGTGATCAAACTTCAAACTGTTTGCCACTGAGATATAAATGAACTTTAAGGAATTTCTAAAACTTGACATTTTCCACATTTGAGTGAAAGAGTTAAGCGCAAACGACAGACAAACGAATCACAATAAAACGTAGTTAATGACAATTCATATTTATGTTTTTTTTAGTTTTTTATGGGTTTTTGCAATTAATTTAGAGTCTGGTGAGACGCCGGGTTATCTCAAAACTGTTTGCAATGAAAATAATAGTAAACGGAATCGCGTTTATGGGAGAAAGATTATTGTCTTCTCCACTGTCGTACATGTAACAGGATGTACGATTTTTTATACATGTTTTTAATAGACTCTGCCCACTAAGACATGCAGACAAATCGCCTGGACAACCCAAAATATGTGAACTGGATCAAAGCCGGCACGGCTTTGCACTATGTCAAAGAAGGACTTGTGGAGTTTGCCAATGAACACTCCAAACTCTTGTATGATCAGATCGAGCGAAACGTGCGGCAGAAATGCGGAAACTCTTCGATAAGCGTTTGCAGTTCGTGCTGTTCAAAAGGATTTCAGAAGAAGAGAGACAAAAGTCGCCCGATATCTGTCTATAAATGGAATATTAACTGCGCAAGTAATGTATGTAACCATTGGTTGGATGCCATTATTGGTTACCATGGTGCCCATTGCCCACACGTGTATTGGGCGAATATCGACCCGAGGAAATGGTCATGTGACCCCTGGGAAGTCATGAAAACATTTCAGCCCCTGGGGTGTAGAAATCACAAGCATGCAGGAGACTGCGACTGTTCGGCGCTGCTAACATTACTCCATGACTGTACCTACTTCCACCAGTTTCTCACCAGTCTTCAGCCGTTACGGGATGTAAGTACATGTATACAGTAACATCTCTCTATGACGACCACCTGTCTATAAAGACCACCTCTCTCTTACGACCACTGATTTATTTTAATTGTTATGTGTATTTACATGCCATTGATCTTTTAATTTTGATTTTACAAACTAACTATAACACTTTTATAATATGTGTTATAATATTGAAAGAATGATCATGTTTCCATGTAGCTCCATAATGTATCATATTTATTGTGAATGTAGTTATTTGTCTTTTCTGAGTTTTCTCGCTTTGTAGGTACATTTATAAATGTACGAGAGGTGACCGCTTAAGGAAATGTGACAGTAAAACAGAAAGCTCTTTTAGGAGAATTCTGTATCCTGTCACATTGCTTTAAGCTATCAACTGTCTTGTACACAGTCTATTACAGTGGAGAATGTGTTATTCTTTCCCAATAAACGCGTTTACGCTAAAACTATTATTTGCAGTGCAAACAGTTTGGAGCCAGATCAGACGCCGGGTAACCCGGCGTCTGATCAGGCTCCAAACTGTTTGCCACCAAGATAAACATGAAATATCAGAATTGTCCAAAAGTTGTTCTTTTCTACGTTTTAGCGCTTTGCGTACGTTTGCGTTTAAACGGGAAAGAATAACAGATTCTCCACTGTATACAGTAAAATCTCTCTATGACGACCACCTGTCTATAAAGACCACCTCTCTTTTACGACTACTGATTTATTTTAATTGTTAGGTGTATTTACGAGAGGTGACTGCTTAAGGAAATGTGACAGTAAAACAGAAAGCTCTTTTAGGAGAATTCTGTATCCTGTCACATTGCTTTCAGCTATCAACTGTCTTGTACACAGTCTATTACAGTGGAGAAAACGTTATTATTTCCCAATAAACGCGTTTACGCTAAAACTATTATTTTCACTGCAAACAGTTTGGAGCCAGATCAGACGCCGGGTAACCCGGCGTCTGATCAGGCTCCAAACTGTTTGCCACCAAGATAAAGATGAATTATCAGAATTGTCAAAAAGTTGTACTTTTCTACGTTTTAGTGTTTTGCGTTTGCGTGCGTTTGCGTACGTTTGCGTTTAAACGGGACAGAATAACAGATTCTCCACTGTAGTCTTCGTTTTGGTGGTCGTAATTGAGCGTCTTATCAGGATCAAACCTGCTTGCAAATGCACTTTATTACGTCATTGAGAGTGAAAGTGTTAAACGTGGTTTCAATGCAATTCAGTAAATCCAAAGAAAATTCTTCTTGTAACTTGTTTTTTAATTCTCACCACGTTACACTGGAGAATCTGTTATTCTTTCCCGTTTAAACGCAAACGTACGCAAACGCAAAACACTAAAACGTAGAAAAGAACAATTTTTGGACAATTCTGATATTTCATGTTTATCTTGGTGACAAACAGTTTGGAGCCTGATCAGACGCCGGGTTACCCGGCGTCTGATCTGGCTCCAAACTGTTTGCGCTGCAAATAATAGTTTTAGCGTAAACACGTTTATTGGGAAAGAATAACACATAAACACACTGTATATAGCGGTGACACCATGATCACATTTGCAAACTGTTTGATCTGGTTTCGAAAAGAAATTTTGACAGTTCAATTGTCAGAATAGTAGCAGAAGACAATTATTGCAGATGAAAACAGTACCAGAGCTCCAGATAAGAGGTAGTTATTTCAACAAATCAAACGTTTTCTCACTCATTTCAGCACCAAATCCTATGGTGTTACTACTCATTAGAATCGTCTCTTCGAGACGATTCTAATGAGTAGTGACACCATAGGGTTTAATTCAGAAATAAAGATTTTAGTTTTTGAAAAACTACCCTTATCTGGAGCTCTGAGTACACAGCATGCACAATTTAATTAGCGGCCGCTGCATAATGTAAAACTGTTTTGATAATAGGAATTCGCTGCATTTCATTAAGGTTACCGTAAAATATTTTTGCAATGCATCTCAATGCTACAGAAAGGGAGACAACGAAAATGAACCTTTTCCTCCCTGAAACTTCAAATGGACAAATCTAGTTTTCAATTTAGTCTAGTCGATTTTTAATTTTTAGGGTTGATTTTTAAAATATATGTCAAAATGACAAACAGTCTAGACCCTAATCAGAGGGCTCCTGATCAGGTTCTACACTGTTTGCATAGGACAATTGTACTGCTAACATGTACAATGTTTGCAAATGACGCATATATGCATGACTAGGGTTCAAAGAGTTAAAATGAGTAGTCAAACTATAGGTTTTGTTGTAGACAACAGGGGCAGAACAATGAAATAGTTTAGCCCTCTTGTCTGAAGGAATGACTCAGTTTATCCTATATGAAATAGCAATCAGTCTTTAAAAAATAGCCATGTTTACCTTTACATACTTTAAACAGTGACGAGAGCGCTTTTCTTTTACCATAAAGGTGTTTGTGGTAAAACATTTATGTCAGGCTCGGGTCATGTCAGACGGCGGATAACCCGGCGTCTGACCAGTCTCCGTGTTGTTGTTGTTCTGATTAAACCTTACCGTTAACGTTTTCAAAACTCTGCTATTTCTGCAATTGATTGCATTTGCGTTTAATTTCGTTAACACGGGAAATAAAACATCTTTTCTACTGTGTTATAAAGTAGAGAAGACGTTGTTATCTCCCTTTATAAATGTGCAATAAAGTGTAGAACATACAATTAACTATTGTTTGACAATTCTGACACTTTGTTTTCATTTGTGTGGCAAACCGTTTGGAATCTTATCAGACACGGCGTCTGAATTGGCTCCTAGCTGTATGCAATGGAAATAATTGTTTTGATATAAACATGATTATTGGGAAAGGATAATTTCTAACATAACTACCCCTGTTTTCAATAGCGAGCAACGATCGCGACTATCCTCGTCTCCAACATCAATTTGATTACGTCACTCTAACGTCACTATTCATAAAGGCGTCACAACGTCACTGGAATTCCAAAAAGGCCTATTGCTTTAAAAATATGTAAGAAGAAGAATATGTCACTCGTCGATGTTTAAGACCAGCTGATATCAACCTCGTCTAGAATTGAAATGTTATTAAGCGAGTGGTTCGCTTAATAACATTTCAATTTTAGACGAGGTTGAGATCAGCTTGTCTTAAACATCGACGAGTGACAGATCCTATATTTCTCCGCTGTAGATAAAGGAACACCGTAATGACGTCATGCACTCCGGCAGTCTAGAGATAGAGGACACACTGTTAAGGAACTGGATGGATAAGATGATAAAGCTGCTGGAAGATCCACGACACTTCAGCAATCTAGATCAGTGTAAGGAGGCAGTGAGGAAAATAACAGAGGCAAGTACAGTTACACTGTGAAACAACGATATTATTTCCTAATATACATATTTATGCTAGAAACTTTGTACCCATTGCCAACAGTTTGGTGCCAGATCAGCTCAAAACTATTTGAAGCTTAGATGAGCATAAATCTCTTTGTAATGGAAATGTTTGTTTTAGCTCAAGCAGATTTACTGGGGACGAATGGCATTGTGCTCACTGTATAAGACCCTCTTTAAAAGGCATGTTCGACCACAAATCAAAATGATCAGACCTTGGTTTATGAATGGCATCACCCAGATTTGAAATTTTTTAAGGCCCGCATTAGGTACACATAACTGTATCTAGACCATTGATTTCATGTCTGTTTTATGTCCCCTCAACCTGAATTATTCGTTTTTTAATGTCATTTCGGAGGATTTTCACGGTTGAACGTACATGTTTAAGTGTTTTGCATCTATATGCAGCTAGGGATCGTCGTATTTGCCTGACAATGCACGTGCATACATCAAGTTTACAATATACATGTAGGACATTTGTAAAATGATACCCCTTGGAATGTTTCCTTCTTGTTACTATTTTCGTATCAACACATCGCAACATTATTACTTAGATGAGGGGTAAAGAGTGTGCATACTTTTTCTATATTGGTTAAAACAACTTTTTGAATACTTATCGCTGTCTTCATGTACAGTGGAGAATCTGTTATTCTTTCCCGTTTAAACGCAAACGTACGCAAACGCAAAACACTAAAACGTAGAAAAGAACAACGTTTGGACAATTCTGATATTTCATGTTTATCATGGTGGCAAACAGTTTGGAGCCTGATCAGACGCCGGGTTACCCGGCGTCTGATCTGGCTCCAAACTGTTTGCACTGCAAATAATAGTTTTAGCGTAAACGCGTTTATTGGGAAAGAATAACAGATTCTCCACTGTACTGTGTCGTAAATGTTTTTATGGTTTCGTAATATTGAGATTTAACAATTTCCTTCTTAATCCCAAATGGACAATTCTAGTTTTCGATTTAGTCTAGTCCATATTTGACTTTTCAGTGTTGATTTAACCAATATATTGCAATATAACAAGCAGTGAAAATCCTGATCAGTGAGCCCAAGACAAGTATACTCTGTACAGGTACAGTGTTTTGGTAAGTGTGCGCAGACTCGTCGCTATGGTTGAATGTGTTAATTTTAACTTTGAAGCTGAGGGACGAACCTCTTGAACCAACTGCGTGCAAACAGCTAGAGGTACAGGCCATTCGACAGATCACTGACAACCTTAGGACAGACATTCAGCGCTTACAGACACAACAGGAAGATTTTGCAAAATCTGATGACCTGACACAAGTACAAGATGAAATGACTCATATCCAGGCGCAACTTCAACAGGTTAAAATAAGATTTATAGTGGAGAAAACGTTATTCTTTCCCGTTTAAACGCAAACGAAACGCAAACGCACAACACTTAACTGTTGAAAATGGCATCTTTTTAAATTTCCAGCTATCTATTTTAATCTGAGTAGCAAACAGTTTCGAGCCTGATCAGACACCGGGTTACCCGGTGTCTGATCAGGCTCGAAACTGTTTGCACTGGAAATAATAGTTTTAGCCTAAACGCGTTTTCTCCACTGTATATGCAGGAAAAGGGAGTGTGAATTATTAATATAATTAAATAACAGTTTCTTCACTATCTTGTTTTCAATGTATACAACATCTTGCTGCTGAAAATGGACTGAAAGTAAAGCAGAACAGTTGCTCTCCCAAAGGAAGATTTCTGCTTTACCTTCAGTCTGCATAATAAATTTCAGGGTTCCAGATAAGAGGGAGTAAATTAAACATATCCACATTTTCCTCGCCTATTTAAGCACAAAATCATATGGTGTAACTACTCATTAGAATTCTTATGAGTAGTGATACCATAGTGTTTAAATTCAGAAATAAAGATTTTAGTTTTTGAAATACTCCCCTTATCTGGAGCCTTTTGCATTTAATTAAGACATCCACTTCTTAGAGAAAACGGAACGTTTCCTTTGGCTCGTTATCAATATCTGATATAGTCCCGAAAAAAAAAATCTCCTCGAGGGATAGTTTAAATGTGTGTGAGGGAGGGGCGGCGTTGGTAAATGTGTTGTCAACAGTATGTATGGTTATAGTACTGTATGTAAAGAGCTAAATTTTCTACTAAAGGCATCTCTACCCAAAGAGCTGATGTTCACCGAAATGTGTCAAGTCAGAAAAGACACCGAGTTAATCTTCTACTTCTACCAGACGTTGGCCACATTCAACACTTTGAATATAATTGCTATATACATGTATAATACTAGTATTGAAACAAATCGCAAGTTTCAAAATGGAAATAACGACCTTTTGATAATTAAAGCTTGAGATAATCCATTTGAATACATTCTGTGATCACGCTCCTAACTATTTGTCACTCAGATAAAACAAAGTCTTTCGGTTTCCTTTTTCAAAAAATCGTTTTCCTTATTTTATATTAATGCGTTTGTGTAAAGTTCCTTTTTAACAGTAACGTATCTTGTAATTAGCAAAGCAAATGCTTAGTTTTTAAAATGGAGAATTTCGTAGTTTGTACTACATTTACTTTATGAGTATTCATATTTCAGTGCATCAATATGTCGAGCAGAATTGAGCGCATTGAAGACATACTGGACGAATTCGACTTTGGGGATATTAAAGATCAACTTGAAGGACTAACCTCTAACTATAACAAAAATAGTATACAGTTGTGTGTCTGGAAAAATCAAATAGAAACAGGGATGGCGCATATGGAAACGAAGATGACTGAGGTCATAACTCAAATAGTTGAAATGCGTAAGGTAAGATTTGAAAGTACATGTATGTTTCATGAAGTATTCAGGTTGTACCCTTTCATGATCAAATTATTCAGGGGATTTTTACCCCTTCGCTGGTTTATTGTCGTCTGTTTCAATATTGTTGTCTGCAAGACACATTTCAAAGTTAGATTTAAGGTGGTATGATTTAAAAAATATCGATAAGGGTGTCAAGCAGTTTGGGTCCTGATCAGACCCCGCGTTACGCGGTGTCTGTTCAGGACCAAAACTGTTTGCAAACGCGCTTTAAGGTGCCATTGAGAGTGAAAGGGTTAAATAAACCCTTGGATCATCTATGGATCCTATAGGGCAGATACTATAACCTCTGTAATCATATTTTAGCTCTATCTGAACAGTATATAGTTGGAATCATGTTAATACAACTGACAATCTACCCGTTAGTAAACAAGTACTCCGAATGTTGTGCTTTGTTACGTGTATCTATACTTTGGTTACTTCCCAATTAACATTTTATACTCCAATTTTCATTAAATTCAAGTTTTGATACGTGCCCTGTTACATGGAAATCAAACCTGTCAGTTGTCATAATTATATTCTTCACTTTAGCACTAATAGTCATAGCATAATATCAACCACTGACCATTTTATATGTCACGGTGCCGTAAAACCAAGCTAAAAAAACACCAACCGAAACGTCCAACGTCATAATGGATATAAAAGTGATTAGAATAGTTAGTTTCTTACACAAAGAACTGTGTATCAAATAATTCAGCGTGTACCTTTCGGCAGTAAATATTTTTTAAAAAGTATAGTTAAATGGAGCAGTAATATAATGATCAGGTTATAATGTTATTTAAACAGGCGCGTTGTCCAGTGTTATTGTTCCAAAAGTAATACTTCAACTTTCTTGATACATGTATAAAATTAACAATGTTTTTGTCCTGCGTAAGGCTTCGTGGAAGATGTTTTGTTTTCATCCTGCTCTACTCTCTCTGTTTAGTGGTTGAACAAGCGTGTCAATATATATCGTACTTTATTCAATTTTGTAAATGATAACGTATTATCTAATCTACATATATACATTGTACATTCTTATCCAGCAGGACCAGCCAGATGAACGACCCATCATGGATGTAGCTGGTGAGCATGGCTATTAACTCTATAGAGTAATGAGTTAACAAACGTGTGTTTCCCGGCACATTAACCCTTTACTCCTTAACTGGTGACCACTTAAAGCGGATTTAGAGTAAAGTAGAATGCTTCTTAAGGTGCGTTCTGCTTCACTTTCAGCCTGTTTGTAGTTTCAAGCTTTAGGCTACCATCAGCTAGAGTATAGAGAATAGCTAAGATACAGACATGGCTGCATAAGCTATTACTAATCGCTGCAGTGAAAGAATAAATTTAAATTTGTTAAAACGTGTGTATAATTATGGCGTAATGGGTTAACAAACGTGGGCTTTCTCCAAACATTAACCTATACTCCATAGATTGTAGTAGAAGAAAGTTGAACACTTGAAGCGGGTTTAAAGTGAAGCGGCATGCGTCTAAATACGTGCCCTGTCTTACTTTTAGCCAGTTTTAAGCTCCAATCTGCAATTTACTAGAGTATAGAAAATGTTTGTTTGAATTGAATAGTATGAATGACTGTCCGTCAGTACTCGTGTTAATATGTACTGTATAATGCTGATAGACATGTACAGTGGAGAATCTGTTATTCTTTCCCGTTTAAACGCAAACGTACGCAAACGCCAAGCACTAAAACGTAGAAAAGAACAACTTTTGGACAATTCTGATAATTCTTGTTTATCTTGGTGGCAAACAGTTTGGGTAACCCGGCGTCTGATCTGGCTCCAAACTGTTTGCACTGGAAATAATAGTTTTAGCGTAAACGCGTTTATTGGGAAAGAATAACAGATTCTCCACTGTATGTCTTTATCGAAATAAAACATATCATATCATATCAATAAACAAAGTAAAAACAACAATAATCCAATCTTGCAAAAGGATGATACGCTCACTATGTAATTTTTTTTCTTGAAAAAGGGTCTCATCTATATATCTGAAATTCATATATCTTTCCCCATGACTGCGATAGTGCCACATCATCATTCGGATTTTACCCTTTCATGATCAAATTATTCGGGACACTTTAACCCCTTCTACGCTTTTTTGTCGTATGCTTCATTATTGTTGTCTGTAAGACACGTTACAAAGTTAGATTTAAGGTTATATGACTTAATAAATATCGACAAGAGTGTCAAACAGTTTGGGTCCTCATCCGACGCCGCGTTACGCGGTGTCTGATCAGGACCCAAACTGTTTGCAAACGTGCTTTAAAGCGTCATTGAGAGTGAAAGGGTTAATTACATTTTGAAGAATTTGGAACCTTGGTCATACAGTGGAGAATCTGTTATTCTTTCCCATTAAACGCGTTTACGCTAAAACTATTATTTGCAGTGCAAACAGTCTGGAGCCAGATCAGACGCCAGGTAACCCGGTGTCTGATCAGGCTCCAAACTGTTTGCCACCAAGATAAACAAGAATTATCAGAATTGTCCTAAATTTGTTCTTTTCTACGTTTTAGTGCTTTGCGTTTGCGTACGTTTGTGTTTAAACGGGAAAGAATAACAGATTAACTTGGTGTCTGATCGGGATATCTAAACTGTTTGCCTCGTGTAACATTTGTAATTGAAATGTACAACAGAAAGAATTGATCTGCTGTATCAGTTGTACGCTGGAAAAGACCCAATAAACGCGTTTACGCTTAAAATTAATATTATTTCAGATGCAAACAGTTTGGAGCCAGTCGACACTTAGTAACCCTGAGTATGATCAGGCTCCAAGCTGTTTGTAACTAAGATCAAGAAAGATGGACATTTCAAAACGTTGTCATTTTCTACATTAATTTTAGTGCATTTTTTTTGCGTTTAAAGGGCAGAGAATTACGTCGTCTCCGTTCTAGAATTCAGCATATGTCACATACATGTCGGGGAACAGTTTGTTAGCCTTTAAAAGGATTATAATAAACCAAACCAGAATTATTGCACTGCGATCAGAGTACACTTTCACAAACCACTGTGTCAAATTCGTGCCGTCTGGTATGGTCTAAAGTGAAGCACGCTTATAATGATATTGGATATAACAAAATACTTGATACAACAGAATAAACTTTATACCCCATCTCTAATTAAGGTTTTAAATTAGTAAAATGGACATGATGACGAAATTTTGACATAACAAAAGAATGTAGATGGTCAGGACGACTTCGTTATACACAGGTTTTTTTCCTTCTTTGGACGGTACCCGGGAAAGGACCCGTTCCCAATTGGAACAGGACCCGTTCCCAATTGGAACAGGACCCGTTCCCAATTCAAAGAAAGGACCTGGTAATGTGGTAAAAATAGTATTTTCAGTGAAAAAAAGAGAATTTCTGTTACTAGTGTTAATATTGCCTGTTAATATGAACTGTATAATTGCTACTTGATAAGTTAGATCAATATAGGCCTACATATAAAATAACACTAAACTTCAAATTTCTTTTTTGTCATCATTTCACGACTCGTTTTTTCCCCAATTTGAAGTTTACGCGACAAGAAAAATTCCCAATCTGAGGGGTACCGGACCCGTTCCCAATTGGGTGAAAAAAACGCTGAATTACAATGTAAGTGAGCTTCACTGTACACTGTTTGACACTCATTATCATACAAACTGTTTCGTTACATAACATATATGCCAGTGTAGATTGTGATCAGAGTCTGAGAACATTTTCAGAACTTGTTTACTCTGGTTTGCACTATAATAAGTCATGGTTCCTGAGGTCCGTTTCATAAAACTTCCTACGACAAAAACGGTCGTAAGTCAAAACTTTAAAATACATTTAATTTTTGTTTTTCTCTATCTAATCCTGTATTGTGACATCTCTTTGCCAGGTGATTCAAAAGAGATGTCACAAGACAGGATTAGATAGAGAAACAAAAAATATTTGAGACTTATAATCCGACGTACGTCAAGATTTGTCGTACGAAGTTTTATGAAACGGGCCCCTGATGTCATTTATTTTATTTTACAGATGTTCGTCAAAGCCTGCTTGACCTGTATATGAAGAACTGTGACGAGGTTCTTCTGTATCCCCTTAGCCCAGAGTGGACCGGCAAACTTCACAACCTATATGTTAAACCCTCCATGATGGTTCACCCTCGACAGCACGGCCTTGCGCAGCCCCAGGTCGTGACATCATACCATGATGTGTTTTATTCCAGTCCGAATTCCAGTATCTCCAAACATATCTACATTGTTGGTGATGCTGGTATCGGGAAGAGTACGTTCTGTGACTATATGGTACATGCATGGTGCTGTGCGCACTCTGATATAGAAGGGTACCATAGCGTGACAGACATCCACACAATGAAGTCGTTTTCATTACTATTTTATATTTCCTTGAGATGCGCTTCACCAGGACAGAGTATTGAAGAAATGATTATCAAACAGTTAGAAATAAACATCAACGCACCAGGAATTCTATCTGAAAACTGTTTGATCCTTTTAGATGGTCTTGACGAGTGGACAGCAGATTCGATTGATCAATCAGTATCTCGATTTCGCAAAACGATGTTGCCTAAACTGAGCTCAGGTTGTGAATGCACAGTGGTTACTACAAGTAGACCATGGAAGGTTGAATGTTTGGATCTCACAGGTAGTCAGATAGACAGAGAAATACATATTAATGGCCTTGATGAATCATCGACCGCTAAGCTTGCCGAACGGCTGATTATCGCATTGAATAATATACAACAGGGAACCAAAAATGCACAAGACTTCATAGATGACATGCAAGTGCACAATATCAAACATTTTCTTAGAATACCAATACTCCTGAAGCAGATGGTATGTCTGTGGCATGATGGGGAAAAGCTAGGCAAGTCCCAGTATGAAATATACAGCAACGTGATTAAACGACAATTGCAGTTGGCACGACAAACAGGAAAAGTGGGAGACGTACTTTACGGCAACTATTGCTCGCCAACAAGAGATCAACTGTCCCCTTGCCTGAATTCAATGACCCATAGTGAGACGTATCAGCAACTACTGTTTGCCCTTTCCAAAATGGCATTCCATACCCTATTCAGCAAACGACGTGAGTCTGCCCTCGTGTTTGATCATGATGTTACCCGCATACATGGAATGACTGACCCGGAAGTTAAAGCTTGTCTAAAACTCGGCCTGTTATCTCAAAAACAACTACATGGTGCTATAACGGAACGAAACAAAAGTTTGAACTTCATCCACAAATCCAACCAGGAGTTCTTCGCAGCCGTGTACGTATCATCATGCCCGGATGGCTTACAGGACGTCTATGACGTATGCAAAACCCTTCAAACGGTGCAAGATATTGAGCAGCTGGTTCTGTTCGTTTCCGGTATGAATACGGAGGTTTGCAAGAAGTTGCTTGTCCATTTACAAACAGTCGCCGCAACAGACCGGTCCCTGAAACAATACAGAGAAAATGCGGAAGGCAAGTCTGCTCTCAGCTACCATCTCCTGTTGAAATTACAACGAACGGTATTAACTTTAGTAACAGAGTCAGGTAAGAATGGCATACACGATATCCTCCTTCCAATTACTGACCTGATTATTGACAAAACAACAATTGAACAAGTGTCCTCCAAATTCAACAATCTGGAAATATCCAAGCTTGCATCAATCCATATTTTGACCTCCAAAGAAATGAGTCAAGAACTTCAGTCTGAGTGTAGGTCTATTCTTGAGCGAATTTGTCATTTAGAAGATATCAGGAAGATCATTGTAGAAGACCCTGCTCGTTGTTTAGGTGAAGATAGTGTTCAGAAACTCATCTCGAATTCTAGAAAGGGGTTGACCTCGCTTCAATTGTACTCCATTGATTTTGGCCGCCTTCAGCCAACTACTAGTTTGCAAAGACTGATCACCGGAACTCCGTTCTATGTGATGTTAAACAAGTTATCAGTTCGTTCTTTGTCACTTGAAGATGTTTTCTGTACACCCGATCAGCTGTATTTCTTGTCAAACAACCTATATAATACTAAAGATATCAAGGAGTTGTATCTGCGAGGAAAGCCTTTCGCTGTGAATGATAAAAAGTGTTCAATTGACCTGAGAAGACACACACATTTAGAACACATGAGCTTACGGGATTTGCATCTTGACAGTATTCGCGTCAGCTCAAAACACTTAGAATCGTGCTGTATTGGACACCTAAGCAAACCAGGCTGCACAAAGTCTGTATTAGTGTGTCTTAACAGTGCGCCTATGCTAAGGCATCTAGAATGTGAACGGTGTCTTTTCGCTGACGACATAGATACACTAGTAACTGTATTGCCGACACTGGAGATGATGGAAACTGTTGTGATACGAGAAACGAACTTTGAAACACGATCCATTACCTTATCACCAAAGATGAAGAATCTCCGAAAGATTCGATTCTATAAAGTAAGTATGGTGATCAAGACTCTGAAACATTTACTGGACAAGTTGCCACCACAGAAAGTGAGAGTAGAGCTTGACATGGTCAATTTGATTGCTAGCAAAGGAGACCCGCATGTTCCAGATTATATTCTGCATTCACAAAACTATTCGGTGATTAATATGGTAAAGGTTCATAGCGATGACAATAAATGGCTGATAAAGTTTGACAAACTTAAGACAGAAGACACCAGTGGAACATGGATGTAAAAAGAGTGTCATCCCTTTACCCTATAGCATATATCTATTTAAGAAGACATGTGTCCACTTGAAGCAGGTTAAAAGTAAAGTAGAGTTCACTTTATGGCACATTCAGCTTTACTTTAAGTCTGGTTTAAACTATCATCTGCTGCAATATAGAAACTATTTCTTATATACTTATTGGAACTATTTACTTTAGTGGAGGAATAAATGAAATGCGCTAAAAGGCGATAGGGGAATGGGTAATCCTATTCCCAAGTTCCTATGTTTATAAAGTCAGTTTGTTGAGCCCGTGTGTTTCTGACATTTTGTTCTTCAATTTTCAACAAACATGTTATGACTACTCGATAGACTCGTATCCAGGAGACAATTCTAGTGTTTAAATAACATTCTAAAACGGAACGAAATGCAAACGCCGTGCAAAATGAAGATAATGACAAGTCATGTTTATATACACTCTAGCGTTTCTTAACAGGTTGGAGTATTTCGGCGTCTGTTAAGGATCCATCATATTTGACAATCATCCTATTTTTTGATCAGGCAAAACTATCTATTGCCAATTTTCATAAGTAAATGCTGAAGATATTTCTTTAGGAAACAATGCTATGGTAATGAATGGCTTACATGCATACAGGTCATGGTAACATTTATTCAGCAAAATAGTTACACTCATTCACCCATGAAAGCTAAAATGGACACTTCCGGTTTCAAATGAAGTCTAGTCCATTTATCATTCTTTATGGTTGCTTTAACAAATGATTGCAAAATGACTATCAGTGCAGACTCTGATCAGGGGGTTCTTGTTGAAACCCTTTGATCTGGCTCTACACTGCTTGCATAGGACAGGTAAACTCTTCACAGGTTCACTGATTGCAAAGTATGTGTATAAGCGTACACAGTACTCAATAGGTTAACGAGATATGCGATGTTCGTGTGTACAGAAGTTTTCTTGGAATAGTTTTGTTGTCCAATTTGTCATGAACCATTCGAAATGTTAGGATGGTATTGCTTTTACATGTAGTGACAGTGCAATACATCAGAATACGTTATTCTTTCTCGTTTAAATGTAACAAACGCAATATATACACATTACCAGTTGACAGTGCGATACAGAGTGGTGTATTCAGCTCGAGACGTTTTGCCGGATATAGCCGATCTGACGAGCGCCTAGGCGCGGGTCTGATAGGTTGTTTCCGACAAAAACGTCGAGAGCTGAATGCAACACACTGTAGCGCACTGTCAACTGGTGATGTGTTTATTATATGCCTTGAATACGAATCAAAAACAACTAAATAGTTGTTTAAATCATTTTATATCCAACATTTATTAGTTTTTTTGAAGCAGAACAAGATTTTTTGTATGCCGCAAAGAATAACGCGGCACTTGTACATGTACGTAAATGACGTCACGCTAAATCGAAAGCAACGTCAGAGTAAAATACAAAGTGGCTGATACAAGGTGGCTGATACAGACTCTTGTATTTTACTGTGCACATACACGCGGAAACGCTCGATATCATACGAAGGCATATACTAAAATAATATATAGAAACTGACAGCGTTTTAAATAACGTTCACGATTTATTTCTATCTGAGTCGCAACCAGTTTGGAGCCTGATCAGACGCCAATATCCCTGCGTCTGATCAGTATCCAATCTGTTTGCAATTGCAATAATACGTTGATGTCAAATACATTTATTGGGCAAGAATAACGTATTCTCAAGTGTAGCCTTAATTAGATAAGATATTGTCGTTTGTACAGAAAGTTTGTTTGGATTTGTTTATGTTGTCCACTGCGTATTAGATCTGAACTCAAACCGTTCTGAAATGCTAATGTGATATTGCTTTATTGACCAGGCTTAATTTTACGATATACAATTCGAGAATACATTATGTTTCCCTTTTAAATAAAACTAAACGGAAACTCATTGCAATACAGGTTTCTGGAATGTGTAACACATGTATACGTGTTCTTATCTGAGTAGCAAAAAGTTTACATACCAATCAGAGTATCAGACGTCGAGTAACTCAGTGTCTGATCTAGCTCTTAATGGTTTCAATGGTTTCACGGTTTTTAACATAAACGCATATACTATGAAAGCATCATGTCTCCCCAACTGTATAAGTGTCTGATAATTGTATATATCATTTGAATGTATAGGAAAGGGCATTAATTACATTTCAATCTAGATCTAGTTAAAATAAGAAGTAAGAATCGCTACTTGAGTACCACATGTCATACTATTATGGTATTGCTATTAGTGACAAGGGTAACTGTGGGATACTTTCAACAGTAAGTATCTCTTGTGGGTTATTAGGTTCCCTTGTAGATCTCTTTTGTTACCAAAATATGAAACAGTTTACTTGGAATTCAGGATAGTTTAATAAATACTGCTTTAAGTTAGCAAACAGTGTAGACCCAGATCATAGGAGCCGTCTGGTATGGGTCTACACTGTTTGCAAATGTAATAAGTGCATTTTCAACAGGTCCATGGTGTTGAAAGAGTTAAGTCCAAACCGCATACAATGATGACAAAATTGCAGTAACTCAAGAAGACTTATTTATTTGTCTTAAGATTACCTGCATGTACTATCAATGTGTAAATAGTGTCAAACACTATTTGTTGTAACATAATGTATATTTTATGAAAGTGTCTGCCTGTATAACTTATTCACCTGTGAAACTTTTAACGGGCATTTCCAGTTTATAAATAGGTCTAGTTAATTTTTGACTATTTAGAGTCGTTGGGTTATTTTTGTTACAAAGTACACGCTTCATATAGATTTCATAACGTTTTGTAAATGACGAATATACTCGTCGCTAGGGTTGAATGTGTTAAATGCAATAGTACAACATGTAGGAAAGTTGGCGTATTTTAATCAACCAGGTTGTAAGGCTTATTTTAAGTGATTTCCATATTTATAATAAACGAGTTTAAGATTTTATTTCTTAAAAAAGGACACATTAATTTATTAGACATAACCATGACTATGACGTACATTGACGAATACGTTATTCTCCTCTGTTAAATGCAAACCCAATACTAGAGTATCATAACATGTAGAAAATGGCAGGTGTTTAAACAATGTGACTATAGTTTTAATAATTTTATTTGATCAGTCCCGAGTTACTCGGCGTCTGACCAGGCTCCAGAGTGTTTACAATGGGCATTCATGTTTTAGCAGAAAGGCATTCATTTGGAAAATTAAATGACTACTCCCTTGTACTGTGGAGAAGACACTATTATTCTTTCCCGTTAAACACGTTTTAAACGCAAACTACGTGCATTTAAATGTGGAAAATGACAACTTGTAGGTAATTCTTACCATATATTTTAACCTTAGTGGCAAACAGTTTTGAGCCCTGATCAGTCGACGGGCTACCCGGCGTCTGATTTGGCTCCAAACTGTTTGCATTTAAATTAATAGTGTTAGTGTAAACGCATTTATTGGGAAAGAATAACGTTTTCTCCACTGTACATTTACATGTACGGGACATTGCTTAAATTGTGTTCAATTTTTAATAGAGATAACTTTAGTTTTTATACATGTACTGTCGATTCTCGAAAACTAGAGTTCTCTTACGTCGAGGTTACTTCTATTTAAAATTAAAACGTGCCTTAGCCACTTCCAAACTTTGAAATAATGATTTGCTCGACTTAAGCGTATTCATTTGGTCGAACGTCAACAGTAGAAATATGGGTACAATTGAGGTAATCCGGTGTTTCAAACAC
This sequence comes from Gari tellinella, assembly GCA_922989275.2. Taxonomy (NCBI): domain Eukaryota; kingdom Metazoa; phylum Mollusca; class Bivalvia; order Cardiida; family Psammobiidae; genus Gari; species Gari tellinella. Next base: position 12,513,823 of record OV277872.1, read on the forward strand.
AAAACCATGACTACGATATGAGTATTTTGTTAACCATAAAGTAAACGCAGATATCAATATCTGGTTGAATTGACGATCCAGTTCCATGATTCTATATTTAAAGACAACTGGCGGCTGTATGCATCACATATAATCTATATATAGTCTAGTTGCTTATGTCCATTTTTTGGCCAAATCGTTACAGAGTGGATTAAAGCACCAAACTTCTCACATGTATAGTATGACACCTATAGAATCAAATGGCATATAGGTGCCCGGGCTAGGTGACCTACTTTTTGAAAAATTCAAAATGGCGGCCAACGTACACTGACTTTTTAGAGCTCCATTTCAGCAGTAGGAACTGCAATATAATGTGATGTTTTGGAGCTGATTAATAGAAAATATACATAAACTGAGTAGTATCTGCGTGATAAATTTACATTTGGTGCGTCTTTTCTATTGAAAACAGTGCAGCTCTCGAAAAAATATTGAGAATGTGATAAAAAGTGGCCCATTATAAGCTAGGGCCGATAAATCTGAATGATACTAAAAATTGCACGTTTTATCACATAAATATTATAAGAAAAAACGTCGATATAAAATGATAACTTATTTGCTTCAAATTATTAAAGAAAAAACATTTGTTTGATAGATTACGGAATTTAGGTTATGTCTCATTGAGGCCACCATACCATGTTTTTTTCTGATTTGAGCGTCTGATAACCATGACACAATACGTTTCTATTTTTGAAAGTATGGCTGATAAATAGCCAATACATGTAGTACGTTTAACTGAAATGAGAATTAATAATGTAATTACATAGTATAGAAAAAGGAATTGTCATGAGTGTTCGCGACTTGCTGCAAACACGCAGCTTATAACATTTCATCAGCATTTTCCTATGGAATAAAATTGTGGAAATGCACAATAACCAATTAGATGAAACATATATTGCCTATAAAATGTAAATATATTATAAAAAAAAAAAGAAGTAAATATTCATTTTTCATTAGACCTCTCCAAGTTCATTTTGTAAACTACAGAAGCCCATTCGTGCCAAAATAATTGGTAATAACGACCATATTATTGAGTTGAAACTGTTTGTCTCATCGAAATCTAGGATTTTGCAATACTTTGATTAGGTATTGAGCATATTTCTTATTAGTTTAGTTTAGTAGATCAAGAAAAAAAATCAACTATTGATTCCTACACTATGGACTAGGTCAACAGTGTTGTTTGTAGGTGGGTAATGGGGTAGGTGCCTTACTGACAGCTTGATAACCTAGAGATATTTACTCTTTACTTTAGCCAAATACGTTCAGTGAAGATGCTTGGAGGTCTGCATATCGACTGTTGAGATTGCCATTTGTAGGATTGTCGGTAGCTGTGAGGCGAATCTGGATGGACAAGCCTTAACAAAAGCTGATGTGGCAACACCGGGAACAGTCGATTCATTCATTTTTGTAACTCATTTGACTATTTTATCAAAACAAGATATGCTTACAAAGTGACAGTTTTGGTATAAGCTAAATTAAAACAGGAATCATTCCAAATTATGAATGATCAAGCAGATGACGGAATATGTGTTGCCTGGATAAACAACAACACAGGAAAGTTTTTCTACATTCAAATACTGGGACCTTATACTACGTTAAGAGATGTTGGTTCTCCTTTTTGTACGTGCACATTGTGAATTAAAGTGCACACTTTATGTCAGTGTTTAGAGCAGATCGTCCCATATTTTTCTTTATTCGTTACCACACCAACAATACACACTGGTTACCAGTTCATACAAGAATTATGAAATCACTATCTGATACCAGCAACAATGTTATCCAAAAATATTGGGTATTTCCAAAAATAAATCACAAGTTTTTTGCCAAATCGCTTCATCGGGCAAATGAGCAGAACAATCAAGGTGACATTGAACTGACAGAGAATCTGGATGCATATAAAGGCTGGGTGATATCTTGGCCTGAAATGTTAAAATTATAAATGAATTTCAGAAAAATAACCTTGATAAAAAAACATTGTGTAGCCATAACCATTAGATCCTCAAAACAAGAGACTTTCAAAAGGCATGAACAGTATGAAAACTCAATTTCTAGAAGAGTCACATGAGCAGTGTGATTCATTCTGAAATTTCATACGCATGGCAACAAGAAATGCTTTAGGCACAATTTAGAAAGTGATGCAAGAATATGTGAAACAAGTGGTAATAGACAGGACCTAACCAAATCAGGTTCCAATAAATAACAACAAAATACCACTTTTTGAAATACCAATCACTAAAGCAAAGTCAAAAGTGAAACATGACAATGATGAACTAAAAAGCATTACTAATCTTTTTAGTCAACTGTTCACAGTTTCCCAAGTACGTGTAGATGATGTGGCCCAGAGGTTTAATAAAGTTTTACAGTAGACTTATGTATGCAAATACTAGTTATACATGTATATGAAATGTTACTTAGATTTTTATAAACTCAGGCCCAGAATAACTTCTTTCCCAATGGAAATCAACCTTGGCACCAAATTTCTTCTCAGCAGGAAAGACCGAGACATCCGACCTGCAAGTCGGAACCATTGGAGAACCTAGACCCAAATAATAAACATGAACTACTACATGTTGGATACGACATAGTACAGTCAAAATGCTTTCATACCATGGACAAACAGACAGTTTCAAAGTTGCTAAAAGGTTGATGTTTTGTGCGACCCACACAAAAGTGATACATATAGTCACAAAGGGGCAATCCGAGGAAAAAGAGGGGAAAGGCACAAGTAAGGACGTTTCACATCAGACAAGACTACCGGTGAATTTCTACTTATTTCAATAGAATTTAAATATCTAAAGAAGAGCTTTTTGATCTCTTGACGGGAGATGTAGCTGCCAATGAAAACCAAGGAAACAAAGCAAATTACATCACTGCATGCCAATCTGTTGTTGCCAAAGGCTGTAGTACACAAATGCCGCTCCATACCACGAGGAAGCGGATACAAGAACAAGTCTTCATGTCCAAGACATCGTGGAAGACATTAAAATCATGTTCTCAAGTAATGGCATCATTTTCTGTTGCTTTGAGGAATCCATTTATAAATACCATCGTAAGTGCAGAGTGAAGCATATATTCACTTGAATACTTTATGATCATACATCACATCTATACTAAGTCAATGACCTATGGCATGAACTTTTTCCCCAGGGTAAAATGTTAAACTATGCAGGGCCTACCACCTCTATTACAACACGCCAATAGAAGCCTCTACCAAACCATTATTTGGTTCTTAAGTTTATAGTCAGACCAGAATATCCCATATCAAGACGCCTTTCGTTTGACCAAATTAAATGGTAATTGACCACTTCCCCGGAGAACACTCACAAAAAAGCAGAAAGCTGCAGAGAGCTTAAACGGGCTATAAGGCAATGCCACAATGCTTTAGAAAGAATATACGCTAAAATACTCAGGTTGATGTTTAAGTGTATGCAAAGGAAACTATATGAATTATCCTGATCACGAAATGCATGTAGGTTATGTACTGCAAAACTGACATACTAGTACAACTGTTATACAATCGAACCTTGAAAACTCGAAACTGTCTTTAGTCGATATACCCATATTTCAAAGTTAAATGTATCTTAGTCACCTTTTAACTTTAAGCACAGACATTTTTTGACTTAAGCATGAATGAATTATCGATTTTCAACTGAAAAAATACGAGAATATTCAACTTAAATCAGTTCTAGCACGCAGTAAATACACGTGATATCGAGGTTTGATTGTATTTTAATTAGACAGAAAGAATGATATTTTCTAATAATGTTGAACACGTTGAATAAATTGATTGTGATTATGTATTTAATTTACCATCAGAACCATCTTATTCGGGTAAATAATAACAATATACATTTGTGAAGTGTCAGTCTATGCCTTAGACGATTTATGTTCTATTCTGTTCTATTCAGATTAAAGAAATTAAGTTATTATATAGAAAATAAACAATTATATTATATAAATGGGTCCAACTATATCACAGTACAGTCTTTCTGTTCAGTTTACACATTTATAGACACTTTAAACAGGAATAGTTACCAAATAAGGGCGTTTTTCAAAACGTATTATTTTATGGCGGCCATTTTGGACGCCATTTTGGATTTTGGCTGAAATAGGACAGCCAGGTCGGGCACCCCCAATTATTATGATTATATACTGCAAATGCAACCCGTATACAAAGTTTTATGCTTTAATCCACCAAGTAACGATTTTCACCCTAAGCAACTAGACTATAGTTGACATGATGCAACAGCGTTTAATTTATTTAATTTTCGCTCAATATTGTACTGTTTTTAGAATTTAATTTCATGACAGTTTACTTAAATTGCAGACTGATGATAACACAGAAAACATATATACATGTACTAGCTTTCTGGTTTGCTTTTATTTATCCCCATATTTCACATACAACGTATGTGATAAATAGAATATTGGATTTGCGCTGTGGTATCGTCTCTTTTATAGTATGAAGAAATGTTTGTAAAAGGACTTGCAATATATATAATACAAGTAGTTCAATTGAATTGATAACAATGTAGGACTGTTTTCATACATTTTTGATACTGCTTGTTACGACCGTACAATGTCTTCAGTATTGATTTTGCTCAATTTCATCAAATTGATTGTTGTACAGTGGAGAATCTGTTATTCTTTCCCAATAAACGCGTTTACGCTAAAACTATTTTTTCCATTGCAAACAGTTTGGAGCCAGATCAGACGCCGGGTAACCCGGCGTCTGATCAGGCTCCAAACTGTTTGCCACTCAGATCAACATGAATAGTCAGAATTGTCCAAAAGTTGTTCTTTTCTACGTTTTAGCGCTTTGCGTTTGCGTACGTTTGCGTTTAAACGGGAAAGAATAACAGATTCTCCACTGTACCACCGTAGAATGTCTTTAGTATTGATTTTGCTCAATTTCATCAAATTGATTGTTGTATGTTCCCCGCATTACTGAAACCATCATATTTATATTAAGAGGTGACAGTCTATAGACAGATAGTATCTTTTTCTGTAAAAAAAGCTGAAAACAAGACAAATGCAATGGCGAAACTTTTTAAAGCTTGAATGAGAGATTGCACAGGGCTCCTAAAGGTCAAAAAGCTAGAGATTACAGCGTTTTCAGATAATATATACAGTTTTACAGCGATGAAGGCGATATTCCTTCCCCTTTCAACGAACCTAAACGCAGACACATTACAATACAATGTGAAACATTAACAACGTTTTGAATATGTAAATGGTAAGATTTAATCTGAGAAGCAAACAGTTCGGAGACAGATCTGACGCTGAACTTACTAATGGAAAAGAAACACGTATTCTTCTTTGTATTTTGTCCAATTTAAACGAAACCAAATGCAATGCATAAAATAAAGTGGAGAAATATGTTAAAGAGTTGTCAAAATATGGGAGCAATTTTGGGCCTGATAAAATACCGAACATGCTCCAAACTGTTTGCAACGAGCATACAAGTTTAACAGTAGGGAAACATTCTTCTTTTCCATTTACAGACTATCGCGGCAGTTTGTTCGAATTTTCAAAACATTCAGATATTTTTTAATTTTGCATGTTGCTAGTATATACCCTGTTATGCAGAAATGTGAAATAAAAATAGGGTACCGTCCCCGGACTGGTTCTTTTCTTAATAGCTTATTTTTGGGTATACCCCTAATTATCCAAAGACACGTGCTTTTGATCATAAAATCTCAGAAAAAGCCTCTTCAGCTTTGTACTTTACCTAACATGTTAGTATATTCATGTTTTCATAAAATATAAAAAATAAGAGCAAGTAGCAATAAAAACATGGAAACAACATATTATTCGTCTATAAACGGAACACATTAAATAGTTATTTTACAAAGTTTTTTCTCCTACAGTATAAAACATTCAGATTTTGACAATATTTTTCACAAATATTGATGAAGCATTAATTTACTGAAATCTCTTATAAAAATTATAGGTACCCGAACTTTTTTTCCTAAAAAAACCCAAATGTCTGCATAAAGGGTAACGCATGTCAATCCAATTACATATAGGGCTATCTACAAATGATATATGTTAACCACTTTTAAATGCTAGAATGTGTCAACATCCACTGTTGTTTAATCGCCAACAATATACCACTATACACGCATTATTAGTATATATCACTTATCATGGTCGCCAAATGCTGATATGACCGCACAATTTAGCTTAATGAGGTAGAAAAAATACAAATTTCAAGTATAAACTATATAATAGAGAATTGGTCAAAGGGAGACAACTCATCAATTTTTTTGCAAATGTTGCCTCCCTTTGACTGTAAAAATTTAAACTGGTGCAATAGTGATTAAACGCAAATGGAACGCAAATGATGATTGCAATAAACGCAAATGGAACGCAAATGATGATTGCAATAAACGCAAATGGAACGCAAATGATGATTGCAATAAAACGGGGAAAGTTTTTTTTTGACAATCCTGACAATTCATTTAATCTGAGTGACAAACAGTTGTTAGCAATCGAAACAATAGTTTTAGCGTAAATGCGTTTATTGGGAAAGAATATCGTCTTCTCTACTGTGGTACAGTGGAGAAAACGTTATTCTTCAGGGCTGCCATTTCTCCGGATTTTTCCTAAATCTCCGGATTTTTTCCGAGTTCATAGTAGCTTAAAGCAGGCTGAAAGTAAAGCAGAATGCGCCCTTAGGCGCATTCTGCTTTACTTACAGCCTGCTTTAAGTAGTCGCATGTCAACAAAACAAGAAAAAGGCTATGGGGTAAAGGTACGATTCGTAAATTCGCACTTGAAAAATGCAAATTTGGAAATCTTAGGATTTTTCATGTCAACTTATGGCAGCCCTGATTCTTTCCTTTCACAATAATCACGTTTACGCTAAAACTATTATGATAATTGCTAACAGATTTGAGTCAAATCAGACGCCAGGTAACCCGACGTTTAAAATACTCAGATTAAAATAATTCGTTGGAAATTTTCTACAGTTTAGTGTGTTGCGTTTAAACGGGAAAGAATAACATCTGCTCTTCTCTAGTACACACGCGGATAATGAATGCATGAAGAATAAAAGATAGTGGTGAGGCAATGAAAACAACAACAAGGTAACTGTTTTAAGTGAACTATATTTAGTAGAAATGCATTAAAATGTAAATTAAATGTTAACTTTTTAACAAGATATATTTTGAAACTGATAAATAAATTAAACACAATAGTATTTAAAGACAACTGTAATAATAGAAGATCTATTACAATTGTGATAGCAGTTATTCTACAAGAATTGATATGATAAAACATCTAGTATAACTTATATAACAGTTGATCTATTGCACCATAATTGGCATAACAGTAGATCTATTGTACTATATTTGATATACAGTATATCTGTTGCATTATAATTGATATACAGTAGATCTACTGTAATATAATTGATACAACAGTAGATCTGTTGCACCATAATTGACATAACAGTAGATCTATTGCACTATAATTGATACAATAGTAGATCTATTACACTATAATTGAGATAACAGTAGATCTATTGCACTTTAATTGATATAACAGTAGATCTTCTGCACTATAATTGGGATAACAGTAGATCTATTGCACTTTAATTGATATAACAGCTGATCTATTGCACTATAATTAATATAACAGTAGATCTATTGCACGTTTAAACCATTATTTATTGAACTCGTCGCATCTTTAGTGTTGCAATGGAAAGAAATATATTCCCTCCTTTGTAAATAAAACACAATTAAATGAAAATTAGATAAAATAATACGTATTTTCAACTTCTTCACTGCATTGTATCGAGTTCAATATTTATTTGCAAACAGATTGACCCCTGATCAGAGGCCGCGTTTCGTGGCGTCTGATCAGAATCGAAACTGTTCTGCACTCATTTTTATATTTCTTAATTAAAAATACTTAAATTTGAGAAATACAAGCAGACGACAATTACTTTTTCAAAATTGATGACGTCATGTCAGTGAAGAAGTTAATATTCACACAGCTTGTAGCCTAATCAGGCGTCGGGTTACTCGACTTCTGCCAGGGGCCCGTTTTACTAAACAACTTGCGCAAATATTTTGCGTAAGTCAAAATCGTTTCAATCTTATTTTTCTATCATAAACGTTTGCAAACAGCAAATAGCCAGATCAGAGGACGCGCTAAAAGCGCGTTCTCTGATCTGGCTATTTGCTGTTTGTACATGTAGCAAGTGATAATAAAAAATATAAATTAAAATTTAAAATTTTGACTTACGAAAATAATTTGCGTAAGATGTTTAGTAAAACGGGCCCCTGGTCTGGAAAGGGTTTCAAAGAACAGTAAGTGTTGGTTTTGCCAAAAAGTGTATTCATTGGGAAATGTTGCCGCTTCTCCCCTGTACATGTATAAGTGCAATTCAATACAGTAGAACCTCCCTATTACGACCATTAAATTATGATAACTATAATGAAATTAAGGCAGATGATTGCTTAAAGCAAGGTAAGGTGAAACAGAAAGTTCCTCCAGGAGCTTTCTGTTTCACTGTCACCTTGCATTAAGCTGTCATCTGTCTTTATTCAATCAATTAGCCTTCATTTTAGCGGTCGTAATAGAGAGGTTCTACTGTATATGTAAACCATGCCTCTAGTTTGAAAAGAGAAATGGCGATGGTATTATTAGAGTGCTGAATAGTGTTTAACAGGGTCTAAACTGTTCGTAATTGACATCATCTCTTTACATTGTAACCCTTTCATGATCAAAATATTCGGCGTATTTACCCCTTCACCGCTTTATTGTCGTCTGTTTCAGGTTTGTTGTCTTCATGACACGTTTCAAAGTTAGATTTGAGGTTGTTTCACTTAATAAATATCGATAATAGTGTCAAATACTTTGGGTCCTGATCAGACGCCGCGTTACGCGGTGTCTGATCAGGACCCAAACTGTTTGCAAACGCGCTTCATGGCGTCATTAAGAGTGAAAGGTTTAAGTGGATGTGTTAGTAAAATATGATGTGGCTTACTTATAAATTGGGCTTCATATTTTTGCAATATCCTTTTTTCTCCCTATGTGACTGTTTTATATAGATTTCATATACTTGCTGATATAAATAACAATAAATACATGTGAAAGACATAGTTGTTTGTTTTGTAGATATTTTCAAGGCATTGCAGTAAAACGTCTACATATATTAGATATATTACGACCACTGAAATGCAGGCTTATTGGTGGAAATTAAGACAGAAGTAAGCTTAAAGCAAGATTAATGTACTGCAGAAAGCTCCTATTGGAGCTTTTTTTACGTTCATCTTGTTTTAAGCAATCACCTGCCTAATACTCATAAATATTAACGTGATTTAATGATGGTAATAGATGGTGTACTGTAGTATAGTGCAAATGTTTCAAAATTATATTGAAGGTTGCATGACTTAATAAATATCGATAAGAGTGTCAAACAGTTTGGGTCCTGATAAGACGCCGCGTTACGCGGTGTCTGATTAGAACCCAAACTGTTTGCAAACGCGCTTTAAAGCGTCATTGAGAGTGAAAGAGTTAACGGGAAATAATTACGATTCCTTCCAATGTATGATTCCATACTCAAGTACAGTTACATGTATCCTTGTTATTAGGACGACTAAAACGGAGATTCATTTTTAGTGTTAAAATAATAGTGGTCTAGTAATATATTATCCCTGGTTTAAAGTAGAATACACTGATTGATGCTGAAAGCCCCAACTGCAGCTTTATGCTTTGATGTCATCCCATGTTAAGCGTAAACTGTCTGAAAAACATGTAAACATTCTCCTGCTTTGATATCATAAAGAAGATTTATTGTACATTAAATGTTTTTATTTATTGTGCAATATTCTGAAAAAGCTTATCAAGTTTTATTAAAGTGAACTTTTGTTTAAAGCTGATGACATCATTGCAGAGAAGGAGGTAAATTTAACTTCTATGAAGTCAGCCTATTTTAGTATAAATTTGTGTGGAATCTGTACATTATACATGTACATGTATGTTATGAACAAGTCCAGATCTCAAGGCATTGCGCACTGTTTATACCAAAACCAATAAATATAAAATAGAAGAAGAAGCATAATAATAACAATATAATGTATTATACAAAATAATAAGGATGATGATACTAATAATAAAATAGGAATATGATAATAATAATAATAATAATAATAACTATAACGATTTATAAAAATGATGATGATAAGAATAATTATAATAACATAATGATAGATATCTAATACCAACGATAATAATAATAGTTATAATATTTATTATTATAATAATCATACTTGTGAGAATTATATAAATATTTTTCATAAAAATATAAACCATCATCACCATCAAAATAAGGGAAATTATAATAATAATAATCTTGTTAATAACAATAAACTATACAAGATGGTGCTTAGTAAACGATGTACATGTATCATATTGTGGCTAGCTTCTTCTCTTTTATCTGTTTTCAGCATCCAGTACATAATGTGAATTACATGTAGTTGCATAATGTATGTATTTGCTGAAGTAAAATTCTTCAAACTGTTTTTAAATATTAGTCAAAATATTTTTTGAATTCTGGCATGCGTTTTTGTATTGACCATATTTGATCTTAAAAGACAATCAGCATTGGTCAGTTTCTTTTTCTTACATAACAAAACAGTATGTTTTTGCCGTTTGACCTCATATAAAAAGTTTTTACACGTGCTATTGCTAAGGGAATCTTAACCCGTTGTTCCAACTGGGACTTGGGGGAAGGTATGTGAAAAAATGAAATCTGTTGCGGCTGTATTAAACTCAATTCTACATTAGTTATATGCTAGGGTGGGGAAACAGCGCTATTCCTTTCCGTTTAAACGAAACGAAACGCAAACGCAATAAAGGTAAATTTATAAATCGACAGTGTCTTTAAAGAGTTGTGGATCTAAATATGTTTTAATCTCAGTGCCATACAAATTAGAGTCTGGTCATACGCCTGGTTCCTCGGCGTCTGATCTGGCTCCACATATTTTGCAAGGAGCGTCATTTTATTGCAATGAAAAGGCGTTTGTTAGGAAAGAACAACTTTACCCCACCAGTAAAACTACTTCTCTGATATAACTATTTATATTACTATACTAATAAATAGTATTAAATATAAATTCGCATCCACAGTGGCAAATGCGTTATTATTTTCCAATATACGCGTTATTGCCACAAACAATGATGTCCATTGCACACAGTTTGGAGCAAAATCAGACGCCGGATAATCTGATGTCTGATCAGACCTCGAACTGGTTGCAACTCCAATTTATATACAACATGCGAATCTTAAATACAAATGGTAATTGTCTGCATGTATTTGGGCCGTGTCATGACAAAACCTGCCTTATTGCATTCCAACATTGTACAGACCAAGCACTGTTGTCATCCAAGCCTCTGTGTCTGGGATTGGCCTACACTGCCAAATACAGTATACAATACTGTAATATATAATGCTTTAGATGCATGTGGGTGTCAAACAGTGTAGATCAAGGCAAGCCGCCGCGTATAAGACGGCCTTGATCAACACTGTTTGAAATGCAATAAGGCAGGTTTTGTCATAGCACGGCTCATTTTATTGTATGGTGTTTGTGTTTCATGTGCGTTTAAACGGGCAAGAATAACGTATTCTCCACTGTAACTGCATCTAACTACATTCATGATGGACGAAGTATATGTAGCTTGTCATGAGACACAAAGACATCTGACAGAACAAATAGTGTTAATGCAGAATCAACACAGCAGAAAAGACGTTATTCTTTTCCACAAACGTGTTTACGCTTATCTATTATGTCTATTACAAATAGTTTGGAGCCAGATCAGCCCCCGGGTAACTAGCGTCTGATCAGACTCCAAACTATTTGCCTTACTGATAGGATAAATTCGTCAAACTCTTCAAAACATTGTCATTTTCTTCATTTCATAGCATTGCATTTAATTTAAAATAATAATTATATCTTCTCCACTTAAATAAACATAGTGCCTGATCAGGATCTGCACAATTAGTTAGCCGTCAATACAATCTGGCAGACTGCAGTGGCTAATCAGACACCTCAATTTCAAAGCAACAGCTGATCCTATTCTACACTATTTGCAATGTCAGAGGTATCCGTTGTCACGTGACATGGCCCATATATTTGTACAACATGAATAAAATAAAACACACACTGCGATTGGCCCTTTCTAAGAAACGGTAACAAACCGCTACTGTACTTCGACCACTTAACGATGTATGTAGCAGGTGGCTGCTTAACCCTTTCCCCAATAGAAGCGCCTTTTAGCGAATATGATATATTCCTCCGCTGAAGAAAATAGTTCCAATTTAATCAGTCATGAATATATATTATAGGGAATATTTTCTATATTCTAACACAGGACAGCTTAAAGCAGGCTGAAAGTAAAGCAGAATGCGCCTTTCAACCTGCTTTAAGTAGTCAAATATCTTCAATACTAGAAAAAAGGCTATCAGGTAAAGGGTTAAACAAAGAAAACATATATTTCTGCTTAATGTGCGACCTGTTTCAGCTGCCACCTTTTTACCACCATCAACTGGTTCTCTTTTGAGCGGTCGATGTAGCGTTTTTACCGTGTCGTCAATCTTGTATAAACGATCACTCAACAGAAAACCCTTAGAATTCTGAAAAACAAGTCCTTGCTAAATGCAGGATAAAACAATGCAGAAAATTCCTTTAGGAGTTTTTGCCATATTTCTATCTTGCATTAAGCACTAGCTTGCATTTAGAAATATCAATGGGAATTTCAATTAGTGGTTGCTTAATATAAGGTTGACTGAATTCATGGCTCGACTGGTTTTGAAATGTGACACAGATCAGAGCATATGCTATACACAGGTTTCACTGAACTGCCACGAACTGTCAGATGTCTGCGACCCGGCTGAGTGTCCAACAAGTATCGGAGTCACGTGACGGTCATGTGCCCTGTCAGCTGATTTAGACCGGAAGCGCTTCTTCAATTTTTGGATTGCTGACACGGGTTGTTCTTTTTCTCCTCTTGCTTTTGGCGATTTCGATCTGTCCTGTAAAATGTAAAAACACCATGGTTTTGTATGTGGAAGGTTTTACAGTGGAGAATCTGTTATTCTTTCCCAATAAACACGTTTACGCTAAAACTATTATTTGCAGTGCAAACAGTTTGGAGCCATATCAGACGCCGGGTAACCCGGCTTCTGATCAGGCTCCAAACTGTTTGCCACCAAGATAAACAAGAATTATCAGAATTGTCCTTTTCTACGTTTTAGTGCTTTGCGTGTTGCGTACGTTTGCGTTTAAACGGGAAAGAATAACAGATTCTCCACTGTAGCATTGAAAGCAGGTCGGAAGAGACATTACTTTCTTCAACATCAACAACATTCTCAATACGGTAAAGACAGGCCGTCTGAACTTGAATCCTCTAACAAAATAGAACAATAGGGATATCATTTGTTTGCGTTTTAACAGTGGCGAATACGTCATTTCCCCACATTTAAATCAATGTTTCCACTGCAAACATGTTTAGCAAGATAAGACATCGGGTAACCCGGGATCTGATCTAGCTCTGAGCTGTTTGCTATATCGTATATGTTTTCAGGAACATGTCATGCAACCCGGCGACTTATCAGGTGCTTAGTTAATATGTGTCAGATAAAGATCAAAACCAATTTGCAAATACATTTGGGCCGTGTCATAACAAAACCTGCCTTATTGCATTTCAAACAGTGAACATCAAGGACAGCTGCAGCGTATTTGATCTACTCTGTTTAAAACCCACAATCATCTAAAGCATGGTATTTAGCAGTATTATCTAAGGTATTTGGCTTGATGACTGATAGATCCGAACCGAATGTCAATGCTTTACTTTCAGTCTGCTGAAAGCTTAAGTTTAAGCTTCCACCTAGTACAATATAGAAAATATTTGTAGTGCTCCATATCTTTTACTGTATTCCTATAAACCCGTTCCAGTTTATAACATTGAATATAAATGACCACTTAGAGCGAGGTTACTGAAAAGCAGAGTGCACCTTTAGGCGCATTCTGCTTTACTTTCAACCTGCTAAAAGCGGAATCTTAGCTACCATCTACTACAACATTTAAAATGTTTGTTATGATACATACTCATGACTGTATAAACTGTTAAATATAAATCGTTAGGAGGTCCTAGCATTGAGGATTAGATGACCGCAAAGGGAGAGTTTAAAGTAAAGCAGAGTGCGTCTTGATGGTGCATTCTGTTTTGCTTTTAGTATGATTTAAGCTATCATCTGCTACAATATTGAAAATGTTTTTTTTTATGATACATACTCGTGACTGTATAAACTACATGTATATAACTATAAACCAACTGCGAATGCTAGCATTTAGATAGGCGAACGCTTGGGGAGGATTTAAAATGAGGCGGAATGCGCCTTAATGGCGCATTCTGCTTTACTTTTGGTCTGACATAGGCTATCATCTGCTACAATGTCAAACTATTTGTAATGATGCATATTTATGACTGTATAAAATTGTAGCCAGTTCCTAGCACTGAAGACAGGTGACCACTTGTAAGGTGAAACGGAATGCGCTTTAAGACGCATTATGTCTTACTTTCAACATACTACTATACGCTTAGAATGCCTAGCTACCGTCTGCCACATTACCGGAATTGTTAGTTATGACACACATATTCAAGACTGTATAAACTGTATAAACTCCTATCATTGAAGATAAGTGTCCACTTAAGGCGGACTTAAAGTTAAGCAGAAATCGCCTTAAGGCGCGTTCTGCTATACTTTCAGCCTAATTTAGCCTTTAAGATTTAAGCCCAAAGTTTTAAGATACTATCTGCTACAATATCAAAAAGCATTTCTACATATCCGTTACTGTAGTAACTGTGCAGTTTAAACTTCTGCATGAGAAGGATAAATTAAAAGTGATACACCGCGTATCAATAATATATTGTTAATGGGTTAACAATTGTTTGTTATTCACTCGATCATTAACAATTTACCCAATAACTTATTTAAAGCGTTTTATAAGTGAAGTCAAACGCGCTTTTAGGTGCGTTCGGTTTTACTTTTAGCCTGCTCTAAGCGGTTAGGCTATCGTCTGCTAGAATAGAGAGAATGTTTGTTTAAGCTATATCTTCATGACTGTATAAACTCTGTACTGAGACTACCTAACTATTTCATCCCTGCATTTCCAAATGGAAATTGCCATTACTAATTGTGCTGGATACATTTGTGACTAGAGGTGTTGTCTGTATGATATTTTGTTCTTTTTACACTATGGACTTTGCAAAATGACAAGCAGTGTGTACCCTGATCAGAGAGTTACTTCAACAACCCTCTCACTTGGGTCTACACAGTTTGAATCGGTCAAGTATACTTTTCACAGGTACAATGTTTGCGAATGACATGCTAAATGGTTCTAGCCCTGTATGTAAGTTGAGAAATTCTGACGCACGTGAGAATTGAGGCTATTCAGTAAAAAAGCGAGAAAGCAGACTGTTACGTCAGCTATTGAAATTATTTAAAGCCTTGCCAAACTAGTCGATGTATCGATTTGTCAAAAAATAAACTTATTCAGGAAAATACCATTTTGCAGCAGTGGTTCAAAAAAGGAACAAATAACTTAGTTGAAAATAGTTTAACCCTGTATGTTTGTTTCTAACTCCCCACACTACTAGAGTATTTCTTTATTTTGACGTTTTAATGTACTCCAAGTTGTACATAACTGTATAATACATGTATACAATGCGCTAACGTGTAATGTCGACGCTACTGTCGATGCTTGATAGCTGAGTTTTATTATATAAGATATGTCTTGTTACTGTTATTCATTCACTGTGCATGTTTTTTTCAAGCAAGAGCAAATAACCCTTATCTCTGTCAGACCTTGCCCCTGCACTACAATCCGCATACTTATAAAGAGTGTGTTACCTAACTTTGAATCTATATTGCGATATATTCAGTATATATTTAACGGTAAGACAGTCATTACCTTGAGGTAAAACCACTATTTCAATAGTAAAAAAAGTTGATATTTTTTAATTCATTGTTACCCCTCTAGTCTTTACTAATATAGGTGAAAACAACACTATTAACTTGCCAATTGTTTGGATTAACCCTTATCATGCCAAAACCACATATACTGTTTTTATCCAGATCATACGCCGCTCAACGCGCTGTCTGATGTGGACCTAAACTGTTTGGCACACTTATTCATCTTTGCGACAGTCAAACCCCATGGTTTCAACAACACAAACTTTATATTGATTAGAATCTCGACCCATTACCCCATAGCCTTCTTCTAATGCTAAAGATAGGTGACCACTTTGAGCGGGTTGAAAGTGAGGTAGAATGCACCTTAAGGCGCATTCTGCTTTACTTTCATCCAGCTTTAAGCTACCACCTACACGTATACAGAACATATTTGTAAGGGTGCATATTCAATCTGTATAAAATTAAATTATTTTCTCCAATGGAGGTTTAAAATGAAGACGTAAAAAGGCGTTTCTATGGTGTAATGAGTTAATAAGTTTTGTACCTGTTTTCCAAACAAGTTCTATATGATGGATTATTTGGGTCTTTCACATGCAGCAATTTGTGTTTTTTTGCATTTTTTTTTGCTTTCTTGTATCATGTTCTCATATGTATTTGTTGTAGTTTTCCCAATTGTTCTCCCCTGTTATGTGACCAGTCCCGTCCATTTACTCAGTTGTTTTAGCATTGACGACACCTTTTCGGTTTTACAGTTACTATTGTTGCCCAACCCTGCCGTTATGGCATACATTCCTTTTGTGTACCCTAATGGGTAATGACGTATATTTATGGAGGGCGGCGATAGGACTGTTTAACTGTCGTGGATATCGGATACATATTAAGTACTCTGTTCAAATATTTCCTTTAGCATTTTTGACATCTATAGTTCACACTGTCGTGAGATATATTTTCGAATACACCAGGTGTGTTTTGATATATTTAACCACTTTCTTCAATAGTTCTGATGTATTTAAAACTTTTGCTATCATATTTTGTTATTCCATTCTGAATTTAAGAACCGCCATAAGGCGTGACATCATTTCGTATAACTCAGATGCCTTGCATTCCTTGTACGCATCAAATTGTATCCTGCTGTCTGGTGACATTGAAACAAATCCTGGACCTGCTTTACCAGTTAACAACGCTTTTTCAGTTTTACACCAAAATATTCGTAGCATACGTAACAAACTTGATTACATTAAGGATACTTTTGCAGACTTTGACATCTTATGTTTTACAGAAACTCACTTAACGGCAGATATTACAGATAGCTCAATTTTAATAGACGACCATGACATTATATATCGTAAAGACAATACCAATCATTCTGGGGGATTATTAGCTTATATAAACTCAATTCTACGGCCTAGAAGGTGTTATGAACTAGATGCATTTCTTGATGAGTCTTTATCTTTTGAAGTTCACGATTGCAATACCAAGTTCCTCATATGTGTAGTATACCGCCCTCCTCACTATTTAATAGACTTCTGGGAAAAACTAAATATTTATATTGATAAAGCCCAGGAAATGTGTAATAATATTATTCTAGTTGGTGATATTAACGAAAACCAGTTAAATTTGAACAATAACAAATTTCGTAACATTTTAACTATAAACAACATGAACAACATCATCAAAGAACCTACACGAGTAACACCATTAACAAGCACCCTACTTGACCCAATTGCTATTTCAAACTCAATTACATCCTTTACGAGTGGAACACTAAAGACACCAAACAATATAAGTGATCACTATGCTACTTTTGCTTTTGTTAAAAATAATATGCCTATAATAAATGACTATAAAAGAAAAGTTTGGAATTATAAAAGAGCAAATTTTGACGTTCTGAACGATACGATAAACAATACTGACTGGTCATTTCTTCATGACAGCTCTATTGATGACTCAGCAGACTTATTTACAACACGTTTTTTAAGTTTTGTAGAAGACTGTATACCCTCAACACTTGCGACAATTAGACCTAACGACAAACCCTGGTACAATACTGACATACGTAGAACTTCACGACAAAGAGACAGACAAAAACAGATTGCTTTGAGAAGTAAAAGTCAAAACGACTGGACAAAATACAAACAGTTTAGGAACAAAGTCAATAATATGAAAAAACATGCAAAGGAATTATTTTTTAATAATTTGGAACATTCTATTTCAGATATTAATGTTAATAACCCTAGACAGTATTGGAAAATTGTGAAAATTCTCGTCAAGGAAAATTCGAGTTGCAATACTGTGATTCCTCCTCTTTTTGATAACAATAGACAAGACTTTTCATACACAGATTTTGAGAAAGCTGATACTTTAAATAATTATTTTGCGTCAATATCTACAATTGATGACTCTAACTCTGCTCTACCCGACTTCAACTACAAGACAAATGCTAGACTGGACAGCATCGACATTACAGAACAAGACATTCAGGACGTACTAATACATTTAAATATATATAAAGCTACAGGACCCGATGGTATAAGTCATAGAATGTTAAAAGAAACCGTAAATAGTGTATCTAAACCTTTGGCAATTTCGTTTAATAGATCTATTAGAGAGTGTTATTTTCCTAAGAGCTGGAAACATGCTAATGTAATGGCCCTTTATAAGAAAGGTGATAAAGATTCTCCATGTAACTACCGACCTATTTCCTTAATTAGCTGTATTGGAAAAGTCATGGAACGTGTTGTGTTCAAGTATATATACAATCATTTAAATTTAAACAATCTGGCTTTCTACCAGGTCATTCAACTGTATATCAGCTGGTTGATATATATAATCAAATATGTAAGGCTTACGACGATAAAGAATCAACATGTATGGTATTTTGTGACGTAAGTAAAGCCTTTGATAGAGTATGGCATAAGGGACTTCTTTTTAAACTTAAACAATATGGAATATGTGACAATCTCTATAACTGGTTATCGAATTATCTTTCAAACAGACAGCAACGGGTTTTTATCGGGTCATCTTTCTCTCAATATAAAACACCTAATGCCGGAGTTCCGCAAGGCTCTGTTCTTGGCCCTCTTCTGTTTTTAATTTTTGTTAATGATATTGCAGACAATTTATTAAGTACTACACGTTTATTTGCTGACGATAGTTCCTTAGCACAATCATCTGGTAATATAGATGTAATTGAAGCCAATATAAACGCAGATCTACAGAAAGTTTCTGAATGGTCAAAACAATGGTTAGTCCAGTTAAACCCAAATAAAACAGAGGTCATGTTCTTTTCATTTTTACAATCTGGCAGACCAAACATTATTTTTCAAGATTCTTTATTATATTTTACTGAAAATCATAAACATTTAGGTTTAACCCTTAGCTCAAACGGTACTTGGCATGAACACATTAACCAAATCACTTTAAAAGCGAGCAAAATACTTGGGTCAATGAGGGCATTAAAGTATAAGATCAGTAGGAAAACACTTCATCAGATTTATTTGTCATATTTAAGACCATTGTTAGAATATGCTTCTATAGTTTGGGATGGGTGCACAATGTATGAAAAAGACAGCTTAGAAAAACTACAATACGAAGCAGCTAGGGTTGTTACAGGCTTAACACGATCAGTTTCGATCAACAAACTAATTAGAGAAATTGGGTGGGTCTCATTAGAAAATAGAAGACATATGCAAAAATTGGTATTAATATTTAAAGGAGTAAATAATATGTTACCACCTTACGTAAATGACATTCTTCCGCCTTCTGTTGGTGAAACAACTCAGTATAGACTAAGGAACTCGCACGATTTATTAACTATACCCAGAAGAACAGAAATATTCTCCAACTCAACCATTCCTTCATCGATAGACTTGTGGAATAAAACCCCATTAAACATACGTGAATCTGTATCCTTAGCAATTTTCAAGTCTCGACTTAAAGAACTTTATAAAGCCCCTAAAGTACCATCCTTTTTTGTAGAGGGAGACAGACGTTTATCAGTATACCACTGTAGAATACGTAACAATTGCAGTGATCTTAATTTCGATCTATACAATAATCATTTACGTGAAAGCCCTACTTGTAGATGCGGCTCTGAATAGAAGATGCTGAACATTTTATTTTTGAATGTCAAATGTATGCTGATGAACGTCTTCTCTTTCTACAAAAAACACAACACCTCCGTACATTGAACACCAATACAGTGCTATTTGGCAACACTGACTTAACACACAAAGATAATTTGCTGCTCTTTAAGGAGTTTCAGAAATTTATTAAAAGGACCAAACGTTTTGAAACATAACACTTTATCTTTTCCAATATCCTCTAACTATGAAGATAACAATTGGTGGGATCTGGACTGGGTGGTCACATGTAGGGGAGGACATATGGATTTTCTTTTCTTCTTTATACTTGAATAAAGTTTTTTTTTTCTGTTTCTTTTTGTAAACTAAGATAGAAATTTTTTCTTCTGCATTACATCATAACGTACTTACGATTGACATCAAGGGAAGGGCCTTCTCTAATGTTGGTATAACTTGTGGCCCAACCCGTTTGCAATATATTATAATATTATGATAATTTGTATACATATATGCTGTAAAAACTGTGTACATGTTAGTCGAAAATGTATATGATATCTGATATATGCAATAAAATATGATTAAATCAAAGGTATTTGGCAATGTTGAGTAACTCAGATGCAGAGCCCGTGGTGACAACGGAGCTTAGTCTGTACAATGGTGCCTTGAAATAAGGCAGGTTTTGTCATGGCACGGCTCATTTGTTTTACTTTGCTCGTAGCATTATATAGTTAAATGGTATAGATTAAATGGCTGCGGGTTGAATCCTGACACTGACGACATGTGTCTTCATTGACTTGACATTACACTCCCTCCTGCTAAAATCATACAGGTATATTGAAACCTTTTATAAAAACAGTGTAGACTGACTAACATCAGAAGTATCTGGCTGACAAGTGCGTGTTCTGTTTTCGTATAGGATCTGTTCCACATTCCTAAAAAACACTGCCCTTGTGTAACTAACAACTGTATTTGTCCAGATGATCGATGTTCATAGTGGGTCAAGTTTGATATACATTTTATATGAATAGTCAGTGAAACAAGAGTTAAAACTGTATGATATTCAATCTAAGGCCACGTCTCGTCAAAGTCCCCCATCCCTCTCATTTTAAAAACTGTTATAAAGTATTAGTCAAAAAACCATGCCAGTATCAACCAAGTGCACTTTTATGAAACATATAACAGTTCCGTCTACCTTATCAAATTGCATTCAACATTAACTAAGATTTAGACATACATAAATACGTTTTGACTGTTTAATCCGGCACAGACATCGTACGTTGCAATAACTTCTTAAGCGCAAGCAAATATTAGTAAGTATTTTTGTATATTGTTTTCAGTAAAATAAAATGCTAGATCTATATGTTTTTGTTTGTATTGTTTTCTTAAGAGTAAACTGCAAACAAGAAGTGCCTATCTATAATTGTTTTTAAATGGACTGGTCTCGAAATGTGTATAGTAAGAATGATGTTATTTTGCGCATTTCATTTGAACGAAACAAAGTAATAAAATGTAGAAACAACAATTCAAAACCTCACGATTTAATGAAAATGAGTGGCAAACAGTTTGATGTCTGGTCGTATCATGGTTTCACGGCGTCTGGTGTAGCTAAAAACTGTTTACAATAGTTTTAGCACAAAGGCATTTTATTGGGAGAATAAAATCTCCACTGTATACAGTGGAGAATCTGTTATTCTTTCCCGTTTAAACGCAAACGTACGCAAACGCAAAACACTAAAACGTAGAAAAGAACAACTTTTGGACAATTCTGATATTTCATGTTTATCATGGTGGCAAACAGTTTGGAGCCTGATCAGACGCCGGGTTACCCGGCGTCTGATCTGGCTCCACACTGTTTGCACTGCAAATAATAGTTTTAGCGTAAACGCGTTTATTGGGAAAGAATAACAGATTCTCCACTGTAGTTATTAAATCAATATGAAAGTAAATTCAAAAAGCTTGCGTAGAAGTATTTGTTTTACTTCCATAGTTTTTAACTCAAACACCCCAGAAACTTGGAATTGACAATCCCCATCTTCAGCTAAGTCTAGTCAATATTTCTATATCAACATGTTTAAAAATAACAAACATTACACATCCTGATCAGATGGCTTCTTAGGGAACCCTCTAAGCAATGTCTACACTGTTTACAAAACGTCAAGACTTCTCTTCGCATGTATACTGTTTGTATATGACGAGTATACTCGTCACCAGGGTTAAATGGTTTATTTACACGAGCAGGAGTTGGATGGCGTATACATTGAAGTTTATCACATGTACATGTAAAACCTCTCTGTAACGATCACTAAAATGAATGCTAATTGAGTGTATAACAAACAGGTGACAGCTTAAAGCAAGGTGACAGTAAAACAGGAGCTTTCTGTTTTATTGTCACCTTGCTTTAAACGATCACCGGTCATAAACACCCAATACTAATAAAAAAATCAGTGGTCGTTATACAGTGGTTTTACATGCACATTTACATGTGGTTTGGTATATGGTACAGTTCGTATTTATCAAATTTACCAGGATATCATGCAAAGTAGAGATGGAGAGGCAATATAACCCAGTGACTCTGTGAACATTCCAATGTGCGAATACCTTAGTGCTTGAAAGTGCAATCTAGGTGGAAATATATCTATAACACACGTCTCAAAACCCGATAAAACTGCATCTATAACAATACAGTGCATTGCAGAATATATTTTCTCTCCCGTTTAATAACAAATAATGCAATAAAATGTAGAACATTCGGACGATTTATTTATCTCTGTGGCAAATAGTTTGGAGCTCAAACTGACGCCGGATTCTCCTGCGACTGATCTGTCATAAATATATTTGCAATAGAAATTAGAATGCCACGTAGGCGATTCTTTGGAAATAATAATGTCTTCTTTACTGTAGAACCAGTGTTATTTCATTACATTAAGTGTAAAAGTTTAGTTTCATCTACACTTTCAAACTCCCAAAGCCGAATATCGTGATAGATTTCTTACAAACAAACATAATTATCTTATAAATGACTGTCGATAAAAATGTTTATTTAAATCATCTGAATATTGAATATGATAAAATGGAAAGTTTTTCTTACAGACAAATGTACACCGATCTAAGTATACGGATTGCTTTAATAACAAACATAATCCTAGTATCGGTTATAGTACTTGTTTTATAATGGGTGAGAATAATATCTCAAAATAATTATAATAACATTTTAACAAGTACATATTGAAAACATTTATTAAGTGCTTAAACACTAGAAATTTAAATGGACACTTTGAGTTTCCAATTATAGATACTCCATTTTTGAAGAATAAAGATCTCTTTTATAGTATATAGGAAAATGACAAGGGTACAGTGTAGATTCTGATCAGCCAGTTTCCATTAGAGATTCCTTTGATAATAGGCTACATTATTACATAGCACAAAGTTGTGTTCTCTTCATAGAGAGGCTGTTTGTAAAGAACGCAAAGTCACTATGTGTCATTGGGTCAATCCGTTATGCAACCAATGAAAAAGAATGGATTTCTCTACAGATCTTTAAACTACATGAATCAAGTTTAACATCAGTGAACTTTCAGAAGTACAGTTAACTTTCTGAACATAAATATATCACATTGATAGTTGTATACAGTGTTATTCTTTCCCGTTTAAACGCAAACGTACGCAAACGCAAAGCGCTAAAACGTAGAAAAGAACAACTTTTGGACAATTCTGATATTTCATGTTTATCTTGGTGGCAAACAGTTTGGAGCCTGATCAGACGCCGGGTTACCCGGCGTCTGATCTGGCTCCAAACTGTTTGCACTGTAAATAATAGTTTTAGCGTAAACGCGTTTATTGGGAAAGAATAACGTTTTCTCCACTGTAAACATAAATTAAGGCTGAATGCAGAATGCAGACTACAAGTAATGCAGACATCGTGCTGCAGCATTACATGTAAATCTATCCTGTATTATAAAAACATCTGTAACAATAAATATTTGACATATTGATAAATATCAATTTTGCGATAAGTAGACCAAATATATTAAGAAAACTAGTTTTGATTCATGTTGTATAATGAATATCTACGTATATCGATTCTGGACATAAAAGAAACCTTGTCACACTTTTGGTTTGTTTTAAGCTGACAAATTGCTTTTAGATTATCCATGCGTATCTCCTGATTGATCTCAAGTATACTTGCAAGTACAAATAAATAAGATTTTATTGAACGATAACGTCATCATTCATACAGGGGAAGTAACTATACATGCAACACTTACCAAAACTTAAAGCCCTGAGACATAAAGATTAGTTGTTTTATTTAAAAGCAGCACAAGTAACTTGGACAGGCAAAGTTCGATCTTTCAAATTTCAATTTTCTCTTGCATCTTAAAACTATTTTTAAATACTAATATAATTTGTTTAACTGAGTGTTGTCATTATGAGTAAATAAATAGTTGAGATATAACTGATCAAACAGGAACTAACTTTTTATTAGATTAAAATCCAGACTATTTAAAGGTTTGGATCCCGATGAGATGCCTAGTACCTTGCTGTCCTTAACAGTCATAATCATTTACACTTGTATTGCGGTTTCGTCATTTAAGACATGTACATTTAATTTACATTTACCTATTTACCCTGATACTTACTATTAAGGTTTTTATTTTTCAATTTATTGCAAAATGTTAAACAGTGCATATTCTGATCAGAGGGCTTTAAAAGAGCCCACTGATCAGGGTCTACACCATTTGCATATAGGATTAATGTACTCTTCAGAGGTACACTGTGGGTAACATCGCTAAGGATCAAAGAGTTAAGACCTTGCAGGATTAGCTGATATGATAACACTACAAGTTCTATAGGTAGAACTACTTATACAGTCGGGAATACGTTTGTCTTTCCAAATGAACGCAGTTGTTTTAAAACAATGATTTTCATTGCAAACCGTTTGGAGACAGATTCGATGCCGGGAAACCCGACGTCTGATCAGCTACAGTGGAGAATCTGTTATTCTTTCCCGTTTAAACGCAAACGTACGCAAACGCAAAGCACTAAAACGTAGAAAAGAACAACTTTTGGACATTTCTGATAATTCTTATTTATCTTGGTGGCAAACAGTTTGGAGCCTGATCAGACGCCGGGTTACCCGGCGTCTGATCTGGCTCCAAACTGTTTGCACTGCAAATAATAGTTTTAGCGTAAACGCGTTTATTGGGAAAGAATAACAGATTCTCCACTGTACCAACCAGTTTGCCACTCCGATTAAGATTTATCGTCAGAATCTTCAAAAAGGTGGTATTTTCTATATTCCATTTCATTGCATTCGCGTTAAGTTTTAACAGAAAAACGTATTCCCCATTGTCCTAGCAAATGATATTCAACATACACACCTTCTTGGAATCCGAGTCCTTCCTGCTCTTTCTCGGGTGACTATCCTCTGCCTCAGGTGGAATATCGATTGGTGTCATCTTTTCATGCACCACTTGTTTTTCATCTCGCTCGCTTTCATGTCCATGTGTATCGTCAACCTTTCCGTGTTTTGGTGTTACCTTTGGTCTTTCAGTTCGATCAAACGCTCGATCACTGTGTGAACGTTTCACTTTTGGTTTTAGTTTCCGCTTCATCGTTTTGAACATATCCATTAAACTAGTGTGTTTCACATGTTCAGTACTATGGCTCTTAGGGCGACTACTGTCTGGCACTATATCATCACCCTCGGTCCGTCTGTCAGGAGTTATAGCACTCACATCCATAGACACTGAGGAACGTATTTGTCCATTGCCACTGTGTTCATTTTCTTCAGCGGTAGCACCGAATTCTGAGGAATTAGATAAACTTTTACTGTTTCTCTGAACATTGATTGGTTTCTTGTGGCGCTCTGGCCATGATAAATACGATGATTGATTTGATTGTTCTTCAAAGAATCGTTTCCTGGCAGCACTTGGTGATAGCCGGTCGAGACTTCCTGATTGTGGCGCGCATGTACCCGGTAATCCACTTTCGGCCTTGGATAATGGAATGAAAGTTGGACCAATACCAATAGGGGACGAATCTGCCGAAGAACTCCGTGAACTCGAACCGGCTAACGGTGCCGATAATCTGTGCTGATGAGTTGTGTCAACGGAAATGCTGTTGATGACTGGCTGTGTACGTTTAGATTTGACAATGACGTGTGGCCCTGGGCTGGTGCTTCTTGAGCGGGGAATCAGGAAACTCGGTGGAGGTTTAGGTAGTGAGGTAACAGATGTTTCCACGCGAGTTGTTTCTGTCCTTGACTTTATTCTGTGAACCTCGACATCAGTGTCTTTACCGTCTTTGTAAAACGTCGATTGTTCCATTAAAATATTTTCAATATAGTCTGACGGCAGGTGATCTGAAGTGACGCCATTTCCGTCATGTGTAATGGTCCTTTGCAGAGTCTTGCGCTCTCTATTAGTTGTTGTTTGAGTGTCAGAGACACCGTTGCCACGCAACCGCCCAGGGTCCTGGGGACCGACAAGAAACTCTTCCTTCAACAAATCTATTTCGGAACTGGAAAGACTTCTAAAACAGATATGAAAAGTACATGCAGTCATACCACTTAACGAAGACGAATTATGATCTTTAAAAAAGGCAAATGCTTACATGTTAACACATGTATGTCATCTGGATTGTGCCATGCTTACATGTATATATTGGAAGGGTATACTCTTGAAAATAATAGCTTTTTAAAAATGTCAACGTTTTATTTTGATCTGAATATCAAATAGTTTGGAAACATAGTCTGACTCCAAACTGTTTGCAATATAAAATACTGTTTGCAATATAAAATACATGTAAGGTAGTTTTCATAAACGCGTGTTCGGGGAATATAATACAGGTTTTTTTCATGTGTGTTAGGGGAACAGTCAAAACTATTGTCCCGAGGTATCAGGGAAGACTTTCGAACTGTTGCCCGAGGCCGATAGGCCGAGGGCAACAGTTCGAAATGTCTTCCCTGATAACGAGGGACAATAGTTTTGATTGTTCACCTAACACAGAAGAAATAACCGTTTTATTACCTAATACGCTATATACATGTAACTAGATTTTCAAAAAGAACTAATTTAAGCCACGATACAAATGAAATGAAATTTTTTTAGTCATTTTGAGTGTATTGACAGACGTCTGATGAAATGATCAGCGTCTTCTTGTAAGCGCTTGCATGTTTACATCCGCACACTATGTAATGTTCGGGTCCGTCTTGTTTTTCGGAATAATTATATAAAGGATAGCGGCTAAACTTGATGTGTATTACCAACTCGTCTTATTGATGATTGTATTGTATTAAATAATATTAAAGCATGGAATAAAGTATTAAACCTTCACCAGACACCAATCAATGACAATTATTTAATACTATTTCAGTACAATACGGCAAACCCGGATACAGGAACACTTCTCTGTTATCCTGATTTTAAAACTTCTACGCATCTTTTAAATACAAGTTATATAGAGCATTAGGTAATAATCTTAACTGTATATGTACGATGACAGATAATACCATACCTCCTGATTTTCTGTCTCTCCTCCCTGGTAACCTCTACAGGTGGCTTGGCCAGCTCCTCCGTGGCGAAATGGATCTGCCGCAGGGACTGAAAATACATTCATACATGTAAAACCTCTCGATTACGACCACTAAAACGAAGGCTAATTGACATAAAATTAAAATTATTTTTAAATTTCAACTTCATACTATCAATGTCTGACCCCTAACAAATCTCCATACAAAATTTCAGCATCCAAGTATTAAGCTTTAGAACATCCCGTCCAAAAAACTTTAACCTTGACCACGCTCACGCTCACTCACGCTCACGCCGGGGGTATAGCATAATCTCAGTCTGCTTTTCTACGAACAGGCGAGCTAAAATGTATAAATCTAGATTTAACAATTTTTGCAGAACTAACTAACTAACGACAGTTTCGAAGCAGACGTTGCGTTAAGGACTATCGCGGCAATTTGTTCGAATTTTCAAAATATTCAGAATTTTTTTAAATTTTGCATGTTGCTAGTATATACCCTGTTATGCAGAAATATGAAATAAAAATAGGGGGTCCCCGAACTGGTTCTTTTCTTAATAGCTTATTTTTGGGTATACCCCTAATTATCCAGAGACACGTGCTTTTGATAATAAAATCTCAGAAAGCCCCTCTTCAGCTTTGTAATTTACCTAAAATGTTGGGTTATTCATGTTTTCATAAAATAAAAAAATAGGAGGAAGTAGCAATAAAAACATGGAAACAATATATTATTCGTCAATAAATGGAACACATCAAATAGTTATTTTCAAAGTTTTTTCTCCTACAGTAAAAACATTCAGATTTTGACAATATTTTTCACAAATATTGATGAAGCATTAATTTACTGAAATCACTAATTAAAATTATAGGTACCCGAACTTTTATTTCTAAAACATACAAATGTCTGCATAAAGAGTAACGCATGTCAATCCAATTACATATAGGGCTATCTACAAATGATATATGTTAACCACTTTTAAATGCTAGAATGTGTCAACATCCACTGTTAAATTGTCAACAATATATCACTATACAAGCATTATTAGTATACATGTATATCACTTATCGTGGTCGTCAAATGCTGGTATGACCGCACAATTTAGCGTATTGAGGTAGAAAAAAATTACAAATTTCAATTATAAACTATATAATAGAGAATTGGTCAAAGGGAGACAACTCATCAATTGTTTTTGCAAAAGTTGCCTCCCTTTAACTGTAAAAAATTAAACTGGCGCAATAGTCTTTAAGTTGCGTACATACCTCTTTCACGTATTTCAGAATAATCTGGAAAGACAGAAAAGTTCGTATTAAAATGCTATATAACACACATGAGCATCAAATCATACTCATCAAAGATTTCTTAATGGGAAATGGCAAGCAGTGTAGACCCTGATCGGGTAAGTCATGAAAAGCCATCTGCTATGGTTATTTTATAAGTAAATACCCAAAATGGGCAAACATGTAATACCATCATTGAATGCTTCTATGGAATGAAAAGTGCGCTCGTTTCAATAAAATTAAATTTGAATGGAAATCAATTATAATAAAATAAATGCGTTACATCAAATATTGCTCTATTGCAAACCAGGAGTCTATTTAGGCTCAAAACTGTTTGCCACTCAGATTCAAATACTGTTTCATGTATATGTAAATCGTTAGAGGCTTCAAAAATGTAATATTTTACAGTTTATTGAATTGCGTTTGCGTTTCGTCTTCTTTTAAACGAGAAAGAATATTGTTTTCTCCTCTGTAAGATTGAACGCTGGAATCGGTAGATTAATAAGCAGAAATATAATTACATTCCAATTATGACTTGAATAGGATAAATATCATAAAGACACTGCAAACAAGTGTAAGTATTTACTGTCACAGGTCAGAGTGATTTACCTGGTCTATATTTTGCTTTAGATCGTCCATTTCACCTTCTCCAGCAGACACGGAAGAGGAAGCGGCGGATGCGTCTCCAGTAGCGGCAGCGCCATGTGTACCATTGCTTGGCAACATGGCGGAATTTTCTGATTCCATGACAATTGCCGCTAATTCTCGTAACCGCTTCAACTGAAAGAAAACTAAATGGTAAGACATAATATTTTGTTTACTTAAGTTTGAAAAAATACAATACATGATTGGATTGTCCCTATTATCGTTCATAATTGAAATTAACACAATTATAAATTGCAGTAGCAAATCGATCTTGGTAATTCAAACATAGACTATACAGCTGCTTTCTTAGAACGGGGGCCAACAAACTTAAAATGCTGCTTTAGGACATTCCTTCTCAAATTTATCCTGTTTAATCTACCATCTGACTTCATTAAATCTATTGTAATAGATTTGTTAAAACAAAAAAAGACAGATATGTCCAACTGTAAAGATCAAACAATTTGGAGCTTTTTCAGACGCCAAACGTTTTAACTTCTGATCTGGCTTCAATCTGCTTGATAAGAACATAACAATTTAAGCAAAAACGCTTTCATCGGTGAAGAACTATGTCTTCACTGTACAGTTGAGAAGACTTTATTATTTTCCATTTAAACGCAAACTAATCGCAATACAGTGTAAAAAAGGCAATCCTTGTGACAATTCTTCAATTTGAGGGTTACCCGGTGTCTGACCTGGCTCATAACTGTTTGCAGTGGAAATAATAGTTTTAGTTTAAACACGTTTATTGGTAAAAAAACAAAACTTACGGCATTGAGGACGTCATCAATACGCCTAGAGTCCTGCAGGTGCGCTTTCCTCATTTCCGCCAGTTTCCGCAGCATGTCTCCTTTCTCCTTCATCCAGCTGTCTTCCTCCTTCCTGTGTTTCTCCTTAGCATCTTCTAGCATTTGTTCCAGGTGTTTGTTTTTGGTTTCACTCGTTGATACCTGTTCATGAGTAAATATGTTATTCCGTCCGTTAAAACGCAAACGAAACGCAAACGAATTGAACTAAAATGTAGAAAATTATAGCTTTTTGTATTTTCTAACTATCTATTTTGAGTGACAATTTCAGTTTCAAACCCAATCAGATGCTGGGTTATTCGGAGTCTGATTTGGCTCCAAACTGTTTGCAATAAAAATAATAGTTTTAGCGTAAACGCGTTTACTGCGAAAGAATAACGTTTATTCAATTGTATACAGTCATATCAACATTGGCCTTAATTGGAGCATGTATCGTATATAGCATACGTTTACTCTGTTACAGTGGAGAATCTGTTATTCTTTCCCAATAAACGCGTTTACGCTAAAACTATTATTTGCAGTGCAAACAGTTTGGATCCAGATCAGACGCCGGGTAACCCGGCGTCTGATCAGGCTCCAAACTGTTTGCCACCAAGATAAACATGAAATATCAGAATTGTCCAAAAGTTGTTCTTTTCTACGTTTTAGTGCTTTGCGTTTGCGTACGTTTGCGTTTAAACGGGAAAGAATAACTGAATCCCCACTGTACCCTTTCTAAACAACTTGTTTCCAGTATTGAAGACAGATGGTTGCTTAAAGCAGACTGAAAGTATTTAAGGAGTAGTCTGCTTTACTTTCGGCCTGATTTAAACAACATGTGTACCATGTGCTAAAATATAGAAATATTCCTTATAGGGCATATTCATGAATGTATAAAATTGAATTTTACTTCAGTGTTGCAAAATATAATAAGCATATAAAGACGTTTTTATGGAGTAATGGGTTAAGTACCTCTAAGGTAACTCTATCCTTGCTGGATCTCTCGCTGGCAGACAGCTGTCGTTGCTTCTCAATCTGTTCAAGGAGATTCTTCTTCTCTCGAGTATGTTCTTCATCTCTCTTTTGCATTTGACTCTGAAGGAAGCGGATTTACATATGATTTATCAATTGAAAAATATAACACGCCAATAACCCTTAGGTTATTATATGCCCACAATTAACGGTAAGATGATTTCTTTGAAGCGACACAACGGTGTCAAGATCGACAATAAAGCATTTTGATTACACTCGTATATAGATATGGAGAATTCATTAATGCACTTAAAAAGTTAACCACGAATAAAACCTTCCAAAAGAGTTTTGCTTTAAGTAATCCTACTTAATATGTCACATGTCTTTTTCACGACTGATCAGGTTGTGTTAACCCTTAGCCCGCCAAATAAATTGTCGTCTGCGATATTTCTCGTCTGCTTCAAGTTTCAAAGTGCTTCAAAGTTGCTCAAAATTGCTGAAAATGTTGTCCGAGTGTCAAACAGCTTGGATCCGGATGAGACGCCGAGTTACTCGGCGTCTCATCCGGATCCAAGCTGTTTGCATATGGAGATAGTCGTGACTGGCAGGCTAAGGGTTACTCCTTTCATGATCAAACTTATCGTGAGATTTGTACTCCTTCGCCGCCACAGTGTGGTCTGCCTCAATATTGTCGTCTGCAATATCGTTTCAAAGTTAAAGGCTAGGCAGTATGACTGAAGACATTCAAAACGAGTGACAAACAGATTAGCGTCTGATCAGGATCCAAACTGTTTTCAAACGCACCTTTTGGCGTCATTGAGAGTGAAAGTCTTAACCCTTTACCCCATAACATGTTTCTATTTTTGAAAATAGGTGACTACTTAAAGCAGGTTGAAAGTAAAGCAGAATGCGCATTAGGGCGCATTCTGCTTTACTTTCAGCCTGCTTTAAGTTACCACCTACTAGAATTAAGAAAATATTCCTTCAGATACATATTCATGACCGTATAGATAGGAATTATTTTCTTCCGCGGAGGATAAAACGGAATGCGCAAAAAGGCGCTTCTATAAGGTAAAGGGTTAAAACGCAGCCATGAGACGAGACCATAACCTACAAGCATTGTACAGCTAGTGTCTGGTTAGAGTATGCTTTCACCTGGTCTTATTAGAGTATGCTTTCACCTGGTCTTATTAGAGTATGCTTTCACCTGGTCTTATTAGAGTATGCTCTCACCTGCAAGTCCATTGCTAGATTGTGGGCTTCGGCGAGCAGGCGTTTCTGGTCCTCTCGTTCTTTCTCCCAGGCGATCTCCATCCTGAACTGATTATCTTTGCTCTTGGACTGGACCTGAACAAACAATGCTAGTTGCTCCTCCAGCTGAAACCAACGAGTAAAATACTAGTTACACTATAGATAGATAGATATTTTACTTATACATAAGGCCAAAGGCCCAACAGTACACAAGCATACAAATCATGCAATACATAGTCAATGGCAATGATATGTTATGAATGTATACGAGGGGAAAATGAAATATATATTTTGATATATTCACTTAAGGAGTTATCTCTACATAAATTTATATGAAGTGTGTTGTGAAAATTTCTACAAGAGATCGTATCATGATCTAAATCATTTTTCAATGTCAAAATATTTTACTGTCCTACTTTGCGCAATAGATGTGTTCGGCTTTTGTGCATCAAACGAATTAATGTATCCATTTAATGCTCAAAGGACGAATACGCCAGTTCTTGAGTGTTTTTCCCTACAAAATATTGTAGTAGCATGTGCGTGTTTTACTTGTTATGACTTACATAGAAATGTATACGTTAATCCTATTAAATGTGTCTGGGTATACTATTTACTACATATATACAGTGGAGAATCTGTTATTCTTTCCCGTTTAAACGCAAACGTACGCAAACGCAAAGCACTAAAACGTAGAAAAGAACAACTTTTGGACAATTCTGATATTTCATGTTTATCTTGGTGGCAAACAGTTTGGAGCCTGATCAGACGCCGGGTTACCCGGCGTCTGATCTGGCTCCAAACTGTTTGCACTGCAAATAATAGTTTTAGCGTAAACGCGTTTATTGGGAAAGAATAACACATTCTCCACTGTACTAAGTATATTTTATTTATGCTTTTCGGTGGATTACCACGATATAGCAGTGGATGATCACTTGGTAATCCACTGCAGTGGATTATCACCAATCGCTTTTATTATGAATTTTCCCCGTAGGGCTCCCCAAGAATCGTAGTCAATCGTGTCTTATCGTTAAATTCCGGCAGTCCGATTTGTCGCGAACTACTCACCGGAAGAGCACGAATCCAAACTCGGGAGCAACGAAGTCATTCGGATGACGTCATTATACCGCCAACTGTCACGCGCATGTGTTCGACATAAAACGTGGGGCTCAACACGGGATAAATAATGTACGTTCGCTTTCAATTTTTAAACAATTTCGTTTAAAAAGTGGCTTAAAAGCATAAATAAATAGAATAACTGTGTTTTTTCAGTGTAAGATCGAATTTAATCCATTTCGTGAACATCAGACTGTTATATTTTCACTCGTGGCTTCGCCACTCGTGAAAATATAACGTCTGATGTTCACTCAATGGATTAAATTTCGATCTTACACTGAAAAAA
The DNA here is from genome assembly GCA_922989275.2 of Gari tellinella. Classification (NCBI taxonomy): domain Eukaryota; kingdom Metazoa; phylum Mollusca; class Bivalvia; order Cardiida; family Psammobiidae; genus Gari; species Gari tellinella. Next base: position 12,547,783 of record OV277872.1, read on the forward strand.
ACAGTTATCCTCTATATATTCCATGGAATACTCATTCAGTACCTCACATATATACACTTCACTGCTGATCGTTGTATCGCTAATTTTTCAATGATTACTGTCGTTAAAGATACTCAGTCGGCGCCATATAGCCATTTCATGTGTCAGTGCCGTAAAACCCAACTCAATCAATAAAGATACCAAGGCCAATTCAATGTAAAATCTCTTAATGTATGATTGATTGTATGTTTTAACTCAATTACCCTTGGAACGTGCAATGAACAAGTCAAGCTTCCAAATAAATGAAGTCCATATCTGAGTGTCAATGGCTTCTCTACAACATATTTTGCATTAAAACAAGCAGTGTTCTGAAAAGAATGTCTTTTAGAATCCCTCTGATCTGGACACGTTTTGTTTGTATAGGACAGATGTACTCTACACATGCATTTAGTTAGTAAAGGACGAGTGTACTCGTCGCTAGGTTGAAATGAGACACACATCTGCACGTAAGGGAACGCACCTGATTGATTGTACTGTTGAGATTGGCTTTCTCGATATCCCATTTCTGCCTTTCTGACGTCATTTTGTTGACCAGTTCTGTTCTGGCCATGTCCTGGTCAGACAGCTGCTGTTTTAAGGCGTCGATCTGGGCCCGTAGATGACAGGCGATCTCCCTGCCTTCCTCAATCTGTTTGGAACAATATTTTAACAGTATTGTTTCACATGTACGTTATTTCGAAAATACAGTGGATAATATATTACTATTTCCCCGTTGAACATTTTCGCTGTCAATGGCGCCAATAGGCGACTTTGTAAACAGTTTGGATTCTGATCAGGCGCAGCGTAACGCAGGATCCAAATTGTTTGACACTCGTATCGGAATTTATTCAGTCAAAATAGCTTTAAATCTGACTTTAAAACTATTGCAGACGACACTACCAATGCAGACGGTAAGAGGGTAAAAGTAGACGATAAAACTTGGCAGTGAACGAGTTTAATGCAATGCAATAAAATGTACGAAATTACAGTTTCTTGAATGTGGTGATACTTTCCTGTTTTAACAAATCGAAATGCACTAAAATGTAGTAACTGATAGTGTTTGTTTTAAAAATATCACGATTGTTTTCATATCTGAAAAGCAAACAGTTTAGAGGCTGATCAGACGTTCCCCAGTGTCTGACCCAGCTGGCTCCAAATTGTAAGAAACGGGTATAATAATTGTTTAAGCGTAAACGAGTTATTTTTGTTTGTTTTTTTTTTAAAAAAAGAAAAGAATAACGTCTTCTCAATTGAATCAAATTTCAAAGCAGTACTTAAGCTCTAAGAAGAATACAAGAGTGCCGGAATGGCCCTTGATCGCCCACCTGACCATCATGACAATATGATGGGTCACGCGATTTCAGAAAAGTATTTGTAAAAGGTGCCCCCAGGGATGGGCCAATTTTGACCCAAGGGGTAAAATTTGAACAACTTTGATAAAGTACGTGAAGATGATTATATGTGCAAAATATCTAAACACAGTGTACTATGGTTTCAAACAAGATGATTTTTTAAGTTTTCATTGAAAAAATCTATTTTTAGCTCCGGTGACCCAGATATGCAACAGACCGGAACCAATTTATCAATGTATGTGAAGGACCTCTAAACGTTACAACATGTCAAATATCAAAGCTCTGGCCATATTTGTTTCCGAGTAAAAGATGTTTGAACATTTCACTATGTAACTCTATTTAAAACGGTGAGCCACGGGGTGGGGCCAATTTTGACCCCAAGGGAAAACTTTGAACAACTTTGATAGACGACCTGTAGACGATGCTGTGTGCAAAATCTAAGCTCAGTGTACTATGGTTTCAGACAAGAAGATATTTTAAGATCTCATTGAAAAAGATCTATTTTTAGCTCCGGTGACTCAGATATGCAACAGACCGGAACCAATTCAAAAAATATATGCGAAGGACATCTAGAAGTTATACCATGCAAAATATCAAAGCTCTGGTCATATTGGTTTCAGAGAAAAAGATGTTTGAACATTTCACTATATGACTCTGTGTAAAACTGTGACCCCCGGGGCGGGCCAATTTCGACCTCAGGGACAAAAATTGAACACATTTGATAGAGGACCTGTAGACGATGCTATCTGCAAAATATCTAAGCTCAATGTACTATGGTTTCAGACAAGAAGACGTTTTAAGATCTCATTGAAAAAATCTATTTTTAGCTCCGGTGACCCAGATATGCAACAGACCGGACCCAATTCAACAATATATGTCAAATACATTCGTACCTCTAGAAATTACAACATGCCAAACATCAAAACTCTGGTCATATTGGTTTCAGAGAAAAAGATGTTTGAACATTTCACTATATAACACTATGTAAAACGGTGACCCCCGGGGAGGGGTCAATTTTGACCCCAGGGGCAACATTTGAACAAATTTGATAGAGGACCTGTAGATGATGCTATGTGCCAAATATCTAAGTTCTGGCCCTTGTGGTTTTTGACAAGAAGAGTTTTTAAGATTTCCTTATTTTTCACTTTGGTTGCCATGGCAACCAATGGCAACCAGAGTTCTGAATTGTTTCAATTTTTTTTAACAAATTTGAAAGAGTTTGACCCAAGGAACATTCCTGTGAAGTTTGGTTGCAATCCAGCCAGTGGTTTTGGAGAAGAAGATGTTTGAAGAAATTGTTGACACACGACGCACGACGACGGACGACGGACAAAAACCGACCACAAAAGCTCACCTTGAGCACTTTGTGCTCAGGTGAGCTAACAATGTAAATACTCGCATGTTATAGCTGCAGTGGATAACAATTTATTCCTTCATATTTAAACGAAACCAAACGCAAACAATAAAATGTAGACAATATCAACGTTTTCCTTGCAAACAGTTTGGAGCCTGATCAGACGCCGGGATACCTAGTGTCTAATCAGGTTCCAAACTGTTTGCAAGGAAAACGTTGATTTAGCATATACAGTGGAGAATCTGTTATTCTTTCCCAATAAACGCGTTTACGCTAAAACTATTATTTGCAGTGCAAACAGCTTGGAGCCAGATCAGACGCCGGGTAACCCGGCGTCTGATCAGGCTCCAAACTGTTTGCCACCAAGATAAACATGAAATATCAGAATTGTCCAAAAGTTGTTCTTTTCTACGTTTTAGCGCTTTGCGTTTGCGTACGTTTGCGTTTAAACGGGAAAGAAAAACAGATTCTCCACTGTATGCGTTAATGCGAACGAATAACATCTTCTCCATTGTAACCAAATGTGTTGGATAGCTTGCCTGTTTAATATGGCTCTCTAGCACTGTCCTTTCATCCTTCCAGCGGCTGAGATCGTGGGTATACGTCTCTTTGATGTTGGTCATGCCTTTCTGTATACCTGTGATTATCTCAGTGTCGAGGTTCTTCTCCCGCTGTAATCTCTCCACGACCGCTAATAACTGCATGTGTTCCGTCTGCAGGCGGTCCAGCTGGGATTCGTACCTAACCTTCATGGCCATGTATTCGGCCCGTAGAAGCTTCTCGTGATGGTGAAGCTGGTAGTTGATGTCATCCTATATAATGACAACATTGATATGCTCAAACATTGGGTTTTCCCAATTTTCTATGTTTTAGGGTATGTTTACCCTTTACCTGATAGCTTATTTCTAGTATTGAACATAGATGACTACTTAAAGCAGGTTAAAAGTAAAGCAGAATGCGCCTGGAGGCGCATTCTGCTTTACTTTCAGCCTGCTTTAAGCTATCATGTGCTTGAATATAAAAACTATTCCCAATAATATATATTCATGACTGTTTAAATTGGAACTATTTTCTTCAGCGGGGGAATTTATCATATTCGCTAAAAGGCGCTTCTATGGGGTATAACCAGTGAAGACTACGAATACGATTGATCAATTGTCTTTCAGTATATGAAAGACAAATATTTGACTGAAGTTTAGAAAACAGCGTGACTTTGTCCAATTTTTCAGTACGTTTCAAGCGTGCTTTCATACATTTGTGAAACAGTTTCCAAAAACAATTCCGTCTGCTCTGGTTTCAAACTGTTTGCCACTCCGATTTTAATAAATAATTTATGTTTTCAAAACTCCATTAATTTCTTCGTTTCGTTAAATTGTGGTTGCGTTTAGTTTCGTTCAAACGGAAAAGGTTAATTATTATCCTGCTGTGATATCGTCTGCTATGAAATTGTCGTCTGTCAAATTTCTTATCTTTAGATTTAAACATTTTTAAATGTAAAAAGCTTAAAGACGAATGTCGAACAGTTTTGATCTAGATCAGACACCGCGTAACGCGGCGTCTGATCTGGATCAGAACTGTTTGGAAAAACATTGAAGTCTCGACCAGCAGGCAAAGTGTTAACTTCTTTTGCAAGCTTTTGAGAAAAAGGCATATTTATATGGTAAAAGCTAGCAGGCCCCCACTCTCCAACTGAAATAATTTACAGGGGATAGTAACCTCAGGATAGGAGTAAAACATCACTTAAACTAAACAACTAATTGAACAGAATTAAAGTTGATATATATATCAAATTACTTATGGTTGGGTGTTGACAATGGAGGGGGCATTTTTTATGGGGATCCAAATTTGATCTGACTTCGGTACCTATCTCGGGCCAATATCACTCTCTGGCCCAGAATTGTCGCCCATGCAATACTCTCTATAAATATATATCCAACTGATATTGAGTTCCTTTTTCAGAGACCAGACCATGGGAAGGTACATGGAATTTATGCCTATATAGTATATACCATTCAGAGATGTCAACAAGCTACAGTGTAACCGATGCTACAATTCCAAAAGACTAGCAGCTATCAGTTTTAATGACAATATTATGCCAAACTGTTTGGTTTTGTTTTAAAAAAACACTCTGGATAATCCAGACTGGATTAGTGTGATTATATCAACCGTACATTGTACTACATTAAACTATTTGAAAATATCTTGTTTGAATTTTATCTATCTATGCATCCCTTTCATCCATTACTTCAATACAACTAATCATTCTGCAAAATTAGCAATAATCTGATTGTCTGAGGGAACAAAAATTGAACTTGTACAAAAAGTTCAGGCAGTATTGCTGTGAAATTGACTAACGGTTCCAATCACTGTGACAGAAAAACGGAAAATTTAATTCATATATCTTTTTATTAGCAGTAAGAGTCTCTGCTTTACTGTTTTCCTGCTTTAGGTCTACCATAGTTACCTGTATTTAAAATGGAAAATGCTGTGTTAATTATAATTTATTTTTTTGTACTTCATGAAACTGTCTGTTTAGCAGATTGACCTTAGTTTATTGAGATTTCAAGACAAATGGTTGCTTAAAACTGTAGAACATTTTATTAAGTAGAAGTATAAATAAAATATGTATGGGATAATAGGTAAAGCAATCATCTGCTTAACCCTTTACTCCATAATCTGTTATGGTTTTGAAGATAAGTGACATCTTATAGCTGGTTGAAAGTAAAGCAGTCTGCTTTAAACTACCATCTGCTAAAATATAGAAAATATTCCTAATTATACATATACATGGCTGCCTAAATTAAAACTATTTTGTTCATTGGAAAAATAAATTAAATACATAAAAATGTGTGTCTATGGAGTAATGGGTTAAATATGCTAAACCCCTTTCTTCCATAAATACTCCCTTTAACACATTTAATTTTAATCCTATACTAAAGGAACATTCATCTTTACATTCAGCATGCTTTAAGCAACCATTTGTCTTCAATATGAAAACAATATGTGGAGTAAGAGGTTAATATAGGTGATGGGTAGTTAGAGGAAGGCTGAATTGGAGCAGAAATATCCTGTAGAAGATTTTCCACTTTAATTTCAGCCTATACAAAGTTGAAACAGTTTAGATCCAAATCAGAGGGAACTCATTGAGACCTAATGCCACATATATACTTCATTAAAGGTGTACTGGTGAAGAGTACATTTGTCCTATACAGCGTAGACCAAGATCAGAGGGCCTTCAGATTGCAGACTTCACTCAATCACTGTTTATCATGTTGCCATAAATTGCGATTGAAACATTGTGCCACATATTTACATCATTATAATAAACAAACAGTGTACATGTAAAGAGTACACTTGTCCTATAAAAGCAGTGTAGACCCAGATCATATTACTCCTCTGAACAGTCAGGGTATTCACCTTTTGTCATGTTGCAATAAATTTTAAGCAAACAAACTAATTGATTACACGGGTGCCTCATTGGTTTTTAATCAATTTATTTATCAATGTCTCAGTTTAAAAGTATGATCTAACAATAATACACATTAGATATATTTTTTTCTTATTTAAAGTGTGAAAAATCAAATTTATATAAATAAGCTTAACTTTTGACAGTTTACACAAAAAAATGCAGACCCTGTCCTGTGAACAGTGGGACCCCTCTGATCTGGGTCTGCACTGTTTGCATATGAAAATTGTACACTTCACAAGTACCATGTTTGTAAAGGATAGGCTACATATTGGTGCTAGTGCTAAATGAGCTGAGCCCAATACCAACATACTCATTAAAAGAGTCATTATAGTATGGTACATATAGTGAGGTGTGTAGAGCGGGGGACTACAGTAGCTGTACATGCGTGTGTATGTGTAGAGCGGGAGACTGGACAGGGGCATATAGAGTAAGCGACGTGCACTATAGTATAAATGCATACTACTGATACTATACATGATAAAACCAGACTAGGTCTAGACATGATTGTTTAGCAAACAGTGTAGATCATATTGATTAGAGAGTCGGTGTCGTTTGTCAGGTCTCGGTATTGATTCAAGAATTCAGTCGATATCAAACTTACTTTTCGAGGATCCACTTCCATAACAAACCCTCTGTTTGTTTAATTGTTACGCCGTCGGTCAATCTCCCTGGGTAAGTTGTTATTTTCCCGACTTTTTCCTCCATCTATCGGTAAAACGGCTTGCTGTCATGTTTGAGGTTGTTTTTTGCGTTTATTTACACAGCGACGTATCACGTGATAAATACTCTACCGGAAGTTTGAAATTTTTAGACTGATTCACGTACTTAAGGGCGCAAGTCTTTTAAAGATCTTAGCTTGCGCCCCAAACGTACGCTCTTTTGATAAAACGGATTTACGCCCTAGTCGCAAGCCTCGACGTACGCTAAGATCTTTACTAAGATAAAACCTGTTGATAAAACGGCACCCTGATGTTACTCCGAGACAATCAGCGTCTGATCTAGATTTAAAACTATTTGACATCTTCGAGGTATGTTATGACAGAAAATGCAAATATATCACCTCTGAGAATTGTTGCAGGTCACATTTTGCAGACGACAAATACATGGTGTACTGAAGGTTAAAAAAATATGTGATTAAAACTTACCTGTCCCCTGAGTTGGCTGAGCTCGTCCGCCATTTTGTCATTATTTGTCATCTCGTGTGTTAGCATTCTTATCTTAGACGTGAGCTCCTCCGTTAGTTTGAATTTCTCATTCTTCAGTAACCTTACAGCATTGTCATGTTCTATCTTACTCAACAAAGCCTGAAGTGCTATCCTTTCTTTAGTTTCTATAATACTATGCACCTCTTTTCTCAATGCTGTAACTGCCTGAGTCTCTTTCTTGTTCGCTGATATTTCAACCATCCGGTACTTTTCCCTATTCACAGCCAGCTCTGATCCCAGCGTGGACCGATCACGGTCCCACATTAACATCGCCTCACTGAGAGCTTGCTTTGATTTATCAAGCTCATTTTGTAACGTCACCTTATCGTTATGCAACTGAGTAATATTTGTCATTAAGTTGTCCACGTCTGATTGCAGTCTTTCATTTTCAGTTTCAAGCTCTGATTTTTCACCTTTAACATTTTCATCTAGTTTTTCCTTCATTTCTGCTATTAACGATTCACTCTCCTTTCGTTTCTTTGTGGTTTCGTGCATTTCCTCCTCTAAGAAATGCATTTCTTCATTTTTCTCTTCTATAAATGTCTGTAGCTTTCTAAGTTCAGTGTCTTTGTCCCTGACTTTCTCCTCCTTGACTCTGAGTTGCTCACTTTGCTCTTTCAGATTTTTCTCTCGTTGAGAAATCTGATCAAATAGTTGCTGCATATCTTCCTCTCTCTGTCTTATGATGTCTTCTTGTTCTTGAATAATTTCGTCCTTTCGAACAATTTGAGCTGAAGTACATAGTAGAATAAAGCATTTACGTGATTGGAAGAATATTAAAATGGTATTTAAATGACTATTTGTGATTGAGAAAAAGTTTATGTACTCTTAGATTTCGGTAATTTTACAAATACAATACACGTAAGTTTCAACCCATGTGTTCCTATCGTTTCATAAATGGGACATATATTATACAAACAGTGCAGACTCAGACCAGGCACCGAAAATGCGGCGTCTGATCTGAGTCTGGACTGCTCGCCTAAAGAAATGTTTGCCACAAATAAAATGAAAATTAAATTTTGGATCAGAAACACCTTGTATGAAAATATGGTTATACATGTACATGTACATACTTTCTTAACAGAACATACAACTTTCTAAACAAAGTGTTAATGCAGGATAAACGTAAAACAGAAGACTCTTATACAATCTTTCAGATGAATGTGTATGATGTATCTGGTAAAACGTTGGTATTTAAACGTTTTAGTGACTAATAATGCGTTACATGTACAGTGGAGAAAACGTTATTCTTTCCCAATAAACGCGTTTACGCTAAAACTATTATTTGCACTGCAAACAGTTTGGAGCCAGATCAGACGCCGGGTAACCCGGCGTCTGTCCAGGCTCCAAACTGTTCGCCACCAAAATAAACATGAATTATCAGAATTGTCAAAAAGTTGTACTTTTCTACGTTTTAGTGTTTTGCTTTTGCGTACGTTTGCGTTTAAACGGGAAAGAATAAAAGATTCTCCACTGTACCTGTTCTGTCTTTCAGATTAGTGTCCCTTTCTTTCAGGAAAATGTCCTTCATTCTGTCCTCCTCTCTTAGTTTGTTCAGCTGGTCCTCCACCTTCTTGCAGTCCTGAAACTTCTGCTTCAGTTTCTGCTCTATTAGATGCTTCTCCTTCTCTGTCGCAGCATTCTTGGAAATCCATATTGCGTTGATCTGTTTAAAAAATATATGTACAGTGGAGAAGACATTATTCTTTCCAGTTTAAAAGCAAACAAAACGCAAACACATAGCAATAAAATATAGAAAATATAAAGTTTCAGAATTTCTTATTAATCATTTTAACTGAGTGTCAATCAGTCTGAAGCCTTATCACACGCCTTGTTACCCGGTGTCTGAGCTGGATCCAAACTGTTTGCAATTGACAAAGTTTTTAGCTTATCCACTGTATAATATAATTTTTATCACATGACAAGAGTGAAGACATATTTCGAATAGTTCAAGACGGTGACGTCAAAACGCCTTTATAAATAGTGACGTTATAGTGACGTCATCAAATTGATCTCACACACGTTGGAGACAATGGTATTTGTGATCGTTGTTCGTTATAGAAAACAGGGGTAGTTATGTGAGAATTTGGCATTTGCAGTATATTTCAAAATGACAACAGCGCATGATCTGATCAGACGACTCCTGCAGGATAGATAAATTGTTCTCCTCACAGGTGCACTGTTTTGTAAATTATAAGAATACTTTTCATTGCACGTATTAACCCTTTCCACAATAGAAGCGCCTTTCAGCATGTGATTTATTCCTCCGCTGAAGGAAATAGTTCCAATTTAATCAGGCATGATGATATAGTATAGGGAAATATTTCAATATTCTAGCACATGGAAGCTTAAAGCAGGGCTGAAAGTAAAGCAGAATGCGCCTTAGGGCGCATTCTGCTTTACTTTCAACCTGCTTTAAGTGGTCATCTATCTTCAATACTAGAAATATGCTATCAGGTAAAGGGTTAAGTGACGAGTACATGTATACGCGTCGCTGGGATTGAATATTGCCGCTAGAGTTGAACGTGTTGCAGATGTTAGAGTGTATTAACTGCTTACCTCCTCGATTTTGCCCTCTAGATCGTCAGCTTTGTCCTTAAACAAGTACAACTCCTCACAAAGCTGGTCCTTCACTGACTGGAGCTCCGAGCAGGTTTTACAGAACGGTTCCTAGGAATGAAATATGGTAATTAACAATTGTGTTACTTGAATCAAATCATTTAATGGTGTTGAAGCTCTCAGACATGTGGATGTTTGACTATTTCCCCCAATAACTTTGATTTAACAAGACAGGCATTATTTTTTCCAATGAACAAAATAGTAACTGTTCCACTTTGATCATCATGATATGTGTATATCCCAGCAGATGGTAGCCTAAAAAGGTTAAAAGTAAAGTACAATGCACATAAAAAGTGCATTCTGCTTTACATATACATGTATCATAAACCTGTGTTAATGGGTATTCTGTCTTCAAAACTATTGACATGTTAAACTGAAAAAGAATAATGTTTTTCTCTCCGCACGTATACATTAACAAGATAACTTCAGACAACAATGATCTATCGTTTTTCTTTACTTACCAGTTTGTCTTTGGCATCTTCATACTCATCTGATGATGAAGAGACCTACAACAGAAATGGAAACATGAAGTTATTACAGTGGAGAAGACGTTATTCTTTCCCGTTTAAACGTAAACGAAACTCAAACTCATTGCAAAATAAAATGTATTAAATTACAACGTTTTGACATTGCTCACAACTTATTTCAAAGTAGCAAACTGTTTGGAGTGCTCTGATCTGGCTCCAAACTGTTTGAAAAGGAACTAATAGGAAGCATCAAGTTGTTAAGATTGTTTGTTGGCGGTTTTCAAAACACTTTTAATCATTTTCAACTTTAATCATAAAATACCATAACAAGAATAGAAAGAATGAAGAAGACATTAATTTTCCAAACGAACGCGTATGTGCGAAGCTGCTAATTTCCATTGGATTTGGAATAATTATTGCGATTACAAAGAGTTTGGAGCCAGATCATAGGCCGAATTACCCGACGTCTGATTATTTTTCAAACTGTTTGCCACTCCGTTAGAATTAAATGGTCAATATTTCCATGTAGATGTTATTGTCTTTATTTTATTTTATTATTTTTTCGCGTTTAAATTATTTTAAAACGGGAAATAAAACCTTTTCTCCATTGTTGTTTTCGCTGCAGTATACCTAGTTTTAGATACTCTCCTGAGACCATAGTTTAAACATACTTTAAGTCTAATGAACTCATTATTTCGGAAGAGGATTTGCATAAACCACTTCACAAAATATGCAGCTAATACAGACAGGAATGCACTAAGTACTACAGAGGATAAGATGATGTTCTTTCTCAATAAACGATTTTGTGATAATTTACATTTTTATTTCCATTGCAAACAGTTTGGTGCCTGATCAGACGCCGGGTTACCCGGCGTCTGATCTGGCACCAAACTGTTTGCCACTTGACTAAAAATAAGTCGTAAGTATTATATTGCACTATGTTTAGTTTCAATTTTAAAGGGAAAGAATAACGTTTTCTCTATTGTGCTGATAAATCACTTCTGGCTTAGCCTAGTGCAGAAAGTACGTCTTTAGAGGCTCTTATATCGTCTGTCTAAAATAATGCATACTAATAGCTTTAACCCAATTATACTTAGACGTATATAGAACGATACAGTGCATAAAGATCGTCATTCTTTCCCAATTAAATGAATTAGAACGCAAACGCTATTCAGTAAAGGTTAGAGAAGACAATTGGTTTTAATATATTGACCATTTATTTTATTCTACTCTTAGTTGCAAACAGTTTGCAATGGCAATATTTGATTTAGCAAAATCGCGTCTATTGAGAATAGATAACGTCGGTTTAACTGTAATTGCACGGAATGTTGAATCAGCGGAACTTAGAACAGATCGAACTTGAATTGAAAATCTCCTATGAAATCTATCTGTGGAACTGTATCATGTATTTTTGAAGGCGTTTCGGGTGGGGCATAATTCTTTCTCCAATAAACGCACGTTTATTTCATGGCGTTTGTGTTTAGTTTCTTTTGGACGGGAACCAATGACGGCGTCTCGGATACAGTGAAGAAAACATTATTATTTCCCGTTTAAACGCAAACGAAACGCAAACGCAAAACACTAAACTGTTGAAATTGGCATCTGTTTTAAATTTCCAACTATCTATTTTAATATGAGTAGCAAACAGTTTAGAGTTCGAAACTGTTTGCACTGGAAATAATAATTTTAGCCGAAACGCGTTTATTGGGAAAGAATAACGTCTTCCCCACTGTGCATGTACATGTACAACACATAAAGTGGAGAACAATGTTATTATTTCCTGTTTAAACGCAACGCTTTGCAATTAAATGTACAAATTATCAATGATTTAGAATTTTCATCTTTGAATATTATTTGAGTGACAAACAGTTTGGAACCTGGTCAGATGCCGGTTTACACTCTGATCTGGCTCCAAATTGTTTTCAGTGGGTATAACTGTTTTGACGTAAACGCATTTATTGGGAAAGAATAACGTGTATCTCTATTGTAAAACCATCTACCTTTTCTATTTTTCTTGGTGTCACAGGAGAGGTGTTCTTTTCAGACTCAACTTTCTTCAGTTTTTCTGTCAAGTTGCGAATTTGGTCGTTTGCTATCTTGGCATGTCGCTGACTTTCCTGCAGCTGAAAGGATAAACATTAGACAATAGTTATTTATGCTGAGGTCAATATGTGTTTTACGAATATTAACTGAGGACGCAGTCCGAGGTCAATATCTTTTTTACAGAGTCCAAGGTTATAAAGCTTTTCAGTTGAGTCTAAGGTCGTTCTCAAGCATTTGAATGGTCAGATTTGAGCCTAGGCTCAAATCTGTACAATCAAATGCTTGAGAACACACTCAGACTCAGCTCAAACGCTTTATAACCTTGGACTCTCGTCCGTAAAAGCACATATTGACCAAAACAAAATTAATACAAATACTCATTATAGTATATTCCTTTATCAAACGCTCTCATATGATTTATCCAACTTTTAAAAATATGATAAAAATACATGTAAGATGACATTTTCTTTCATATTGTTGAAATACTCCTTCCAAATTCTCGCAAATTATCGTTTACGACGTTTAGACGATTTAGCTGCCATTTTATTTGTTTAGACAGTATCTGTTTTATTTACCCGTTATCTGTTAGTATTTGTGACACAGTTACATGTACAGCTCTCCCTCTATACAACGATACCCAATGGGACACACAAAAAGGTGCGTTGTTCAGAGAGAGTCGTTATAGGGAGGAAAATTTATTTACCATTGCAAACAGATTGAATCCAACGCGGCGTCTGATCTGGATTCAAGCTGTTTGTCACTCGTCATTATGTTTTTTTCTATACAAATGTCCAATATGTTAATTTGAGAAAAACAGCAGACGACAATTTTAAACAGAAGATATTGCATGAAAACTTAAGATATAATTGTCTTGTTTGGGGATCAGCGACAAGGGTCGTTGTAAGGAGGTATTCGTTGTTGGGAGGGCGGTTGTAGGAAGGGAACACAATGTATATAAATACACAGCTTAGTATTGTATTTGTTTAGACCGACCTCTGACTGAAGTATTTCCTTCTCCCGCAGGTGTAGTTTGGTGTCGTCAGACATGGCGCTAGAAATGACGTCACTACTGTTGATTTCCAGCTTCTTTTCCAGGGAGGAAACCTTCTTTCGTTCTTCAGCCAAAAGCGTCTCTAAAGAACGAATTCGCTTCTTGAACTGTTCCTATAAATATAACACAAAATTATAATACATGTATTATCATTGCGATCAAATACCGTATGCATAAGGCACATATTGAAATCTAGTATCTATATTTGCATTTTCAAAGATGTCACTACTCAGGGTCTATGATTTCCCGTACATGTAAATCAGATTAACAGTGTAGCATCTGAAACAAATCATTGAAATTTGGTCCGTACTGTTTCGATATATACATATGCACTTACTATATTAAGCTAATATTGAAACAAAACCAGTGGTGAAGTTGTTATTCTGTCTCGTTTTAAACGCAAACGAAACACAGACGCATTGCACTAAAATGTAGAAAATGTCAAAATTGAGATGTCTAACGATTTATTACATGTATAACCTGAATGACAAGCTATTTGGAGTTTATCAGACGTCTGATCTGGCTCCAAACTGTTTGAAATGGACGTACATGTAGTTGTTTAAGCATGAACGCTTTTATTGGGAAGGAATTACGTTTTCTCCACTGTATGTATACTAATACTTTTGACATTTCTCCTGCCGACACTATTGAAATGGTAGTTTGTGTGACATTCCAATTGTCAACCCGAGAAACAAAATGTCACTCAGAGGCGAAGCCGAATGTGAAATACTTGTTTTCGAGGGTTGACAATTTGAATGTCACGCGAACTATCATCTAATAGTTATTTTATTACACAGGGCTTATCAATCCTGGCTTTAGAATCGTCTTATTCGCGTTTTATTAAATCAGATGCACAGCGCTCTTAATTATATAGAAAGAAAATCAAGAAACATTAGAGTTACTTGCCTCTATGTGGCATTCCAAAGAATGTCATATAGCAAAAGAATGTCTCATAGCTCAGACATCAATATCATATAGTGACAGAGATCAAGAAACATTAAAGTTATTTGCCCTTATATGACATTCCAATGAATGTCGAATAGCAGAAGAATATCGCATAGGTCAGACAGCAACATCATAGAGTGACAGAGAAGTTTTTGAATGGATGTAACAAATATGCGAAATGTTACATTTTGGTCAATGGGAAATAAGATGCCTTTTCTGAATCATGTGTAGCCCTAGATCAGACAACTCCGGACGGAACTGTCTGATCAGAGGCTGCACTGTTTTAGTATGATATATCTGACATAAAATCTACTGTTTTTCCATAGGAAGAGATTCCTTAATTTGATATCTAAGTTACAATTCAGATGATAGTTGTTCATAGTGGGCGGAGTTTTAAACATCAATATTCAGTAAAAGAAGCAGTTGGTAGTTTGCAAATGTAATTCAGAAATATCATGTACAACGGAGACATTGCTATGTTTAACCGTTAAAACGAATTTAAAGGCAAATGCAATCTTATTAAATGGAGAAAATATGTAAACATTTTGAAAAGTATTGTAATCTATTTTTGTGTGCATGAAGCACACTGTTCGGAGCCTGATCAGACACCGGGTTACCTGGCGTCTGATCTGGCTCCACACTGGTTGCAATGGATATAATAGTTGTAGCGTACACTTGTTGATAGGGAGAATATCGTCTTATTCCCTGTATGTTTTTTCTACATAACTTTTGTGCTACCTGAAGATATAGTACTAAAGAGAAAACGTTATTATTTCCCAATAAACGCGTTTACTCTAAAACTGTCATTTCTAGTGCAAACAGTGTGGAGCCTGATCAGACGCCGGGTAACCCGGCGTACCAGGCTCCAAACTGCTTGCTACTCAGATTAAATTATATGGTAGGACATTTGAAAAAGATGCCATTTTCCGTTTGCGTTTAATCGGGGTAGAATAACGTTTTCTCCTCTGTACATGTACCATAGTCCAGAGATTTACAGGCTCATCCAATTGACGTCCTGGTAAACAAAATATGTAGATCTAACTAAAACTAAAACCATTTCGTGTTAAAGTATTGCTTTCCTGCTTGAGTTTTTTAATTAAACGATATTTATTTAAGTAGACTACATACTACATGTATTGAAAATCGGTTAAATGTTTGTTTACCAGAAAGTTTTCCATATGCACGAAACAACTTGACGTACAGTGGAGAATCTGTTATTCTTTCCCGTTTAAACGCAAACGTACGCGAACGCAAAACACTAAAACGTAGAAAAGTGCAACTTTTGGGCAAATTCTGAAAATTCATGTTCAGCTTGGTGGCAAACAGTTTGGAGCCTGATCAGACGCCGGGTTACCCGGCGTCTGATCTGGCTCCAAACTGTTTGCATTGCAAATAATAGTTTTAGCGTAAACGCGTTTATTGGGAAAGAATAACAGATTCTCCACTGTATTTACGCCAAAGTTATAATTATTTTCGAACATGCCAACTGCATGGCATTTCTGATTTCGATGTCAAAGGGATCTTCTCGCTCGTATCTTAGATAACTGTGATAGGTGTACGTGTCATTCTATGAAGTAGCCGAAAAGTTTCATACAATTCTGTTAGAGAGTGATGTTCAATGATATAGGCTTTTTGATGTCTTGGAGCTTAAATTCTTAATGATTCAGTGTAAAGTAAGGACAAGAGGCTCTTATAAGATCTTTTTGCATTATATTTAGCTTTTTCTTAGCCGCTACGAATTATCTTGCAAAAGTACTATTTATATAAACATTCGTTGCATGACCCTGCAAATAAACATGTACATGTATAACATTTTGCAGTGTCTAGTTTAGGTTTACACTGGTTGTCAATGCGCTTTTACCGTGGTTTTAAAATAGAAAGAACTAAACTTAATAGTTTCAATATTTATCGAAACGGTTGTTTCAATATCTTATGTCGTGACTTCTCATTAGAACCGTCATGAAGATACGATTCTTTTAAGGCCTTTCGCTACCAGAAGTCGGTCTTGCGGGCGAGCGGATATGCGTCTGGACGACACAGACTTTTTTCGTACGTGTTTATACTAGAACATTTATATTAAGGAAATGTTGATATAAATTAGTATAATCCTTCATAGCGCAGTTAGTATAGTGGTTGACTATAGTGGTTGACTAGCAATCCAAAGGTCATAGGTTCGAGACCCATCCGATCCAAATATTTTTTTTAGTGTCCGATTTATTGACTTGTCAATCCATAACGCAGTAATCAAGAGACATGTTATGTTTAGTCTTCGTTGATTAGTACTAGTGATGTTTACGGTCCAAGTATATGTCCACTTACAAATGTACCTGTACGTTTTAGTTTAATGACTTACAAGTCAATTAAATCGGTAAACATGTAAACGATTTGATCGAACTATAAAGCCACACCTTGAAGCTTATCAATACGCTAACCTTTTCAAGATCGATATTGCCCATTATAATTATATTCAAACAATATAATAAACCTTGTATGCAAGTCCATGAATAAATTATAATGCATTTTAATGACGAAGTTTGAATTCTAAGGTAGGTAACTGTATCTAAACAACAAATATCCCACATTTTAATAAGAAAATATGTTATTACAACAAATCCTGACTGTAATATTTTCTAATTTTTTCAGACTGACTAGTTCATCAACCATATATTTGAATAAAATGAAAACAAATATACATTGAATGAGTCAGTTTTTTGTAATTCAATTTTTTAGCATTTTGCAAAATTTAAATAGCTGATAACATCTTTCTGAACACCTTTATTCAAAATGTTTTTAGCTTTTCTTGTAATGAATGTTGTGGACTACTTATTGGGCGAGAATTATAGTCATTAGCTTTATTCATTTTTAAGAAAAATAAAATCATCAAAATTCTAGGTTTTTGTCAGAAAAAAGACCTTAAAGACAAACCACACGATAAATTTTGCCTATATTTACACACATTGTTTCTTAGGCTATTATCATTCTTCATGACAATTTTCATAACAATCGTATGGAAACTACGCGCATATGCGAAGTACCTTAAACAATAATGAGTTATCACAATGTAAGGTTCGTAGGATATATGTAGATACAGGTTTTAGAATGTGAAAATACCTTCGTTATCTAGGTCTATATTTAGTGTTCAAGACGCCAATTATTCATGAATCAAGTACAGTCAATCTTGATCACTAACTAGACAGTCCGTTGGAAATATGATTACAATGCATATCGTTTCTGTAGGATCTCTCTGCATTATTCTTACAAAACTACGTAGTTGACATCTATATTTTACAGTTACAGTGGAGGTGATGTTATGAGTTCCCAATACACGCGTTTATGCTTAAACAATAATTTCAAATGCAAAAAGTCATGTTTGCGTTTGCCTTCCGTTTGCGGTTAAACGGGAAAAAATAACGTCTTCTCCGATGTACCCACGGTATTTCACTGACTGATTGTTAATATAATACTGACGTATTGTTTCTCTTTTCAAGGCAAAGTACCTACCTCCCAAAGGGTGGCGCCCCTGTCAGCCGGAGATCCTTCGAAAACATCGTCACTGCCGTCGGAGATCTCGCCGAGAGGAGTCGTTTTATCCGAAGAGTCGGTGGACTCGTTCTCGTGAATTTCCGCGAGAACTCGTTCAAGTTCGGATTCGGCCGCCTCCGCACGCTGCTGGACGATTTCCAAAAGGTTGTTTAGGATCTGAAAATAGAATAGAAAAGATCCATGAGAAATTAACCGATATATTTTCACATGATTAAACCTAGATTTGGACATGTCTAAAAGCAGACGTAGTGTGAAGAAATAGCAACCATTTATCTGAAAGAAAACGTAGTTATGATTCAGAATAGCATCTAATGTTTCAATTTTGACTTGTTTATCAAAAAGAATTGGCAAGGTGTTGTACTTTATCAGATGGCAGGCATCAATGCACATTTAAACCTGAAAAAAACAAAAACGGATTCTTTATAAAAAAAAATGAAAGACATGAGCATTATGTGATATGGATGGGAGCTTAAGGATGTCGGCCTGTCTTTTTGAGCATTATGAAATTTCCGAAAAATTTTACGAACTCATTTTCCGAAAAATGTTAAGAACTCATTTTTGGTGAATGCAAACAGTCATAAAATACTATTTTCCCGGGAAAAAAATTAGATTTTTCGTTCCGGAAGGGACTTTTTAAGTTTTATGTCCTATTCGTGGTTTACATAATAATAATAATAATAATAATAATTCTTTATTCAATCAGTAACTTGAATTAACAAATTCCTCGTTACTCTTAACATATTAACATACACGTTAACATATTTACAGATGGCCAAAGTGGCCAAACAAACATGCATATAATAATAATAATAATAATAAAAAAAAAGTATTTCAAATGATAGTAGATTTATTTTCGAAAATTTAGAATTTGAGGTTGAACTGCTATTTTCATGAAAAAAAAAAGATATTAAATGATCATTTTTGGTAAATGATTAGATAATAAAACACTGACTCGTATACAAATCAATCAAGGTAGTTCAGTGCAGCTTTCCTCATATCAAAAGCTTCATAGATATACCTTGATAGATTTAGTAAGGTTTTGGAACTATTTGATTTCATCAACTCTACATACTTATAAGCACTTGGGTTTTGGTAAAAATAACGTTTTAGATATTTTTTTCTTAAGTCAGTATACAGAGTACATACTAAAACAAAATGAAACTCGTCTTCTATGTCATGCTTGTAACAAAACACACAATACCTTTCCTCTCTTTCAGTTCTACCTGCACCGTAACGCCCGGATTCAATTCTTAAATTATGGGATGATAATCTCAACTTAGCTAAAATATACATGTACTTCTTTGGTAAAACAGTAAGATAATGTTCGTGTTCAAAAGTTTCTTTGAAAAATTTGTATGTATATAAAACGTTAGACTCTTGGATAGAAGCACACCAAGACTGTTTAAATACGTCCACTACTCTGGCTTTAAAAACAACATGAAACTTATTTAAATCCACCGTATATTGATTCAGCCAAACATAGGAAAAACCATAATCATCTAAAAGTTTTTTAACATCACTTAACCAGTTGGTTTTACCCTTGTTAAGATCATCACCCATTTCACTCAACAATGTTTGAAGAATAATATTTTCACTTAGAACAAGTTTGCACCAGTACTTAATTACTCTGCTATACCTATTGATATACAATGGAAACCTACCTAACTCACCGTAAATACACATGTTACGTGTAGAAGCTCTAACACCTAATAATCTCTTACAAAATTTTAAATGCAGATTCTCCAATTGTTTACTTTTTGTGCAGCCCCACACTTCACATGAGTAATTCAAGATGGATCCTACGAAGGCATCGAAAAGCTGACAAAAAGTCTTTGGTATAAAGCAATACTTTTTAACGTTTACAACCAATGTATTAAGGGCTTTTAATCCCTTACCTGTTAATGTACTTATATAACTGTTAAATGTGCCAGTATAACTAAAAACAACGCCTAAATAAGTAAAATCATCTACAATTTCTATTGTTTGACCTTTATATTTCCAAACATATTCCATCGGTACTCTGCCCCTATTTCTGAAAACCATTATCTTTGTTTTCTTCACATTGACCTCTAACCCCCATCTGTCACAATACCTTTCCAAATTATCTAAACTATTCTGCAATTCGCTTGGATCAGACCCCAATATCACCATATCATCCGCAAATAAAAGCAAAATAAGGTTTATTTGATCAAGAGTCAGTCCGCTACTTATTCTGTCTGAAAGAAACAGCTCAAGGTCATTAAGATAAAGAGCAAACATTATCGGTGATATTACCTCCCCTTGCTTTAAACCAATCGCACATTCGTAGAAGGATGAATAATCATCACAATGCTTAATACACATTTTAACTATTGAATACATTTCTTTAATGATCCGTAACATTTTACCCTTAATACCTACCCTAAACAATTTCAGCCAAAGACCATGGTGATACACACTGTCAAATGCCTTTTTCAAATCAACAAAGGCGCAAAATAATTTCCCCTTATTACGCAATATTTTTTGAATTGTTGCATTCAACACAAATATAGCGTCTGTTGTTGAGCGGCCCTTTCTAAACCCAAATTGGGCGTCTGTCAGAATATCATTGTTTTCAGCCCAAGATGAAATGCGATTGTTTAAAACGCCTGTGAAAATCTTTGAGAAACAGCTCACCAACGAAATGCCCCTGTAGTTATTAACGTTACTTTTATCACCCTTCTTAAATAACGGTACAATAATACCCTCACACCATTTCTCTGGGAAAACACCCGATTCAAATATACAATTAAATATGTCAACTAAATGAGCAGACAGAATATCAAAAGATTCCAAAAAATACTCGTTAATAAGTTGATCACCGGCATATGCCTTGTTCCTTTTCAATTTTCTAACAACAGCTTCAATTTCAGATTGTGTAATCGGAGAATCAAGCTCCTCAAAAGACACATTTTGTGAATCAAAATCATTATTCACAAAGAAATCTTCTGAATCACTATCATGTGGATTTGGCAACTCATCATTTAGTTTTGAAAAGTATTCAAAAAATTCATCTAGCGATATGTCCCGTGCACTGCTTTCATCATTTCGCTTACTAAAATGCCGCCAAAAGTCCCTCGGCTTTCTATGTCTCAATCTTTCGACCTCTGTCATTTTATTAAGCTCAAAACGTCTTTTCTTTTTTTTAATCAAGTTCTTGTATATCTTTTTCTTATCCAACATTGATATTCTGTTTGCATCATTCTTACATTTATCAAAAACATGCAAATACTGTTGATAAATACGCTTAGCTTCTAAACATTCACTATCAAACCAGTCTGCCTTTTTAATAAAGGACTTTATATAACTATTCGATCGAGATTTATACATGCGTTTTAAAAACAATGGACTAGCTACTTCATTTAATATCTGTGTAAAGTCATTAATGCCTTTATTAACACTCTCTTTGCCATTTAACACCATGTCATCAGTAATTCTATTTAATACAGGTAACTGTGCAATAAGTCGACGCCTAAAGTCGTCTTTCAAATCCGGGTCCCATTTAACAAAATTAAACACATTTCCCTTTCCAACACATTCATTGTTTAGCGCCGTATTACACCTTAACCCAAAACACACAGGCGCATGGTCAGACCATTCATTAAATTTACCTATTTCAAAATTACACAAGATACCGAAATCACTATTCCGTAACAATAAGTAATCAATAACACTGCTACCGTTTATGCTAGTATAAGTGTAATCACCTATCGAATTATCTTTAAACAGCCTGCCATTCGCAAGCCTAAAGCCGCTAGACTTGCATAAGTCTAACAACTTTAGCCCGTGCGAATTGCAACCTTTATCCATGGAAACACGAGATAACGGTACATCAGGGGTATAGTCATCATAATCAATAATATCAGAGTTGGAATCGCAAACAATGTAGTCAGGTCGAGATCCATTGCCAACACGTGCATTCCAGTCACCACACAGCAGTACACTACCTGCGGACTCGTAACAGTTAATGTCATTCTGTATAAGTTGAAACAAATCAATGTCATGTACATCATAAGCTGGTGAATTCTCAACCCAAATATAAATTCCTGCTAAATAAACATCATTTTCAAAATTAAAAAACTGCTTATCTAATTTCAACCATATCACCGTGTCCAAATGGTTTTTAGCAACTGTAACACCTTTAACCAATGATTCTTTTATGAAAACAACTGTACCGCCACTACAACGTCTCGCCCGTCGATTCTGAAACTGTCTAGGAAAATTGAAACTCTTGTAACCTTTAATGTTAATCTTTGACGATTTGTTTGCCCATGTCTCAAAAAGAAATATAATATCATACTGCTCTAATACACGTAGTAAGTCACAATCGCTCAACTTATCACTGCCTAGCCCATGAATGTTCCATGACAAAACTTTCAGCTCAGCCCCTACGCATCCCTAACTGTTCATTCCCTGATCACGCACTGGCCTTCCATCAATATATAGAGTATCATAACTCAGCCATGCTGATTTTCCCTGCCTTCGAGCTTCTTTGAGTTTTGGTAGTAAGCTCTTCCGTCTCTGTGCGATTTCAGGTGGGTACTGCTCGTACATGGAGTAGTTGGTACCGGCTAGTTTCCTTCCCTGGTTACGTACGGTCTCGCGATCTTTGAACAGCGAAAATTTTGCGACGATTTTTCTAGGATTTCTTGTAGCATTCAGTTTTTGACCAACCCTATGTACACGCTCAAATTTGATCTCATTAATGACATCCTGTGCAAGTTTTAGTTTGGCGTGCATGAAATCACGCACCAACTGTTCCGTTTGGACCGGTGTCTCGCGCTCCTCTTCTTCAATATTCGCAAACATAAGGTTATTACGCATGGATTGCGACTGTAGGTATAATAAATTGTTTTGCATATGCATCTTGTCTTTATGCAGCTGCGCAAGTTGGTCCTACACAGCATACACCGTTTTCATAGGTAGGTTGCATTTTGTTACATCCGATTTCATTTCAATTTCTCAGAATATAAGCATGAAATTTTCATGGAAGTACAGTTTTAGTATAAATTATAGATAATTCAAAAGATCAAATGATATTTTTTTGAAAAAAAATTTTTTTGGTAAAAATACACCAAAAAGTGAAAAAATGAGAAAAAATGGATTTTTTCAATAAAACGATCTATATCTTTTTTAAAAGACCCGGGACCCTGTGTTTTTATTTGCTATTTTACTAAAACTTTTTGTTTGGAAGGCTAAAATCAACAAATAAAAAATTTGTTAATTAGTTTGCTACAATTTGTAGGGCAATTTTCACTGTGCCTTATTCTACCATTATAAAAAAGTGGGTGGGGTAAATTTTACTCCTTTTCGGTGAAATCAAACATTTTTATTTTGAATCTTGACAAAACATTATTTTCAGAGTTTATTCTTACTATGGTAATATAAATTAGGATACTTTTTGTACAAATAGTTTGTTTAAATAAAGATTGAAAAACCGTAGTACAAAAAAGTAGGAGTTTTTGTGAAGTTTCAATTTTAGGGGGGTAGCCCTGAAAAATCTCAAATTGTGAAAAAGAAAGGTCCGGTACCCCCACTTTTTTCACCAGTTTTGTCATAGAAACTAATTTTACTGTCTGTATGCAAAGTTTGAAGAATTTGGTAATTACTTTCCAAAGGTGCACCTACCCCCTTAATGCAGTACAACGGTAATCCAGAAAGCTCATTACAATACGAGTACAGTGGAGAATCTGTTATTCTTTCCCGTTTAAACGCAAACGTACGCAAACGCAAAGCACTAAAACGTAGAAAAGAACAACTTTTGGACAATTCTGATATTTCATGTTTATCATGGTGGCAAACAGTTTGAAGCCTGATCAGACGCCGGGTTACCCGGCGTCTGATCTGGCTCCAAACTGTTTGCACTGCAAATAATAGTTTTAGCGTAAACGCGTTTATTGGGAAAGAATAACAGATTCTCCACTGTATATACATCATGTACTTCTGTGTTGTACATACATTTTTCGCTGACGTATATAGCAATAGAGTACGCTTTTAAATCATAGTTCCACTGGAGAAAACAATACCACAGTACACATGAATATGCATCATCAGTAAAAGTGTGTCTATATCCTGGCAGACGGTAGTTTTACCCGTTTGTGCCAAGCGTCCTCTAAAAGGGACTTAGGCAAACAGTGTAGACCCTGACCAGACGCCGCATGATACGACGTCTGATCAGAGTCTACACTGTTTGTTGATAGGGTTTTCAATATAAAACAAAGTAAAAATGAAATTTGGACCAGGCGCCCCTTACATAAAAAATGGACTAATCCAATATATAAACATGGAAGAATCCACTTGGCGCAAAAGTATACCAGTATTCGGCGTTTGACCAGGCTTCAAACTGCTTGCCATTCCCATTAAAAAACATTAGTTTAGTTGCGTTTTATTGGAAAAGAATAATGTCTTCTCCTTTGTCTGTCCTTCTGATAATAGTTTGTAACCAGATTTAACAGGCTGCTACTTAGATTACACTGTGGGTTTTTTTGCCATTTGTTTTGCTTCGTTTATACGGGATAAATATCTGTTCCATGTCAACTCCTTCGCACACAGACGTGTTTTATTAGTGTTTCTGTGGTGCATGTAACTGCAACGTAAGCCATTCTTTCATTAGTGTCAACATGCTTATAGTAACAAGATGCACTGTGGGTAGTTCGTTATTAGTTTCAGTTTTAACTCAAAACTGTTTGCATTGGGAAATAATAGCGTAGTCTCCACTGTATACGTGCCGTACTGTTTTACATTTGTCAGATATCAGTTATATCAGCAATATGTTTCCTAAACTAGTTTTAAAATGCCATTTATAACGAGACTGGTGCAAATAAATTGGATGCCTTTCCATGTAATCTGCAAGTACACATTATAGATATATCAAGTAAATGTGTCTATTATTTCAAGTGAATAGTTTCTGTTAGATAAAGGGAAATTGTATAGAGTTGTATCTTGTTATTTCTTACTGCTTAATAGAACGGGAAAGAATACTCCTAATAGATGCGTTTATGCTATAAACTTTATTGTAATTTGAAAACAGTCTAGTACAAGATCAGACGCATGACAACTCGGACTCTCCAAACTGTGATTAAATCAACAGTACAGTGGAGAATCTGTTATTCTTTCCCAATAAACGCGTTTACGCTAAAACTATTATTTGCAGTGCAAACAGTTTGGAGCCAGATCAGACGCCGGGTAACCCGGCGTGTGGTCAGGCTCCAAGCTGTTTGCCACCAAGATAAACATGAAATATCAGAATTGTCCAAAAGTTGTTCTTTTCTACGTTTTAGTGCTTTGCGTTTGCGTACGTTTGCGTTTAAACGGGAAAGAATAACAGATTCTCCACTGTACCATTATCTACATTGCATTGCCATGCGTCCGTGGCAAGTTTCCTGTAAACGGGAAAGAATAATAACCCGTTTACCCGGAATTTGACCAGGCTCCAATAAATTTATTGTAAAGTGGAACTGTTTTCCTTACTGGGAGAATCAACGAAAGACACAGAAAGGCGTATCCATGGAGGAATAGTTTAAGCTGCGATACGTGTTGAAGAGTAGTTACATTGTATCATATTTTTGAGTAGCTCAGTAAAGAAAACGCTTTTACGCTAAACTGCTAAATGTATTTCCAGTGCAAACAGTTTGGAGCCTGATCAGACTCCGGATAACCCGTCGTCTGATCAGTCTCCAAACTGTTTACTACTCAGATTAAAGTAGTAGGACATTTGTTTAATAAAAACAATTTGTACAGTTTAGTGTTTTGCGTTTGCGTTTCGTTTGCATTTAAACGGGAAGTAGTAACGTTTCCTCTACTGTAGCTTCACTAAGGTTTGACAGTGCATCAAAGTGTAAAAGTGCCAAAGGTACACAAGACAGAACACCTAACACAACGTGCGGCATTCGAAAATAACTAGAACGTAGTGAGCTATAAATCTTTGATCCTTCCCTTGATCAAAGCAGGGTTTCACAGGTAAACATCTATCAAAACATATCCATAGGAGCACATACAGTAGAAAAAACGTTACTTTTTCCCGTTCAAACGCAAACGAAACGCAAATCACTAAACTGTAATACATGGCATCTTTTTTAAATGTCCTACTATCTATTTTAACTAATCTGAGTGGTAAACCGTTTGGAGACTGGTCAGACGCCGGGTAACCCGGCGTCTGACCAGGCTCCAAACTGTTTGCACTGGAAATAATAGTATAAGCGTAAATGCGTTTATTGGGAAAGAAAAACGTTTTCTCCACTGTAAACCTTGGGTTTATTCAGTGTTTATTTTAGACCAAGTGGTTTAACAGTTATGGCAGGCGTGGCTTCACAGGCATTTACCACATGTTTGGATCCAGATAAGACACGGTAAACATTTCGCATCTGATCAGGGTCTAAATCTGTTTGAAAACTCGTATAAAGGCATCATCTTATGAAATAGATATTATTTCCTTTGTAAATATGGATGATGTATTTACAAGTTTTAAGGAGGGTATATTTACATGTATAACATGATCAAGATAAACTTATAAGAAATATGGTTACGTGGTACATGTACATGGATGCTGTGATAGGTTTGTACTGACACGTGTTACATGTACACAATACATTAAGGTAGTACACCCCTTAATCCTTTCATGCTCAAATTATTCGGGAGATGTTTATCCCATCACCGCTTTCGTGTCGTCTGCTTTAGTATTGCTGTCTGCAAGACACGTTTCAAAGTTAGACTCAATGTTGTATGACTTAAAACATATTGATACGAGTGTCAAACAGTTTGGATCCCGATCAGACGCCGCGTTACGCGGCGTCTGATCCGGGCACAAACTGTTCGCAAACGCGCTTTAAGACGTCATTGAGAGTGAAAGGGTTAAATGTTTAATTGTGTTTTCTGATTGATTGAAACAAGCTTAATTCCCAACATCCCAACAATAGCGTTATGTCCCAAAACTAGCTGACCGTCGCAAACATTTTGGAAACAAATTAGATGCCGTGTTGATCAAAACTGTTTGCAAACGCTACAGTAGAGAACACTTTTAATCTTTTCCCGATAAGCGCGTTTATGTGAAAACTATTATTTCTTTTGCAAACAGTTTGGATCCAGGTTACACGAAGGGTAACACGGCATCTGACCAGGATCGAAAATGGTTTGCTTCCTAGTCAAACAATACTCTGTAGAGTTTTCAAAATGTTTAAATTTTCATTGTATAATTGCATCTACATGTGCCCTGAATAGCAATAAAATAATAAAAGTTCGGGTGTTTTCTTGTTTCAGAAATATAAAATAAAGTGAAACCGATTTTATAACCTGTCTACATTAATGGTACATGTATATGTGAAAATTTATTTGAATGGAATTTTAACAAAGACAGGGCAATAGATATTGCTAAAGTATCTAGGGAGTTTGTGCCAAGGCACATGCATTTGCAAACAGTTGGATCAAGCTCAGACAACGAATTACTCGGCGTTTGATCAGGATCCGAATTGTTAGACATTGATACTGACATAATTGTTTCAAAATTTAACTTCAAGAAATTCAACAGACATTGTTTTGGCAGCGGAAGGGCAACAGTTGAAATATTTCATTCTTTCCCAAATCATTTATGCCAAACATAGTATGTCAATTACTACAGTTCACGTCTTATCAGTCTCCACACTGTTTTACTCGTACACTCCAACTTCAAACATAAATCGTTAGGATTTTATAAAGCAAAATGTTTTTATTGGACTGTATTTGCATTTAGTTTCGTTTTTAAAAACGGGAAAGAATAACACCTATCACCTCTGTACGATTGAAATACCACATGAGTTCAGTAGTTTGCTCTCCAAGCTGTTGTTGGTGCTCGTTAGTGAAACTTCACCACCATAGCGGTTAACTTCTAGGGATCAAAGAACTTAGACAACATACAGTAGAGAAGACGTCATTTTATCCCGTTTTTTAACAAATGTAAGCGTAAAAGCAAAGTAATTAGATTTATAAATTGAGAAAATGTCAACATGTTGACATATTTTACAATTTATTTTGGTCTGCATAGTAAACAGTTTGGAGCCAGATCAGACGCCGGGATACCCGGTGTCTGATCTGGCTCCAAACTGTTTGTAGTCACTGTGGATATAATAGTTTTTAACGTAAACGCGTTAATATGGAGATGATCAACCTCTTCGCATCTGTGTTTTACAGTAATAGAGTTCCTGACAGCGGTGACGGATAGAGAGCCTGTCAGCGGCCATGACCCTTCCCTTGTAGAGGAACCGCCTGCTTATAAATTAATTAGCGTTTGGTTTCATTTCTCAAGTTTAAATATAAGGCTTTTTTGATTGAAAGAAACGTCAGCATAAATGACAAAAGACTATATTCTTATCAGAGGCCGAGTAACCCGGTGTCTGATCTTGACACACCCTCTTTGCAAATGCAACCGCCATCACAGTGTGCAGATACATGAACCAATGTAATGACTACGGAAACATGCCTGAGTGTCCATCAACATATTTCCGCAACACACGTGCCAATCATTCTCAGTCAATTAACAACAACGTAATGGGGAAAACGAGATATTTACCATTTTAACCTATTTATTTATTTATGAATATGCCTTTTTACGGCTTTAATTTATTCCTTCACTAAGAAAAATGTCCCACTTGATACAGTCCTGAATATGCACTATCAGAAATATTTTCTATAACATGGCCGAGGGTAGCTACAATGTAGCAGGCTCACAGTAAAGCAGAATGCTCCTAATGTACATTTCAAAACAATGCCAAACTCGTTTTAAAAAACAATTTGAGGCAAAAAAAAGAACAAATCTCCTAAACAAAGTAGCTGTTAAATGCAGGAAAACTCATATAGGAGCTTTGCGACTAAACTTTGCATGTACTACTTTAAACAAAGAATGTCCTACAATAATCTTTGAATTGGCAGTTTTCGGCAAATTTAGCCCTATAACCTTTCCCTTATTGTGTAGAAAAATGTGCGTCATATCGTCAGTGTCAAGCCATTTCATTAACATAGTGAGCTCTAGCGATAGGTACATCCGTCTTTCACAAATAGTGTTCACGTAAAGTGTCTGCATCGTTTGTTTTCAATATACGACAGAAAACAGCCCTGAAATGCCTGAATTGTCCAGGATTAATTACAGAGATGAATGAGTCAATGTCCAATTTCTGAGGGCGATATTCTGTGATGAGTTGGGCGGCATTTGCACGTTAACACATTTAACCCTGGCCTTTCAAACGAACAATTCCAATTCTAAATCAAGTCTAGTTAAGTTTCGACTACTGAATGTTGTTAGATTAAAATATATTTCCAAAGAACAAACAGTTCAGAGCCCCAAGGAATATCTAGCGTACGCTCAAAAACACACTTTTTCAAAAGTACGCATATACGCGACCCCTTTGATCCAGGGATAAAGCAAACCTGTAACTTCCAGCCAGAAAAAGAAACAGCTGACCTAAGTGAAAACTTCCATTGTTATGAGTAAGCTGATGTAGAGTTAATAAAGAGCACGTGGTGTATAGGATATTGTTAATTACAGAATTAAGTGAGGAGCAATTTAGAATCAAATGACAATGTGAGTGTTGTAGGTGCCATCTTGCAAACAGACAAAACGATACATGTCCACGACCTTCCGATATATGATGGTACAGCGGAGATGTTACAAGTATTCATCCCCTTTAACCATTTCACTCTCAATGACACTTTACAAGCGCGTAAGCAAACAGTTTGTAGCCTGATCAGACGCCTCGTATTGCGGCGTCTGATCAGGATTCAAACTGATTGACACTTGTTGTGACATGTCTTCAGTCATAATGCCTTATTTTATAACTTTGAAACGACATTGCAGACAACAGAATTGAAGAAGACAATGTAACGGTGAATGGGCTAAAAGCTCACGAAAAAAATGGCAGTGAACGGATTAAGCCATACCATACGAAAACGCAAGGCAAGTCTATGCAGATAATGACAACTTTTTTTAAGAAATATATATTGCTATTTTAGTGACAAACAGTTCTGGTCTTAACTGTCTCAGCGGAAATACTTCTCTCTGCACAAACGCATTTATTGGGAAGGTATAATGTATTCTCGACGGTGATATGTAAGAATATTATAATTCAAAAGCATGTGCATACTTGACTTTATGCCAGTTTATAGTCCTTTCAACGCCTTGGTGGTATTAATGTTGATCAACGATAAAATAAAGGGTAAATAGTATCGCGTTTAACATGATTTATGAGCTTAGATAACAGTTTAAAATCAAGTCCTTCATTAACCTGTACAAACTATGAACACTGGATTTGTCGTCAGCAACAGTAATTACAAAGAGTGTTTTTATCTGCATTTTCTGTAAGAACTCGTATCAACAGGGCACTAAAAGGTTTCCAACCAGATGAGACGCCGAGTTACAACGCGTCTCATTTGAATCCGAACAGTTCTCAAGAATTTGCCGTAATCCTCCTATAAGCTATACGCGTATATTGGCACATTTTGAAAGCAGTGTATAGTATACCAAGATCAGACAGCTCTTGAAGGAGCTGTCTGAGCAGGGTCTATAAAATCTGCCCAATATGAGTCTACACTCTTTTCTGGAGAAAAGTTTACTTATTTTGAGAGTCAATATAATATTTCAAGTAGTAGATCTACATGTAGATCTACACAGCGCTCCCTCTCTACAACGACATTAATTGGGAGACACAAAATATGTGCGTTGTCCGAAGGGAGTCGTTGTAGGGAGAGAATACGAATTACATTTGCAAACAGCCTGAATCTAGATTCAAGCTGTTTGCCACTCATTATTATAGGGGTTTTCTGTCAAAATGTCTTACATGTAAATTTGAGAAAGCCAACAGGCGTCAATTTTAAGTAGACTATTGTTCAGCCTAGAAAATGTTGGAAATAATTATATTGTTTTGGGAACAGCGGCAATGGTCGTTGTAAGGAGCGAATCGTTGTTTTGAGGGACGTTGTAGAGAGGGAGCGCTGCATATTCATAGTGGCTGGAGTTCTATAGTATTCAGCATGATAATGGTTAAGTGTTCAGAAGGTCAAACAGCTGATAAGATTGAATCTGATGACTAAAGTATTGCTTTTATAATCAGTTTAACCCTTGCCCTGCCATTATGACGTCATAGTATATCATGGCTGGTCTACCACATGCGCTTCCATAGGCGTGCAAAAATATTCTCTGCTTTTAAATCTAAAATTTAGAACGTAGTCAATTTGATTTAAAAATGTTTATATGAGTGGCAAACAGTTTGGAACCAGATCAGACGTCGCGATACGCGACGTCTGATCTGGGTTCAAACTATTTGCATAATTTATGTTTTGTCAAGTTTAGCATAAGAAGGGGTACCTTTTAAGCTATTCAGTTTTCAGTACAATCTCTGCATGAAAAAATCGTCGACCAATTTTTGGTCGAAAGTATTCCTTTGCTTCGCAAGAATTATTGCCAGTCAGAAATGTCCGAAGTGCTCCGAATTTAAAGTTTCCGTTATCAGTCAGATTTACAGGTTTTGTACATGTACATGTAGCCCCTCAGCAAGAACCAATTAACCCATGCACTGTGATGGTGCTGTCTTCTTAAAACTTGCCATACGGATTATTTTTACATTTCTCAGATTAAGACGTTACACATTCTTATGAAAAACATGAATAAGAATTTCACACAGTTTGGACCCTGATCTGACGCCGATTTACTCGGCGTCTGATCTGGATCAAATCTGGTTGTATATATGTTATATTAGTCAAAGCTGGCAGCAAGGGGTTAATATTGATAAACATCTCAACAACTAAAGCACGGAATCGCTGGCAAGTGGCAAAGATACTACATGTAACTCCTCACCACAGTGCTTAGATGTTTAACTTATTTACAGTGGAGAAAACGTTATTCCTTCCAGATAAACGCGTTTACGCTAAAGTTATTGTTTCCATTGCAAACAGTTTGGAGCCAGATCAGACGCCGGGTAACCCGGCGTCTGATCAGGCTCCAAACTGTTTGCTACTCAGATTAATATAGATAGTTGGAAAATTTTATTAAAAAAAGCCATTTTCAACAGTAAAGTGTGTTGCGTTTGCGTTTCGTTTGCGTTTAAACGGGAAAGAGAAACGTTTTCTCCACTGTACATCTACATGTACCCCTGAAGCTTCAAACAGACAATTCCAATTTCCAGTCAAGTTTTAATCAGCTTTAGCTATCTAGGGTTGTTTTAACAACATGTTTGCAAAATAATAAACAATATATGCAAACGCCCTCTGATCGGGGTCTACTCTGTTGGCATAGAACACGTGTACTCTTCGCTCTTGTATACTATTCATTAGTGATCATGCAACACTAAGGTTCAATGGGTGAACGTACCTTTAAAGATTAATTAAGATAAGACTTAAAGAGTTATCGCCTGTTTAACCCCCTCTTCTATCTAGACATGTTACACCAACAGGTTAATCTAGATAAGACCCCCCATGCCCTCAACAACATCGCAAAACAACATGTACAGAGGAGAGTAAACTATTCTTACCCAATAAAGGCGTTTATGCAAAACGCCTTATGTCTATTGCGAACAGTGTGGAGCCAGATCAGACGCCGGATAACCCGGCGTCTGATGATACTCTGAACCGTGTTCAGATCTGTTACCGATGCCATTCAAATATACATATATCACCAGGAAACAAATACAAAACCGCTGTCATTTATATTTATTGTATTATGTTTGCGTTTAGGTTTTGCTTGACCTGGAAATACAGAGGAGAAAACGTTATTCTTTCCCGTTTAAACGCCAACGAAACGCCAACACAAAACACTTAACTGTAGAAAATGGCATCTTTTTTAAATGTCCTACTATCTTTTTAATATGAGTAGCAAACAGTTTGCACTGGAAATAATAGTTTTAGCGTTAACGAATTTATTGGGAAAGAATACTTTTTTCTCCACTGTACATGTAATAATGTACATGTAACGCAGTGCAGAACTAAATATGTTGTGGTACATGTAATGCACTCACTTTGATACGGAAAACAGTACATGTACTTGACCTTCGATAGAGTTGTTTTCGAGTTACATGTAGCATGTTCAAATTAACTTGCGTCGATTTATTTCCAAATGTAAATTAGACTGCATACAGCACATTTTCTGTGGTTGATCAGTCCATTATGCATGGCTATTGCGCTGAACTCTCGCTATTTTTCATTGTAGAGAGAAAATGATGATCTAATGCCACTGCAATGTGTGTCCAAACATAAAAACAAACGATAAATTTGATCATGAAAGGGCTAAGACTTAAATCATTCGATCACGGAGGCTACAATGCAAATCGAACCCCAATAATTATAATTCGCTTAGGTCGAACGTACCCTGTACTGTAAAGTTAAAACGTTCTAAATACGTTTTAAATCAAAATATTGGTACAGTCGACTTAAGCGCGATTGGGTTATTGATATTTAACATACGAAATATGGATAATTTCGATAAGATCGATTTCGAAGTATGGAGTATCGACTATATACAAATATATTTCTGTGTGAACACACTTATATTGCAATATGATGAAATGTTATTCTAACACACTTTGCGCACGCCCCTATATAAACAAAGAACGAACGTTTCAGTGTTTGAATTTCAATAAAACACTCACGCGCTAAATCGTTCTAATGTGACGTCATATGGCTTCGAAAATGCGTACGCCAAAACATGTAGCGCCGTTGCTTCGGTGCAAATTAAAATAAAATTATGTGTTAGAATCGAAATCATAATTCATACCAGTGTTTTATCTAACAATCGAACAAGGGTTGTCGTTGAGATGCATGTTATTAAACCACTCGGCATAAAGGCCTCGTGATTAAATTACTACGTATCTCAACTCCTACCAGTGTTCGATTGCACGATAAAACACTGGTATGAATTTATTATTTCTGAAATAAAGATTATATCTTGTACAGTGGAGAAAACGTTATGCTTTCCCAATAAACGCGGTTACGCTAAAACTATTATTTCCATTGCAAACAGTTTGGAGCCAGATCAGAGGCCGGCCGCTCAGATTTAAGCAGAAAGTTGGAAATTGTAAAAAGGTGCATTTTCTACAGTTTAGTGTTTTGCGTTTGCGTTTCGTTTGCGTTTAAACGGGAAATAATAACGTTTTCTCCACTGTATAAGCTACCACGCGTTTTTCTGGCGTGGAACCTGATACGCAAAGTTATATAACAGCACCGTTCAATCTCATCAATCTCAGCCCCCAATTAAGAAGCTATTATTGACAGATGTTTACAGTTTTTATATGGACGTATTCAAACAGCCTTAAGTGTTTTCTTTCAGCATTTCTAAGTGGAACAGAATCAAACAAACAGCTTCACAGTTCATACTAATATCATGGAGTGATTGGTACACAAATGATTTCGCACTACAAGAGATGGCAACCTTTACACTGTTCAGTGCGACTTAACTAATATTTTCAAACTGTTTGGATCAAGATACAAACTTGAGCAACTTCCTGTCATAAAACCCAACTAAGGCTATATCAAAACGGTATGTTGCGCAACACAGCCTTCCCGTTGGAATTTCTCTCTTTTTCTCCCTAATCGCTAATTAGACATGTACATCATGTCATACAGTATATCTCCAAATACTAGATAAGGGAATTTTTTTTATCTAGGCATACATGTAGCCATAAATAGGGTATATGAAACCCAGTATACTCTTTTTCATACCTTTCGGGGATTTTTTTTCATTCGTATAAATGATCGGTCTCGATAATAACAAAGGTATGCCGATTGAAACGCATTTATAAACGGAAACACCGCTTATAAACGCAAAATCCACTTATAAACGCTCAAACGCGTTTATCGTTTAGTTTGCGTACCGTTTGCGCACGCGTAAGGTTAAACGGGAAACAGTTTCTCCTATGAACGTGCCAAACCCTGCCATGATATTTTAATGTATAGACGACAACCGTTATATCAATTATTCTTTGATAATGTATATAATTAACATGTATTTTAATACGTTAAGCATTCTATGATGAACGTTTTATTGTTTATAGTAATTTATAAGCGTACGTTAAGTTGCATGAAATCATGTTTTTAACTCTACTTAATTGTCATATTTTAAAATTTACACTGTCTCTCATAACTCATATTTGAGTGGTTCTGTACATTTTACTTATTCATTTTTGTATATTTTATCATGTATAGACGTGAGACATAAATAAAGTATATGTCTGTCCGTCCGTCCGTCCGCCTGTCTGTCTGTCTGTATTCCATCAGCCAGAGCAATGAAAACAAATCTGGAGCCCGTTTCATAAAACTTCGTATTTATTTATTTATTATACCAGATTTATATAGCGCTCTTTTCACACAGGGGTTGTGCGTTCAAAAGCGCTTCACATGAAGTTACACAAATGTACCTACAAACAAGAAAAGACAAAATAACTACAATATGATCTAAAATAAACATGAATAGATATATAAAAGACAGCCCCCAAAATGGCGATCACATTACTCCCATCAATCAGCAATGAAGCAACCGGCTTCTGATTGTCTACCGATAGAAACAATAGTAGAGCGCCCAAATGCAGACCGCCAGGAAAAGACAAATAACTACAATTATACAATAATAAACGTACAAAAGACAGCCCCCAAAATGGCGATCACGTTACCCCATCAATCAAGAGCAACGAAGCAAATGGCTTCTTTATGCGGACTGATAGAAATAACAGTAGAGCGCCCAATGAAGGCCACTAAACATACAGAAGACAGCCCCCAAAACGGCGATTGCACTACCTCAACAATCGAGAGCAACGAAGCAAATGGCTTCTTTATGCCGACTGATAGAAATAATAGCAGAACGCCCAATGCAGGCCGCCCAATGTAACATAACTAGGAAAAATAGCATGCGACAATAACTAAAATTTCTATAAGAGACCGAAAACCAGATAATACTCCAGAAACTCCCATTTGGACCCACAACATCTACAGCAAGAACATATCGCATAGGTAGCAGTGTTCTAATAACAAATATTAAAGTAATGTGTTTTCAGATGCTTTTTGAAAACTGCAATTGAGCTTGCATCTCTAATGTCTGATGGTAGACTGTTCCAGAGCTTTGGGACTGCATGCATGAAACTTCTATCTCCAAACCTCACCAAACGACTCCTCGGTACAACCAGCGATACTGATTTAGTTGCAGACCGCAGCTCTCTTCGAGGTTTATACACGTCAAGCATATTGACAATGTACCTTGGAGAATCATTGCACATGACTTTGTATGTGAGTGTCAGAATTTTGAATTCAATTCTGTGTTGAACTGGAAGCCAGTGAAGATCGTTCAAGACTGGAGTGATGTGATTGTACCGAGGGGTCCTGGTAATGATGCGGGCTGCTGTATTTTGCATACGCTGTAGTTTGCATAATGAGTTTTGGGGAATCCCATACAGCAGTGAGTTGCAGTAGTCAATTTTTGAAGTGACCAGAGAATTGATCAAGGTCTTTGTAGCTTCTGGAGAAAGGTACTGTCTAATATGACCTATCTGCCGCAGCTGTGAGTAGCCAGACCTGCACACAGCGTTAATGTGCTGTGTCATATCCATTTGGGAATCTAATCTAGCACCAAGATTCTTAACACATACTGATGGTTTGATTTTAGAGTTTCCCACTTGTACGTGAAAATCTCCAGGAACGTTAAACTTTTTTGAATGAAACAGTATGACCTCAGTTTTGTCAGTGTTCAGCTTCAACATGTTCTGGTGCATCCATGATACTATGTCTTTTAGACACCCTTCGACTTTTGAAAGGGCTTCTTGTTGACAAGATGTGTCTTTAGGCTTAAATGACAAGTATAACTGTGAATCATCTGCATAGAAGTGATGATCCAGCTGATGATTTCTGCAAATTGAGCCGACAGGTTTTGTGTACAAGATGTAGTTCTTCGGCCCAAGGACTGACCCCTGTGGCACACTATATTTCATTTGAACTGGGGCAGATAATTCGCCATCTACCGCGACTGTTTGGTAACGGTCGGTCAGGTATGAGGTCATCCACTTTAGTGGGTTTCCAATAATGTTGAAGTCTTTTTCAAGGCGATTGAGTAATGTTTCGTACAACAAAATTAATGCTGTCGTAAGTCAGATTATAAAAGTCTCAATTTTTATTTATTTCTCCATGTAATCATGTCTCGTGACATCTCTTTGGAATCGTCTTTTCAAGACGATTCCAAAGAGATGTCGCAAACAGGATTAGAGGAAATCAGAATTTAAATGTATTTTAAAGTTTTGACTTACGCCCGATTTTGTCGTACGAAGTTTTATGAAACGGGACACTGAGGAATAAAATATTTAAGCAGAAGAAAGTGTAGCAGTTGCTCGCAACTTTGTTTATACTTTGCTCGACAGTTGATGTTGATTTTTTAATAGTTTAATTCTTTACGTATACATACAGATTATCAGCAAATATATCATTCACAAGGATCTTAATCAGATGCCGACATGAACACCTTGTTTTGAAATGAAGTACATGTAAATGGTGATTTGGGAGAAAATACTATTACATGTATGACAGGATGAGGGTATTTACAAACGTATTGAAAATCGTAGATTCACTTCCGAGCGACTTGAGCGTTCTGATCTTGGTGTACGGTAAATTAGCAGACGTCAATATGTAAAACCTTGAAACACATTTAAAATACATCTGTAATGTTATCTCTTTAAAAAAAGTGTCCATTATCTCTTTGGAATCAACAAATGCCAATCCTTACATATTTAAAGTGTTCAATAATACAGAATCCTTTACCCCATGACCTGTTTCTACATGTACTTATGAAGACAGATGGCAACTTAAAGCAATTTGACGGTAAAGCAGAATGCGCCTTATGCATATTCTGCTTTGCTTTCATCCTGCATTATGCTACAATCGTCTTTATGATTTTTTTTCTGATGGTGCATATTCATTATATGTACTGCATTTGTTGGAACTATTTTCAACAGTGGAGGAATACGTTAAACTTATGAAAAGGCGTATACATGTATATGGAGTAAAATGTTAAAACGTTATTCTATTACAGAATATTTTAACAAAGATTAACATTCTTCCATACGCTTGTACCTGGAAATAACAGCACGTTTTGTCCACTTAACTCCTTCACTGCCATGACGTCATCAAATTTAAACAATTGTTGTCTGCTTCTATTTAAAAAAATCAGTTTTTTAGGTATTTTGACTTAAGAAGTATTGAAACGAGTGTCAAACAGTTTGGATCCTGATCAGACGCCGCGTTACGCGGCGTCTAATCAGTATCCAAACTGTTTGCAAATAACTACTGTACTCGGGGTAAGGCAGTGAAGGGTTAAACGCCCGAGTTTGAATCCCCTGCCAGCTCTGAGATAGTCATTTCTGGTCTATTTCGTAAATCAACAAGACTATAAAACCTTTGATGAATTACAATAAAACAGATGAAATAATTTATAGGAAACAATTTCGATTCAAGTATTTATCTTTGTTCTTTGATGCTCTCCTGATGTAAGAAATAAGATTGAGAACCAAATGATAAGATACCAATAAAATAGCGACCTTAATACAGGTAACCTATTAATAACTGGACATCTAACTTTTTTACCAGGAAAGAAATACAGTCGTATGCAGTGGAGAAAACCGTTATTATTTCCCATTTAAACTCAAACGAAACGCGAACGCATTGCAATAAAACATAAAAAATAACAACTTTTCGACAATTCTGACTATTCATGATTATCTGAGTGGCAAACAGTTTGGAGCCTGATCAGACGCCGGAAACTGTTTGCAAAAGAAAAATTAGTTTTAGCTTTAACGCATTTATTGGGAAGGAATAACGTTGTCTCCACTGTATCTTAACTTATTGCCCAATAAAAGAACCTTAGTGCGTCATTTCTCAGCGGTGGATTTAAAGTTGGGGAGCCTTAATGTGGTCGAAACAATATTGGTCAATATTGGTACCCAAAGGAGAGCGATCGGCCATTCTCGTCAACTGCCGGGCTGTTCCGAACGATGCTAAGATATGGTTCGGAACAGGACCGCAGTTGACGAAAATGGCCGATCGCTGTAAATGGAGTACCGGAATTGGTGCGATCTCATTGGGGATTATCAACCTTAAAGATTGCCGACAGATGACAGCAAGCTTACTCTGAAACAAGACAAACTTATACAGTGGCGAAAACGTTATTTTCGGAGAAGCGCAAACGAAACCAATGCAATGAAATGCAGAAAATTACATTTGTACATGTATCAAATTTCTATCGATTTATTTTTATTGGGAAAAAATAATATCTTCTCTATTGTAAATATATATGTAGCCACACTCTGTCTTTCTTTCATCTTGTATTACAGTTGTAGTTGCCTCCCTCTGACATTGGAAACAAACGATATTTGATCGCTCGTTATAATTGGAACGAAGTTGAATTTAACAATTTCGACGCTAAATTAACCGTGAATGTTTTACCCTTTCACCGCTATATTGTCATTGCTTCAATATTGTCGTATTTAAAATAAGATTTAGTGCAGTTTGACTTATGAACTATTGAAAGTCCTGAGTCTCAAACAGTTTGGATCCCGAATATAGAATCTGAATGTTTCGGTTCTAATCTGTATCTAAGCTGTTTTCCAAAGTCTAGAAAAAAC
Organism: Gari tellinella; assembly: GCA_922989275.2. Taxonomy (NCBI): domain Eukaryota; kingdom Metazoa; phylum Mollusca; class Bivalvia; order Cardiida; family Psammobiidae; genus Gari; species Gari tellinella. The sequence continues at coordinate 12,587,472 of OV277872.1, forward strand.
TGTAAGGTCTGTTTTCCAGATAATATTAACAGATATAAACGAAATGAAGAATAATTCCATAACATATTTGTGGTAAACAACGTAGATCTTATTATAGTTTGTTTGTTTTACTGTTCCTTGAACATGATACCTTGGTTTACGTCATAAACGCATATCTGGTATAGTCAGGAAGGCAATAATATTCCCTATAAACGCTATTTTCCACTCAGGGTTTAATACACAGTGAAGAATACGTTATTCGTTCCCGTTGAAACGCATACGAAACGGGAAGTGTAGAAAATGACAATTTTTAATGTTGATTTTAACATTGACGGCAAACTGTTTGCAATGGAAATAATAGTTTTAGCGTAAACGCGTTTATTGGGAAAATATAATGTTTTCTCCACTGTATCTTCGAACTTGTTTTTGCTGTTAACCCATTACCCCATAATACGCCTTTTTTAAGGCTCTAATTTATTCCTCCCCTGAAGAAAATAATTACATTTTTTACCATTTTGAATAAGTATGATAATATATATTTTCTATATCCTAGCAGATGGTAGATTAAACAGACTGAAAGTCAAGCAGAATGCGCCTTAAGGCGCATACTACGACTTTACTTTCAACCTCTTTTAAGTGGTCTCAAATTTTCAAAACTAGAAACAAGCTATGGGGTACAATGTAATGGATTAAAGCAGGATGGCATGCAGTTAACCCTTTTAAGCTTTTTAAGCATTTAATTACCCCCCCCCCCCCCCCTACTGAAGGACATAGTTCCATTTAACACATTAACGAAAGTGCAACCTACGAAAAGATTCCTACATGTATATCCAAGCAGGTTGAACGTAAATGAGAATATGCCTTTGTGCGCATTCTGCTTTACTTCCAACCTGTTTGCCTTCAAACCCAGAAACAAGCTATGGGATAAAGGGGTTATGAGGGGATTCCCAGAGGAATCCTTTAAGAACTGAGGAACCCGCTTATTGCTTTCACCGAATATTAATCGGTAACGTGTATTTACAGTGGAGAATACGTTATTCTTTCCCATTTAAACGCAAACGAAACGCAAAACACTTAAACATAGAAAATGTCAATTTTAAAACATTTCTTACAATTCATTTTTATCTGAGTTGCAAACAGCTTGGAGCCTGATCAAACGCCAGTTTACCCGGCGTCTGATCTGGCTCCAAACTGTTTGCAATGGAAATAATAGTTTTAGCGTAAACGCGTTTATTGGGAAAGAAAAACATTTTCTCCACAGTTACATCGACAACGACTAAATTTGAATAGTTAGTACATGTACATGTACATGTACATGAACATGCATCCACGGCTGTTATATAATGTGGTTATCTATAAATCGTATCAGATGACCTACGATAACATACCCTAATAAACTTTACATTTTAAATCTGATCTTTAGCACCTGTTTTACCTATTATCTATTTATAAGCAAACAAAAGCGGCAGATATTCAAATAACCAGCCCCGATTACAACAATCAACTCATAATATCCAGTGGGTGGTGTGTGGTTTTGAACCTGTGGTTTTGGTATTTAAACAACGTGTTTAATATTCAGTTGATAAGATAGTATTCTTTCGCAATAAGCGTATTAATGCCACACAAGTATTTCCCAGGCGATCTCGGCGTCAGATCAGGTTCTATACTGTTTGCTAATCATTCTAAAATCAGTCATTAGAAATAAGAAACAAATGTAATTTTCTGATTCTTGTTGCATCCCGTTTGCGTTTCCTTTGCGTTTAAACGGGAAAGATAAATGTCTTCCCAACTGCGCAGGTAACTAAACTAAACTTACGACTCAAACTATATATGACAAAAACTGATTTAAAGCAAAGTGAAAGAGCGTATGCTGAAAATTATTATGTCCATTGCAAACCGTTTGGAGCCAGATCAGACGCCGGGTGACCCGGCGTATGATCAGGCTTCAAAGTGTTTGCCAACCATGTTTAAATAAATCATAAAACAAATTTCAACATTGACACATTCTACATTTTATTTCAATGTTTGTCCGTTCCGTTCGCATTCAAACGGGAAAGAATAGCATCTGTATATGTTAGGCAGACCTCTTGAAGCTATGATTCTGTATCTTTATTGCCGTTTCTGCACTGGGGTACAAGTACTTACAAAGGAGAAAACGTTATACTTTCCCAATAAACGCGTTGTTGGTAAAAATATTATTTCTAGTGCAAACAGTTTGGAGCCAGATCAATCGCCGGGAAACCCGGCGTCTGATCAGGCTCAAAACTGTTTGCTATTCAGATTTAAAAAGATAGTTGGGATTTTAAAAATAGAAGCCATTTTCAACATTTTAGTAGCTCGCGTTTGCGTTTCGTTTGCGTTTAAACGGGAAAGAATAACGTTTTCTCCACTGTAGTGCTGAATCATACCACTTCTAGTCTTCTACACTGGAGAAGACGTTATCATTTCTCAATAAACGCGTTTACGTTAAAACTATTTCATTAATTATAAACAGTTTGGAGCAAGATCAGACGTTGTGTAGCATGGTGTATCATTACGCTCAAAACTGTTCTCTATTCAGATAAAAATAAATTGTAAGAACTTTCAAACTATTTAATTACATTGCGTTTAAATTATTTTAAATGGGAACCATAAAGTCTTGTTCACTGTAATTATTGTCGCCATTACAGTACTGAACCTTATTAAATTAAATTGATAATCGCAAGCGAATTACCATCGAATTGCCATCGAATCGGGAGCTTCAAAAGGCGAATCTTACTGTTGAATATTTTTACGCGATTTGTCCGAAGCGGTTGTGACAAAAATGGCATCGAAAAAAATTACGATGGCATATTTGCGAATATTTGTGAGATACACAATTCAGGCAAACTTACCCGAGGGTAAAGTTACTATTTTGAATCGCAAGCGAATTGCCATCGAATTGCAAGCGAATTGCCATCGAATTGCATGCGAATCGCAAAAATTGTTAATTTAATGAGGTTCAGTACTGTAAAACAAAGTACTGACGAATAAGTAATCTTGATATGCATTGTTTGCCATCGCTTATTTCAAAAATAAATTACAATTGTACATGGAAATTAACAGTACTCTTTTCCATAAGCCTTACTTATGTTGCGTGTATTGCTCATAAATATTAAAACCTAAAAACTTACCGGCATAATTCAGGAAAGGTTAACGAGTAAAATGGGGTCAGAACACTTTTATTACTCTTATTGCAAAAAGTAAAACCTAAGTTGAGATATCAACAAAAGAATATAAATCTGCCCAATGATAAATACACCAAACATCTGAAGATAGTGAAAATGGATTGCAACGTACAGTGGATAAAACAATATTCTTTCCCGTTTAAACGCAATCGAAACGCAAACGCAAATCGTTAAAATTTAGGAAATTATCATTTTTTGACATTTCCAATTATTTGTTTTAATCTGAATGGCAAACAATTTGGAGCCTGATCAGACGCCGGTTTACCCGGCGTCTGATCTGGCTCCAAATTGTTTGCAGTGAAACACATTTATTGGTAAAGAATAACGTTTTCTCCACTGTAGTAATGAATACAACGGGAATTGTTTTAAATTACATCAGTCCTGCAGTTACATGTAACAGTCGCACATAATTTGATAATTATTTGCGTCTAGAGTAGTCGCTGCTAAATACAGTTTAGATGATCTCATTCCTAACAATTGGCACTCAACTGTACTTAAATAAGATTAACTAGATATTAAAGTATAAACTACTGATACAATGCATATATGTTTCAGATTGTAATGTATTCATAGACCTGAATGAGTTATAGGGGCCTTCATGTTAATGCAGTTTAGAATACATTATAGTTTTCAATGCTAAAGCAATTCATGACCATTGAAAACAATTTTGAGCCAGATCAGTTGAGAGGACGCTAATATCTCCCTTTTTAATGCAAATGCATTCAATAAAAGGAGAACACCTTTTGAAAAGTTTGACATGTTTAATTTTGAGTGGCAAATAGTTTTGATTCTGATCTGACTTCAAACTGTTTGCAATGGAAATGATAGTTTTAGCGTAAACGCGTTTATTGGAAAAGAATAACGTCTTCTCAGCTGTGCATGTACATGTAGTTGTTAAGTGTAAATATCTTAATGGTTTACAGGGTAAGATTCCAGCTACAACATAACATTTTGATTACTGTTTATCTGATTTACTGACATTGATATGGAAACATGGCACATACATGGTCAACAACGAACCACCGGAATAGTTTCTTATCAGTTTGAAAGCGAAGAGTCGTTTTCTTTAATATACTACATGTATTGTTTCTTGATGCGGATAATGCTTACAGGAAAATTGTCCATAGTTACCATAAATTAACCAGCAAACCTCTTTTGCGGCTAGCTTATTCTTTAAACTAAACTAAACTGTTACAATCAATGTTACAAATAGCAGATTGGCAAACCGTTCGGAGCTTGAATGGACGCCGATAAGTCTCCAAATCGTTTGTAAAATGCTAAACAGTGCTGCAGACGTTATTCGTTACGAATAAACGAGTTTACGCTCAAACTACATGTATTATTCCATTTGCAAACAGACAGGCTCCCATTGTTTGCCATTCAGATTTATATAAATTGTTAGAAGTGTCAGACCGTTATCCGTATATACGTTTTATTAAAATGCGTTTGCGTTTCGTTTGCACACAACCATTTCTACAAAACAATTCATGCAATGTATACTTTCAACTGTAACAAACCCATGAACAGCTTAATGTTCGTTCCCCTAAATTACAGGCAGGTGGAACTTTGCATAAACACAGAAACTACATTTAAAACACGTGTACAGTAACTACAGTGGAGAATCTGTTATTCTTTCCCGTTTAAACGCAAACGTACGCAAACGCAAAGCACTAAAACGTAGAAAAGAACAAGTTTTGGACAATTCTGATAATTCTTGTTTATCTTGGTGGCAAACAGTTTGGAGCCTGATCAGACGCCGGGTTACCCGGCGTCTGATCTGGCTCCAAACTGTTTGCACTGCAAATAATAGTTTAAGCGTAAACGCGTTTATTGGGAAAGAATAACAGATTCTCCACTGTAAGACATTGTTCTTTCACAGCAAACGCGTGTATGTTGAAACAATTACATTCACTCAAAACAGTTCGTAGCCTGATCACTAGTCACGTAACCCTGCGTCTTATATTGCTCAAATGCCTTTGCCACTCAGGTAAATATTTAGCTGTCTTGTTTGGAATATTATGGAATTAGGTTTAGTTTTGTTGAAAAGAAAGCATATCATGTTCTCCATTGTATAAACGTAGAAAAGACATTTAAAACATGTGTAAATAAACATAATGCATTTATCTGGGAATCAACATCTCAGAAAGACATCAAAACAAAACCATAGAGGATGAATGGTTTTGACATAGGTAAACATACAACTACTTTGTAGTCATGAAATAAGTGTGCTAAGGCTAATCTAATAAACAATCATTTTAACCCCTTCACTTATATATTACGATGGAGAAGACGTTATTCTTTCCTGATGAACGCATTTATACTAAAACTATTATATCTATTGCAAACAGTTTGGAGCCAGATCAGACGCCGGGTAACCCGGCGTCTGATCAGGCTCCAAACTGTTTGAAACTAAGATTAAAATAGATATTCAAAATTGTCAAAAGGTTGCCCTTTTCTATATTCAGTGCAATGCGTTTGCGTTTCGTTTGCGTTTAAACGGGAATGAATACAGTGTGAAGTCTTCTCCGGTACTCATTTAACCCTGAAACTTCTAATAGACAGTTCCAATTTCCAAATAAATCTAGTCTATATTGACAATCTATTGTTGAGGTTTACAATACATTGAAACATAATAAACAGTACATATTCTGATCCGATGGATCATACAAGTGTTTTCTGCTAAGGTGCGCAGTTTGTTCAAGACATGTAAACTCGTTACTAGTTTTGAATATATATAAAACAAAACCTTCGGAAACTTGTGCCACGTAGCATTTTGTCTTTAAAACAGGTATTCTGGCAACGCTTTTACATAAAAAACGTTCAAGTTTTAAAAGATTATAAAAACGATAACGTTAAACTACTTAACTGTAATATATTAAATAACAATTAAGCCTGAATATATTTACATCGAAACAGACCTGGCGCCACGGAAGCAGTTTTACTAAATCTAGCGAGTGTGTTATTTAAGTAAATGTAGCGATAATTTATGATCAGGTAGAGTTGAGCTTACAGACCCCTGCAGACAATAATATTTTGATTCCCTAAAGTAGGAATCAAGTTGATCATCAAACAGAGTTTTACGAGCTCACTTAAATGTGGTCTGGACAAAACAGAACCCGGTAAAGCTACGGGAGATTATCTACCTTGACCTTTATTGAGCTAAGCGTTGCAAATAAGTTGGATCTATATCAGACATCTGTACAGTAATGTGATGTTCTTATTTTTTGACACTACATAAACGCAATTTTAAACAAGTTGTCGCCTGAGATATATACAAGAGCCGCATGCGGCCCTAAATCGCTCACCTGAGGACTATTGTGTTATATATTACATCATTGCAAAATGAAGTTTGTCATTGCATGTATGTGGACAGTTGCATGAAGAAGTAATTCGGAATATGTTTGTCATTACTACTATTTGAGCAAAAGGGGAAAATATGGCAATGATATAAATAGTGCTAATAAAGGGTCACTTTAACAATATTCATTCAAAATATTATTGAATTCTGACAATGGTTTCAGAGAAGCAATTGTTTTTAAAGAAATTCCATTATAAGTCTATGTAAAACTGATAAGCCCCGGGGCAGGGCCATTTTTGACATTGGGGACATGCTTTGAAAATATTTGGTAGAGAACCATAAGGCAAAGCAAAATATAAAAGATCTGGGCCTTACGGTTTCAGAGAAGAAGATTTTAAAGGTTTTCCTATATAAGTCTATGTAAAACTGATAAGCCACGGGGCGGGTCCATTTTTGACACAGGGGTTAAGATTTGAACAATTTTGGTAGAAGACCATAAGGCAAAGCTAGATGCCAAATTTAAAAGGTCTGGGCCTTACGGTTTTAGAGAAGAAGATTTTTAAAGGTTTTCCTATATAAGTCTATGTAAATTTGATAAGCCCCATGACAGGGCCATTTTTGACCATGGTGTCATGAGTTGAATACTTTTTGTAGAGGACCACAAAGCAAAGCTACATGCCAAATATATAAGGTCTGGGCCTTACGGTTTCAGAGAAGAAGATTTCTAAAGGTTTTCCTATATAAGTCGATGTAAAACTGATGATGTAAGAACGGACTTTGACCACGCCCTCTGGCGGCCATGTTTTTTTGACGGATCACAATTCTTTGAACAATTTTGAAAGTATATTAATTGAGAAACATTTTGGTGAAAACCAAATTGAAATCGGACCAGTCGTTCTTGAGAAGAAGATATTTTTAAGATATTGTGCATGGTTGCCATGGCAACAAGACCGATTGCCCCATCCACCTTTTTAACAATTTTTAAAGCTCACAACTACAGTATGTATTTGACCAAGTTTGGTTAAAATTGGGCAATTGGTTTCAGAGAAGAAGTTGTTTGAAACAAATTATGAACGGACGACACGGACACCGACACCGACGTACGACGGACGGCGACCGATCACAATAGCTCACCTTGAGCACTTTGTGCTCAGGTGAGCTAAAAAGTAAAGCGTAACTTGTAATAAAGACATTTTCTCGCTTTACAATCGTGTACAGTCAAACCTCATTACCAACTTGCCAATCGAACAATGCAATATTCGAGGTGGTTACACTGGATAAAACGTTATTCTTTCCCGTTTAAACGCAAACGAAACACAAACGCAAAACACTAAACTGATGAAAATGGCATCTTTTTTAGATGTCAAACTATTATCTTTATTATTATACCAGATTTATATAGCGCTCTTTTCACACAGGGATTGTGTGTTCAAAAGCGCTTCACATGAAATTACATACATGTACATACAAAGCGAGAAAAAAACAAATAACTACAATTGGATTTAAAATAGACATGATATCTTATGGATTTACATGGTCTAGAAAAAACATACCAAAGACAGCTCCAATAACAGCGAACACAATACCCTTATCAATCAGCAATAAACCAACCGGCTGGGTCTATTTTAATCTGAGTAGTAAACAGTTTGGAGCCCGATCAGACGCCGGTAATAATAGTTTCAGCATAAACTCGTTTATTGGGAAAGAGTTACGTTTGCTCCATTGTAAATGGTTTTTTATTGTACATGTATTTCCCCACCACAGTTGACATATTGTTGCTATAGAACACGTTCTCTTTTTTTTATTTATCAATTCTCAGTTTTCAAATACGGCCTAGTTTCAAAAAAATAAAATCAGCGAACCGTCGTTTATGTTATTACCCAACCAGGGCATTTCTTTATCAATGAATATCTGCATTGCCATTTGTTTCCTGTTTAAGGTAGTGTACCCCTAATAAGTTCGGATCAGTGTCGGAAAAAATCGGTATTCTTGATAGGTCGACCGGTCATTCTCGTGAACAGACGTCCGTCCCGAAACATGCTCGCACCTGTTTCGGTAAGGAACATCTGTTGACTTGAATGTCTACGTAGCGTAGCGACAATGGCCCGATTTCATTAGGGTCGTATTATCCTTAACACAATCAAAAATACTTGTTTAAGTTGTCGAAATGGTAGGAGTTTACGGTATATTTATGATCTACGGTAAATCTTCTACATCTGTCAGATATGTTATGTATTGTCTGTAGACGGGTTTTTTCTCTCTTTCTACCAACTTTTTGCATGTTGTCGGTGGAACTATGAAGCCGTTTCAAAACGTTTGTATCGTCTTTAGAAGCAGTGTTAAGCGGTGTCTCTTCAGGGTTGAAACACTGTTGGAAACTGGCATCCAGTTTGGAAAAAAACTTTGAAAAATCTAAATCTATAAGAGCAGCAGGCAATAATTTTTGCAGACAGAAAAATGTCCCGGCATGTAAAACGTTAATTCGAAATGATTAACAGAACATCAAACAACAAGTATTTTAATACCGCGTATATTTATTATATAGGCGTGGCGAATTTAACGAGTGGAAAACAATATAAAAACCTTATAAAAGTAATACATGTATTTGATTTGATTTGATTCAAGCTACGGTTAAACATGTGTTAAGCATTGTAACCCTTTCATGATCAATTTTATGGTGCGATTTTTATCCCTTCACCGCCATATTGTCGTCTGCTTCAATATTGTTCAATCATAAATTTAGTTTCCATTCTGAGGAAGGCACACCAATGGTGTGCCGAAACTGTCATGTAAGTTAAAAACTTAATGGATATGCGAATGTAAACTAAATTTATCATTGAATAATACAGTGGAGAATCTGTTATTCTTTCCCGTTTAAACGCAAACGTACGCAAACGCAAAACACTAAAACGTAGAAAAGAACAACTTTTGGACAATTCTGATATTTCATGTTTATCATGGTGGCAAACGGTTTGGAGCCTGATCAGACGCCGGGTTACCCGGCGTCTGATCTGGCTCCAAACTGTTTGCACTGCAAATAATAGTTTTAGCGTAAACGCGTTTATTGGAAAAGAATAACAGATTCTCCACTGTATGCTATCCTGATGAATTTCTTTCGTGAACTTCAATATTGTTGTCTGCAATATCGTTTCAAAGTTATATTTAAGGTAGTATAACTGATGTAATTTCAAAACAAGTGGCAAACAGTTTTGTTGCTGATCAGACAACGCGTCGCAAATGCGCTTTATGACGTCATTGAGAGTGAAAGTGTTACATGTAAGGAAATGCATATATCTACAGAATGTTGATTGCCCTGTGGTCGAACGGTTATAGCATATTTTGCTTATATTTTAGGGTATATTTTGGTTTCCATTTTCTGCCCGAGTACGAAATGTCGAGCCTAATTGGAAAACGGGTTACTCGGCGTCTGACCTGTTTCTAATATGTCTACAACGGACAAACTAGTGTTTAAAATAAACGCGTTTATTTTTAAAACACAACGTTTTCTTCGTTGTAAAGAAATAGTAAAAAAATATTAGCATAGTTACCTACTTTTGTAGTTTTCAGATTCCTGCTAGATTCCTACGTAACACATCACCATCCCTTGCTCACGCTGTGTGTTTATATGATACAGTTAGTATTGTACAGGTATAAACTACAGTAAAAATATGTTATTCTTTCCCAATAAACATGTTTACGCGAAAAATATTATTTTATATCCATTGCAAACAGTTAGGAGCCAGATCAGACGCCGGGTAACCGGGCGTCTGATCAGGCTCCAAACTGTTTGTCACTCAGATTAAAATCAATTGTCAGAATTATCGAACAATTATCATATCCTAAATTTTATTGCAATGCGTTTGCGCATCGTTTGCGTTTAAACGGAACAGAATAACACCTTCTCAGTGGAAGGTACAGTGGAAAAAGTTATTCTTTTCCGTTTAAACGCAAACGCAAAACACTAAACTGTAGAAGATGGTATCGTTTTCAAATGTCCAACTATCTATTTTAATCTGAGTAGCAAACAGTTTGGAGTCTGATCAGACTCCGGGTTACCCGGCGTCTGATCTGGCTCCAAACTGTTTGCAATTGAAATAATAGTTTTAGCGTAAACGCGTTTATTGGGAAAGAATAACGTGTTCTCTACTGTATAAACTATCAATGAGAATCACAGGCCAACATGCTTATACTCCACGGTGCCAGGTAAAAACGGTGCAAAGTTCTGGCAGTAGTATAAGTGTTCTAAACATTAATTGAGATGTTTACATCCCGCCGGCTTCAGTTACAAACACAGAACACAATTGCCTGTGTATATATTGACTGAATAACACTAGTTTATGTCAGCTTTAGTTATGTATTTTCAGTTAATTTTGCGTGTTCCCAACTAATGATTTCCCTTTTCATATGTATTTAAAACGTGTATAGTATTGTTAATGCTGACCACGTCAGTGGTCCTTATACATTTATCAATCATATTTATTTTCTTTTTCTACGTTTTCAAAGAGGCTCTGCTAATATGGGAAACTAACGTTTTGTCGTTTATTCAAAAGTATGTTTAACTGCAACGGCCATGTCTTAGTTAACCTATTTAGAAAACTAATTATAAGTTGTTTAGTAACAATTATAAGTGTTCTAAACATGGATTGAAATGTTTAAGAGAACTCAATTGCCTCTGTACATATTGACTGTCAAACACTATTTTATGTCAGGTTTAGTTAATATGTATTTTCTTTTTCTACGTTTTCAAAGACGCACTGCATATGTGAAACAATCAAACATTTAGTCGTTTATTCAAAAGAACGGGTTTCGATTTTACCTACCGGTATTTAGATGGATGGATGGATGGATGAGTTGGATTTTATGGCACTGTGACACAAAATAGGTCATGTAGCGCCGATGATTGATGAGGGTGATGGAATGAGAGATGCTGATTTCTGTAAGATGATTTCAGCTAATCGCATTCGTTGCTAAGCAGCGCAATTGGTCAAAACCACCGAGCTGTCTTCCCTTTAGTTTTTGACAGAGTGGGTGATCTCGGTCAAATACACAGAAACATTCCCTTTGACAATTTAGCCCCGCTGCGACAAGGTTGGAAGGTCTCTGGAATTACCTTTTAAGAATTTAGTTGTTTAATCGTAATGGCCAGGTTTTAGGATACATATTTAGAAAACTAACATTAGGTCGTTTAATTACAATCGCAATACTTTGAAGAACACCAATTTTAGTAGTGTAATCATAATACATGTAGTTGCTTTTTAATTTACATAATCGAAATGTCCAAAGTGGAAAGACATGCAGATGACTGCTGTAAGCAGGCTTCTAATAACCAAATAACGTGGAAAACCTTACAGATATTTCTTTACTTTAAGTATCTATTCTTTCAAGTCGTTGCCTGTTTTCAAAGTTGTAATATACTAAACAAATAAATGAAAGAAAAATTCAAAATGAGAAGGCATCTAGTACGACCAACCTTGGTTGAAATACAGTTCAACGAGTCAGTTCTCCCTGTTTAGAATGTAGGGCATATATCAAAGTTAATTAAACCTAATAATCACCTGCGGCTACGCCCAGTGGAAACCTGTTTGCTACTTAGAAAACTGTACAGAATATCTTGCATGTGGAAGATATTATTCCTTCCCAATAACAGCGTTTATACTAAAACAATTGTTTCCATGGCAAACAACATGGTTCCAAACCCTTTGCGACTGACATCATGACTTTAGCATAACCCTTTCATGATCAAATTTGTCGTGAGATGTTTAACCCCTTCACCGCCATAATATTATTGTCGTCTGCTTCAATATTGTTGTCTGCAATATCGTTTCAAAGTTAGATTTAAGGCAGTTTAACTGATACATGTATAACTTCGAAACAAGTGGCAAAAAATGTTGATCCTGGTCAGAAGCCTCGTTACGCGGCGTCTGATCAGGATCAAAACTGTTTACAAATGTGCTTTATGACGTCATTGTGAGTGAAAGGGATACATTGGAAATTATAAGTTCTCTCCACCGTAATTATAAAACAAATGATTCAATATGGTGATGCAATAACAATCGTGCATGTACAATCTGTTTCATCTCTTAAAACCTGCCTTAATGATTCGTTTATCTTACGTATATATTGTTATAACAAAGTCTAAATACTGAATTCCCGTACAATGGAGACGCATTATTTATTCTTTCCCAATAAGCCCGTGTGTCCCTTGTAACCCGGCGTCTGATCAGCATCCAATCTGTTTGCTACTCACATTAAGATCACATTTTTTTAAACTATCATAAAGGAAATGTAATTTTCTACATTATATTGAATTGCGTCTTCTGCTCTGTGTGTTTGTGTGTACATGTACATGTACGTTTTAATACATAGTGAAGTTATCAATTCCAGTTTTAACGCAATCTAAACGCATTGCAATAAAACGTAGACAAAAACACATTTTTTCTACAATTCTGACAATTCATGTTAGTCTGAGTAGCAAACAGTTTAGAGCCTAATCAGACACCCGGTTACCCCCTGTCCGATCAGGCTTCAAACTGTTTACAATGGAAATAATAGTTTTAGCATAAACCTGCGTATTGGGAAAGAATAACGTCTTCTCCGCCGACAAGGAAGTATACATGTAGAATCCGCCGACAAGGAAGTATAAATGTAGAATAACTGATTCAACATGGTAATGAAAGAATCGTACAAGCTGCTATACATGTATCTCTTAAAACCTGTCTGTATGTTTCGTTTGTTATACTGACTCTATATATGTTTTGTTTATATCTTACTTTGTTTTAACAAAGCCTAACTTCAGTGGAGCCGTTTTTATTCTTTCCCGTTTAAATGCTCAAATACTAAATATGCTAAATACCGTGTGTCTGCGGCAAACAGTTTGGGGCTAGATCAGACGCCGGGTAATCCGGCCTCTAATCAGGCTCCAAACATTTTGCCACTCATATTTAAAGAAATCGGGTTTGTTTCGAAAGAAAATGTCATTAAAATTTTATATTCGACATTTTATTGACTAGTGGTTGCGTTTCGTTTACATTTAAACAGGAAAAGCTAACGTCTTCTTCACTGTACCGAATTCCCGCATAACAAGGAGTAATTCGTTTTGTGGTAGAAGAAGCCTGTCTGTCTCTGTAGACAGTAATATCATGAAACTATATAACGAGTATGTTATTGACATGTGTCTACTGCCCTGAATAGTTCGCGTGTCATCCTTAGCAAGCACAGTTATCCTTTCGTAAACGAAAATAAACATACCCTGTACAAACTTAAGAATGTAGACGACACATTCTCAATGTCAAATGGAGTTATTTATTTATGCTTTTCGGTGGATTACCGGAAAATAGCAGTGGATTATCACTTGGTAATCCACTGCCGTGGATTATCACCAATCGCCGTTTTCCCCGTAGGGCTCCCCAAAAATCGTAGTCAATCGTGTCTTATCGTCAAAAATTCCGGCAGTCCGATTTGTCGCGAACCACTCAACGGAAGAACACGAATCCGAAATCGGGAGCAACGACGTAGTTCGGATGACGTCAAATCAATAAATAAGTGACGTCATCAAACTGTTTCGTTAATGTGTTCGATGTAAACTTGGGGCTCAACACGGGGTAAATCATGTACTTTCGCTTTCACAATTGCCGAACAATTTCGTTTAAAAAGTGGCTTAAAAGCATAAATAAATAGAATAATTGTATTTTTTCAGTATAAGATCGAATTTAATCCATTTCGTGAACATCAGACTGTTATATATTTCGTGAAAATATAACGTCTGATGTTCACTCAATGGATTAAATTTCTATCTTATACTGAAAAAAACAATTATCCTCTATGTAACTTTTATTTCTAAATATTTACGTAAAACGGTGTGTAGTGACTAGTCTTTAGAATTGATTCTAATAAGAAATAATATTCTAAAACACGAATTAGATAACTGTAATACGCATACATGGAGGAACAATTTGAAGTGAAAAGAATCCATACAGTCAATGATGTAATACGTTCAACAATAAACAATAAAAAACCATTAACTGAAATTTGCAATAAAGAAATAATAGATAGTACTTGAATATGCAACATCTGCAAGGCACAGAACTATAATTTGCTGTATTGCATACTTAGGCGGATTTGTAATACGTTCTGTTCTATATATAATTAACAATTGAAAGACGCTGATAATAACAAACTATGTTGAGTTTCTTTGTTTCTATCATACATCGTTATAACACAATTACAGGTAAAGTGCTTTTCCATCCCTGTTACAACAACGACAGCTCTGTCATAGAAGTTGATTATTAATCCTGCGTTTACAAATTAAGAACAATGTTCCAACTGTCCAAAATAGCTCTTCAACAATGCAACCTGTCACTGGTAATTTACCGTAGACTTTATGCTGAGCCAGCACCGTATAAACTCCTGACTGTCTGTTACTGTGGAGAAACGTAATTATTTCCTCGTTAAAAGACACTTAACATAAATGCAATGTATTTGGAATATGACATGTTTGTTAAAATGTTAACGATTTATTTAATTATGAGTGGCAAACTAAGTATAATCTGATCAGACGTCTTCTTAATATATTAAGATGCATAGTTTTAATTGTTGATAGAAACATAGTCGTTCTTACAAGACTACATGTAACAGGACCTATTGACAGACGTTACTAATGTAACATGTTGAGTTTCTACGTTTCGAAGCTGGAAATTATAGCACATGAACAAAACGAAACCTTTGGGTCTAATTGGCAAAGACTTCAGACTTTGCCAACATTCGTTCCTTAAATGCTAAATTGTCTGCTGTATCTTTCTCCAAAAGCTCCGAGAAAGCGATAATTGTTTTGAAACCATTTGCAAATTCTAGACACAAGCTTTAAGTGACTGAAAAACGGTTGCAAATATATTTAGGCTGTCATGAGTACCGATCATTTTCAAAATGGCGTAAGTTGTAAACCAAATTAAATCGACAAACTCAAACCACGGAATTGTTTAGTATACAATTGATTATCCCTTGTTTAAACGTTTCATTTGTCAAGAAATGGAAGTACCAATGAAAATGGATTCTGACGTATTTAAGAATATACGAAACTGTCGAAATTTGTACTTGCAAAAAAGTTCTGCTTCAACCTAATTAGATGTAGAAAATTAAAACTTCTTGACACTTTTGACGATTCCGTTTTTAAACTGAGAAGCGAACAGTTGAGAGTCTGATCAGACGCAGTATTACTCTGATTCATATTGTATGCAGTTGGTATAAATTTGGGTTTTAGCATACACATGTTTGTAGAAAAACATCCCCCACCCACTGTTACATGTACATGTACCATGTAGCTGAATTCAATGAACGCTTAATACAATTTCGCCTGTACTCTATTTTTGTACAGACAACTATCGACTTCCATCTTCTTCACCGTAGAAGATAAAATACTTGTATAAATGCAACATACAGATCCATCAAAGTATTTTAATTCTACTTGAAGACCATTTTATCAAGACTAAGTGGCATACGCCTGCATTATGATCATAAAATCGAATTTATTATAAGCCAGGAAGTGACACGTTATTTTATATCTTACAGTGGAAAAGCCGTTACTCTTTCCAAATAAACGCGTGTATGCTATAACACTTACTTACTAAGGTTTGGAGCCAGTTCAGACGCCGGGTATCCCGGCGTATGACAAGGCTTCAAAACTGTTTACCACTCCGATTAATTACACATCGAGGAACTTTTCAAAAATGGACTATTTTATTTATTTATTGCACAGCGTTTCCATTTAGTTCCGTTTAAATGGATGATGGTCGTCTCCACTATACACAATATGCACGCTTATTTTTGCTTCACCCTATTTCTGCTCTACAGTCTGTCTCCACATTGGCTCTATTTCATATGAAAATTAATGTATCATCTTGTCATCGACGATATCTAAACAAAAATGGAAAAAAGGTTCGGAGCCTAATCAGACGCAGGGTAATCCGGCGTCTGGTCGGGATCCAAACTATCAGCAAGTTATTCATTCCCAATACACGCCTTTACGCTAAAACCATTATTTCCAGTGCAAACAGTTAGGAGCCTGATCAGACACGGCGTCTGGCCCCGAGAACTCAGTGCTCAAAACTCAGAAATGTTCTCAGCTCATAAAAAACTTCGGCAAACATTTTATTCATAACTAGTATTTGCATACATAATTCTGCTGTAAAGTTGTATCCAAATTAGGTTACTGAATCAAATAAAGCATGTTTTGAAAAAGATAAAGCCTGCAATCAACTGTTTGCTACTCAGATTAAGATAGATAGTTGGAATTTTTAAAAAAAAAAAAAGCCATTTTCTACAACTTAGTGTTTTGCGTTTGCGTTTGCGTTTCGTTTGCGTTTAATCGAGAAAGAATAACGTTTTCTCCCAGCTGTAAGTACGATGCGGTTGTTTAAGGTACTGACGTAAGCAAATGGGTCAGGTATGCCAAGACTTGAGTAGAAATCTTACAAAACTAATCACGTGATTGATCGCCAGCAATGATCGATAATTGAAAAGTGTATGATCGAGAAGGCTGGAACTGCAGTCTTTTAACCATAAAGCCATCACTGATACAGTGGAGAAGACGTTATTTTTTCCATATAAACGCGTTTACGCTAAAACTATAATGTCCAATGCCAACTGGTTAGAGCCAGATCAGACGCCGGGTAACCCGTCTGATCAAGCTTTAAGCTGTTTGTTACACAAGTTAAAACAAATAAAACAATTTAAAAAAAGGTAATTTTCCACATCAAATTTTAAAATGTATTTCGTTTGCGTTTTGTTTGCTTTAAACGGGAAAGAATATCATCTCCTCTACTGTATACAGTGGAGAAGGTGTTATTCATTCCCAATAAACCCGTTTACGCTAAAACTATTATTTGCAGTGCAAACAGTTTGTAGCCAGATCAGACGCCGGGTAACCCGGCGTCTGATCAGGCTTCAAACTGTTTGCCACCAAGATAAATATGAATTACCAGAATTGTCTAAAAGTTGTACTTTTCAACGTTTTAGTGTTTTGCGTTTGCGTTTCGTTTCGTTTAAACGGGAAATAATAATGTTTTCTCCTCTGTATCTTGCTGAACCCTTTCATCATCAGACATTAGCGTCTGTTTGTTTTTAGCGTTTGTCTTTCGCTATCAAAATATCGTCTGCTAAGACCTGTCGTCTGCAATTTTAACTCTTTCCTCCCTGAAACTTTAAATGGACAATTCCAGCTTCCATTTTAGTCTAGTCCATTTCTGACGTTTAAGGGTTGTTTTTGTCAATGTTTGGCATTGTGACAATCAGTGAAGACCCTGATCAGAGGGCTCCTTTGGGAGCCCTCTGATCAGGGTCTTCACTGTTTGCATAGGACATTTGTACTATTCACATGTACACTGTTTGAAAAGCACGCCTATATGCGGGACTAGGGTTCAAAGACGTTGGATCAGGAGCCAAAGCATGACGGGATAAAAAGCTCACGTAAACAATTGATCATGAAATGGTTAAAGCCGTCTGATCTGACTCCAACCCGTTTGTCACTCAGATTAAAATGACGCGTCAACATTGCCCAGAATTATCATTTTACGTTTATAGCATTGGATTTGTGATATGTTTCAATAAAGTCGGATAGAATATAATCTTCTACTCCGTGTTACATGCAAAGTGCTCCCTCTCTACAACGACATCCTATGGAAGACGAAAGTTGTGTTTGTTGTTAGGAGGGACTCGTTATAGGTAGGGAACATGGCTTACATTTGCAAACAGCTTGATTCCAGATCAGACGCGGCGTCTGATCTGGATTTAAGCTGTTTGTCACTCGTCATTATATTTCTTGTCAAAATGTCCACTTATATGTAACTTTGAGAACACACAGCAGACGATTTTCAGCAGACGATAATACAGCAGTGAACGCGTTAGACATAATTGTCTTGTTTGGGAATCAGCGGCAAGGGCCGTTGTAAGGAGGGAGTCTTTATTTTGAGGGTCGTTGTACATATGGAGGGAGCACTGTAGTATGTTGGAGCTGTCACAATGATTAATATACAACAACAGAACTCGACCACTAAACTGCTCGTTACAGCTATTAGTATGCCTTCACAGCCAGAAAAGCATCTGCCCAGAATTGGTTATCTGCTAATGTTACTGTTTTATATTTCTAGCAATTGTGACAGAGGAAACGTCAATATCAGTGTCAAACGACTTAGATCCTGGTCAGACACTGCATTACTCGGCGTCTGATCAGAATCCAAACTGTTCGCAAATGCCAGGACACTCGGGGGTATGCTACTGAAGGGGTTTAGACACAAGTCAGAAAATGTCTGCTAATAGCGTCTGTATACAGTGGAGAAGACGTTACTCTTCCCCAATAAACGCGTTTACGCTAAGATTTAATTTTCCACCGCAAATATTATGGAGCCAAATCAGTAGCCGGGAAAGAAGGTGAAGGTAAAATACAAAGGCGTAAAAACCCATTCATTTCTGCTTTACGTTCCTCTTGCTGCTGTAAATTGTATTTACTTTCATTAATTAGTCTTTGTTCGAGTGACAGTTACATGTACAATGCACATACAGCGCTCCCTCTCAACAACGACATCCAGTGGGAGACACAGATTGTGTGCGTTGTTCGGAGGGAGTCGTTATAGAGAGGGAAAATAAAGATTTGGCTTACGTTTGCAAACAGCTTGAATCCAGATCAGACGCCGCGTAACGCGGCGTCTGATCTGGATTCAAGCTGTCTGTCACTCATAACTATATTCATTCTATCACAATGTCAACTTAAATGTAATTTTAAGAAATACAGCAGACGACAATTTTAAGCAGACGACTTTCCAGCAGTAAAAGCGTTAGTCATAATTGTCCGGTTTGGGAACTGAGACAAGGGTCGTTGTATATAAAGAGGGAGTCGTTGTAGGGAGGGCCGTTGTAGAGAGGGAACGCTGTACATGTATAAGAAGAAAATTACTACAATTCTACAATTAGGAATCCATTATGTAATATGATTGTATATCGAAATTGATACAAGAACTATTTGCTGAAGTCGCCATTTTGTTCTTATACGCTCGTACTACATGTAGCTAATCAATCTAACGATCGAACTATAAAATGGTTTTGTTTTTTCCTACAGTGTAGAACACGTCATTTTGTATTGTTTGATCTAAGCCCAGGCACAAAACAATACACTGTAGAACATGGCAGCTCTTTGGAGTTTCTCACGGATTATTTTATATTTGGGAAGCAAATACGCAGTTTGGAGCCTGATCAGAAACCGGATTACCCTAAACTGTTTTATCATAAACGCGTTTATTGTGAAAGATCAACGTCTTTTCCACTGTAACGAAGGTTACTGTATATCAAACTACAGTGGAGAATGTGTTATTCTTTCCCAATAAACGCGTTTACGCTAAAACTATTATTTGCAGTGCAAACAGTTTGGAGCCTAATCAGACGCCGGGTAACCCGGCGTCTGATCAGGCTCCAAACTGTTTGCCACCAAGATAAACATGAATTATCAGAATTGTCAAAAAGTTGTACTTTTCTACGTTTTAGTGTTTTGCGTTTGCGTACGTTTGCGTTTAAACGGGAAAAAATAACAGATTCCCCACTGTAGCACAGTTAAGGATAATGTTTACTGCCAGTCATACACCTTCAATCATACAACACTCATAATACAGATGTAATCAAATATACAACACCCGTTTTTATAAACAAACTCTCGTGAGATATTTGGCCTGGTCACGAACTTATTCTATTTCTGCTTGCATTCAGGCCAACCGTTACGAAAATTAGCCTGTTATTTCCGAAATTGTGAGCAGTTCAGAAAGTCAAAATAATACCCAGAAAAATTTGCAGGAAAGGTGTTAGCCATTTATCACAAATAATGATTTCTAACGAGCACCCGGAAGTAACGCCCCTTCAGGCTGGTTTCTGTCATGAAACTTGATAAATCATGACCCGAATGCATTTGAATGATGCTGAACAAAGCCACTCGGGAACCAACAGGTGTTCTATAGGCAAACACGAGAGCATTGAGTGTTATCGATTAATTTCTCCATTATATCATGGAGAAATGTCATTTCTCCATGATTATATGGTGAATGTGCCATACGGCCAATTCCATCTTTGCAAAAATGATCAGATAATGTTGATTGTTTAAAGAGAATTATAAGATTTAAACAAACAGTGTAGAAAACACTGATATATTGCATGGTGTCAGAACATAGAATTCTATGAGCTGGCACCATACAATATATCAGTGTTTTCTACACTGTTTGTTAAAACCACTGGTTGGTTAAATACATGTAGTATAGGTAAACAACGAGCAGTGAACCGTGAATGTACTTTACAACTTGGCACTTTTCACGATTTAGGGGTGTTTGTATTGCTGCAGTCCATCTAACTAAGCTTTCGATATGCTGACAGCATGCCGATTCCCCCATAAAGTGGACTACGCTAGATATTATGGTTCATTGCTCGTTGTTTACTTATACCATTTCTTACCACGTATAGTGGTGATTTGTGGTAAAACGTTTGGATCCGGATATGATAATTCGGGATGCCATACGGGTCATATGAAAACAAACTGTTTGCAATTTTGTCAATGTACTTGTACTTGTACTTCATAATGAAGGACTACATGCAAGTCATTGTAGCTACATGTACATGTATACAGTGGAGAATCTGTTATTCGTTCCCAATAAACGCGTTTACGCTAAAACTATTATTTGCAGTGCAAACAGTTTGGAGCCAGATCAGACGCCGGGTAACCCGGCGTCTGATCAGGCTCCAAACTGTTTGCAACCAAGATAAACAAGAATTATCAGAATTGTCCAAAAGTTGTTCTTTTCTACGTTTTAGTGTTTTGCGTTTGCGTACGTTTGCGTTTAAACGGAAAGGAATAACAGATTCTCCACTGTACTTGACAAAAGTAAACCAAAATATCCTGTGGTAAGCTTTCCGTGTGTGTTATTTACTTTTTAACTCATTCACCACTGACACTTTTAATGGAAAATTCCAATTTCAAAGTAAATTTAATTTTTGACTATTTAGGGTTCCATTTTAACAATATATTTCAAAATGACAAAAAGTGTATACCCTGATCAGAGAGCTCCTAAATGAGCCCCCTGATCAGGGTCTACACTGTTTGCATAGGACAAGTGTAATCATCAAAGGTACACTGTTTGTAAATGACGAGTTTACTCGTCGCTAGGGTTGAATGTGTCAAGAGGTTTCTTCCATGCATATATATATTGGATCAATTTAAATTCAAACCAGACGCCACATTATGACCGCGTCTGAACTGAGTCTGCACTGTTTGACTTTGTCCCTTTTATGGGGACACTAGGCCAAAATGAATTAATGCCTCTAGTCCAGTAAACATTAGCAAACAATTTACACTTTGATGGGACGCCGGTATGTATACTATTATGTAGGCCTTCTTAATTCGTATAAAAGATGTTTTCGTTACCTCTGTTTGATACAGTGGAGAATACTTTATACTTTATTTTTTCCGTCGTTATTCTGACGTCATAACCTGTACGTCTGATCTGAAACTTAACAGTTTGCCACTCAGATTAAAACGAAATGTCAGAATTGTCAAAAGGTTGTCCTTCTCTATATTTTATCACATTGCATTTGCGTTTAAACAGTAAAAATAAAGTCCTCTTCACTGTAACCGAACAATGATCGACTCTTGCACATGACTAACGAACTTTCAAAGCGGGTGTCAAACAGTTTGGATCCTGATCAGACGCCGCGTCACGCGGCGTCTGATCAGGACCCAAACTGTTTGCAAACGCGTTTTAAGCGTCATTGGGAGTGAATAAATTAAATGGTAAAAAATAAAGTATTCTTCACTGTAACCGAACAATGATCGACTCTTGCAGATGGAGGTGCAGCATTTCTGCCTGGTAGACACCTCCAGATAAACACATTGATTGAGATGAAAGACGGCGTTTCTCCAGCAGACACGCTTTTTGACAGAAGTTTCCAAACCGCTGATAGACTCAAGCCACGCGCCGAGCCTTCAACGAGATAAGGACTTGTTGCAAGATGAAAATGTATCAACAGATACAACATCCCTTCTTCTATGGTACAGTGATATTTAACTTCGTCATTACATGTACATTTAAAATTGGTATTGTTGCAGTAAAGGTACAGGCGGAAATACATCATATTCTTTCGAAACGCAAACACAAACACTAAACTGTATAAAATGGCATCTTTTATAAATTTCCAACTATTTATCGTAATCTGAGTAGCAAACAGTTTGAAGCAAGATCAGACGCCGGGTTACCCGGCATCTGATCTGGCTTCAAACTGTTTCCTATGGAAATAATGGTTTTAGCGTAAACGCGTTTATTGGGAAAAATTACATTTTCTCCACTGTACTGTATGTTAATGATAGTTAGCGAGCATGATCTGTGTATTCCAATTTATTTCTTGGCATCAGTAATAGTAAGACATTCTCCTGTAAGTAATGACCTCTGGTGATGACCAGAATAGCCTCGTGCAATATGTCAAGAATGCTGACAGTATAGCTGAACCATGTAATAACGTTGATAGATTCCGAGAAAAAAAATCTACCGAAACAAACAGCCAACGGAATCTAACAATACAAACCTCATTTTGGAGCTTTATTAAAACCACCCGAATGTTAAAAATATTGAAGTATACATCTAGGACACATTTGTACATTTAAATATATTGCAAGTTTTGCAAATTTCGTATGCTAAAAATAACGTCGGTTAGCATTCGCAGAGTCAATTTCCTAGCTATTTTGTTATGACAATATCAATAGAGTGCCAACTATACTTGATTAAGACGAAACGCCTAATTACTGGACGTCTTGTCTGGATTCAAACAATTTTCAATTTACCGTCAAGTATTCTCCCATATCTTGAAATACGGTGAAACCTCTCCAGTTAGGCCACTAAATTGTGTTAAGTATTAGGTGTTTACGACAGAAGACTTTAGGAGTTTTCTGTTTTACTTACACATTGCTTTAAGCTGTCACCTGTCTTTATACAATCATTTTGCATTCGTTGCAGTGGTCGTTATATAGAGATATCTTACTTAATCTGGTTTCAAATGAATCATACAAAGTTAACCATTTTACTGCAATTATGACGTATGTCTATTTCAAACAATTTGGATTCAGATCTGACACATTTACTGCCATCATTCGTCTTCTCGCAAACATATCGTCTACTTTTATTTCCAAAGTTCACAATTGTACAGTGGAGAAAACGTTATTTTTTCCCGTTTAAACGCAAACGAAACGCAAACGCATATCAATAAAGCGAAGAAAATGTCAATTGTTAGTATGTTTTACAATTCATTTTGGTCTGAGGGGCAAACAGTTTGGAGCCTGAGCGTCTGATCTGGCTCCAAACTGTTCGCAGTAGAAATAAACGTTTTAGCGTAAACGCGTTTATTAGGAAAGAATAACGATTTCTCTACTGTAGGCAGTTTGATATAAGTTTGGATACTGATCAACGCCATGTTACTCATTTGACAAAACTATTACTTTTGAGGTGAAATTAACTTGTTTTGAGTCAACTGACTCTTGTACATGTATATTTTCATGTGGTTTTGAACCACATACAGTGGAGAAAACGTTATTCTTTCCCAATAAAAGCGTTTACGCTAAAACTATTATTTGCAGTGCAAACAGTTTGGAGCCAGATCAGACGCCGGGTAACCCGGCGTCTGATCAGGCTCCAAACTGTTTGCCACCAAGATAAACAAGAATTATCAGAATTGTTCAAAAGTTGTTCTTTTTTACGTTTTAGTGATTTGCGTTTGCGTACGTTTGCGTTGAAACGGGAAAGAATAACAGATTCTCCACAGTACACATGAATTAAATGTCGGGTAATTTGGCGTTTGATCTGGCTCTAAGCTGTTACTTTTAACTGTTATTGGTCTCGAACAACCGCGTAATATTTCAGAACAAACATCGTGTTCTCCAATGTATAAGATATACATGTATACTAAAACAGTCCCAAATGCCACGTGCACAGTGAACATTTTACATGCTTTCCAGCAAGACACCATCGTAAAATGGAGAAGACGTTATTCTTTTCCAATAAACACGTTTATGCTAAAACTATTATTTCCATTTCAAACAGTTTGGAGCCAGATCAGACGCCGTTACCCGGCGTCTGATCAGGCTCCAACTGTTTGCCACTCAAATTAACAAGAAAAGTATGAATTGTCAAACCGTTGTCCTGTTATACCAGGGCTGCCATTTCTCCGGATTTTTCCGAAATCTCCGGATTTTTATTCCAACAGATGGAAGCTTAAAACAGGCTGAAAGTAAAGCAGAATGCGCCTTAAGGCGCATTCTGCTTTACTCTCAACCTGATTTAAGCAACACGTGTCTTAAAAACTAGAAACAGACAATGGGTTAAAGGTATAATCAGGAAAATCGGGCTTGAAAAATTGAAAAATTTGAAATCTTAGGATTTTTTTATCAACTTATGGCAGACCTGTTATACATATTATCGAAATGCGATTGAGTTTCGTTTGCGCTTAAAAGGGAATGAATACCATCTCTGTATTTCTTTTTCAAATAATCTTAATTCTTTGAGCACTGAATATAGATATCTGCTTCAAAATTACCATCTATTCTAAATTTTAAGATAATACAATAAATGTTAAATGATTTGGACCCTGATCAGACGCCTCGTGACGTGTCGTCTGATTAGGATCCAAACTGTTTGGAAAATATAAGCATATACATGTACCACCAGCATTCTGCGAGTTAAACATCACAATTCAAACACGAGAAAACATGATTTGTTCATTTAAAATGGTCCAAAACGACCTAAAAAATAGATCTAATTAAAATTGTAGTTACCAGTTTCGAACAATTCCACCCTTCCTAGAACGCTTAAGCACTAAGTTCCGGTATTTCCTGCACAGAAACCACCAAGCCAGCTGAGTGTGAAGACTCACCAACACGCAGGCGTACGGACCAATTCACAGAACACTGATAACCTGGTTCTCCCTGGCTCCTGCCACCGGCGATAGGTACTGATAAATCCGTACACTTAGTCTGCTACAATCTAAGCTGCAATATCGTCTGCTTTATAAGTATCGTCTGCAGTTAGATTTCCAAACTCCATGCCTATATCGTATTAACTAAATAAAGTGTGAATTGTAAACACAAATGTGAAACCATTAATATCTATATCAGACGTAATCGTAAATCGTAGCCTCAAATCATCTCCGATTCATTCTGTTTAAGATTTCAATCTGCAATCTTATTTTAAACCAAACTCCATTCATATAGCTTTAACCTAAGAAAGAGTAAACTTACATACAAATGTCAAACAGTTTGGGTCTTGATCATACGCCGCGTAAAACGGCGTCTGATCTGGACCCAAACTGTTTGCATATCCAAATCCAGTAGTTCTTACCAGTAAAAGAATAAGGGCGTATTGAAATGTTAGGCTTCGGTAAAAACAAACTCCAATATGAAGTATTTCATATTTCTATACGTCACGGCATAGAAACATATCCGATATTGCAGCGGCTAGCAGTACAGTTTAGTTACCTGTGCTCCGATCAACTAATAAACGCCGGTGTTAGACTTCGTATGTCTTCATTTGCGGAACTGGAGAGCTACCAAGACAAGCCACCTGCTTCTTTTTATCTTGTCCGAGAATTGGCTTCCACAACATCGAACTCAATTTATACTAAAAGGGTGCCTATTTCTGCTTGTCGGAAAGGTTCATACATCATTGTTTGTGTAGTGTAGATAATGAATTATGGTAGAGAAGGCGTTAATTTTCTCCATTGGCCAGTTTGTACTAAAACCATTATTTTCATAGCAAAATAGTTTGTAGCCAGATAAGACGCTGGATAGTCCCATGTCTGATCTAGCTCCAAACCGTTTGACACACTCATTAGAATAGGTCAAAAACAGTTTCACAAAACCAACAATTGTCCACATTTTATTAAATGACATTTACACTTAGTTTCGTTTAACCAAGACAATAAGCTTTGTCCCCACACCGTATATTTGTAATTTTCTAGAAAGAATATTACATCAGGTTGAAAGTAAATAAGAGAGCTTTATTTTCAACCTACTGTAAATGGCAACCTTTCTTTAGAAACAGAACAATGTTTTAGAGTAAATATTTAAGAAAGGAGGAAGCTCGGTGGCCGATCTGGGTCCAAACTGTTTCGCACCCGTCTATTTATTTTTCAATTCTAAACTACAATACATCTAAATCCGAAAACAAATCATCGTGTGAATGCTAAATGTAGATGTCAACATGTTTCGTAGGTAACAAACAAATGAGGCATTCGTTGTGCATTCCCTTCCAGTTAGATCAAATGTAATTCTTTTAAGCAAAACACGTATAATTTACTGTTGCTTTGTGAAAAACAAGTATATGTACATCTATTCGCAAACATATTGCCAAATAATCTATCTTTCCCACTATTTCCCATTTATCAATAAAATAAAGAAACAATAACATGTTTTTTAAAATTGGACTTGCCAATATAAAAACAACAAAATTTGAGTGGCAAATAGTCTGGAATTGAAAAGACATCGAGCTACACCGAGGCCCAAGGTTTTAAAGCGTTTGAGCTGAGTCTGAGTGTGTACTCAAGCATTTGATTGGTCAGATTTGAGCCTAGGCTCAAATCTGACCAATCAAATGCTTGAGAACACACTCAGACTCAACTGAAAACCTTTAAACCATTGGACCCGAGCCTTGTTCGGTTCTAGACGGTTTCTATAGACATACCGTGGATAATTTGTTGTTCTTACCAAATGAACAGGTTTATGGTAAAATTATTATGTCCATTGCAAACAATTAGGAACCAGATCAGACGCCATCAAAATTACAGACAACAGGCTCTATTTCGAGTGGTCGTAATATACGGAATGTGTGTACATTGACTAACGATATTGACTAAAAGGTATTAAACTTGATTTGGAACATGGCCAACCATTACAACTCTTTTAAACTCTTCAAAACTAATAGAAATAGAAATATCACTAATGATTAGGAAAGTATGAGGTATCGCCAGAGGCTCAACATAACGGAAATGGAGTAGTATAAGAGACTCAAGTAGTTGTTTTAGCGTATATTTAGGGCAAACCGATATTCTTTCTAAAACAAAGCAGTTGTTAGTTCTATGATCGGTCGTCCATTACATACAAAATACAGCCCGATAAGACACCATTAACCCACTATCCCATAACATGCTTTTCTTAGTTTTGAAGACAGGTGACCACTTAAAGAAGAAATTAAGCAGAACTCACCTCAATATTTGCTTTAAATTACTTTTTGCTTGGATATAGAAACTATTTTTATTGTGCATATTCAGTGGAGGAATGAAGAAAATGTGTTTAATAGAAATCTGGATGATTTACAAGCTTTAAACGTCTACAAACAACACCGTTTAAATTTAACAATACTAAAAACACTAATTCACAATCAAATAGTTTGCTAACATCAACTGTAACTTTCTCATTTATCTAATTTTCTTTTGCATTAATTATATCTAAAGAAATGGCTAAATTAACACATTATTTGCAATGATTTCGATTACACCACACTATCTCTTGTAAAGTTCATTCTGTTGTGAAAGTTTCAATTACGAAGTTAAATAGGAGTTAAATTTCATTTCTGATACATGTCAAAGATAAATCATAATAATGTTTCATCTGAAAACAAAAAAGCATTAAACATGGCACATGCTTCGATAAATATTATCTCCGCCCAAAGAAACCTCTTAAATACTAAAGACATTCAAACTCGTGTGTAAACATTTCTGTACGTTTATAAGAAAGGAAGTTGGAGCTATAGGGGTAAACGTTATTCTTTCCCGTTTTTTAACGCAAACGAAATGCAAGCGCAACACACTAAAATGTTGAAAATGGCAATTTTTTAAATTTTCAATTATATATTTTAATCTGAGTAGCAAACAGTTTGGAGCCTGATCAGACGCCGGGTTAACCGGCGTCTGATCTGGCTCCAAAATGTTTGCAATGGAAATAATAATTATAGAGTAAACGCGTTTATTGGAAAAGAATAACGTTTCTCCACTGTATAGGGGTAAGCGTTATTCGTTTCCCACAAACGCAACAATTCCAGTCCGTTGTTGTTAACAGTTTGAAGCCAGTTTTAGGGCTCCGACCAGTTTGACATCAACATTTGACATTCAAACACACTGTTATATTCAAAGTTTATTGCACTGAATTTGTGTTTCTTCTCCTTTAAACGAGAAAGAGTAAACATTTCCATATTGGTCAACCAAATGCTTCTTTCTCTGATCCCAGC
Organism: Gari tellinella; assembly: GCA_922989275.2. Lineage (NCBI taxonomy): Eukaryota > Metazoa > Mollusca > Bivalvia > Cardiida > Psammobiidae > Gari > Gari tellinella. The sequence continues at coordinate 12,616,238 of OV277872.1, forward strand.
TGTTGCACGTCTTTAACAGAATCACAGACACTTTCTTTCAGTATTGTTAGCATGTTTAATATAATTATGTCACATGTTTAGACCACATGTGTTCGTCGTATACGTTGTCTTTCTCCAGCTCCTTGACATTTGTCGTCAAATAATAACTAAAGCAATCTATCGACATGCTTAAATTTGAGTCCTTAGAAAGTGAAAATCCAACGTTAAGACTCTTGGCAATCGGGTATTGATCGCAATGATTGGTAAACGTAGAAAACAGATTTCTAACAATGATTGGCAGTTCACCAGCAGACTGAAAGTGACCGATACTAAGAATAAGGTACGATGCTTCAAGGGTCAATACCCTGAGAAGAATAGCTTTGTTCACATTTGTTTATGCTACTTTTGAACATGTGTGGTCAAGCTGTGAACATCTATATTTCAAATCTGTGAACCCTGTAACAAAGGTTTGTGAATGAGAAAGAACATATTCCAATGTTCTTAAACTGTATCTACAGTGGATAAGACTTATTTTTTCTCGATAAAAGCGTTTAAAATCCTTAATTAAATTGTACATAGTTTGAAGCCAGACAAGACGCCGAAATACCCGGCATCAGACCGGGCTCTAAGCTGTTCGCCACTGAAATAGAAATGACTCGTTAGACTTTTTTCACGACTGTATAATACAGACGACGTTACAGAATAGGACAACAATACACACATGCAATAGTGTGACTGTACTAATTGTATTGCAAGCCTGGTTGCAGTCTTACAGTAAGGTCTACATTTCGGAATATGCTACTCTTCCCTAATAAGCGCGTTTTATGCTTAAAACTTTACATCTATTGCAAGCAGTTTGCAGCCAAAACACGAGTAAGACGGCGTCTGACCTGGCTTCAAAATGCTTGCCATTCATATAAAAATTTAATCGTTAAAAAGCATTACAATGTAAAATTTCTACATTTGATAGATTTTCGCTTAAGTTTAGTTTGCTTTTATCCACTGTAATATAATTATACATGTGTAGTAAGAATTCGGTAAACAGAAACTAACCAATAAATGATTTAATACTTGTACTATTTTGTTCACTTTTCCATCACTTCTTATACAGAATATTCGAATTCAGAATATTCTACGTGTTCGTGATACTACAAAATAATTTGTGTTGCGACAAGGTACGCTAAAGACAACATTTGTACATATCAAAACAGTATAGACCTAGAGTGTTAATAGAGTAAAATGTTTGGGGCATTTATACGATACTGGTGCCATAGAATTGATAACAATTAATATGCTCGCGTTTGCAAATAATCAAACCGATAATCAAATCATCTCTTAGTCAGATTAAATGATAGTCTGGCCATCAAGCAAGTCGATGCATAATATAAGACATGTTCGGTGCTGATAACTCCATTTCAACGTTTTCGGTATTACCCTTTTCCATTGCATTAAGCAGTTATATGTGCACACCGGTTTATATATTTATTACTGTAACTGTAATGTTTGAAAGGTTTTATATCTCGAATATAAATGTTGATGGGGTTTACTGATTTTTCAAGCAACACATATTGGTTTCCTGCATATCTACTAATTAGCTTCCTCGTGATATGAACGTGGCATATACTCATATTAAGATATTAGTTTACGAAGATTAGATTCCGCATTAGCCCATTTAAGCCTGTTAGCCCGTTTACGTCTTGATATTATAATATACTCTTCCGATATGCTTGCTGGAATATTTCATGATAGAAATGCAGAGGTAACACTGCGGCGTCTGCCTCTATTACAGATCACATGATACAGTGAAGACCTGGGATGAGAAGCCCCAAATAACAGCCTCCCAGCGGTGTCCACACGTTTAGCTAATGTCGACTTTTGTAGACGATAGAAATTAATCGGTTAAGTCTTTCAACTGTTCCAATGGCACTGGGAAACATAAACAATGTACATTGTCCCTCCCTACAACGGCTCTCCCAACAACAATTCCCTCCTAACAACAACGACTGCTGCTCTTCCCCCAAAAAACCTTATCACGGCTGCAATGTCGTCTGCTGTATTCTCAAAGTTACATGATGGTTATTTTGACAGAAAAACCTAAATGACACAATTTTGTCTCCCATTGAGTGTCGTTGTAGATAGGGAGCGCTGTAGTTAGATACAAACATATTCTGGGTTTAGGTATTGCTGAACATAATTCTGATTGTACTGTGAAGAAGATAATTATATAGGCCATTAAGAGAGGAATAAGTGTTGAACATCAGAATCGCTCCGTGAAAATGTCAAAAGTGATTTGCCCAATTAATTTAATCTTTGCAATAAGGTAATATCGTATGTACAGTGGAGAATCTGTTATTCTTTCCCGTGTAAACGCAAACGTACGCAAACGCAAAACACTAAAACGTAGAAAAGAACAACTTTTGGACAATTCTGATATTTCATGTTTATCATGGTGGCAAACAGTTTGGAGCCTGATCAGACGCCGGGTTACCCGGCGTCTGATCTGGCTCCAAACTGTTTGCACTGCAAATAATAGTTTTAGCGTAAACGCGTTTATTGGGAAAGAATAACAGATTCTCCACTGTAACACTTTCCTTCACAGCGTTCAAGCAATGAACATTACAGTGGTAAAGACGTCATTCTTCTGTGTAGTTCGCGGAACGAAATGCAAACGTGTTGCAATACAAAGTACGGAATGGCAGTTGTTTACCCTTTCATTATCAAATTTAACGTGAGATGTTTACCCCTTCACCGTCATATTATCGGCTGCTTCAATATTGTTGTCTGCAATATCAGGGCTGCCATAAGTTGACATGAAAAATCCTAAGATTTCCAAACTTGCATTTTTCAAGTGCGATTTAACGAATCGTACCTTTACCAATTAGCCCTTTTTCTTATTTTGTTGACATGCGACTACTTAAAGCAGGCTGTAAGTAAAGCAGAATGCGCCTTAGGGCGCATTCTGCTTTACTTTCAGCCTGCTTTAAGCTACTATGTTCTGGGGAAAAATCCGGAGATTTAGGAAAAATCCGGAGAAATGGCAGCCCTGCAATATCGTTTCAAGCCTAGATTTAAGGCAGTATAACTTACGTAATTTCAAAACAAGTGGCGTCTGATCAGGATCAAAAATATTTGCAAACGCGCCTTTTGGCATCATTGAAAGTTGAAGGGCTAATTTTTTGTTAAACATAATTCTGATTGTACACTGAAGAAAATATTTGAACTATAAAGTGGGGAATAAGTGTTGAACATCAGAATCGCTCCGTGAAAATGTTAAAAGTGAATTGCCCAATTAATTTGATCTTTGCAATAAGGTAATATCGTAGGTATCACTTTCCCCCACAGCGTTCCAAAATTGAACATTATAGTGGTAAAGAAGTTATTCTTTCCCGTTTTGTTCCCGAATCTAAATACAAACGCGTAACAATACAAAGCACGGAATGGCATAGTTTCAAATTGAACGTTAGGTTTTTACTCTATCACCGCCATATTGTCGTCAATATTCAATATTGGTGTCTGCAATATCGTTTCAATGTTAGATTTAAGGCTGTCTAACTGACGTAATTTCAAAACAAGCGGCAAACAGTTTTGATCCTGATCAGACGCCCCGTTACGCGGCGTCTGGTCAGGATCAAAACTGTTTGAAAATGCGCTTCATGACGTCATTGAAAGTGAAAGCGTTACAGAGTAGCATCCTCCATTGTAACAACACACCAAGGCGTTGTCAAACCCAACCTAATTTTGAGATGCCTGTATCGAGGTTTCAATAATATTACAGATAAATCTGATACAATTAAACGCGATTGTATGCATTCTTTCACAAGATAGAAACAGAGAGAAGTTTGATTTTTTTATAAAGAACAATAACTACATTATTTAAAATCTGATCTAAATGGTTTCCTGTGATATTTGCAGTGGAACGTTTTTCAAACATTTAGCTCCCTGAACACAGAACAGAGTTCGTAGCTCCATGCTATTCAGCATAATGGTATGTATATTTCCATTTGAATATTGAAATAAATTGCAGTTTTGATAAGGAAGATACTGAAGCAGGAAGCAGGTTAAATACTTTTCCTCAGTCCATTGAGGGACCTACAGCCCATTGTTATGGAGGTGTCAATGTAACTGTAAAGTACGTGCAACTCACTCTCAGTTTACCTGGTGAGGTCCAGTTTATACTTATGCTCTAGTGATTTTCAATGGTTATTTCTAACCAAACTAACAAATATAAAGGTCCGGGTTCACATAAGACGATTCAGTGGTTCAATATGCACAAGGCCTATGCTTTTAGCAAGGAAATTGACAGTAAATAATCTGGCAAGGCGTTATGACCAAAAGGTCGTCAGGAGATGTCTTTAACCAAAAACTATTTTAGTAGAATGGATAAGATTATTCTTTCCCGTTTAAACAAAAATGGAAATTGCAAACTCAGTTCAAAAATGTAGATAATGAAAATCTACAATTTAGAGGACCAATTTTAATCTAACCGACAAACAGTTTGGAACCTGATCAGAAGACGGGTTTCCGGCGTCTGGTCTGGTTACTAACTGTTTGCTATCGGAATAACTTTTTAAGCGTGTCTACTCGTTTATAGGGAAAGAATAACGTATTAATCCACTGTACATAACGTAGCTAGACGTGAAGAGGGTTATACAGTGTTCCCAACCTACAAAGACCCTCCCAACAACGACCCCTCCTTACAACGACCTTTTCTGCAGTTCCCCTAAAAGGACAATTTATGTTTAATTATCTTACTGCAACAACATCTTCTGCTTAAACTGGTCGTCTGTTGTTTTTTCTAAAGTTACATAAATATGACATTTTGACAGGAAAATACTTAATGACGAGTGACAAAAAGCTTGAATCCAGATCAGACGCCGCGTTACGCGGCGTCTGATCTAGATTCAAGCTGTTTGCAAATGTAACCCTTTTCCCTCCCTCTAACGATTCCCTCCAAACAACGCACACGATTTTTGTTTCCCACTGGGTGTCGTTGTAGAGAGGGAGCGCTGTAGTTGGATAGTATAAAACTATGAAGATGAACATGTGGGTGTTCAAATATAAAACAAACTGCGGGAGAAGTTTTATATGAAATATAGATTTCCTTACAAATTGGCCTTGGTTCAAACTTTTATCAGCTATCAGATAAAAAACGGGTAAGTAACACATTCGGTATCAAATGCTTTTAAGCCTGCGGTTGATTACATCTGTATAAACACTTATTTATAGTCAAAATAGTAATATCATTTCCGTTCCATTTATATCTGCCTTAAAACCTTTCTAGGCAAATGTGAATTCAATAGCATATTTCTTATTTTGTTTGAAGATAGGTGTCCACTTAAAGCAGGTTGAACGTAAAGCAGAATGCGCCTGAAGGCGCATTCTGCTTTACTTTCACCCTATTTTAAGCTTTCATCTGCTAGATTATAGAAAATATTAACTTTGATACACTTTCATGTCTGTATAAATTGGAACTATTTTCTTGAGTTGAGGAATAAATAGAAGGTGTAAAAATGCGTAATTATGGGGTAATGGGTTAAAGGATCTCTCAAAATTTGAAGAAATTTAATTGCAAATATCGACCAATCCTGATCAGACGCCAAATTAAATTGTTTTCAGAGCTGGGTCCCAACTGTTTCCAAATATTACGGTATTCAAGTTATGCTGCGATATATAGGGAATGTGTAGCAATCTGCCGCATGTATAGTTCACTGATACTTGTGGTATCAGTTTAGAAGCAATCAAATATTGGGTATCTATTTACCCAACGTTTGTATATCGATCAGAAAATATGTTTCGCGTAACCTGTTCACTGCAGGGATGAATTGTAGCCCCGTCTTTGCCAACAATTTAGTTTATTACTTGTTCCTAGTTTCGTAAAATCGGGTAACAATAACCTTTTCTACACCTTATGAGTATCAAACCGTTTGAAACGTGATTAAGATGTTTACAATGTTTACTCTTTACCATGGACATTAGGAGTTGGCACACAAGCGCATTTGTTTCGAAATTACAGTAAAACCCTCTCTATTACGACCACTAAATCGAAGGTTAATTTATTGTATAAAAGACATGTGACAGCTTATAACAGTTAAACAGAAAGCTCCGAGAGGAGCTTTCTTTTTAACCGTTACATTGCTTTAAGCAGTTACAGTGGAGAATATGTTATTCTTTCCCGTTTAAACGCAAACGTACGCAAACGCAAAGCGCTAAAACGTAGAAAAGTACAACTTTTGGACAATTCTCATAATTCATGTTTATCTTGGTGGCAAACAGTTTGGAGCCTGATCAGACGCCGGGTTACCCGGCGTCTGATCTGGCTCCAAACTGTTTGCACTGCAAATAATAGTTTTAGCGTAAACGCGTTTATTGGGAAAGAATAACACATTCTCCACTGTACAAGTCGTAAACACAATACGGACCCTCTGTACAACGCCAGATGAGTGCTTGGCATTGATTTTCATTTAATCATTTCACAGCGAAAAATATTATATGCTTTACAATAGAATATGTGATTATTTCCCATTCGAATGAACGAAACAAACGCCATCGATACGATATGATTTAGAGGAAAATAGTATCTTTTGAACGTATACGATTCATGTTAATCTGATTGTCAGTCAGTTAAACATGAGATCAACTATCAACGGTCGGACCTGGCTACAAACTGTTTTCAGTGAAATTACTAGTATTAGCACGTGTATGTCTATTATGAAAGAATAACACAGTTCCAAACAGAACACCTTCACGGTTATGAAATATATTTGGAGCTTTTCATGACAAAACCAGCCTTATTACATTGCAACATTGTACAGACCAAACACCGTTGTCATCTCAGGCTCTCGTATTTGAGTTTGGTCTACACTGCCAAATACCGTATATAATACGGCTACATAAAATGCTTTAGATGCATGTTGGTGTCAAACAGTGTAGATCAAGACCAGCCGCCGCGTCGTGGCGCGGCGGCTGGCCTTGATCTACACTGTTTGAAATGAAACAAAGCATGTTTTGTTATGGCACGGCTAATTTGCTTTCGTCCATTAAACACTAGCGACGAGTATACTTTCCCTTACGAACAGTGTACATATGTCCAATGCAAAACAGGGTATACCCACATCTGAGGGCTCCTAAAGGAGCTCTTTGATCAGGGTCTGCACTGTTTATAATTTTGTAAAATATTACAAACAACAACCCTAATACATATGTGAGGCAAAAATGGACTAGACGTAATTTGAAAATGGAACTGATCATCTAAAGTTTCAGAGGTAAATGATTTGAATACATGACTGCACCTTTTGGTAAAACTGTTGATAAAGGGCAATCTTACTGTTAAAATCCTCGGTGTCTTATCTGGTTCCAATTTGTTTACAAGGCGGATATATACATAGTCTATAATAACGATGTACAATATCGATTGTAATGTATATGTGTAGCACTCAGTCAGCTTGTTTGAAACCCAACCCTTATATACGCCGCAGAGGGACTATTCGAATACAAATACAATCTGATATGACTTCTGTATTTTATTCAAAACAACGGAGATTTAGCCCTTACGGCGTTGTGACCGACTATAGCAATATTTGCAATTACAAATGTAGTATAGACCAAGATACGGAAAATGTTTACAGTTGTCCTCTGATCTGCGCTGTGTACATGTACCAACTTTTTAAATATGATAAAACCTCAGTGACAAAGTCTATCATGTAGACTTTTCATTTACCTGAAAACAGCACATTCCGTTTGAAAATTCGGCATTGTACATGTAGAATTCACCAAACGTTGTCTAGGTGTTTTAGATGTAGGGCAATTACATTTTGTATAATCTTTGATATAGCGGAGAAACACGATTATTCTCTCATAACTACCCTTGTTTTCTATAGCAAAAACGATTACGAATATCCTTATCTCCAATATGTGTGAGATCACTTTGATGACGTCACTATAACCTCACTATTTATAACGGCGTTTTGACGTCTCAGGGGTAAAAAAACCCGGGTTCCAAAAAATGTCTATTGCTTTGAAAAATATCTTAAAATTGTTGGATATGTGAGAAAAAGAATCTGTCACTCGTTGACGTTTAAGAAAGTTGATCTCAAACTCGTCTAGAAAAGAAAAGTTATTAAGCTCGCCAAGGCTCGCTTATTAACATTTCAATTCTAGACTCGTTTGAGATCAGCTTGTCTTTAACATCGAGTCATGACAGATCCTATATTTCTCGTTCAAACAAGTTTAAACGCAAACGAATTAAAAGCAAATAAGGAACATTGTGTTTTATCAAATGCCGTACGATTTATTTTATCTAAGTAGCAAGCAATTTGGAGCCGGACCAGACGCCGGATTACCCGGCGTCTGATCAGGCTCAACAGTGTTTGTAATTGACATCATAACATTAGTGTAAACGCGATTATTGGGAAAAAATAACGTAAATAGTAACGTATTCTGCATAGTAGTATAATCTCATTTTCTGGCATGCGGAACAAGGAAAGAATGAACGATGGGTAAATTGTTTGGATCGCAGACTGTTAATTGCGGTAGATATCATTGGCAGCTCAATAATAAAGCACATTATTTATAACTAAAGACTACATGTTATTTATAATGTCTTTTGTTGGTGATGGCATAGTGAAAATAACTAACTTTGTTACATGTACATGTATTAGTATTTTAACAATTCCTCAGCAAATAGCGTATATTAACCCATTACCCAATAAACACGCCTTTTACGCCTTCTATTTATTCATCCACTTAAGAAAATAGTTCCGTTTTATTCAGACATAAATAAGTAATCATAAGTTTTCTGTATTCTAGAAGAGTTTAGCTTAAAGCAGGCTGAAACTAAAGCAGAATGCGCCTTGAGACGCATTCTGCTTTACGTTTAACCTTCTTTAAGTGGTCACCTGTTTTCATAACAACTATAAACAAGCTATGGGGTAAAGGGTTAAAGCCTCGAGTAAACAGTGTAGACCCAGGTCAGACATTCTCTGCAATATTTTATTATAGTAGGATATGTCTGCTATGAATCTGCACTCTTTCTGTAGGAATATATTCCTTACTTTGGTAGCCAATAGTGTAGGTCACATTATAAATATACTTATTATACTGCAAAGAAATTTCCTCACTTTTGATTGGTCAGAGGAACGTGGACTTAAACTAAGTACCCTGTGAGCTGACAGAGTACATAGACATTCCCCTTGAAGGCCCCTCATGTTTTGTTACATCACAAACAAGATGGCCGACTACTCGACTCGACAAAATACTATCAAATTCTACTACGAAGAAACGTTTGTGATGTAAAAGTATATACTTGGAAACGAATATTTTTTTTTATACTTTCGTTTGACACATAAAACAGTCTTTGAAAATTAGTTATTTGTAATATCTGTCTCGTCTATTTTGACGTGGTCCGATGACTAAGTGCCGTCACCAATGTTTTGTTTACGTCCGTTTCTGCTAGCTTTTAGCTAAGTGGACGCCTGAGAGAGACTGGGGCGGATGCAGAACCCCTGGGATCGATGCTCTAACCTTATTATCGACAGAGTTCTGTGGTTCCTTTGGAGGCAAAGTGTTACGCACTGATACATCGGACCTCGGTAAAATAAAACTGGGTCAAAATTTCTAAAACTGTAAACAAGGATTGAGTACATGCAAGTCTAGAGTTGCGGCAATACACGTCCTATTATAGATCTACGCAGATGTCAGTGTATAATACCTGGCTCAACGTTACACAGAAATTGTGTCAGTTTAACCGAGGCAGACTTATCTTCAGGCAAGTCAGAGGTCTTTGAATCGCCTTATCCTAACGCTTCGATCGCATACATTCAAAGAAAGCAGTAAAGCAATATAAAAAGAGGTCACTTACGATTAAAATTGAATATTTCCCTTTTAAATTTCACATTTATTATCCAGAGTATTGTCTTTATTTCCCAAACAATGGTCTCAGCTCAACTGAAGTATCGATCAGCTGGTCTATAATGACGACATCTACTAGATTCTGACGTAGATTGATATGACGTCAGCTACATAGTGGTTTTTGGGGTGTCCAACGGGGGATTAGTGTTGCGTTATGAAAATTGACAGATGGAGTGGACATAATTATTTTAAAGCGTTTAAACCGTAAAATCTTTGACAGTATAATAAATTCGTTATACAGTTTCTTCCCAGGGTACTTAGGATTTATTCCCGGCTGGTCAAATCATGTAACCCTCGCCTGACGGCTCGGGCAACATGATTTTCCTCAGCCGGGAATAAATCCTAAGTACCCTGGGAAGAAACTGTATAACTAATAATGTAAATGGTTTATAATTGTCACGAATGGAGTCCGTCCCTATTGACACATACAATGTACAGTGGAGAATACGTTCTTTTTTCCCGTTAAAACGCAAACGAAACGCAATCGCATCGCAAAAAAAGACAAAATGACACTTTTTGACATTTCAGGCTATTATATTAATCTGAGTGGCAAACACTTTCGAGCCTGATCAGACGTCAGGTTATCAAACTGGCTCCAAACTGTTTGCAATGGAAATAATAGTTTTAACGTAAACACGCTTATTGGGAAAGAAAAACTATTTCTCCCATGTATCCGTAACAATAAATATGAACAGTTGCCTTTCTTTGCATACAGCTAGATAAAATGCCACTGGAATTAGAGCATCAAACAGGTTCATGTTTGGTATGTACTAACACATGGTAAAGGCTCAACAATAATCTCTAACGCTTTGGTTTGGCTCCAAGCTTCTGCCAAATTGGCAGAAACTGGGAGCCAAAGTAAAGTGTTAGAGATTAGTTGAGGTATTGTTGTTTCCGAGCTTTTGGGAATGTGTGCTGGTACATAAAACATCAGGTGAAAATGTTGAACATGTCGACAATATGTAGTTACAGTGAGGAAGACGTTATTCTATCCTTATATACGCCGTTATGATTTTACCATTATGCATAGTTTAAACAGTTTTCGGCCACATCAGACACCGGGTAACCTAGCGCCTGACTAGGCTCCTAACTATATGTATTTGCCATTCAGTAAGAATTTCATATAAGCTGTAATAATTGTTTTCCAGTTTACTGCCTTTTGTTGGTGTTCATTTTTGTTTAAACGATAAAAAATAACGTCCTCTCAAATATTTGTGCATACATCAGTATTGCTGTTTCTACAATGTTAACAGAAATGACAAATGTACAAGACTGCCAACTGAATAACAAAGTAATCAAACATGTGAAAACACCCCCAATTACCGTTCGGAGAAATTGACGTTTCCTCTCAACGATAAATTCAGCTTAGATTGAACACCTGGCTGAGTACATGCGCGCCAAGAAATAGAGCTGATCAAAGGTAAATGTCAATGGTACAGTATCAATGGACGTGTGTTTCCAAGTCTGGCAGTACTTGCCACACTGCAATCGTTGCATTCATCAGATCAATTTGAACATCAATATGTCTAGGAAATTTTAAAAACAAAAACAACCGATTTCTTGACGTTCGTTTTGACATAAATGTACAAGTATAAGGTTTGGGATCCCTAATATATGATCGGACCGAAATCACTACTCTACGTACAGCCATCGACCATTTTCGTTAATTGGCCGTCGTTCAGAACGATGCTTTAACCAGAACGGCCGATCGTCACAGTAGAGTACCAATATTGACAAAAATTAGCTCGATCTCATTATTAGGGATCATCAACCTTGAAATGCACTTCTTTTCTTGAATAGCCAGTATCTTTCGCCTGTACCCTTCACTTTCTGTTTCAAAAGTTTGATATTTATTCTCAACTTTAATCGCTTAATTTCATTATTTCGCATTTCTACTTTTCCCCCGAGTAACAAGTAGACTTAGATATGATCAGTGGCAGTGTTTTAATAAACTATAACATTATAATATGACTACATTTAATGGAGAAGACGTTATTATTTACCAATAAGAATCGTTTATACTTAATCATTATATATGTTGCAAACAGTTTGGAACCTGATCAGACGTCGGATAACCCGGGGTTAATCAGGCTCCAAACTATTTGAGACTTAGAATATATTGAATCGTCAGAAACTTCTAAAAGCTGACATTGTGTACATTTTATTTGCAATTTGTTTGCGTTTCGTTTGCGTTTAAACAGGAATTAATAACGTCTGTTTAAATGTATGATAAGTGTATTACCTGTTACGGACAATTCCACCTTTCAAAAATCCGGATACGAAAAAAGTCCATCCCCAACTGCTTAATGTGAGCTCCACAGCATAACCTAGCTACTAGCCTATTAGCAAGTATAGTTAACCATACACAAGCCTACTACTTAATTGCCTAAGTGAGCATTGTTTCTAAACTGCAGTTCCGAGAGTCGCTTACTAGCAACACGATTATGCCAAAGAAGCATCCAAAACAGAAAGCTCCTAAATGAGCGTTCTCTTTAACGTTCACTTTTCTTTATTCGCCCACCTGCCTTAAGCGCCTAACAATTAACACAGTTTGATGGTCGTAAGATAGAGGTTTTAATGTAGTTAGTATGTAATAGATATTGAATTTACCTTAGAATTTAATAATAAATATAGCTGACTGAACAATTAGACTCAATACTGATAGCAATTGTTATACCCTATAATCAGTTGTGCATCAGATTTGGCGAGCGCCAAGACTGGTAAAATCATAATTATATATGTATACAATATACATGTATTTGGTATTTAATTGATGTTAGTTTTTAAGATAAATTTCGAACAAATTAGAAAACATATAAGTACTTCAAAATATCTAATGTATTTCTTAGAACATAATTTAGCCGGGTTTTTTTGTTTAAAAAAGAAAATACTTCTAACACGTAGGACTGCATGTATAATCACATTTTGTACATGTATATACAGTTGAGAAAACGCTATTCTTTCCCAATAAACGCGTTTACGCTAAAACAATTATTTTCATTGCAAACAGTTAGGAGCCAGATCAGACGCCGGGTAACCCGGCGTCTGATCAGGCTCCAAACTGTTTGCCACTCAGATAAAAATGAATTGTAAGAAATATATAAAATTTGACATTTTCTAAGTTTAAGGGTGTATCAATGTCATAAGCCAATTTTTCAAAGTATCAAACTTTTTTTCTAACATTGTTTTTTTGGAAGAGCTGTTTATGATGAATGAAAAAATGAAAAAAAAAATATGGTGGTGTCCTTTTTTTAGCTACAGCGATTTGAAAAAGGTATGTCAAATTTGGACGTTTTTTTAAAATGTTACCCATTCAGAGTACAAGCTTCAGTAAAATTTATTTCAAAACAAAACAAATATGATAATTTTAGTTTTCATTATTTATCTCATGTCTATGGTGGTATTTTCACATAAAGAAACCAAATTTAGACCAGGTTTGAACAATATGAATCCTTGAATATCAAAAATATGCTTTGCATAGGGCATGATTTTGAAAATGAAATATTTCTAGTATTAAACTTTTTTGAAAATGAAATAGTTCTAGTATTAAACTTTTTTTTATATCCTACCAGATGACAGCCCATGCTAAGGCAGTTCAAAATATGAAAAGAAATTGAAAGGTCAGTGTTGAAAATGTTAAGTTATTAAAGTAAAAAGAGATATCTCCCCTTACAAAATTTACAAAAAAGTACCATATCGATGATATTTAGAGCTTTATAAATTTCACATTTTGTACCTTTTTTGTCTTAAATTAGTTTTTGTATGAAGAAATACTACCATAGATAGGAAATAAATAACACAAAACCAGATTATCATATTTGTTTTCATTTAGAATGGATTTTATTGAAGCGGGCTGTTTGAAAAGGACAAAATAAGAGGAAGTGGGTGGGGTAAATTTTACATGGCCGTAGAGCCAACTGTTGTTCACCAAAATGTACACTTTTTCTATTTTGTCATTCATCATAAATAGCTCTTCAATACAAAACCATCATAGAGTGTTTTCATATACTTTGAAAATTTCCTAAAGTCATGACATTGATACACCCTTAAGTGTTTTGCGTTTGCGTTTCGTTTGCGTTTAAACGGGAAAGAAAAACGTTTTCTCCACTGTAACCATTCAGCAGAAGGTTCGTCGCCAGTATTGAGGAATGGCATTGCTAAATCCGTGGTGGAAAAATGCAGGGTTCCTTACAGTCTCCTAGAAACAAAGGATATTTTACCTACACTGCGTTCCCTCCCTACAACGGCCCTCCAAACAACGACTCCCTCCGAACAACGACACTTGCCACAATTCCCTAAACAGGCCAATTGTGTCTAACGCTTTCACTGCTGTAATATCGTCTGCTTAAAGTTGTCGTATGCTGCTTTTCTCTAATTTACGCATTGAACATTTCGACAGAGAAAAAAACTTAATGACGAGTGACAAACAGCTTGAACCCAGGTCAGACGCCGCGTTACGCGGCGTCTGATCTGGATGCAAGCAGTTTGCAAATGTAAACCAATTTCCCTCCCTATAACGACTCCCTCCGAACAACGAATACATTTTTGTCTCCCATCGGGTGTCGTTGTAGAGAGGGAACACTGTAAATACCTTTTTCTCAGCTATATTGATAAACACCTATTAATGTGTATGTATAACGTGCTATTTAAACAGCTTGCTTTTATAACCAGATTCACTTTCAGTGTGCCATTGTAATACACGTTGCAAACACTTTGGACAAACTGTTGAAACTCCGAGAAACTCGGCATTTTATCTGAAACAAGGCAGTTTGATACACATCAGATATATTAGATTGAAGAATATTATTGCAGGCAACAAAGTTTTGGGACGGCAACCGCATAACGTACTTAATGTTACACTAAATGCTGGTAAGCTCGTTTTCGTGACGTCAACTTTTTATCTCATCACATCCGTAGGCAGGTACATGTATCAGCTGCTACAGTGGAGAAAAACGTTATTCTTTCCCTTTTAAACGCAAACGAAACGAAAACGTAAAACACTAAAACGTAGAAAATGTTATTTTGTAGATATTTCTTACATTTCATTTTTATATGAGTGACAAACAGTTTGGAGCCTGATCAGACGTTACCCGGCGTCTGGTCTGGCTCCAAGCTGTTTGCAGTGGAAATAAACATGTTAGCGTAAACGCGTTATTGGGAAAGATATAACACACTTTCCACTGTATGTGGTGAGTAGAATCTATAGGTATAGCAGACAGATAACATACTTCCATGTTGAAGTGAACAACATCTGTTTACAATGTAACTCGTTACAACATTCTGTCAAAGAGTTTCGTACGTAACACTTTCACTACCACATCTATTCATCTGAGCTGTTTACCCCATATAGTAAAGGATCGTCAAATCATATTGTATCATCATAGAAGATTATTATGTTTATTAGACCGAGGTTATCCCCTCTATCAAGAACTAAAATGACGGCAAGTCGGTGGTTTTAATCCCATGCGCTGCTTTGGAACGAATGAGAATAGCAGAAATGATCTTCCAGAAATCATCACCATCTCATCTCATTATCTCTCATCATTCATCTGCGCTATATGACCTATAGTCATTGTGTTAATTATTAGGTGTATATTAGATGTGACTGCGTAAAGGAAATTTCTGCTTGACTGATACATTGCTTTAAGCAGTCAATTGTCTTTAAATACAATCAATTAGCCTTCGTTTTACTGGGTGAAAACAATTTTGGTCCTGATCAACTAAATTCAAAGAAATAAATGTGGGTTGCAGCTAGTTTCGATTTTCAAGGCATTCAATATGAAACACTTGATATTGTTTGCATTGTGGCGGACAAAAACATCACCGAGCATTGTACTCATACTTGTAAACATTTCTAGATTCTGAAAAGCCACAAAGCCTTGTTTTGAAACATTTCCAACATCGCGAACAATTTGGAACTTAAACTCTAGAACCAACAACTGAAAAATGCATTATTGTTTATCATGTTTACACGATGTTTCGCCGCAGGCCTTTCTCTGGGCCGGTAATGGCTTGCTAACTGCCAAGTTAATATTTCGGAAAACTTTAATGTGCAATTAAGATGCAGGTAAGGATATGAGTATATTTAGGAACGTATTTCGTGTTGTTGAAATATAGCTAACGATGAAAGAGTAATACATCGCCCCCTCTCTACAACGACACCCAATGGGAGACAAAGATTGTGTGTGTTATTCAGAAGTGTCATTATAGGTAGGGAAATGGCTACATTTGCAAAAAGCTTGAATACAGATTAGACGCCGCGAAACGCGGCGTCTGATCTGGATTCAAGCTGTTTGTCACTCGTCATTAAGTCTTCGTTTCTGTCAAACTATCGTTATGTAGCTTTTAGAAAAAACAGCAGACGACAATTTTAAGCAGACGATATTGCAGCAGTCAAAGCTTTAAAAACATAATGTTCTTGTTTGGTTTAGGGAACAGTGGCAAGCAATGTTGTTAGGAGGGACTCATTATTTGGAGGGCCGTTGTAGGGAGGGAGCACCGTAAATGGCAGAACTGCCTCAGTTCCAAAACTTTTGCCGCTCGTTTAAAATGGTAACTACCCCTCCATTATCTAAACTGTATGAAATTTCGTTTTCGCTGCGATTCGTTTAAACGGGAAATAAAGAATAACGTCTTCTCCACAACTGTATCATCACATGACTGTATGGAAACATCACCTTGAGGGGAGATAACTCACTGAGGAAAGGCTTCTCGAAAAATGCATTCTTGAATTAAAATCTAAACATGATTGTGTGTTGTTCTTTTATTACTTATTAAAGGATGCAATATTAATTTCATGCTCAGATTTCAACTTGATTTTTCTCCGTTGTAACGTGTAAATATATTTGTCATGTATGTGTAGTTCTAAATAAGAACAAAACGTATAATACATATGGTTCTTTGTGGTAGTGTGTTCATGTAAATATCTGCGCTACAAACTTGAACCTCAGCAACTTTTGATTTTCAGGGGGTTTGTTGTTGTTGTTCTTTTTTTTAAACAAATTATCGTCAAAGTGTCAAACAACTTAGATCCAAATGAGACGAATAGTAATTCGGTGTCTCATCTGGACCCAAACTGTTTGCAACAGATATCACAAATTCGTCCGCAGCATTTAGAAAGTTAACCCATATCAAGATGCGTTTTGTCGTCTGCTTTAATTATATCGTTTGCGAAAAAAATCAAAATTAATTTTATTGTTTTTTTTATCTGAATAATGATTGAATACCTATGAGTGACAAACAGTTTGGATCCAGATCAGAACTGTTTGCAAATATTAGCCAAGTCACGTTTAGCACGATAAGGGTTAATCTATAGTGGCCCTGGTTGAGCGTTTTATCAGCAATCACTGATCGATATGGGAATTGCGTAAGTTAAATCGACATTTGATATCATCTGGTTAAGCGTTTAAGACGTAATAATATTATAAATTTGCAAGATGCCATAGGTAACGCATAACCTCTAAAAAGCCGAGCAATCAAAAAGTATAACTAGAGTAGATCTCGTAGACGAAGCAAACAAAACAACTTGATTTTGCACCAAGCCCCGATAACTTTCTGAAATAAATTGTATATTGCCTGTTTATCTGGGTAAAAAACTCATATCTAGCGGGTCCAAGAAGTCCAATGGATGCATTTGAATCAATCAAACCACGTCTTATCTGATGAACTGCTATACAAAAAAAAGTTTTACAAAACTGCAACTGGGTACTTAATGAAGTAAGTGTGTATAATTGTTAATGCAGCGTTTCATAATATTATGATAAACAAAGAGAAGCTCATATACATGGGCATGTATCTATATCTAGATTCATACCACATGCAGTAGCAAAGACGTTGTGGCAAACAGCTGGAAGCCTGATCAGACGCCGGGTTAACCGAGATTTAAAAGCAGACGACAAATGTTTAAAATTGATGACGTCATGGCGGTGAAGAGGCTAAATAAACTATACTCACCGTTGAATGTATAATTTGTTTAATCAAACCATAAAACAAGCATAAGATTGGAAATAGTAAGGTTTAATTTTGAACAACTGGGCTAAAGCGCAATTAGTACATTTATATAAATCAATTACATCAAATACACGTATATGTATTCTGACATCTATTCGTTATGCCCAAACAGAAACGTCTTGCCAGTTCAATCATTTATAGCTTCTTAAACTAGCAAAAAGAAATTTTCATATATGTTAACACGAAATAAAGCTTTATTCCTGTATCAGAAAGAAGTCGCCATCCTTTCCCAACAGTGAACCCAGTGTCTGATCAGGCTCTATACTGTTTGCATTCAGATACAAGGAAATTGTAAGCTGTCAGTGCCCACATATTGAAGTTTGCTTTTTGTGCGAACTTTGAACGGAAAGTATTTCTTCTCCAGTAGATTGCAATAACAGTTTTGTAGTAAATATTTCTGCAATGCGATTTGATCGAAGATGTTTTCTTTCCCCAGATTTTGAAAACACATTTCTTGAATTCCTGCACATTATCGATAAAACAGTTAAAAATATGACTTTATCTTATTGCAAATCAAACCACTTGGTTTCAAATTGATTCCCCACTTTGTTTGAACCATTTTATATACAACACAAGCCCAATTATAACGTCAAGTTAAAACAAGGCTAGAGTAAATATATTTAAGGGAGAAATTATGTATCAAAGCAAGATGATAGAAATACAGAAACTTCCAAATTTGTTTGTTGCCACTCAGATTAACATGAATTGTCAGATTTGTCAAAAGGTTGTCATTTCTAAATTTTATTGTAATGTGTTGCGTTTCGGTTTCGTTTGATCGGGAAAGAATAACGCCTTCTCCACTGTTTATCATTTGAATATTGTTGCCAAAGGTTGGAAGATCAGGTTTTACATATGTTTGAAGAGTTGCAGAATAAATACGCCAATTTGCGGTAAATGTTCGACGTATGATGCCAAGAAATCTTGATTTGAAGAACTGCTTTTGAAATCTAAGAGTTAATTGATATCTCAAATTGTCGATAACTTTTTGGAAAAAAGTACCAAGGAATCCATTACTTCAGACCAATGGACTACAAGCATGTAATTTAACCTTTCCCTCGTATTTAAGTATTGAAGACAGATGGTTGCTTTAAGCAGGTTGGAAGTAGAGTAGATGACTCCTTAAGGAACAATCTGATTTACTTACATCGTGCTTTTAGCTACCATCTGCTGGGATACATGGAATATTTCTTACGATAGATATTCATGACTGTATAAAGTGGCACTATTTTCGTGAATTGAGGAATAATGTACTGGCGTTCAAACATATACATTGGGTAATGCATTTCGTTAACCCTTTCATGACCAAATTATTCGGGAAATTTTTACCCCTTCACCGCTTTATTGTAGTCTGCATCATTATCGTTGTCTGCAAGACACGTTTCAAATTTAGATTTAAGGTTGTTTGACTTAATAAATATCGATAAAAATGTCAAACAGTTTGAGTGCTGATCAGGACCCAAACTGTTTGCAAACGCGCTTTTAAGCGTCATTAAGATGGAAATGGTTGAAAGAAAGTAAACGCAATATCCATCCAGTAAAATTGATTAACTGATATTCTTTTGAAAATCCTAACAATATATATTTTATTTAGAAAAGCAAACTGTTTGCGATAGACATGAGGTGTTTTGCAAACACGCGGTTATTTTTAAAGAATAATATTGTCTCTACTGTATGCCTGAATTAAACATTTCACTCTCAATGACGCTTAAAAGCGCGTTTGTAAACAGTTTGGATTCTGATCAGACGCCGTGTAAATCTAATTAAATTTCATATTTTAATAGTTACACTGTCTCTCATAACTCATATTTGAGTGGTTCTGTACAATTTACTTACTCATGTCAGTATACTTTATAATGTATACATGTAGAAGTGAGACATACATAAAATATATGTCTGTCTGTCTATCTGCCTGACTAGTCAGGATGAACGAAATGTAAATGCCAGCGCAGTCGCCGTTTAAAAACAATGTGTGTAAACTATGTATTTTTGTCAGGATAGCGATGCATCCCTATGATGCAGGATGGTTTTAATTTCAATAACAAATATCTGGTATACGTTTCTTATCAGTAAATATATGCAGATATCTGCAAATAAGAAATCTAGTTCGCAAAATATCATAGCCCTGTCAGATATGATATTACGGTTGAGAAACGACAAAGCTAGCAAAATGATCATTCATTCCTACCAAAGGCAATGGTGTGCAGTTGAATTTCGTGGTTCTGTATAAGAGTAAAACTATTAAACATCAGCATGAAATGGGCTTATTTCTGATTCCTGTTGCAAACAGTTTGAATCCAGATGAGACGACGAGTAACTCGGCGTCTCATCTGGATCCAAACAGTTTAATTTTTCTGATACCTATTTACTGAATGAAATACAAACGACACAGTTTCCAAGCACAACCTGAAGAGAATCAAATCATGTTTCAGGTTAAGCTAATCAATTATTTCTGTATTTATTTGATAACATCTGTGAAAATATTTACCTATACGATGAAGAGAATTTAGGCACTACAGTGGAGAAAACATTATTCTTTCCCGTCTAAACGCAAACGAAACACAAACGCAAAACACTAAACTGTAGAAAATGGCATCTTTTTTAAATTTCCAACTATCTTAATCTGAGTAGCAAACAGTTTGGAACCTGATCAGACGCCGGGTAACCCGGCGTCTGATCAGGTTCCAAACTATTTGCACTGTAAATAATAGTTTAGCGTAAACGCGTTTATTGGGAAAGAATAACGTTTTCTCCACTGTAATACTACTGAGGTAGCATTCGGATAATTTCGGCTATTCCCGACTAATTTTAATACCTGTAGTGCTTCGAATTCTGCAGAAGCAAAACCTTCCGGCTAAAATCGACGATTGTCTCTTGCTACACTTTTTACGACTATTAGCCATTTTGTATTTACAGTGGAAAAAACGTTATTCTTTTTTAATAAACGCGTTTACGCTAAAACTATTATTTCCATTGCAAACAGTTTGGAGCCAGATCAGACGCCGGGTAACCCGGCGTCTGATCAGGCTCCAAACTGTTTGCTACCCAGATTAAGATAGAAAGTTGATTATTTAAAAAAAAAAACAGTTTTGCCTTTCGTTTGTGTTTAAACGTATTCTCCACTGTAATTATTTGTAATGGAAGAGTGGATGAGTTGTAATTTAAGGCACTGCGACACTGCGTAGATCATGTACAGTGCAGAAAACGTTATTTTTTCCCGTTTAAACGCAAATGAAACGCAAACGTAAAACATTGAACTGTAGAAAATGGTATCTTTTTTAAATTTCAATCTATCTATTTTAATCTGAGTGCTCCAAACTGTTTGCAATGGAAATATTGATTTTAGCGTACATGTAAACGCGTTTATTGGGAAAGAATAATGTTTTCTCCTCTGTAGCGCCGATGAATTAGGAGATGACATGATGATAAAGGATGACGAGGGAAGATGATTTCGGCTAATCTCAATCGCTGCGAAGCAGTGCATGTGACCGAAACCACCTACATGCCTTCCTTTTAGTTCGTGGAGAGGGTATAATCTCTGTCAAATGAATGAAAGCATTTTTATTACATTTAAGCCCCAGAACTACTGCAGAGTAAGAAGGTCTCTAGGTTGGAATGGAAGAATTGAACGTTTTTCAAGTCGTAAATAGATTCTGATTTATTCTGAAAACATAAATCCATTGTTCCTGGTCTATGCAACCATTGATAGACCTAGACCAAGAGACCTTTGCATAGCAGACACTGCATATCATTCTGCAAAATCTTACTCTAAATAACCAAAATTGTACAAACCTGAATTGGAATTTGGTTAATTCATTTGAAGTTTCAGGATTCAATGAGACAGTATAGTAGTTGTATAGTGCATGAAAGATACACAGTTGTAAAGTAAAGCTGAATGCACAACCCATTTAATAATGGTTATTTGAACGCATCGAAAAATAAATGTATACATTACATGTAACATTCAATCGTATTACTCTGAAATACTCGGTAACGATATCTGATTTAGAATTCATGTATCCATCACATATTGGATAAGAAAGACAACAGGAGCATACCTAACATTCGTTTAAAAAAGTTTCTAACGGTTTTGGGTTTTGGGTTGGGCATTTGCAGTGCAAAACGGTGAAACATTGCTTAACCCTTTACCTGATAGCCAAGTCAAGCAAAATGCGCCTACATATATATCAGGTGCTAGAATATAGAAAATATTTCCTATGATATATATTCATGACTGATTAAATTGGAACTATTTTTCTTTAGTGGAGAAATAAATCGTAATCGCTAAAAGGCGCTCCGCTCCAATGGGGGGGGGGGGGGGGGGAGCGGGTTAAGGATAATTAATCATTTATAAACTGTCGAACATCTGACATGGTAAGATACAAATACATTAAACTGACACTCCTGAATTGAATGTACTTGGCAGCTTAATACGCATGTTATATTTTTATACATGTATGCACACAACTACTTTGTGAATTTGAGCATTAGTTCTACACTCACTGGTCAGTTATCTGCATTTAGATATTACATGTACCACATTTCGTTATACGTAACAGCTGAATATAGGTTTTATTAAATACCCCACAAAGATGATATCTTTCAATATGCTAAGATAACCATTGCCTTCTTGAACCTTTTGTACTATACGAGCGATTTTGTGAAAACATTTGCAAACAGTTAAGATCCAGATAAGACACCGAGTAATTCGGCGTCTCATCTGTCTTCAAACTGTTTGTGATTCTGGTGATAGTTTTCAAGAGAAAATGCGGATAAATCACGTATGAAATTTGTGACAGACGACAAACCGGTAATTGGCAGATGACGATTATTTTGAATTTTTGAGCTAAAGGTTAAGTGCCTCTTCCGACCATAAAAGTGCTGAATAAATGAACCATTTTCGTTATAAAATTAAACTGCATTGTTAGAGTACAACAACATTTGTACTAAACACAGATAAACACCTGGAGAGGTTTTGAACTTTCATATTTCTGTATCTTTCATATCACTTAGAGTGCAGTTCAAGACAACGGAACAAAGAAATAGTGTGTTTGGTTTTGAAAGGCAAGTACATTGTAAGACCTCAGAAACGACGCCTTTAAAGAATGCGTGATATCAACATTTAAGACTGGTGATTACTGAATGCAAGATGAAAGTAAAGGAAGTAGCTATAATTGTACGAGTTTTCTGTTCTTCTTTTGTTTTATCCCAAGTAGTCTCATGTATTAAACAACATCTACAAGCATAGTTGCACGTGGCGTTCGTGCATTTGTAATGTTAAATCTACTGAATTTGTAACAAACAAAATATGTATTGGTAAACAACATCTGTAACTGTTATGAAATGACCGTCAGGATGTTTCAGATATTGCATCCCTTGAACCTGTTGGTCCAGTGGGGAAGGACATTCTGTATCCCGTTTAGCTCATAAAACCCTAATGCCGCATAGATGCGACTTTAATCCATTACCCCATAACCTGTTTCTATTTTAGAAGATAGTTGACCATTTAAAAACAGGTTGAAATTAAAGCAGAATGTGCCGTAAGTAAGGCACATTCTGCTTTACATTCAGCCTGCTTTAAGCTACTATCTGAAAGTAAATATTTCTTATGGTATATATTCATTTTTGTATAAAGTAGAACTATTTTCCTTATAGGAGGAAAAAGACGAAACTAAATGTAAGCGCATTGTAGAGAGTGACAATGTTTTTAAAACAAATCCTGATAATAATATTAATTTTCATGTGAGTGGCAAAACGTTTAGAGCCTGGTCAGACCCCGATTTTACTGGCTTCTCATTTGGTTCAAAACTGCTTGCAATAGATGTAATAGTTTTAGCACAGCTGCGAATGGAACACAACAATGATACGTATTCAGAACAAAGTATAGCCAATTGTGCTTTAACCCATTTATGGCAAGTTATTTATGCTTTTCGGTGGATTACCACGAACTAGCAGTGGATTATCACTTGGTAATCCACTGCAGTGGATTATCATGCAGTGGATTACCACCAATCGCTTTTATTATGAATTTTCCCCGTAGGGCTCCCCAAGAATCGTAGTCAATCGTGTCTTATCGTTAAATTCCGGCAGTCCGATTTGTCGCGAACTACTCACCGGAAGAACACGAATCCAAACTCGGGAGCAACGAAGTAATTCGGATGACGTCAAATCAATAAATAAGTGACGTCATCGTACGGGAAAACTGTTTCGAAAATGTGTTCGATATAAAGTTGGGGCTCAACACGGGGTAAATCATTTACTTTCGCTTTCTCAATTGTCGAACAATTTCGTTTAAAAAGTGGCTTAAAAGCATAAATAAATAGAATCATTGTATTTTTTCAGTATAAGATTTCGTGAACATCAGACTGTTATATTTTCACTCTTGGCTTCGCCACTCGTGAAAATATAACGTCTGATGTTCACTCAATGGATTAAATTTCTATCTTATACTGAAAAAAACAATTATCCTCTATTTCTTCCATACTTATATTTTGGGTTAGTCCAATTTTTAAGGAGAGGGTCGTGATGTTGTTAGAACTTGTTGCCCAATCCTCTAACTCTTATATGTGTATTCTGTTAAATTTGATTATGAACTTGTGCTATATGGTTGTACAAATATATGGCAATAAAATATATTTAAACTAACTAGTCTATTTTTTATCTAAGGGGTGCCTTGTCTAAATTTTCATTTCTGTTGTTTTATATTGAAATTCCTATCAGCAAACAGTGTAGACTCTGATCAGACGACGCATAATGCGGCGTCAGATCAGAGTTTACACTCTTTCTTTGCCTATATCCCTTTATGGTTAATATTACGTTCTTTAAAGAAGCATGGATAAAGGTCAAGACAGACTGTGGCATGATGCAAAACAAAGGTAATGCAGAGAAATCTTTTGCAAAACTTCGTCATGAAAACTCATCTTTATTAAAATGCAATTGTCCTATGAATAGGTCGCTTAACAATGGTTTACAGTAAAGAATCGCTACCCGAGACAGAAATATGTTGTGACCCAAAACACTGAAATCTAGACTATATTTATAGTATTTGCAGCTGCTGCTTAGAAACAAATCACACAAAGAATAGAACCATTTGTTTGATTAGTCATCCACAACAGTGTATTGGTTTGATATTGGCACGAAACGAAGTTGATCTGTAATGCACGCTGCAAACCTGTACTATCTGATTACCATATTATTATTATTACTATTATTATTATTATTATTATACCAGATTTATATAGCGCTCTTTTCACACAGGGATTGTGCGTTCAAAAGCGCTTTACATGAAATAACACATATGTACCTATAAATCGTGAAAAGACAAAATAACTACAATTAGATCTGAAATAAAACATGAATAAACATATAAAAGACAGTCCCCCAAAACGGCGATCACATTACCCCCATCAATCAGCAATGAACCGACCGGCTAAGTATTGCCGACTGATATAAATAATGATAGAGCGCCCAATGCAGGCCATCGACAAAACACAAATAACTATAATTAGATCTAAAATAAATAAGAATAAACATACAAAAGACAGCCCCCAAAACGGCAATCACACTACCCCCATCAATCAGCAATGAACCAACCGGCTAAAGATTGCCGACCAATAGAAATAATAGCAGAGCGCCCAATGCAGGCCATCTAATGTAACATAACTAGGAAAAGTAGCATGCGACCATAACTAAAAACTCTATAGAAGATCAATAACATTATTAAAAATGGTGAAAGCTGTCCACGAATTGTACCACAGACCACGCCAGCTGGTTTCAAAAGAGATCAGAGTTGTATCCCTACCATCAAAGATTCACCAGACAGGCATTGGTCAACAGTACAACCCCAGAACTAAAAATTAGACCCATAACATATACAGAATGAACACACCCCTATGGTAGCAGTCATCTACCCTCTCCACCCCACACCCGCGGGACCTACATGTTCCATGGCTGAACTTACACCCTTACTTTATAAAACATCAAGATAAGAAGCTGTCCCTGAATTATACCGCAAACCCCAAGCCAGTCGGTTTCAAAGAGATCAGGGGCAATCCCTACCATCAAGATCCACCGAACAGGCATGGGCAAACGGTACAATTCCAGAACTCCCATTTAGACCCACAATATCTACAGCAAGAACATGGCCCGGAGGTAGCAGTCATCCATTTCCTAATGTGTTCTAATAATAAATATTAAAGAAGTGTGTTTTCAGACGTTTTTTGAAGACTGCAACTGAGCTCGCATCTCTGATGTCTGATGGCAGAGAGTTCCAGAGCTTTGGGGCTGCATGCATGAAACTTCTATCTCCAAACTTCACCAAACGACTTCTCGGCACAACCAGCGATACTGATTTACTCGCAGACCGCAACTCTCTTCGAGGTCTATACACGTCCAGCATACTAACAATGTACCTTGGAGAATCATTGCACATGGCTTTGTATGTGAGTGTCAGAATTTTGAATTCAACTCTGTGTTGAACTGGAAGCCAGTGAAGCTCCATCAAGACTGGAGTGATGTGATTGTACCGAGGAGTCCTGGTAATGATGCGGGCTGCTGTATTTTGCACACGCTGTAGTTTTCGTAGTGAGTTTTGGGGAATCCCATATAGCAGTGAGTTGCAGTAGTCAATTTTTGATGTGACCAGAGAATTGACCAAAGTCTTTGTAGCTTCTGGAGAAAGGTACTGTCTAATATGACCTATTTGCCGCAGCTGTGCGTAGCTAGACCTGCACACAGTGTTGATGTGCTGTGTCATATCCATTTGGGAATCAAATCTAGCACCAAGGTTGTTCACCCATATGACGGTTTGATTTTAGAGTTTCCCACTTGAACATGAAAATCTCCGGGAACGTTAACCTTTTTTGAATGAAACAGTATGACCTCAGTTTTGTCAGTGTTCAGCTTTAACATATTCTGGTGCATCCATGAGACTATGTCTTTTAGACATCCTTCGACTTTTGAAAGGGCTTCTTGTTGACTAGATGTGTCTTTAGGCTTAAATGACAAGTATAACTGTGAATCATCTGCATAGAAATGATGATCCAGATCATGATTTCTGCAAATTGAGCCGACAGGTTTTGTGTACAAGATGTAGTTTTTGGGTCCCAAGACTGAGCCCTGTGGCACACTATATTGCATTTGAACTTGGGCAGATAATTCTCCATCTACTGCGACTGTTTGGTAACGGTCATTCAGGTATGAGGTCATCCACTTAGGTGGGTTTCCAATGATTTTGAAGTCTTTTTCAAGGCGATTGAGTAATGTTTCATGATCAATTGTGTCGAATGCGGCTGATAGGTCAAGCATCACCAGAATTGTGATTTCATTCTTATCAAGATATTGCAAGATGTCATTTTGAACTTTAACAAGAGCAGTTTCTGTAGAGTGATGCTTACGATATGCTGACTGATGCTGTTCATGCAGATTGTTTGTGGCCAAATGGGACTCAATGCGTCTGTCTACAACTTTTTCTAATACTTTGGAGAGAAATGGCAAATTTGGTACAGGCCTGTAGTTCTTAAGATCATTTGTATCGAGATCAGGTTTCTTCAAGAGAGGTCTTACATGCGATTTTTTTAATTCTTTTGGAACATACGCAGATTCCAGCGAAGAGTTCACAATTTTTGTTAATGACGGTAGGAGCTCGCTAAGGCATACCTTTAAGAGCCATGTAGGTATTGGGTCGAGTTCACAGGACTTACATGGGGATGCCTTGACAATCTCCCCGATTTCTGCTGCTGTAGCAGTGTCAAAACTTTCTAAAGAGCTCATTGAATGCAACGTTTCTGTGATGATTGGGGTGCATGCCGTTGATTCAGAGGCAATGCCTGTTCGTATTTTGTCCACTTTTTCAATGAAAAAGTCGCTGAAATCATGCGCAAGTTGTTTTGAGGACACATTTTTCGGCAGTGCAATTTCACTGTTTGCACCAAGGAGATGCTTAGTGACTTTAAAAAGACTCTTCGAGTCCCGTTGACAGGATTCTACTTTTTCTGTGTAAAAATTAACCTTTGTCTTTGCTAACAATTTGTTTACTTTAGCACACTGGTCTCGATACAGTTGATGATCAATTGCGAGTTTGGATACTTTCCACTTTCGTTCTAGCTTACGCTTTAAGTGTTTAGCATCGTGAAGTTCCTGGGTGTACCATGGACATGATGGCCTGAGAGTTATGGTCTTAGTGCACAATGGTGCATGCTTATTGGTCAGAGCTTTAAGTTCATGTGTGTATACACTGACAATTTCGTCAATATCTGTCATTTTCAGAATTTCTTTAATTGAATCTGAGTTAAGGATATCTCTTTTAAATAAATCGACATTAATGTCCCAAAGCCTTCGAAATGAAACAGTTTTTCTGATGGGCGGGGTTTTTTCTGCCTTTGCCCTGAAAGACACAGAGAAATAGTCTCTCGAGATTTTGCCACTACTGTCAGATAGTCCAGGGTCTGTGACTTCGAGATTTGACACACAGTCTTCGTTATCTCTTGTGATAACAACGTCAAGAGTGTGTCCCCCGACATGGGTGGCTTCTTTGACATGCTGTTGAAAATCAAATGAATCCATTGTACTGACGAAATTGACAGTGTTCCTATCGTTTGAGAGATCAAGATGAAGGTTTAAATCCCCTACAATGATGATTTGTTTATCAATGGTTGAAACTTTCGATAAGAAAAGTGGCCATTCCTTGTCAAGAAAGTCTGAGATTTTTAGACCGTTTGCAGTGGATGGAGGGGGTCTGTAGATGACTGCTAGACGCACAACGAAATCTTTGATGCTTAAAGTACAGTCAATGTGCTCAAAAGTTGAATAATCATTATCTTTGGTAGAGGAAAGGATTTTAACATCAATTGATGCCTTATATATGAGCCCCACCCCACCACCCCGGCCTCCACTACAGCGAGGGACATGTTTGATCTTATAGCTGTCAGGAACCAGTTCACCTTATCTGCAGCACTACCAAGCCAAGTCTCAGTGACGGCCATTACATCGATATCATTTGAGATTATATAGTCATGTATAGCCAAAGCTTTATTTTTTACTGATCTTGGGTTTAAACTGCAGATTTTAATTTGCTTCGGAGGTTTGGTGGACATGGGCTGTTCATACTTTACATGAATGAGATTTTGTGTTTTTGCTTTAGGAGGTTCAATTGAGATTTCAAGTTTACTATTTGTTTGACAAGTACTGGAAACAACTTCTATTGACTGTGGTAATTCTCTAACAATTTCATGATGAATGCCATCATTTGTATCCCAAATGCGTTTCAGTTTGGATTTACCCCCTTTTGTACCCCTATACTTTGCTAATCCAAATTGCCCAAAGGCATAAAGACCTAACTCTTTCAATCTAGATAATAGAAGGGGATCAAGACAAATTAACTCATTGAGCCCTAGTGACACATATATGAGTCCTTTAGCAAACAATGTACATGTGAAGAGTACACTTGTCTAATGAAAACTGTGAAGTCCCTGATTAGAGGGCTCCTGCTGGAGCCCTCTAATCAGGGACTTCACTGTTTGTCATTTTGCAATATATTATACAAAAAATAAATAGTCTAAAATGGACCAGCCTTTCTTGTAAATTGGATTTTTCCATTTGATGTTTCAGGGGATAATGAGTTAACATGCGTTTTATGGGAACGAACACAGTCTTCTCAACTGTACCTTTTCAGACCAATGATGTATTCTGTTCGACATTGAAAGCAAAGAACGGAGCTCATTTCTGCATTTCGCATGCCTTAGAAACAGTATTAATACCGCTTGCAAAACGGCCATGGCGTGATGTTATTTCTGCTAAAGATCCGCTTACCCGGCGTTAAGTAGAGAGGTTATTTAGGAAATTGTTTTTCTTTCTGTATATAACATTTGTCCTGTGTCCAGAACCTGATACAAAATCGTATACATTCAATGCTTTGCTAAAAGAATGTACTATCGTGCATACGGTGCTATTCTTTCCCGAAAAACGCGTTTATGCTAAAGCTATTACATGTATTGCCATCGCCAATAGTTTGAAGCCTGAACAGACACCAGGTAACCCGGCTTCTGATCAGGCTACAAACTGTTTGCAATTAATTAGGATTAATATAAATTTAAGAATGGCTAAAAGTTTATCCTTTTCTACATTTTATTGCATTGCGTTTGCGTTTCGGTATCGTTTCAACGAGAAAACTAACGTAGTCTCCACTGTATAAGCAGTTCCAATGGCACGACCAGTGCTTGAACATAGGTCAGATAGAGGTTTCCATGCTGTCATGATGGGATATATTTGATTATGATTTATCTTATACTACTCCAGTGTGCCAAGAGCTGGCCATCAGGGTATGATTAATGTACTTTGTTTTTCCTCTGGTCTACAATAAAATACAAGATATAATGGTCGATGAAATAGGATCGTGTTAGGTATTTTACATCGGATGTGCATTTCATCATTTTTCGTTTAACTCTTTCGTTTCCAAGTTTTATCGTCTGCCTTAACCCTCTTACCGCCGAAATATCGTCTGCATTGGAAGTGTCGTCTGCAATATTTTAAAAGTCAGCTTTGTAGCTGTTTCGACTGCAGAAATGTTGATACAAGTGTTAAATAGTTTGAATCCTGATCAGACGCCGCGTTACGCAGCGTCTGATCAGGTTTCAAACTGTTTGCAAAGTCACCTTTTGTCAACGTTGGCAATGAAAGAGTTAAACATATTTTATTTCAAACATTTACATGCGTTAAATAAACATAATAAAGTTTACGATTGAAACGAAAGCAAACATAGCGTATTGTGGTTTTGTCCGTGCACCGTTGTTCATATACACATTTTACAGACCACATGTGCTTTCCTTGTTGACCCCTTCACTGCCTTACCTCGAGCACAATCATAGTAATTTGCAAACAGGTTGGATCTTGATTAGACATCTTAACACACGGTGTATAATCAGGACCGAATCTTTTTTTGACTCATAACCAGATTTTACTTAAGACAAAATAGCTAAGGTTTAAATTTGAGAAATAGTAATAGTAATTATTTAAAATTAATGACGTCATAGCAGTGAAGATGTTAAGTGTTAAAAAACAAGCCATTTGTATTGATAACATAGAATTAGATGTTAAATGGACAGATGTCGTATTCGGCCTTCACTTGTTGTTTTTTTATTATTTTATATGTAATACTCTTCGCACGGCCAATTTGAAACACGCACAAGTGGCTGTTTACATCAAACGCAACTGAATTGGTACGTTATTGCTAGATTGGCAACCTGCACAAATGTTAAGAGTTTCCCAAGAACGTCAAACCAAACATGAAATCCCTGTAGTGCAATTGCACCAGTGGCATACAGTGGAGATACTGTTATTCGTTCACTTTTAAACGCAAACGAAACGCGAACTCCCGGCAATAAATTAAGAAAGTTGTATTGTGTATCAATTTCTATCGATTTGTTTTAATCTAAGTAGCTGATCAGACGCCGGGTTAGAAAACTGTTCGCAACGGGAGCAATTATTTAGCATATTCGCGTTTACTGGGAAAGAATAAGGTATCCCCCCACTGTACCAGTGTCAAAGATAAGCGACTGGTGCATTACCATGTTTTTCTTCACAATATGCACTATGTTAAATAGCAAAACTACAGTACTGCTATGTAAACATATTCGTTCATTCTCGACCTGATAAACCGTTCATGCTGAAAAAACCAGAACCACGTCGTCATCGAAGTTCCTAATTGGCATCAGAAATAAGATATATTCAACAAATGATTCATGTTTAACTGCATCATTTGGTTCTACTTCTTCAACAATTGCGACATGCCAATGCTACAAAATCCGACCAAATATAATACAACTAGCCAAATTATACATTAAGGTTTCATAAAGAATGTAGTCAAAAGGTGAAGTCCTTGATCCAAAGACACGTTCAGTAAAAGTTGGTATAAAACTGGTCACATGGTGTAAAATCAACCGTTGCATAACAAAGAGTGATAAAATTATCCGCTTGCACTTTGGTTAAAGAGTACACTGATTGGCAATTGACATATACACCTTGGGAAAATACATTATACTTTTCTGCTAAATGAAACGAAAATAAACACGAAAATATGTTCAATTCAATTACATACAGCATAGACCAGGTGGCTGGGATAATTTATGGTCTATTTCACTGTGAGTGGAAAATAAGTAAAACGAAACAAACTACAAACGCATGTTAATTAATGTGGAAAATGACTTCTTAAAAACCATTGACGATTAGTTAACTTCTGTATAGCCAATAGTTTCGAACCTGAAGAGACGATGTGTTGTTAGACATACGATTGAGAAGACATTATTCTTTCGCGCACGTTTCAATGATACACAACATAAATACAATGAAATTAAACGGAAACTGATAACACTTTGGAAACGTTGACGACTCATTTTAATCTGAGTTTCAAAGAGTATGGAGCCTGATCATACACCGGGTCACCCGGTTTCTAATCTGGCTCCACACTCTTTGAACCGGATTTTAGCACTACATGTATATATGCGTTTACAGGGAAACAGTAACGTCATCTCTATTGTTACTGCCTCAGCAATGAATAACGTCTTTCCAACTGTTTGTACTTGTCAAGATGCTTAACACTAACTAACGGCGATTTCATGGCTTTATTAAAATATTGCTGATATACTGTTTAGTGTTTCTAAAATGAACATTGTCGCTATATAACTCCTTTGCTTGATATTATACAAGGCCCCTTTCAACGGACACAATTGAAACAAATATACTCGTATTACGGGTATAAACTTCATAAGCTCGACCGTAATCCATTAGCATCTTAAAGGTATGTACGGGTAGGTCACATTCTGTTTGTTATAACTGACATACTTTGAAGTGTTGCGATAATTGAACATCTGCTGAGTATGAAAACGTAGCACAGTGGCAGACTACTAACCACGTTGTAAGGTTTTCTAAAGGATCATAAGAATAATATTGGGCAACATGTGTGTCATGTCACGAAACAAAACCTCGATCTCGGTTACTGAAAACAGATCCAGTAGTATTTTGTCAATGATAATATAATGGTTCAACCTTATCACTTTAACAGAATTTGTATATTAAATTTGTATTAAATTTGTATATTAAATCACGAATTTCGTTTCTTGACTTTCGTTTCTTTAAGATACCATTATCATATAATATTTAGTTACGATATCAAGCGATTGGCAAAACATATTCACGGATCTTTTAAAAGTGCCGATGGTGGTGCACGAATATACAGTCAAACAAAGATATCTAAAGCTCGCTTTACCCGTATGTCTATAGTTGCCCTTCATTGTTCCGATCTCGAACATTTCTGTATATTAAAGTTTAGACGTGGCTTAGCCACACTTTAACTTTGATAAACGGATATGTTCGACTTTGCGAATACAAATATCGCGGTTCGAATGTAACGGATGACAATGGAAATGTCCACCTTTCATTAGAGATGACCTCCTTCTTAAGTGAGTATTAGCTAAACATACATAGTTAAACACACTGTTCGTAACTGCAACATTGTCAATTGACGTTTAAACCAATCGTCCACAAACGCAGACATTAGAAAACAGTGTAGACTCTGATGAGGCGCCGCGTAACGCGGCGTCTCATTAGAGTCTATACTGTTTGCTATTCGCTATTTTATAACATGTTCTACAGCAGTGTTTTAGATCATTCTTGTATATCTGTATTGAAATATTCCAGCAAAGACATGGGGTGAGTTCATTGCAATATCCAGGCATAAAAGGTTAAATGTATTTTTAAGTTAGTAAGTGACATCACTTACATTAGGAAAATTCATTTACAAAAGTATACTACTTATTTGTGAGAAACGCCACGTTTGAGAAATAAAAACGTCTTCTCCACTGGAAAACAGACTCAGACACACAGGCTACATCACTCTGAGAAACAATCATGACAAGGATGTATCTCGGCTATTATCGTTGGCATAAACTATAGCAAGATGTAGACACCATTGTTTACCGACAGTCTCGTGTAATAGACCACATCAATTATCCAGTGAGCGCTCAATTACCCTTGATTGATGTCAATCCTCATATTAGTACTGTATGTATTGTAACTTCTCCACTAAAGAGGGACATGTATTTTCCTAGCTCATATAAACGAAAGATATAAAGGCATGGCAATAAAATATAGAAAACATATTTAAAAACCGTTGACGATTTAGAAGTATCTAGCGATCTGGGTTTTAACTGTTCACAATCGCCTATGCCGTAAAAGGAATACGTGATATGTTACCACTTGTTGAAATCTCCCCTGTATAATAAGGTAAACCCATTTGCGCCCAGTGAATTATCCCATGCTTATATTGGATTAGGCAATCGTATATCTAATTGGTCGAGATTTTCATTTTCGTTTTGTTTTATAATGAAATTCCTATAAGGAATGTGGCGTCTGATCAGAGTCTACACTGTTTGCCTATGTCCCATATATGGGATCGGGGCATATATTGATAAAAATGACAGCATACTGAAAGATGGCATTCAAGCAAAAGGCTAAGGATGCAGCCACTTTCACCAATACACACAATAGTATGTTAGAGTGATTGCAAAAGTCTACTATACAACTATAGCAAATAAGAGGACGCCATCCTCGATCAGAAACTTTTTATTAGAAACCAACTGATACAATGAAGAAAATGTTATTATTTCCCGTTTTGAAATATACGTAACTGCGTTGTAAAAAAGTGACAACTTTTCAACCATGCTTGCGATGCATCTAAATATGAGTACAAGCCAGTTTGGAATCTGATTATACGCCTGGATAACTCGACTACTCATTTGACTCCGAGCACATTGTATTTTACACACGACATTTAGCAGAAACGCGGTTATTGAATAAACAATGACAACTTCCACACTGGAAAATTCACTTGGGCTAAACGAGCATACAGTGGAGAAACTGTTATTCTTTCCCACTTAATGCGTTTTAAACGCGTTTGAAAGGCGTTTGAAACGCGTTTTATCTATTAACTTACAAACGCGTTTGTAAGTGCGTTTAAACGCACTTATAAGTTAATAGTCATACTATGGTTTTACATTGTATTTTGGGTGTTTAAACAACGTTAAGAAAGATATTTTCTCATTTTTGCACTTTAAAAGTGCTTTATCTCATTCGATCGTTAAATTAGACGATCTGTGTTTCGTTTAAAAATATGGTGGTGCTTTTTGTTCCAACCGAAATATTTGTTAATTGCTCGGATTCAGATCAGTTGTTAAATTACTGGGCATCTGATTCGCATCAATGTTTGGATCCAGATCAGATGCCGAGTTACTATGATCAAATTTTGCACATTCTGATTTTTTACAAATACATTTATGTTGTTACACTCACACATTTGTACTAAATTCTATACATGGAATTGAAACAGTGTAGACCCTGTTAGGTCCATTCTTTTTGGAGTTTATATAATGATAGGTTATAACAAAACTAATCTAAAATTATCATAAAATCATCTAAACGCATACCTGATAAGTTCAGACGTTATTCCAGTGTCGAGTCAACATATTCAAAAGAATCATTAAGTCACATAACATTTAGATGAGCTGTAAATAT
The DNA here is from genome assembly GCA_922989275.2 of Gari tellinella. Lineage (NCBI taxonomy): Eukaryota > Metazoa > Mollusca > Bivalvia > Cardiida > Psammobiidae > Gari > Gari tellinella. Next base: position 12,651,692 of record OV277872.1, read on the forward strand.
GAAGGATTTTATCTATCTGTAAAGTATAACTGTACATGGTCAAAAACAGCAATATAATAATTGCCCATCGTGTAACCACGGAATTCTTGTATAATATAATTCTGTGGTGTAACTACCCGACATCTCGTTGCGTCATCAACCGGATATGGGGTAATAAAACTTCGGCTTATCAAAGTAAACATAATCCTAATTAGGGGTGCGAGTCTGTTGGGGGCACTTTTACAATTTATAGTCCGCCACCAAAATTGTCATTTTTATGGTCAGGTTACTTTCACAAGAAATGGCCACACTAGTGTAAATCTATCATATAAAGTAGATCTAATTTGACTTTATCAAAGCTGTCAGTTTGGATCCTGATGTATTGCCGATTTAACATTTTACTAATTTTACCCCTAACTCCCCCAAAGTAATTGAAATAGATTCAAACCGTTTGAATAGAAATCAATATGATTTTAATTAATCTAATAAAATTTAACAGTTAAGATCTCGTTGGAACGCCGAGTCACTCAGCATTATGATGGAGAACAAAACTGTCTGGTTTATTAATCAAAATATTAATTCGTTCTATAACGTACATCAGTTTAGATCTTGATTAGATCATGGAGAAATCACAGACTGCTCCGTGATTAGATGGCGAACTTATCGGCGTCTCATCTACATGTACATAGAAAAATGTTTTCAAAGGTCACATAAAAATTGAGCGATATTGAGAAAATGCGTTTGCGTAGATGAATAACAGTATTTATTTGATCTTGACAAACTGCATACGTGACGCAATTTTCAGACGGGAAGATTTTCAAACAGTATCATTGATTGGAGCCAGATCAGACGCCGAGTTACTAATCATTTGATATGAACCAATGCTTGGATCAATACGCCGAGTTACTCAGGTCCTGGTCTACATAAATGATTCCACCCAGTTCAGACGCCGAGTTACTAAGCATGACTTAAATGTCAATTATTGGTGACTGCATCAGCATGACCATATATGGGAGATAGTAAAGCCTGACGTGTACACAGCAGGCATTGTCCGCCCAAGGCCTCTGGCAATCTATACACCCTGTCATACTGTATACACTCACAGTACATGTACATGTAGGCATAAGAAGGGTACTATAAACCTAGTATAATTATTTAAATACCTTTCGGATTTATTTTAATTCGTATAATTGATCGGTCTCGATAAAAACAAAGGTATGCCGAATGAAACGCAAATATCCGCTTATAAACGCGTTTATAAACGCAAAACTCACTTATAAACGCAAAACGCGTTTATCGTTTATCGTTTCGTTTGCGTTTCGTTTGCGTTTCGTTTCCGCATGCGTAAGCATAAACGGGAAAGAATAACAGATTCTCCACTGTACATTAGATTGCCAATCTTGTTTACAAATAGTTTCATAATCATAGTCTACTTTTCTCAATAACAATCTTGCAACGAATCAAAGAAGGATCAAACAACTTTCATATGAACCATAATCATTTCTATAAGTGTTAGTATGACAGTATACCAATTTTGCAACATTGAGACAACTACATGATAAACTTTAAAATGAGAACGGGATTAATAATCATAAAAATGGTAAGTGTAATCACCAATAACATAGATGACATGTGTAGTATGTAACTGATTTAGAGTTTGGAGTATGATATACCGTGGAGACGACGCTATTCTTTCAAAATAAAACAGGTTTATGTCATCAACAGTATGTTCATTGCGAACAGTTTGGAGACAGATCAGACGCCGGGTTACCCGGCGTCTGATATGTCTCCAAACTATTTGCCATTTAGATTAAAATACATAATCAGAATTCTCGGAAATCTGTTATTTTCAACATTCCAATGCTCTAAGTTTACATTTAGTTTCGTTTAAGCGGGAAGGAATAATGTCTTCTCGACTAAACAGTGAATGTGGAACAGCTGACAAACACGCGTTAAAACAATCATTGCGTGAATGTTATTTCTATAACAACTATGATCGAAAAATGGGTACTTGTTTGTTCTATTAGTACTGCATTAGTAAAAACAGAGTATTAACGAACATTCTATCCGACAAACGAGTTTGTATTTCAAGATTTAAAGTACATTGCAAACATTTTGGAACAAGATTAGACGCCGAGGGTGATCAGGCTCCAAACTGTTTGAAAATTTAAGTTCAGTTATTATTGCCAATAAAGTCAAGTCTGTTTTTTACTATTATGATGTTTTAAGAGTAAATTACAAAATGACAGTGTAAAACCTGATAAGAGGGTTCCTTTAGGAACACCTCATATCCGGATATATTCTGTTTGCATTGGACAAGTGTACTCTATACGAATACGTTGTTTTTCAAAAACAAGTACAGTGGAGAAAATCTGTTATTCTTTCCCAATAAACGCGTTTACGCTAAAACTATTACTTGCAGTGCAAACAGTTTGGAGCCAGATCAGACGCCGGGTAACCCGGCGCCTGATCAGGCTTCAAACTGTTTGCCACCAAGATAAACATGAAATATCAGAATTGTCCAAAAGTTGTACTTTTCTACGTTTTAGCGCTTTGCGTTTGCGTACGTTTGCGTTTAAACGGGAAAGAATAACAGATTCTCCACTGTATACTCGCGGTAGGATTAAATGTGTTAGCAATGGGTGACAATGCTTGCAGTATTGGTATAGATTTGAAGCGTACCTCATTTCTGTCGTGTATAAGGTCCATCTCATTCAATAGTTCCATTTCTCGCCGGCGGGACTCGTCTTGTACCCTTTTCACGGATGTTTCTAAACAGGTCACTTCATCTTCCAGGGATAACTTCTTCTCCTCTTTCGACTTAATGATAAGCCGGAGATCGTCTGAAAATAGAAATAAAACGTTACCTGAATATACAATCTAAGTTCGGTAGCTCGAACGTGTCTAAGTCAAAATGACCTGTAATTCTATAGATTAGACTTAAGATTTCGGACATGCTTCAAAAGTCGAGCAAATCTGTATTTCAAAGTTAAAACGTGGCTTACTGCGGCTATCTTTAAAAATCGTATATGTTTGATATAACACTTTCAACTCTAGCGACGAGTACTCGTATATACTATATACTCAATATTATACAAAGGTTTTATGCAAACAGTGTGGACTCTAATCATAAAGAAACTCTCTGTTCAGTGTGTGCACAGTTTGTTACTTTTGCCACAAATTATAACAACAAGCACTAAATAGTTTAACATCGACTACATGTAGACTTAATTGAACATTGTCATTTCCATTTAAAGTTGAGGAGTGCGTAAAGTGAGTTCAAAACATTGAAGTTCGACTGTAGTTATTATGAAGCTATATACAGTGTCTACATTACCAACATTCAAATGTTCTTTCATCGTTGTCTGCGGCAAGCCGGTGTGGTTAGATGTACATGGACAGTGGAGAATGTGTTATTCTTTCCCATTATACGCGTTTACGCTAAAACGTTTATTTCCACTGCAAACATTAACCTTGCGTCTGATCAGACTCCAAACTGTTTGCCACTCAGATAAAAACGAATTGTAAGATATATCTAATATTTGACATTTTCAACGTTTTAGTGTTTTGCGTTTGCGTTTCGTTCGCGTTTCATTTGCGTTTAAACGGGAAAGAAAAACCATTTCTCCACTGTGCATTGTATCCATGTTGAGAAGGTTATAACCAATGTAAGGTAACTTTGTTATGGTTAACTCATTAATCCCCTGACACTTTACATGAGCAATTCCACTTTCCAATAAAATTTTGTCTATGTATTTTACTATATGTAATTAGGATTATGTTGTTTTTTTTACAATTTATTAAAAGGTCACAAACAGTACTGACACTGATCACACGTCTCCTATAGGAGCCCTCTGGCTTTAGTTTAAATGTTTGAATGGGATAAGTATACTCTTCACAATTACACTAGTTTTCAATGACGAGTATACTCATCGCTAGGGTTGACTGTGTTAAAGAAAGAAGAAAGTAAAATAGAAAGCCTCAAATTGATATAAGTGTTGCTTTACTTTAAAAGGAACAGGGTATCTTCATTAACCAAGGAATTTTTCTTTTGAGTTGGCTAATAGCGGAGACTTAAATCAAATCCATTGATGCATTGGATCAACTAGTATAAAAATGAGGACTTATTGTTTTACGGTACATGTATTAGTAGAAATATTGATGGGATTTATTTGAAAGGAAATAAATTCCCTGAAAGCTTTTCTATTCAGACGTCATAGTGAGTATTGACCTGTAGCGCGTGAACTAGTTGTAAGATCAGCAATAAATTGAGCAATAAATCTTTAGAAGTCAACCAGTAGGCAGAAACATTAAAAAACAAAGCTAATTAGGCGAAAAGGTGTAAAACCCCGACATTCCACACATACAGTGGAGAATCTGTTATTCTTTCCCAATAAACGCGTTTACGCTAAAACTATTATTTGCAGTGCAAACAGTTTGGAGCCAGATCAGACGCCGGGTAACCCGGCGTCTGATCAGGTTCCAAACTGTTTGCCACCAAGATAAACAAGAATTATCAGAATTGTCCAAAAGTTGTTCTTTTCTACGTTTTAGTGCTTTGCGTTTGCGTACGTTTGCGTTTAAACGGGAAAGAATAACAGATTCTCCACTGTACACCCATAATCAAACCTTTGAATTGTTACTGAAGAGTATCAAAAAAGTATATACCTCGGTATTTCAAGTTTTCCGATTTAATTGTGTCCTGCATTGTATTTCAATAAGTTTCAGGTGATTTTCATACTACATTATTTACAACGGCATACTTAAGTTATTATTGGTACATGTACCATTACAGCTAAATATATGAGTATTGTTGCCATACCTTAATCTGCCGCCTGCCATGAACACCGTCAATTCTATATATTTTGAATTATTGCTATACGCTTCTTTTAAACATTTGTATTAACTGAACGTATTTCTACATTTTCAGATGTTTGAATCTAATGTTTCTCAACCATTTTATATATCGCCGTATTTAAACCTTCACTACTGTGACGCCATCAATCGAAAAACAATGTCGTCAGATTTTATTTATTTAATTCCATTTTTTAGGTATTTTGACTTAAGACATATTGAAATGAGTGTCAAAAAGTTTGAATCCTGGTCACATGTCGCGTTAAGCGGCGTTTGATCTGGATCCAATCTGTTTTAAAACAAGTATACTAGGGGTAAGGCAATGAAGGTACCACGCAATTGTTATTTTCACTATGAGCGGCGTACACTCTTGGATTACCCTGTTAATATATTTGAGCAATAGGTACTAATTAAACAAGGATATGGTAAGTACTTTATTTCTAGGAAAATGCAAACACTGGTAGGTATTTGCTGGTTTATTAACGACCACCAGGTGAGGACGATGACGTATTCAACCAAAAGCTATCACGTGACCAAAACTAATGGGTTTTCTTTTATTATGTAGTCCACTGACCCAAATACTACATGGCTTATATGTACTGTTTTACTCCGTTAGTCTCAAATACTTTTTCAAAAACACTTTGCTCTGCAAAATAAGCTTTTATTTTAGTTTTGACTCACAAATCACCACTATGATGGCACAAACAGTTTGTAGCATGATAGTATGCAAAATTATTCGATGTCTGGTGCCCGTTTCATAAAACTTCTTACGACAAACGTTGTCGTAAGTCAGATTATAATATTCTAAATTATTATTTATTTCTCCATCTAATCTTGTCTTGTGACACCTCTTTGGAATTGTCCTTTCAAGACAATTCCAAAGAGTTGTCACACGACAGGATTAGATAGAGAAATAAGAAATTAAATGTATTTTAAAAAATTTAAAAGTTTAATGAAACGGGCCCCTGATCAGGATGGAAAATATTTGCAATTGCCAAGTCGTCCTTAGCTAGGGTTTAAGGAACACTAACATAAAACAACAACATGAATCAATTAAATATCAATATTTCATATAAATTATGTCAAAGATCAGCAGTATGGCATAGGTTGTATACTATTTGCTTTGAAGTTTGTCTTTGACTTTTTCCCCATGGAAGCACCTTTTAAGCGTATTCAATTATTCCTATGCTAAAGAAAATAGTTCCAATTTATAGTCATTGACATGTACCTTAAGAAATATTTTCTATATCCTAACATATGTTAGCTTACATCAGAGTAAAGGTAAAGCAGAATGTGCCTTAAGGCGTATTAAGCGTTACCTTCAACCTGATTTAAGTGGTCACCTGTCTTCAAAGCTTCAAAAAGAATAAGTTGTAAAGGGTTAAATTCTGACTGCCGGGTGCCACTACAATGCCAATATCAATTCGTTTGACTCTCGTTGGGTGACGAGTAACACGGCTACAATTCAGTATTAGCTAATTGACAATCGTATCAATGTTTCTTCAGTAAAATTCCTTAATCTTATACTAAAACAATCATTTACTGCTATGATCTCTTTTTGCTGTGCAAAACAAACAAAAATAATACAGTGAAGAATTCGTTATTCATTCCCACGAAACAATTTGTGCTAAATATATTAACATGATGTGAAATTCGGCTTCTGATAAGGTCCCATGCTGTTTGCCACTGATTAGAAGTAGTCGTTATATTTTCAAACATTTGTCATTTTCTTATCTTATTTCATTGTGTTTGTAATTAGTTTTCGATAAAACGGGAAATTATAACGTAGTCTCCATTGTACCGATAATATGTCCTTTCCAATACTAATTACTATATTAGAGATGTATTAACAGTTTGTACCATTCTTACATGTACGATCGGGAAGCTGTTATTATTTCCCAACAAACAAGTTTGATACAAACTAAAACTATAATTTCTCACATAACTACCCCTGTTTTCTATAGCGAACAACGATCACGAATAACCTTGTCTCCAACATGTGTGAGAACAATTTGATGACGTCACTAGAACGTCACTATTTATAAAGGCGTTCTGACGTCACCGGGATTCCCAAAAAATACCTATTGCTTTAAAAAAAACGTTAGTTATGTGAGAATCTGTCACTCGTCGATGTTTCAGACAAATTGATCTCAAACTCGTCTAGAGTAGAAAAGTTATTAAGCTCGCCAAGACTCGGTAAATAACATTTCAATTCTAGACTCGTTTGAGACCAGCTTGTCTTAAACATCGACTCATGACAGATCCTTTATGTCCGTTGCAAGATCAGACGCCAATTATCTCGGCGTTTTATTAGGCTCAAGACTGGAGAATACTGGCGATGGTTTCAAACTGAAATACAGAGGTACGGATTGAAATGAAAACCAGAAGATTAATTGTGACAATTTAAATATCTTTGAAAGTATAGATATTGTAACTGTTTTATCACATAACTTGCGGTCTTGGATTGGAATAAAGCCATTATATAAATATCGTAATCCACTAGTGGAATATCGTTTTAAGGGCTCCGGCCTAACCTTTTCGTCAACAAACGCTACATGTAGCGGGACACCAAATGACGTCATTTGCGATGACGTTACCGTAAACAACAAGTTTTGGCGGAAAATCTATATAGCAGAAATACTACTTACTACGGCTTCGATTGATTTAAAAGGTGTTTAAAAAATGTTATGTGATAAATAGAATTTCACATTCGTGCTCATTACTTATCAATGACCAAGGCTCGCATCATATTATTTTAGTCAACTCGTTTATTAAAATTGATAAATAAAGATCACTCATGTAAGATTCTCTATATATGTACAGAGAACTTTTAACATTGAATAAGACTGTAAATACCCTGAAAACTCCGGATTGGGCGTAAACCCTTTTTTGTAAATGAATGAAACACTTAAATATTAGTTCAGGCATATTCGGAGATTATCTATACATATAGTCTTTGATTTTCATGATACGATCTCAATGAAGCTTTTTATAGCAGTATGCCACTTTCCTGGTCTTGAAATTATTCATTCACAAGAGAAATTGAAAGTAGATTCTGCAAGAATTATGAATATCATGTCTACTTCAGAATGTAGTATTTATTCACTAGAAATTAAGGGTTTTCAAATCGTTTTCATGGTTTCGTTTAATGCATTTCACAAAATGTACCGATTTTTTTATTGACGGTAATTGATGATATCCAATATTGAATGTTGTTTTCTTGAACGGATGAGTACTGAGCCTTGAACTCTACTCTATTATAACTACAGAGGCTTCAAAGGTAGAAACCCTAAAATATTCTACATTCTAATATATCGCGTTTGCGTGTAGTGTTTAAATTAGATTTATTAAGGTTTTGTTCCCTGCTAACAACAGAAAACCTTCATAAAGTAACATCTATCGACATTAATTGACTGACATGTGTTAAATTTCCCGGAGCTAAACTAAATATCCCTTATCGCTTCATGCGATATAGATTTGAAAGTTTTTACGCAATAAAGTATTATTTGTGGAATATTTATTAATTTTACAGATCTTCGGGCTTGTAGAGAGAGGAAATAGAGAAAACAGACAAGTTTTTTCTTCGATGATGTTTATATATATTCTGTCAGGCCTTTGAAGTCAAACACTCCCACGCACAAATGAACATCAGCTAATAGTGTTGATTCACTACAGAACGCATGCACCTCAAATCTAACTTTGTAATGATCTTACAGACGACAATATTGAAGCAGACGGTGTTGCGGTGAAGGGGTAAACACCTCACGATTAATTTAGCAGTGAAAGTGTTAAAATTGATGGCGTCGTGGCAATGAATATGTTACAACGACTCTTCCAGATACACAGCAGTACTAAAGCATGCAGCAAAAACGCAAAAGCATAACTCAGAATTACAACTTTATGTCTTCGCTGTGTGAGTTTATGTCTAATGTCAAAAATAATAAATCTGCCCGCGGCGATACACATTCTTACGGCCAAATACGAATGCCCACATCCAGAGTTTGTGACGTCATCTCTTTCCTCTGTTTATCGGAATTGTAGAAAATATTATAATTAACAAACAATATTCGTTTAGGTACATCATGTTAAATCAAAATGTATTATTACATCTTTGAAAACTTCCATTTTTTCGCTTGTATTCACTTGTAGTGAAATAGAAAATATTTAATTTCGGTACATTGAACTATTTTGTTTTAAAATAGAAATTAAAGTATCGCTTTTACAATCAATGGAAAACTAACATAGTGTGAAAGAAAAATGTTTCCTTAAAAATGTATTCGCCAAAATAGTCATTGTTATTAAATTGCGCAGTATTTTATATACAAAAATAATTATGAAAGTATTTTGATCAATGTTTCAGTTCAGCCTACATTTTCATTGCGTTAATTCAGCTTCAAAGACATCAAAGGCTTGCAAATGAATTGTTCACCAAGCATATTTGCATTGTTAAATTAAATCAATAAATATATTAATATATCTTATGTCGGTTATTAAATACTTAATCTTAAGACATACCTTCTATCCTACCCTGTCAATAACTTGATTAACCCTTTCATTGCCAAATATTTTTGAGAGTTTTACCCCTTCACCGTTTCATTGTCGCCTGCTTCAATTTTGTTGTTTGCAAGATTGTTTCAAAGAAAGATTCAAAGTAGTATGACTTAAACTATATCGTTACGAGTGTCAAACAGTTTAGATCCTGATCAGACGCCGCGTCATTCGGCGTCTGATCAGGATCCAAGCTGTTTGCAAACGCGCTCTCAGGCGTCATTGGGAGTGAAATGGTTAATATATTAGTTATGAAAGAAGTTTGCAATTCATCAAAGAGTACACGTGCATGGCAGTAAATGAAAAGGCAACGGGTTGTGTAGTTGCCAAGATTATGGAATACCACATATTTATTGGTGTCTTATTCAAGTTTTATGAGTTCGAAGCTGATCATTCAGAATCAATTAGCAAATGCATAAAGAGTTTTAAAATTTCAATTTACAGAATCTTAACGAACAGTCGCTACCTTATTAAAATAAATATAAGTTGACCAATAGTAATCAATTAGATACAACAAAGTCCTACAGTTACAATGGATATGGCGTTTAATCTTTCCAAATAAAAGCGTCAAGCTAAAATGATTATGTTCATTGAAAGCAGTATTGAGCAAAATCAGACAACAGGTTGCTCGGCATCTGATCAGGCTGTAAGTTGTTTTCCATTCACAATAATAAACCTATTGAACATTAAACAATGCCATAACCATCCGAGTTTTCTAAATTCTATTGCATCGTGTCTACTCTACGATTATAACGAATGAAGATCTACTGATGACTTAAAAAACGAGGTGGCTACATTAAAGGAACCAACATAAAGCAGCATCGCTACAGCTTTATATTTACTTTGCTATAAGCATTAATCTGCAGTATGCACAACCGAAAGCATCTGCAGTGTGAGATATCGTATAAAAAGAACAAGACTTAACAATTTGGGAAAACATGTTTTTACGGAAATACATGCCCAAGGCTAATAAATTAAAACAGTGTTTTTTAATAGGAACCATTAGTTTGTTACAAATCTGTTTTCGTTCCATAAAATAAAATATTTTAAACTTAATGTAAGCTTTCAGTGGCCTGCAGCAATATTTGAACTAATTCATTTACCATAATTAGGCTAACAGTTGGTATCCGTTTTAGTTATAAAAATCATATGAACTCTTCCACTTTAATAAACATTACCATTTTCTGTTGATTTTAAGGGACGGTTTGGGAAAATATTCAGAAACATAAGGATGAAATAAATCATGCAAACCCAGAGCATTCCGACTAGGATCTTCACTTTTTGCAACTTAAACATATACTATTTTAAAGCATAGAAATGGTTTAGTTTTGATCTACTAGCCCACATTACCGGTAGACGTTTACACACGTTGTACCTTTGTGTCTTGTTGATCGCTAGCATTAGACTTGAAGATAAAAGTAGCAAAAAACAACAACATTTCGACCTTGTTTCATTATGTGAATACACATGTACAGTGGAGAAAATGTTATTCTTTCCCGTTTAAACGCAAGCGACACTAAACTGGAGAAAATGGCAACTTTTTGATAATTCTGACTATTCATTTTAATCTGAGTGGCAACAGTTTGGAGCATAATCAGGCGTCGGGTTACCCGGCGTCTGATTTGGCTCCAAACAGTTTGCAAGGGTAATAATAGACTTTAGCGTAAACGCGTTTATTGGGAAAGAATAACGTTTTCTCCACTGTATGACGTGACCAATGACGCTAGAACAACGTCTTTTCCACTGTATAAAACTCTCTTGTCTTCCCTTTTGAAATTGAAAAGTGTGAAAATTTATTCTTACGAGTGCATGTACAATGTTTTGCATAAATGCCATTAGGGTAGTTAAGTATTCTGTCTTTCCAATAATAGTTGCTAAATTATCAAAAATCAATATTTTGCACAAATAATGCACATGTATGTATGCTTTGGCAAAACTACATATACAAGTGCAAAACAATGTCGATCATAACCACTCAGAAATACAACAAGGGTTGACTCTCGTGTAATAAGTATGTCTTGTAGTATGATACAAACCAACTATTTAGTGACACATTAGAGCAGAATCCACGTCCATGTAAGCAGAAATCTCATTTATTTATGTTATGCTTTACTTTCATCATGTTGTCAGCAGATATCTGTCTCTTAATCCGAAAACGCACATTTTGGCTTTAATTGTTGATAGTGAATTCAAATCCAAGCAAAACCATGTAACTGTGTTTATGAAGCGCAGTACATGTGGCTAAGCCACGTTTTAACTTTGAAATATGGAAATGTTCAACTAACGCGAGTTCGTAGTATCGAATTATTACTATATTTACTAACTCGACTCTATTGCCAGCAAACTAATACAGAACTTGTTTTAACCCTTTCATGATCAAATAATTCGAGAGATTTTAACCCTTCGCCGCTTTATTATCGTCTGCTTCAGTATTGTTGTCTGCAATACATGTTTCAAAGTTAGATTTAAGGTTGTCTGACTTCATAGATATCGATAAAAGTGTCAAACAGATTGGGTCCTGATCAGACGCCTCATTACGCGGGGCCTGATCAGGGCCCAAATTGTTTGCACACTCACTTTAAGGCGTCATTTAGAGTGAAAGGGTTAATGTCAGTGACCATCGATACATGTCGCAGATACTTTTCTTTCCAGTTTAAACAAGACTAAACGTGTATGCAATTTGCAATAATATGTAGAAAGTACAACTAAAAATGGTTGTTCCCATGCTCTGGAATAATCCTCACCGCTAGGAGTAATGGAAGTAAAACTAGAGAGTAGAAAAATGTAAGTTTTCGTATATGGCATGAGATACAGTGGAGAATGTGTTAATCTTTCCCAACAAACGCGTTTACGCTAAAACGTTTATTTCCTCTGCAAACAGTTTGGAGCCAGATCAGACGCCGGGTACCCGGCGTCTGATCAGGCTCCAAACTGTTTGCCACTCAGATAAAAAAAAAGAAAGTCAGAATTGTCAAAAAGTTGTATTTTTTATATTTTAGTGTTTTGCGTTTGCGTTTCGTTTACGTTTAAACGGGAAAGAATAAGGTTTTATCCACTGTATTCAGCTCACCGATTCTTCACCACCTTCTGTACACCTCGTTCTAGTGAGACAGGTGTGGAATCCACACCTTTATCATGTCAGTGATATAGTGATAATAGGCTGTCATCGATAACAGTCAAAAGTGTGTTAAACTGTCATTCCGTAAAGTAGATCTTGTATATATTCTTATTTAAGACAGGCAACGGTTTAATGCAGAACAAAAGTAAAACAGATAGATGTTTAAGAAGTTTTCTATTTTACTTTTAGTGTGCATTAAGCTGCCAGCTCCATTAACTACTAATTATTCATATCTTATAGAGCAAATGCTTTACAAAGATTTGACTGTTCCGAGCAGAAGGAAGAGACAGCCGCTAAGTTAACCGAATTCTTTGGAATGATAACATAAGGTTACAAAGTAATTTGGAGTCATTTCAGGACGGAAAACGAACCGTTTTCACGCCATACAATTGTCGCCTGCGAAATTTGTCGTCTGCAACAGTACTCAGATTTGAAACAAATGACATGTTTTAGAAAATACAGTGGAGAATCTGTTATTCTTTCCCAATAAACGCGTTTACGCTAAAACTATTATTTGCAGTGCAAACAGTTTGGAGCCAGATCAGACGCCGGGTAACCCGGCGTCTGATCAGGCTCCAAACTGTTTGCAACCAAGATAAACAAGAATTATCAGAATTGACCAAAAGTTGTTCTTTTCTACGTTTTAGCGCTTTGCGTTTGCGTACGTTTGCGTTTAAACGGGAAAGAATAACAGATCCTCCACTATATGCTCAGCGTCTGATCTGCATCCAAAATGTTTTCAACACGTATCAGTCAAGAAACTCTTTCGTAGCGAACAGAAAAGTTGAATATCGCATACGTAGCATACACAATAGAGCTTCAAACTAGGAAGGCAGGGTTCTCTAGAAGGGGCACATGTAGAAAGTTGGATAGACACTTTTATGTTTGCTTCCCTTTGGACTGATACATGTAAATGGTCCCAAATTGGGGACAGTATTATATCCTTTCTGTACCTAGGTTTTTGTGTTTCAAACACGATGAATCCATATGAAAAGTTGTAGTATCGTATAACTCACAATAGTAGACATTACATTGAATTTGGTGACTGGTGCTTTTATGCGCCGAGATATTTTGGGTGGGGAGATGGGGGATGAGGGCGGTTTAACCCTTTCATTCTCAATGACGCGTTTGCAAACAGTTTGGGTTCTGATCAGACGCCGCGTGACGCGGCGTCTGATCAGGACACAAACTGTTTGACACTGGTTTCGAAATTTCGTCAGTCATATTGCCTTAAATTTAACTTTTAAACGGTATTGCAGACAACAATATTGAAGCAGACGATACTTTGGCGGTGAAGGGGTAAAACTCTCTCGACAAATTTGACCTTGAAAAGTTTAAAATACGTACATTTCAATACCTTTCATTCCACTCCCAGACACAAGACCACCTACAGCTCATGGTACCATAAAATGCTGATTCAGCTAATATGAATATAAGTACTTTCTGGACATGTTTCAAACTCATTTTCAGCATTCTCGTCTAGGTCTTGTCAATCCTAATTGCGGCACAAGCGCAGTCTCTATTTAAAGCTCGTTAGCCCTTTAGAATGCTGTGGTGTTGTGGACTCATGCCCTTTAATCTAGTAATTGACCCGTTTACATTGACTCTTAAGGGGTGTGTGAACAACATATTTAAACATATTTAAACGTATAGCAAACAGTGTAGACCCTGATCAGAGGGCTCCTGTAGAAGCCCTCTGATCAGGGTCTAAACTGTTTGCAAAGGATGCACACTTCCGGTTCAAACATTTTAAGAGTTAAGGACCCTTTGGAACAATTAAACATTCTGGTTTGAACTCTCCAGCACAAGTATCAGCAATCCGTTAAAATGACAGGTTATAATGACAACCAATATATCTACAATAGAGTAGAAGTTATTCTTTCCCAAAAAAACGTGTTTGTGCTACAATAATTAATTCTTTTGAAAACAGTTTTGAACCTGATCAGACGCCGGGTAACCCGGCGTCTGATCAAGCTCCAAACTGTTTGCCACTCGGATTAACACAAATAGTTGGAATTGCAAAAATATGCAAGTTTCTATATTCGCTTTTGCGTTTCCTTTGCATTTAGATGGGAAGAATAACGTCTTTACCACTGTACAATGGAGAAAACGTTATTCTGTCCAGTTTAAACGAAACGAAAAATTTAGGTTTAAACAAAACTAAGCGCAAATGCGTTGCAATGAAATTTTTTAAAAAATGTAAATTTTGAAACTGTTCGTTGTGCATTACAAACTGAATGTACTTTTTTAAGTAATGTCTTAAACAATGCCCTAAACTTCAAAATAAACTTGTCATAAGTGGATTAGTTCATATGAGCATTTCGGCATTACAAGTGTTTAATCCCTTCACTGCTACATGCATGATGTCATCGATATTAAACAATTGTCGTATATTAATGTTAAATGTTAGGTACAGCGCTCCCTCTCTTCCACGGCCCTCCCAACAACGACTCCCTCCTTACAACGAAACTCGTCGTAATTCCCTTCACGGGATAATAAAGTCTAACTATTTTGCTGCGGCAATATCGTCTGCTTAAGATTGTCGTCTGCTGTTTTATCTCACAGTTACATACATGTATAGGTTGAGATTTTGATAGAATACATATATTGACCAGCTGTTTGCAAATGTAAGCCAAGTCTTAGTTGTCCCTCTCTATAACGACTCCCTCCGAACAACTCACACAATATGTGTTTCCCATTGGATGTCGTCGTAGAGAGGGAACAGTGTATTTCGACTTAATAACTATTGAAATGAGTATCGAATAGTTTCGATCCTGATCCGCGTCACGCGGCGTCTATTCAGGATCTTAATTGTTTGCAATAAAATATTATACTATGTGAATTTACGGATTTTAGATTTTGTGCGGCAGCCAATGGGTTAATATTGATCTCACAAATAGGGTTTAGGTAATTATTCGCAGTAGTGTAAAGAGACATATACTACGGAAATATAATGTGTACTTAACATTTTAAAATGTGCAACCATTTATTTTAAGTGCGCATAAACAGTCTGGTTCTTATATACTGCATTTCTATTTTACAATGCTTGCATACCCGCCAAGTTATAAAGTTGTCTATGCCTCACGGATTTAACAGTGACAAACAGTGAAGACCCAGATCAGAGGGCTCCGATAGGAGCCCTCTGATCTTGGTCTTCACTGTTTGCATATGACACATGTACTATTCACACGACACTGTTTGAAAAGGACGTCTATATGCGGGACTAGGGCTCAAAGAGTTAAACTCTAAACTAAACACAATCACAATGCAATTAGATGCTAGGAATGACAGGTTTAAAGGTGTTGACAATGTGGTGAACTCTGAATTGCAAACAGTTTAGAGCTTGATCAGACGCCGAGTTCCTCGGCGTCTGGTCTGACTCCAAACTATTTGCAATAGACATATTTATCTTAGCACCGAAGCGTTTTTGTTTTAGTTTTCCCGTTGTATGTAGGGCAGAAATTTATTTTCCGGCTTGCAATTTGCTCTAGTTTTAAGTGCTGTGGTGCAATAGGATTATCAAGCACTTTCTGCAAAATGCATTAAATTCTTCCAATGCATTTTTGTTTATCTCCAGCAGTATGTGCATTCGGTATCTCCACCAACATCTACATATTTACATGCCCTATCTTTATATCAACCGATGATAAAATCTCTACAGTGGAGAAGACGGCATTCTTCCCAATACACGCGTTTATACTAAACGGCTATACTACACTGTAATTGCACACAGTTTGAAGCCAGATCAGACGCCGGGTAACCCGGCGTCTGATTAGGCTCCAAACTGTTTGCCACTAAGATAAAAAAAATCGTTCGACATTTGATTGTAATTTTCCATATGTTATTGCAATGTGTTTGCGTTTCGCTATCGTTTAAGCTGTATATTTGCATATAGTGGGGAAGATGTTCGTTTCTCCCAATAACTCGCCTTTATGCTCAAAACCGTATGTCAATTGCGTACAGTGGAGAAAACGTTATTCATTCCCGTTTAAACGCAATTACTATTTATTTTAATCTGAGTAACAAACAGTTTGGAGCCTGCTTAGACGCCGGGTTATCCGGCGTCTGATCAGGCTCCAAACTGTTTGCACTGGAAATAATATTTTCAGCGTAAACGCGTTTAATGGGAAAGAATAACGTTTTCTCCAATGTACTAGTCGGAGCCAGATCAGACGCCAAGTTAAGGTATCCGTCAGTGTCTAATCAATTTATAACATTGCTTTATTGCGTTTAACGTTACAATAGGACAGTATCTTTGCACAGTGGAAAAACGCAATTCTTTCCTAATTAACGCTTTAATGCTAAAACAATGTTCAATGTGCATTGCAAAGAGTTATGAGCCAAACAAGGCTCTGAACTATTTACCACTCAAATTGAAATGAACGTTAGAAATTTTCCAAATATTGACATTTTCTACATTCTGTTACAATGACTTTGCATTTCGTTTGCGTTGAAACGGGAAAAAATAACGTATTCTCCACTGTACCAAGCTAAAGATAAGATCTGGATACGCGAATATGGCAGATAACGTAAACAAAACATACCACAGATAAATTGGCAATGTCAGTTAAACAGAAACTAACATTCGCTTTATTCAGGGGAGACGACTTTTTAGTTTAAAAGAAACGAAGCGCAAACGAACTGCAATAAAATTGAAAAACAAATGACAAGAGTTTTGTAAATGTTAATGGTAGAGATGGAGAGAAACACAATAAGCTGTTTTGCTTTCGTTTCAACCCTAAACTTTGTTGTATGTTTGTAAAATACATGTAAATTATTGAAATAAAAGTTGAGTAGTTGGCAACGAACTTTATGTTTTAGCATACATGTACTATATTCGAGCAGAGTTCGGTACTCTCGGTCAGTTGACGGGAATGGCCGATAACTCTACGTAGAGTACCGATATTTACCAACATTGGCTCGATCTCATTAGGTGTACCTCTTTAACCCTTTCAATGCCAAAAGGTTCGTGAGATTTTACCCCTTCACCATTTCATTGTCGTCTGTTTCATTTTTGTTGTCTGCAATATCGTTTCAAAGTCAATTTTAAGGCAGTATGACTGACACATTTTCGATACGAGTGGCAAACAGTTTGGATCCTGATCACACGCCGCGTTACGCGGCGTCTGATCAGTATGAAAACTGTTTGCAAATGCGCTTTATGACGTCAATAAGAGTGAAAGGGTTAGGACCTGTATAGTTGACTAACTCAACTCAATTTTTTATTTCGATTAATTTTTACAGATCTGGGGCCCGTTTCATAAAACTTCATACTACAAAAACGATCGTAAGTCTAAACTTAAAACTACATTTAAAGAAATAAATAATAATTGAGACTTTTATAAGCTGACTTACGACAACATTTGTCGAACGAAATTTTATGAAACGGGCCCCATGACCCTAAGCTGGACGAGAAAAACATTAACAGAACATATATATACAAATGAGCGTAAGATTACAATAAATGCAAGTACAGTAAAGCAGACGATCAGCGTCTGGTCTGGATCAAGGCTATTTGACAACTGTCTTAGAGTTTCTTCAATTTAAAATGCACACTTCTGAATTTGTTAAACTTCGCTCACGAGAATTCCAAAGCAGACGATAATGCAGCATACATGTAAGGATGGTTCAATCATGACAGACTGTATTCTTAGCATGTACGATTTTTACAGAAAGGAAGACAACTCTAACTAAACAAAGAAATAAGAGTAGCCAGCATGATACCCCTTTAACTTTTCTACAGTGGAGAATACGCTATTCTCTCCTAAATTCTCAACTAAATTAAACGAAATTAAACGCAATACAATAAAATGTAGAATTTTGTTGAAAATTCTGTCAATGTATTTAGATATGAGTGGTTACAGTGGAGAATCTGTTATTCTTTCCCGTTTAAACGCAAACGTACGCAAACGCAAAGCGCTAAAACTTAGAAAAGAACAACTTTTGGACAATTCTGATATTTCATGTTTATCTTGGTGGCAAACAGTTTGGAGCCTGATCAGACGCCGGGTTACCCGGTGTCTGATCTGGCTCCAAACTGTTTGCACTGGAAATAATAGTTTTAGCGTTAACGCGTTTATTGGGAAAGAATAACAGATTCTCCACTGTATTTGCACAAATACGTTTATTGGAAACTAATAACATCTCTACTGCATATGGTTTTGGCAAGTTGATCGTGATAGATGACAGACACGTCTATTTCAGACTTCTATAAGTGAATCTGTTTGAAAGTACAGGTGCACTGCAATGGTTAAAGTTTAATCCTATATTCTGCTTGAATACCGTATGTGTCGAACCTGTCTAATGAAAACAGATTTCCAAATAGTTAAATAACCTTTTAACTGAAGATTGAAAAACGGATAGAAATTTTAGATTATTACTTCCAGAAATATAACTACACTATTTAAAGTTCCAATTATTTTGAATAATTCAAAACTTAAGTTTAATACTTTTAAAGGTGGATCTATGATTAAAACAAACAGTGGAAGAGACTTTATTCTTTCCAAATAAATGCGTCCATTAGGAAACAATACATTTCTTTGCAAACAGTTTTGAGCCCTTCTGGTAACTCGGCGTCTGTTTAGAATCCAAAGTGTTTGACACTTAAAACATGAAACTATTAGGAATTTGATATAGTGATCATTCTTTTTAAAAGTTCATTGCCTTAAAACGAGAAAGAATAACATCGTCTCCACTGTAAATATGTATGACACGTTTCAAGGTATAAGCATAGGTCCATGTGATACCGTAGTTATTTGTAAAATATTTTCTTATAATAAAGTGCAATAAGGACACGTATAAAGCGACTTGGTGTTTGTATAACATTACACAAGAATGCACCAGTCAGCTATTCCTGACTACCAACAGAACTGGTAGACATGATATAATGGATATTTTAATAAATTCAATCAGCCTATACACGTCTAGCCTAATGGGCTAAATTCGCTCTCATTATGAAATCTTCCGAAAATAATATGTTAGACGTTTAGGAATTCTCGTAGAAAGAGGTATCCATCACTCATATAGGGATACATTTGTACATGTACCATCCCTTTATTAACTGAATTAAATAAATATAGACTGTACCATTTTGAAAAAAAAATTCAGTTTTAGTTCGGGATTTTGGAATGATGTTTTAAAATATTAATCGAACAGTGCATACCCTGGCCATGCAGAGATCTCCCGAAGGAACACTCTGATCATGCATTTTATTATTTGCTGAATATATCTTTTTTCAAGAATATAGAACTTCAGAGCTTTTAACAGAATGTTCGTTGGTGTTGGTGGGTCTTTCCTTCAAAAGAAATACTTGTAATGTCATTTTCATGACGTTAAGATACTGTTCAGACGCTCTACCAACTGGTATGGTGTCTTACCAGGCTAAAAACTGTTTTCTACTAAGATTAAAATAGGTTATTAGAATATCCAAGACTTTTTCAGCTTTAACCCTTTCATGATACATTTTTTCGGGATATTTTACCCCTTCACCGTTTCATTGTCGTCTTCTTCATTTTTGTTGTCTGCAATATCGCTTCAAAGTTAGATTTAAGGTTGTATGATTAGTAGATAACGATAATAATGTCAAACAGTTTGGGTCCTGATCAGACGCCGCGTTACGCGGCGTCTGATCAGGACCAAACTGTTTGCAAACGCACTTTAAGGCGTCATTGAGGGTGAAAGGGTTAAGATATCTATCGTCCTGTCAATAACTGTGGAACACATTGATGCGTCTTGCTTTTAGTGTTCCAGTGGATGAGAAAGCAATGTTGTACTGCACATTTAATTTAGGTCGTAATGTTCGGTTACCATTTCAGGCAATGCATTCTTCTATAAATCAGCAGAGAACATAGAGAACACCTGAGCTCTCCATAAATCAGTTAGAATCACTGCCGCCACTTCGGAGTGTAATAAGCCGTCAAAATTGAAGTATGTCTGGGGTCTCGTGCCAGAAAGTTAGCGAGTTGGGGAAATGCAATGATGATTTAAGGGTTTACTATAATTATATTATAGTAGAGACGTGTAACGGCGGAGAATGTGTTATTCGTTTCCATTTTTAACAAAAACGAAACATAAAAAAAATTCATAATTATGATCTAGTTTTTAAATCTAAATGGCAAACACGCGTTACTGTTGTTTAAACTTTAAATGAAACCGGAAGCAAACGCAATGCATTAAAGAGAAGGAAAATGACAGTTCATGACAATGTCAACGAATTATTTTAATAAAGTATTTTTCAATGTATATTGAACACGGCGAATTGAGTTAAGTTTATATAAATAATAATTTATATATGATTTAGGACAGTGCCTGTCAGAATGGTTATGACATCATAATGGAAGTGGCAGGGTTAACAAATAATGGTTTAGCCAGGCATACAAAGGAAAAAAACATTAATCTTTTTCGTTATAAAAGAAACGATACGCAATCGCAATAAAATATAAAGATCTTGAAAGTTCTAACGTGGCAAACAAATTTGAGCCCGGTCAGACAACGGGTTAAACTGCATCGAAAATCGAAATGTTTACAATATGTACAGTGGAGAAGACCTTATATTATTACTTCCCTTATGGACGCATTTAAACTTAAACTGCTATTTCCATTGCAAACATTTTGAAGTCTGATAAGAGGTCTGGTCTGGCTCCAAACTGTTTGTCACTCAGATAAAAAAAATGTTACGAAAGGTTGTCCCTTTCTACGTTATACAGTAAAACTCTGATATAGTGAATTTCAGGGGACCACCAGATTTACTTCACTATAAGCATACTTCACTATATTGATATAGTGAAATAATTCGCTATAATTTTTCAACTCAAATATGGATTTATATACTTGTATATGTACAGTGCATATATCTACATGTACATGTATGTATAGCTGAATCTGTATTTAAGTGAAATACATGTTATACAACAGTAAATAATAACTATTCATTCATGTAAAGTAACTTTATATGTTTAGGCTAATTCAGTGTACAGTCGAACATGCCTTAGTGACCGTCTGTTTTAAGAGACTATCTGTCTTATGTGACCTTACTTGAGGCTCCCAACAGTTTTACTTTATATTGAACCTATCAGAGACTACCTGTCTAATGTGACAAGTGACCATGAAATGTGACTCCCTTCAGCAATTATCACCCTGTATTTAAAGACTTTAAGATAGTGTTTTAACACTTTTTAGCACATGGTCAAACATTTATGGTTCAACAATTAGTTATTTGAGGTGTGACATTAACACATTTGAGTGTTTAAGTGTCATTGTAGGAAATAAATTGAAATGGATTTATATAATAGAACTCTATGATCTTGTTAAATGTATGTAAATTGTAAATACATGTATAATTTAACCCTAATCAATTATTAGATTATACAATTCTAATTAAATAAAAATGTACTTTAAACATCTTACTGTAACTTTTGTATCTATAAAATTAATGAGCTACTTTTATTACTTTACTAAAATATCTTCTGATTAGGTAATGTATCAAAGTATGCAAAAAACATACATGCTGAACTAATTATGCCTCCAGGTTCGACTCCACTATAACACAGGCATTTTATGCAATTTTAATCATTTCGGGACCTGAGATTTGATTCACTAAAAACGAAACTGCACTATAACCAAATTCACTATAAACATCAAATTTTGTATAGGCTATAGAGGCTTTTCGCCGGGGAATCGATTTCGATTCACTATAACAAGAAATTCACTGTATCAGAGTTCACTATAACTGGGTTTTACTGTATTGCGAAACGTTTGTGTTTCGTTTGTTTTTAAACAGATCTTCTCCATTGTACGTCGTTTAGCATAAACGAGCTTATTGGGAAAGATAATATATGCTCCCATGTACAGTGGATAAAATGTTTATCTTTTCCGTTTAAACGCAAACGAAACGCAAACGCATTGCACTAAAACATATAAAATGACAACGTTTCGACAATTCTGACTATTCATGTTGATCTGAGTGGTAAACAGTTTGGAGCCTGATCAGACGCCGGGTAACCCGGCGTCTGATCTGGCTCTAAACTGTTTGCAGTGGAAATAATAGTTTTAGCGTAAACGCGTTTATTGGGAAAGAATAATGTTTTCTCCCCTGTATAAAGTGTTTAGCATAAACCCTTTTATTGGGAAAGAATAACGTCTACTCTATTGTAACTACAGGTTCACTGAGGATGTTATTCCTCTCAGGCAAAGATA
This sequence comes from Gari tellinella, assembly GCA_922989275.2. Classification (NCBI taxonomy): domain Eukaryota; kingdom Metazoa; phylum Mollusca; class Bivalvia; order Cardiida; family Psammobiidae; genus Gari; species Gari tellinella. The sequence continues at coordinate 12,674,385 of OV277872.1, forward strand.
AGCAATGTTCATTATCCTCTGAGAGTTATTCTGACAGTTATGATATTCTCTTTATCTCTGAACTGAGTGTGGCTTCTGACACAAAACATTCGTCGTATCTCAGTTCTGACAGGACATAAAAGCCTCCTCACATTCACTATTTCATCTCTGAACGTTGTCGTCTGCTTTAACCTTTTCACCGCCATAATATCGTCAGCTTTAACAGGGCTCCAGATAAGAGGGAGTTTTCCAAACAAATCAAACATTTTCTCACCATTTCAACACCAAATCCTATGGTGTTACTACTCATTAGAATCGTCTCAAAGAGACGATTCTAATGAGTAGTGACACCATAGGGTTTAATGCAGAAATAAAGATTTTAGTTTTTAAAAAACTCTACTAATCTGGAGCCCTGCTTTAATATCGTTGTCTAAATTGTTGTTTTGAAGTCATTTTCATCAGTATACACTGATTGCTATTTCATATACAGCGCTGCCTCTCTACAACGACACCAGATGGGAGACACCTATTGTGTGTGTTGTTCGGAGGGAGTCGTTATAGGGAGGGTACATTAAGACTTAGCTTATATTTGCAAACAGCTTGAATCCAGATCAGACGCCGCGTAACGCGGCGTCTGATCTGGATTCAAGCTGTTTGTCATTCGTCATTATATGTATTCTATCAACATCTTCACTTATATGTACATGTAACTGTGAGAGAAAACAGCAAACGACAATTTTAATCAAACGATATTGCAGCAGTAAAAGCGCTACAATATAGACATAATTGTCCCGTTTAGGGAACTGCGGCAAGGGTTGTTGTAAGGAGTGAGTCGTTGTTGGGAGGGCCGTTGTAGATATGGCGGTATAGACAAATACTGTGGTGTCTACATATCATTATTGTATGTATACAGCGGAGAAGACGTCATTTGTACCCAATAGACGCGTTTACGCTAAACTATTATTTCCATTGCAAACAGTTTGGAGACAGATCAGACGCTGGGTAATCAGACGTCTGATCAGGATTCAATCTGTTTGACGCTCAGAGTAAAATGAATCGTCAGAATTGTCAAACGGTTATCCTTTTCTATACAGTGGAGAATCTGTTATTCTTTCCCGTTTAAACGCAAACGTACGCAAAGCAAAGCTCTAAAACGTAGAAAAGAACAACTTTTGGACAATTCTGATATTTCATGTTTATCTTGGTGGCAAACAGTTTGGAGCCTGATCAGACGCCGGGTTACCCGGCGTCTGATCTGGCTCCAAACTGTTTGCACTGCAAATAATAGTTTTAGCGTAAACGCGTTTATTGGGAAAGAATAACAGATTCTCCACTGTACATGTATCTTATTATCGTGCGTTTCTTTTGCGTTTGACTGTGAAATAATACATGTAACGTCTTCTCCACTGTATATATTTAATGAAATATTCCAGCAAGCACTGTTGGGGAGTTCATTCAAATTTACAAGCATAGATAGGTAATTCAGTATAACCTCTCTATTACGACCACTAAATTGTTTTAATTACATGTATCAGGTGTTTGAGGCAGATGACTGCTGAAATCAATGTGACAGTGACTGCCACATTGCTTCAAGCTGTCACCTGTCTTTTATACATTCAATTAGCATTCTCTTTAGTGGTCGTGATAGGGAGGTTTCACTGTACTAATTCGAATTTCAATCTCAACTAATTCAACAAATGCATGACTACTATAGACCACCAACGATGATAGAAAAATATGAGCTTTTGACTAAAATCAGGCAACATCTTTTAGGTACATACAGTTGGGAAGGCATTCTTATTCCCCAATAAAGTGCGTGGGTGTTCAAATTGTTGCATCTATTGCAATCAGTTTGGAGCCAAATCATACGCCGAGAAACTCGGCGTCAGATCAGGCTCCTGACTGTTTGCCACTCAGATTTCAATAAGTAAATCAAGAATTTGTCATTTATTGAACAGGAACTAAAACTGCATTATTTTTATTTGGTTTTGTTCTCAAGATGATGTTAGCACGTTCAAATAATAAATGCTTCTAAATGTATAACGTCTTGACAATTAGTGCCACTTCAATCCTATCAGATGCAAGCAATGCAAATTAATTTTACATTAATCCTCATCACTGTCAACCAAGAGCGGCATCTGCAAAAATACGAAAGATTATAGATTCAGGATTTACGTAAACTTTGGTTCACTATATACCAATACGAGTGTTAAACCCATCACTGCCTTACCCCGAGTACGATGATGATTCGCAAACAGTTTGAATCCTGATCAGACGCCGCGTGACACGGCGTCTGATCAGGATCCACACTGTTTGACTCTCATTTCAATATTTCTTAAATCAAAATACCTAAAATTTAAATTTCAGAAATAAAAGCAGACGGCAATTGTTTAAAATTGATGACGTCACGGCAGTGAAGGGGTTAAAAGGTTAAAGTGCAATATGGTTTCACAATGGAACAGACGATAGCCTTTCCTACTGAACTGGTCGCAGCTAAAACAATTATTTCCACTTGAAACAGTTTGGCGCCAGATCAGACGCCGGGCAACCCGGCGTCTGATCAGGCTCCAAACTCTTTGACCTTCGGAGTAAAATAAATAACGTCATAAGTTTCAAGAATCAGTCATTCTCTTCTTTCATTGACTTGCCTTTGAACTCCATTTGTGTTTCAATGGGAACAGAATAACGTCTTCTACGCTAAACCCACTGGCACTAGAACAACAATGGGTTTTTTTTTATATAGAAACTATTTTTAACCCTAAAGGCTACTATCATATAGACTTTCATATAGATATTATTTTTTTTTTATATATGTGTCTACTGTCATATAGATCTCACAGTAGATCCTCTATCTGACACAGTAGAATTTTTTTTTAAAACATTGAATCTAGATCTATATCTACATGTAAGCCTAGAGGATACTATCATATAGACTTTTCACATAGATGTCACTGAAAATGTGATATATAGGTCTACTTTCATATAGATATAATATTAGATCCTCATTCTGACTAACTATAGAAATTAAAAAAAAAGAAATTGCCTTCTATCGATAATAGATCATATGCTATTTAGATAAGCGATGTTGTTCTAGTGCCATTGGCTAAACCATAAGTAAAGTAGAGAAGATGTTATTCTAGCGTTTCCGCTAAAACTATTATTTCAGTTGCAAACAGTTTTGAGCCAGATCAGACGCCGGGTCACCCAGCGTCTGATCAGGCTCAAAACTGTTTGCCGCTCGAATTAAAATAAATACACGTGGTCACAATGGTCAAACAGTTTTTCTTTTCTTCTTTAACCATTTCACTCTCAATGATGCTTAAACGCGGGCTTGCAAACAGTTTGGCTCTTGATCAGACGCCGCGTAACGCCGCGTCTGATCAGGATCCAAACTGTTTGACACTCGTTTTAAAATTTCTTCAGTCATTCTTCTATATTTTTTAACTTTGAAACGATATTGCAGACAACAATATTGAAGCAGACGACAATGAAACGATGAATGTGTAAATATCTCACGAAATTTCGACAGTGAAAGGGTTAATTGGGATACCTTTACTTTCGTTTGCATTTAAAGGGAAAAGAATAAGGTCTTCTCTACTATACCATAAGAACGCCCACCACAGTGTGCAGTAGGTTAATGTGCTACAGTGCACCCTCTCTACAACGACACCCAATGGGAGACAAATATTGTGTGCTTTGTTTGGAGGGAGTCGTTATAGGGAGGATGATTGGCTTATATTAGCAAACAGCTTAAATCTAGATCAGACGCCGCGTTACGCGGCGTCTGATCTCGATTCAAGCTGTTTGTCACTCTTAATTATGTTTCTTCTATCAAATTGTCCAATATGTAACTTTGATAAAAGCAGCAGACGACAATTTTAAGCAGACGATTTCGCAGCAGTAAAAGCGTAAGACATAATTGTCTTGTTTGGCGAACACCGGCAAGGGTCGTTGTAAGGAGGGACTCGTTGTTGGGAGGGCCGTTGTAGGGATAGAACACTGTGCATGGGTTTTACGTAAACGACCAAACACACCTGTAAATCTAAGTGGTAAAAAAGAGAAACAGATATGTTTTGTATGATAAACTAGCGATTTATGTGATTTTCAATAATGTCAACCCTTGCACTGCCAAAACGTATTTTGATGGTTACGGAAAGTAGTTTGGATACAGATCTGACGCCGGGTAAATTGGCCCCTGCTCTGGATTGAAATTATTTCTTATTTGTATTTTGTTTTATCTGCAACATTTATCAATCAAATAATTAAGACTAGATAACAGTGCATATTTGAAGCGAAAGATATTGCGTATTGAAAAACAAAATCCATAAATTAAGGCTTGAAATATTTTGAAATCAGATTCGTTCATTTTTATGTTGCTTGACTTCCGGATAGTATAAATAAGTGTCAATAGCACTTATACTGACCTGTGTTTAAAGGCCAATTACTTTTTGTTCGAACGTTCCCGTACATGTACCTGTATTTCAAAAAACAAATTTACCTGTACAGAGATAAACACGACTTCGCATTACTCGAACAGGTTTGTATTTTAAAGTTGAGTCTGGGCAATGTTCTTTCGAAAAGTCGTTTAGCCCTTTACCTTTTAGCCCCTTTCTAACTTTGAAAATAGGTGATCACCTAAAGCAGGTTGAAAGTAAAGCAGAATGCGCCTTAAGGCGCATTCTGCTTTACTTCCAGCCTGCTTTAAGCTTCCATCTGCTATAATATGGAAATTATTTCTTAAAAAACATAATCCTGACTGATTAAATTGGAACTATTTTCTTCAGTCGAGGAATAAATTAAATGCGCTAAAAGGCGCTTCTATGAGGGAAAGGGTCGGTTTATTATGGTTTTAAATAACATTTCATAGATCAGTTTGGCCCATCAGAATGTACAAGCAATATTATTAACCGTTATTGTATTTCGGACATTAAAAAAAGGTCTGAAAACACAATGGGACTCTTACATTAGACGGATTGTATATAAATATATTGGTCCACCTTCTCCTTTCAGTGAAAAAAACATCCTTCTTTCACGTTTAAACGAAACTAAACGCAATCAGAATTGAATGAAATTGAGAAAATTGCATTTTTTTTATTTACTAAAAATTAAATTATTTTATTTTATTGGGTGTGACAAACAGTTTAGCGCCTTATCAGACCCATTGTGCTTTGCATACATGTGTTTAAATGGGAAAAATGGTCTTCATCACTGTATATTTTCGCTAGTGAAAACAGTGTAGACCAAGATCAGACTTCTCCCGAATATAGAATTTGTCTGATATAAGTCTGCACTGGGGAGTATTCGTTTTTTATTAACCAATGTAAAATGAAGATAAACGATGCTCATATAAAGGGCGCATATTTATTCATGAACATTCAGATCGAAAAGCGTTGACCATTGTAACATTTCTGTCCCGTGTAAACTTATTTCAAAAGGTGTGGTTTACAGTTAGGAGCCTGATCAGACGCCGGGTCACCCGGCGTCTGATCTGGCTCAAAACTGTTTGCCTTAGACATACTATGTCTTCTATAAGCGCGTTTATTGGGACACAAAAAACGTCTTACCCGCTGTATACATAACTACTGAGAGGGCAACAGTGTTAACGAATGTTACTGGATTCTGACAGCAGACTTCGATTGTTTACAATTCGTAAGAAGTTGTTTTCAACCTCACCTGGCACCAGTGCAGCCGAGCATTCTACATGTACTATTACCACAGTGGAAAAAAACGTTACTCTTTCCCGTTTAAACGCAAACGAAACGCAAACGCAAAACACTAAACAGTAGAAAATGGCACCTTTTTTAAATGTCATACTATCTATGTTATTCTGAGTAGCAAACAGTTTTGAGCCTGATCAGACGCCGGGTTACCCGGCGTCTGATCAGGCTCCAAACTGTTTGCACTTGTAATAATAGTTTTAGCGAAAACGCATTTATTGGGAAAGAATAACGTTTTTCTCCACTGTACACTAACGTACACAATGTCGGTGGTAAGTAAGGTCGAGCTCGTTCACCTGCGCAATCAGACGCGTTGATTGATTCATATGCTGTTTTTATAAACACTTTCAAGAATTATGTGTCTTTGCCGCAAGCTGTTTTATTTGCGGTATATATTCTAGAGTCGCAATGCAATGCACGCAATGCAAGATCAGCGCTTATCGTTTTAACCATTGCCCTTACAGGAAGGCATTAACCCTTATCCTGCGGTGATGTCGTCTGCTTTGAAATTGTCGTCTGCAAAGTTTGTTCAATTTAGATTTATACATTTGTTAAGTAAAGAAACCTAAAGACGAGTGTCAAACAGTTTGGATCCAGATCAGATCTGATCTGGATCTAAACTGTTTGCAAACATCAATAAAGTCGCAACCAGCAGGCAAAGGGTTAAGAAGTTTTTACTCACTCACTTGTGTTATAGCGGGGAATGCGATATTCTTTCCCGTTCAAACGCAAACGAAACGCAAATGCATTGCAACTAAATGTACACGATATAAGCTCTTAGGAATTTCTAGCAATCCATTTTAATCTGAGTGACAATCGGTTTGCAGCCTTATCAGACGCCTGATCTGGCCCCATTGTTATAAAGCTTTTGAGGTGAGTCTGAAGTCGTTCTCAAGCATTTGATTGGTCAGATTTGAGCCTAGGCTCAAATATGACCAATCAAATGCTTGAGAACTACTTCAGATTCAACTCAAAAGCTTTATACGTAACTTTGGACCCTGGTACATTGTACCAAACTCTTTGCAACCGATCTAATTAGTCTAATTGGATATTAAAGTCTTCTTCAATGAGACTGCTAATAAATTACCGTCTGCTGGTACATGTATAACAGGAACTATTTTTATGCTGTATATTAATGATTGTATAAACTGGAACTATTTTCTCTAGTGGAGCAATAAGTTTAGGCGTAAAAAGACGCATTTTTAGGGCAATTTGGTTGAAGCAGCAAACTTTTCAAAAAGAACAAAAACAAACATTCCTTTGAGCCGTAATTACAGTGGAATCTTATAGTACACGTGTACTTTCAAAGAAAATTAAGTAAACATTTAACCCTTTCACTCTCAATGACGTCATAAAGCGCATTTGCAAACAGTAACGCAGCGTCTGATCAGGATCAAAACTGTTTGTCACTTGTTTTGAAATGACGCCAGTTATACTGCCTTAAAATCTTACTTTGAAACGATATTGCAGACAACATATATTGAAGCAGACGACACTATGGCGGTGAAGGTGTAAAAACCTCACGATAAATTTGATCATGAAAGGGATAACATAGGGGAAGACGTTATTCCTTCCTAAATCAATGTTCTAAAACATTAATGTCCATGTCAAACAGTGTTAAGCTATACCGAACAGATGTCTGAACAGGCTCCAAACTGTTGGTCTAATTTTTCATATTTATCAAAGTTTGTTTTATACTGAAATTCCTACCAGCAAACAGTATTTATAAACTCTGATCAGAGTATATACTGTTTGCATATGTCCTAATTATATTGGATCATAGGAAATATGGGTTAGTCATAACTTTAAAACCGTTACCATGTTCTACATCTCAGTGAAATGTGTTTTACTTAAGTTTCGTTTAAATGGAAAAGAATATGATCTAACCTACTGCACCCGTCGTTTTAAAGAGAGATGTTTCAATATATTACTACGGTCAAGTAATAGTACTCTATTTCCTAAATCGCTTCTTTTTTAATTAGTCGATTTCAATCCTATTAAAGATACAGAAAAAACATGGTACTTTCAATTTACAAAATGGCTACAAATTACCCTGCAAGCGTACATTTACGCCGATTAGCTTGGCTCTGAAAGTAGACCATGATGTCTGGTATTTGGATTATTTCGCGAATGTAGTATATTTAGATCGCCATTTCACCACGCCAAGCTTTTCTTCCGGTACAGGGAAATATCAGATTAGAATCGTGATCGCAAATACACTGCATAAAACAAAATAACTTTACCGTTAAAAAAGAAATATAAACAAACATATTGCAATGCAATGTCGAAAAAGACGAGTTCTTGAATTATTATATTATTTTTTATCAATATGTTTTTCTGAGTGGCAGTTCGTAACCTGATCAAGAGCCGGATTTACAAGTATCTGATCTGGTTCAAACTGTTTGCAGTGGGTGCAAATAATTTGGCAAAAAGGAGTTCATTGGGAAATAATAACATAATCGCATCTGTCTTTTATGCACGCTAACTTTGGATATAAACATTGTATGCGAATAAAAAGAGCAGTATAAAAGCAGGAAGCACCTTAAAACCGACATCTTTCACGATCCCAAAGTATAATGTGTTCTTTTTCATATAAAGATGCAATCTGTCCAATGATTAGATCTTCTGTGTGTTTCGGGCAAGAAACTTAGCGTGTCATTTGGATACAAAATGTTTTACATTGTCATGATATGTTCTGAACAAAAGCTTTAAATAAAATTTGAGAACTTTTGCAGACCACAATTCATAAAGACAACAAATTATACACGCGACAATATTATTGCGGAGCGTGCAAAAAGGTGAAGGTTGTTGACTGTTGAATGGAGGGCAACTGTTATACAGAGACCATAATAAAGAACAGTACGCATTACTGTTTCTCTGACTTTAGAGGCAAACTCACCATTTTTTAAATGGACGCATGCCAGAAAATTGACGGTACGTCTGAAATTTATTTTTGCCTTTGATAAATACATATGTGATCAGGTTATCTCATTAAACCAACCGTGTCTTCTCATACCAGCAGGAATGGGTGTGAAGATGTTTTAATTCAACTCATATACAGTGCTTCCACTCTACAACAACATCCAATGGGAGACAAAGATGTGTGTGTTGTTCGGAGGGAGTTGTTATTGTGAGGGAAATTGGCTTACATTTGCAAACAGCTTGAATCAAGACCAGACGCCGCGTAACACGGCGTCTGATATGTATTTATGCTTGTGTGTCGTCATTATGATTGTTTTTTCTGTCAAAATGTCCAATATATAACTTTGAGAATAAAGAGCAAACGACAATTTTAAGCAGGCGATTTTGCAGTAGTGAAAGCGTTAGACATACAGTAAAACCTCGCTATTACGACCACTTAAACGAAGGCTAATTGAGTGTATAATAGACAGGTGGCAGCTTAAAGCAAGGTTACAGTGAAACAGAAAGCTCCTATAGGAGCTTTCTGTTTCACTGTCACCTTGCTTTAAGCGGTCACCTATCGTAAACACCCTAATAATTAACATAATTTAGTGGTCGTAATAGCGAGGTTTTACTGTATATGTCTCATTGGGGGAACAGCGGCAAACATTGTTGTAGGGGGGGGGGGGAATTGTTGTTCGGAGGGCCGCTGTAGGGAGAGAGCACTGACTTTCCAGATAAGTGTGAATAAACAACTATTTCCAGCATTTCCTAAGTTAGGCATCTACCAAACCATGGCAGTTAAGGGATACATAAAGATTTTAGTATTTAAAATTCGTTGCTTATCAGAGACTCTGATTTATGAAATGCAGCTTTATGATATGCACATTACATAAAATATTGCATAGCTGAATAAATAATAAGATCGACAGACAGTGCACTTGATGCACTTGGAGTTATCAGTCCGTCAAAATTAAACGAAGAAAAATTGATAGTGTAAAGATACGTTTTACAACGCAATGTTAACATCAAAGAAGAGTGTATAAATCTACCTATAGATCAAACGTTAAAATTTTCTATAAAAGTAATCGTTATAATTTTCAAAAGGTTGGTATTTTACACATTGTATTGCATATGCGTTTCGTTTCCTTGCGTTTAAAAGGAATTGAGAAAGAGATCTCCACCTTATGTGCAAACAGTTTTGATCCACATTTGGGGAAAACTCTTTGATACTAATATTTGTGTTTCGTCAGCCAAAATGCCAAATTTCTGGAAACTTAACTGAAAATGTAAATAGAAAATAACGGCGGCCATTGACCTTGGTTTTATTGTGTCCCTCTGCACGGTGACACTGGGTACAAATAGTTTACACCTAGATGAGATGACAAGGAACTCGCGATTCAAATATTTGACACTCTGTCCTTATTTTGAAGTGACATTTTAGAAATGTAGCAGACTGTTTCATGACGGGGTGTATTAATACAAGTCAAAGCATTATACATGTATCAGCTGTAATGTACATATCTTACATTCTACCAAGTCAATGGACGTTAATTCTTGAAGAACACTAGCGTTTATTTCGGAAAAGTTAATTTGCCCACTTCGTTCGTGCTTTAATTATACATCGAGATTTGTTTCGACGGTTTGTTCATACAAGATTACATATTCACGTCTAAAACACGAGTGTCTCAAACATATGTTGTTCTCCTCTAAACTTCGTCAATGGTGACGATACTGAATACGTAGTTGTACAAATATAAACATCATAGTCCAATGCGAAGCCAGTTGTTGCATGTTTTTTACTATTTACAACAGATCTAGACACTTTGGTCCCTCCATTGTATTACCCAGAGAAAAATAGTTATTTTCAAACAGTTTGGATCCTGATCAGACGCCGCGTAACGCGGCGTCTGATCAGGATCCTAAATGTTTGACACTCATCACAATTTTTCCTAAGTCAAATTATCTTAATTTTAAACTTGAGAAATACAAGCAGATGAATATCGTTTTAAACTGATGACGTGAAGGGGCTAACATCAAAGTTACACAAAAAAGTTTCGATGCTAATTACAACCGTTAGTAGATAGCCGCCATGATAACAATCTGATGACGTCACGGGGTAGAAGAGTGTCAAGTCGATAGAGAATTAACAGACCAATAATTGGCAATGAACTGGGTATGAGTTTTTCTATATATCTTTGCCAGACAAAAAGGTTTCAGACCTAGCCAAAACAACGAGTATAAAGCTTGCCAAATAAAATGATTGTACAATTCAATGAAACTTGGTGATAATTGAACACTTAAACTGTGGATAAAATCTTAATAAGGGGAGATCCTTTGAAAGCACAGATAACAAAGCAAATACTGAAAATCGCAGACTCGGTTTATTGTCGTTGATATAGGTGGTAGTTTGATACAGGGTAAAATCTGAGTCAGTTCTGCTGGGTATAACTATTATTATGTTATTCTGTTATTATTATTATCATTAAATGACACTGATTCATGTAGATTCCATGTATTGACGATATATTGTTTGTACTGTATCACTGATGTACAACATGATTATTGTTTTTGTTATGCATTGTACATTTGACGGAAATAAAATTAATTACAAAACAAAAACTATTAATATGTTATATACATAATTATGTATCCTATAGGACACGATATGTCTGTGTTGATCCGTTCCCGTTCGTTTGTCTGTCACCGTATCCCTTCCACCACCAAACTATGTTTAACTTGAACCTAATGTGCTCTATATCTTAGTGTTTTAAAATTAAATAACGTGTTCATTGCACTCAATAGTGATGCAGCGAAGTACACCTTTGGCAGTGAAACTGTTTTCTGCTGCCCACATGTTTTGCAATAATATCTACAACAAGGTCCCAGTGATTAATCTGAATTGGATCAATATAATTATGTCATCATATAATTTTATGTCATTAAAACATTAAAAGTCCAGTTTTGATCCAAATACAATCACTGTCATTTTCAATTCTGCAATAATATTCTCCTTTTAATAATTTCCCTCTGTTACAATTCACCATAGCAACACGTTGAATCAATAAAAACTACATGTAATTTTTAAGAATAAAGTACTGGTTATGTTGAAAGTACATTTTATTTCTGCCACTGATAATAACTTACTAGCCACTTATATTAATAGAAAATAGTCACATCCCTCCCTTGAATGATCGTTGAGCATACTTTTGACTGCAACTATTATACGCTATCAACAACTATGATGTAAATAATGCGAACCATTAACATTTGTCGAGTATGTTATGCGTATTACACGTGGTAGTGCTTACCCACAAACAGTTTATCTCAACCTCTGGCATTATTTCTTAATTAACTGCGACATGCATCAGATACTGTATCATTTTCTTACAAGCTCTACCTTTATCCTGATGGTAAAAACTTTATCATTCTAGTACCTACATTTCTGCTGGGATTGGCATGCATTTGCAAACGGTTTCAATCTAGATCAGACGCCGACTAACTCTGCGACAGATCAAGCTTTATATTGTTGATACTATGTTTAAAGCTGTGCACAGTGCCACAGATATCAACATTAATTTGAGCATCGTATGTGGCTGCCATTAATTTTTCATTAATATAACCATTGAGTGTCATTTGTAAACAGTTTAAGTCCAGATCAGACAGCACGTTTTTAGACATTAGACCGAGATTCGAACTATTTGACCTTTATGTTCAAGTATTAAATAGATAGAAGTATTTTATTTCAGACAGTACTTTTTGAATCAGACAGAATAATAGCAAGTTAAAGTAAAGCCATAAAGTATGCATCAATACTCCACTGCATTTTATTTATCTTAATGGCATTTCACTATCGCGATATGTGTGCATTATCATGCCATGTGATAATAATAAATGTCACCGCAGACACGAAATAATATCGAAATTATCACACATCTGGGCTATTTAATAGTACACAATACTAAACCGGTTCCAATAACTGTGTCGATGTGAATTACTATAAATGTCATACACAAAGCTTGTATAATCAATTCAATGATATTTAAAAGTGTGGCATTGTTAAATCACAATTCACTTACAACATTTAATATTGCTGTAATGCTCAAATGGTATATTGATGTGAATGTTCCTCACCCTTTATATGGAAATAGGGGGCGGGTCAACTTTTAGTTCAGTTCATCATACATGTAGCCTGTTTCTAATTTTGAAGACAGGTGATAATTTGAAGCAGATAAAAAGAAAAGCAGAATGCGCATTAATGTGTATTCTTATTTACTTTCAGTCTGCTTTTAAGCTACTATCTGCTATAATATTTTAACGAATTCTATGACTGGGTTTTGTACTCGTATGATAACATTATATTAGATTTATTTTGAATCTGCAAGACAAATGCAAATAAGCACTGAAGAGCTTTTATTACCGACTATCAATACAGTTGCAATAATAATTTAAACTTTAAAAAGATGAATAAAATTGAAAGCACGTTTAAATAGAGGATACTGTGTCTAGGAAAGGGTTAGATTGGGAGATGAAAGCATTGAACTTGAGTTAAACACTTAAAACACCAACAAATGAAGGGATGAATTTGGTTTTATGGCACTGAGACACAATATAACTTGTAGGTCATAGGGCGCCGATAAATGATGAGGGATGGTGAGATGATGATGATTTAAGGAATATGATTTTGGCTAATTTCATTCGTTACTAAGTAGTACATGGGACTAAAACCACCGACATGCCTTATTTTTAGTTCTTGGCAGAGAGGACAATCTCGTTCTAATAAACAGACAACATTCTCTATGACAATTAAGCCCCAGATCCACGACAAGGTAGGAAGGTCTCTGGGGCCAAATGTGTCTTATGTTGACAATAACTAAACCTGACAAGGTCAGATGGCGCATACCGCTGTATATAAGGGTTAATGGTACCCTGCGGTGAATAAAGAAAACACAAATTGAAGACAATATTGCACAACTGGGTAACAATATAATAGCTAACTGAAATGAGTTCGTTGCATTATATAACCAATTAACGCCCGCTGGTGCAGGGTATATTTACTTTGGACTTCTTGAACGAATCATCATTTGTTATGGCGGTATAACTGGAGAAAAACGCTTGGCAATTTCTGAGGTTTTCTTCGGCTAAACCAACATGCACATACAATGGAGAATACGTTATTCCTCCACATTTAAACGAATATAAACGTAATCACAATGCAGTAACATGTAGAAAATGGTAGCTAACTGAAACAGTCCGGCGGTTTGTCTCTGTGTTGTTGCAAAAACTATCTCTTAAGCACAAACGAATTCATTTGGAAATAATAACGTATTCTCCACATACGGTAAAACAATCACCAGTGGATATACAAATAGAACAGCAAGGCTTTGACGTGTCACATCTTGGTTTTCTGAACAAAAGTAGTAATTATGTTGTGTTTGGGTGCATAAATATGATCTGCTTAACAATTGTCATTTGTTCCTTTTACAACGCGTACGACGGTTTTGGCAATTTGACTGAAAACATGTTTAAACTAGCGTAAAATAGTTGTTCGGTATCTTACTCTATTTGAATGACAGAAAATAGCACACGGTCCCTTTTCCTATATAATGTTAAACAGGAATTACAGAAATCTAGGGCAGGTAATAAAGAGAAAATATCATGAAATTATTGTAATTGGTAGTCGGTATTTAGGCAAATTTAATTAGCTGAAGGAGATTCCGTCTCATATTTTATCATTATAATGTTTACAAGCTATATCAGTCACTCAATTCTAAGTGTACAATGTATATAAAAACTAAAACCGTGATAAATGTTAAGCAAAATATCATACATTGGAGAAGATGTTATTCTGTCCCACTCTCCTTCCCTGAGAGAAGCGCCTTTAATCACATTTAATTTATTCCTCCACTGAAGAAACTAGTTCCAATAGTCATAAACATGTTTTAAATGAAATAGTTTCTATATCTTAGCAGATGGTAGCTTAAAGCAGATTGAAAGTAAAGCAGAATGTGCCTTAAGGAGTATTCTACTTTACTTTCAACCTGCTTTAAGTGGTCATGTGTCTTCAAAACTAGAAACAGGCCATGGGGTAAAGGGTTAAATGAATTTAAATGCAAGCAGTTTTGGGCCTGATCAGATGCCGAGTTACCCTGAGTCTGACTTTGGCTCCAAACTGTTTGCAATTGACTTAACTGTTTTAGTGGCAAACAATAACGTTGTCTCCACTGTAACAGATATGTTTACATATATTAATTATTTCACTACCAATCTGAATTTCGTTGACATACATGTATGCAAATATTTGTGATACAAAACCTGATCTCAGGCAACTCGGCGTCTGATCAGGACCCAAACTGGTTGAACAATGTCTCTGCGATCGAAAGAGCAAAACTCCAAATTTTGAAACAAAATAATGCAGACGATAAGTTTATGGCAGCTAGATAATTCAGTTATGCAATTTTACTGAAGCAAGATTGGAAATTACCTTGAAGTAATAGTCTTTACTAGATTAATGAAGTTTCACAAATATTGATGATCATCTATAACTCTACAAGTTGTTAGCCTTTAGTCTGCCATAAGTGGATATTCTTTCCGAATAAAAGTGTTTATGCTTAACTCTTTGCATTTTTACAGTCATAAACATGTACCAAAAGAAATATTTATATATCCTAGCAGATGGCATGCTTTACTTTCAATCTGTTTTAAGTGTTCACCTGTCTTCAAAACTAGAAACTCGCAATTAACATAGCAGGTTCCCGTTGAAATAACATTATGTTCAACTAACAGTTTCAAACGAACACCATGCTCATGTGTGCAGTATAAATGAAAATAAATGATGCAATAATTATGAATTAAATTACTCATCCCCGCGTAATGAACATTTTATTCGCATTTCACAGAACAGTAAGGTGTTTCTGAGGAGATAAATAGTTTAGATAATCTCTGAAAACTCGAAGACCTTGTATATTTACATTATTCTCTGTTGACTATCACACTCCTGTCAGTATTGATGATGAGTTTCCAAATATATTGATGTATATTATTATAAAACAAGATAAATCTCCACTTTTGCAGAAGAGAAGACGTTAACCGTTCTCGTTTAAAACGACCCGACAAAAACACAAATGCAATACAATGCGATAAAATGTAATAAAACCCAGCAAATTCTTTAAAATGGTGACACGTCATTGTAATATGGTGAAAAACAGTTTAAACCATAATCAGACTTCGGGTAACTCGGCGTGTGATTTTGTTCCAACCTGTTTACAACAGGGGTAATAGTTTATGCAGCATTTGCAATAATATAAACCTTACCAGCTTATGAACTTTGTTGTCCATGCACGTTGAATTCAATATCAGATGCGGAACTAAGTGTCTATCTGTTTGGATGGCTGTATTGTAACACCAAAAGAAAGTGTGAATAGGAATACGGTATCGGCTTAGTTAGGTTGACCCAAATGAGACGTCGAGTTTGAATTATACTCGTATCCCACCTGGAAAAGCATTTGTTGCATGTAAATAGCTAACTACAGTAAAGTAATTGTTTCCCGTTTGAATGCAAAGGTATAGCTAAAGCAATGACATAAAATGTACAAAATAACATGTTTAGATATTCTAATGATTTCTTTTTCTTTTTGAGCGGCAAACAGTTTTGCGCCTGATCAGATAGCGGGTCTCCCGGCCTGTGATCTGGCTCCAGCCTCTAATGGACATATTTTTTTTAGCATAAAACTGATTTGTTTGGGAGATATACCATCTTATCCAATGTATCATACATGCAAATGGTTGATATGTGTTGGACAAATTATGATGTTGTCCTTTCTAACACATTAGTATATGATAAATCATATGGTATCACGCAATGGAATATAAATTGTAGTCTAACATGAAATATTTACATTAAGGTAAAATAGCAGTTAAACCGCTAGCATGCTGTGTACAATGTACAGTGGAGAATCTGTTATTCTTTCCCGTTTAAACGCAAACGTACGCAATCGCAAAGCACTAAAACATAGAAAAGTACAACTTTTGGACAATTCTGATAATTCATGTATATCTTGGTTGCAAACAGTTTGGAGCCTGTTCAGACGCCGGGTTACCCGGCGTCTGATCGTGCTCCAAACTGTTTGCACTGCAAATAATAGTTTTAGCGTAAACGCGTTTATTGGGAAAGAATAACACATTCTCCACTGTAGCTGCAGATTTCTGCAAGCTTCAGACCTGGACTAAAATATCACAGAATGTCAAACAAATTGGGCCCATATTATGTGCAGAGTTAAACGGCCCCTCATTTTGATCTGAACTGCTTGCAAGTGTCATTCAAAATGACACATCAGACTAAAAGAACGCAATGATATTGTTATGTTACTACATTGCGCTTTTATTAATAGTTTTGAAAACGGGAAATACATTTTCCATCGCAGATATCTTTTCCAACTTTTGTCTAGAAAATGGACACATATTGGTAGTATATTTCCAAGAATTGTATGGCACAGCTTAATATGAATTGACATTAAAGAACCAAAGGGAAACGGACCTTGAGAATAGTTGGCAAACACCGTCTAGCAACGACTAACATGATAACAATGTATGTTAAAGTCTGACATATGTCTATGTTAGTCACTTATCTAATCACATATAATTCCCCCCACTACTGTGAATCTGCGCGCAATATCTATCAACATACATTGTACCGATAAGCGACTTGGCTGAACATCTTAACCCCTTTACCCCACAGCCTGTTTCTTGAATTGAAAATAGATGGCCACTTAAAGCAGGTTGAAAGTAAAGCAGAATGTGCCTTAAGGCATTCGGCATCTCTACATGTATGAACTAATTTCATGTTTACGAAACAACAGGGTTATATAAATACAATAGGTGTATTACTAAACATATGTCAAAAGACATGGCCACGAAACGTGTCCAAAACATTTATTTTTAGATTATACTATTGCAAGCATACAGTGTACTACCTCATAACGAGATCATATAATGAACGACCACGCATGTATCTCTGAAACAACATGTGGTATGACAGAGGAAAATACTTTATTCCTTTCCAATAAACGCGTTTATGCTAAAACAAGATCCGTTGCACAAAGGTTTGGAGCCAGACCAGCCGCATCTGATCAGGCTCAAATATGTTTGCTATTCAGATTAAATGAACAATTAACTTTTTCAAAATTTAGTATTTTCCTACATGTTATTGCATTGCTATAATGATTAGTTACGTTACACAAGACAGAATAACGTATTCTCAGCTGTAGGCATTGATGGGAATTGTCTACATTCTAGACATAGTGTCGGTTAGTCAGAAAACACTTAGCCGAGTAAAGAACGGTGACCTTTTGAACTATGAATAGATAAAGTATGCACTTCCAAAGGTACATTGGGGAATACATGCACCTTGTTTTTCCTGATTAAATTAATGTAAAGGTAACGCAAATCAGTTACATGTAATATTTTTGTTTATCTTTACCTGGTTGTCAACTTGTTTGGAGCCCGCCCAGGCGCATAATGCGTGCAATGGAAATAATTGTTTGATATAAAACGCGTTTATTGGGAAGGGAGAAACATATTCTCCATTGTAACAGCGTATAACACTATAAAACAAAACCAGAAAGTTTCTTATAATATTTAACGTTTACTTTTATCCTTCTTTAGACAGGAGCCTGATTTAAAGCAGAAACCACGTAAAGGGTGTGGTTATCGTTTTCTAACTGTTATGATTAAGATGCACAGATGCCAACAAGTTTGATACTACATCGCTCCCTCTTTACAACGGCCCTTCCAACAACGACTCCCTCCTTCCAACGACCCTTGCCGCAGTTCCTTACACAATACAATTATGTCTAAAGCTTTTACTGCTGCAATATCGTCTATAACTTGTATAGTCTGCTTTTTCTCATAATTACGTATTAATTGACATTTTGATAGAATAAATATAATATCGAGTGACAAACAGCTTGAATCCAGATCAGACGCCGCGTTACGCGGCGTCTGGTCTGGATTCAAACTGTTTGCAAATGTAAGCCAAGTCTTAATGTCCCTCTCTATAACGACTCCCTCCGAACAGCACACACACTTTCTGTCTCCCATTGGGTGTCGTTGTAGGGAGGGGACACTGTACATACATGTTTGTATAATGAGCTCTTTCGATCGACCCCATCCATTAATTACTTTTTATCCATGAGTACACGTAATGTTATAGAGTTTGACTTTTGTAAATATTCATAGATTAAGGTATTGAAAACTGTATACACTCTAACAAACAGTGTAGACTATCATCAGATAAATCGTGAGAAATTGTGCGACCGATCTTACATGTAGTTTACATTGGTTGCACTGATCGAAGCTTATTTCTGGTGCGGTGTGGGATACTTACATGTATAAACAGACTGGCAAAGTAGTTTTCGACCCTGATATTTGTTTATTCTGGAACAAACAAACATGTTTTTGCCAATTAGACTTTAATCTTATAACCCACTGTGAACTTCCATATCGTCTATTTACATTTAACAGCTGTTGTCTGAGTTTTCTTTAAGTTTTTGTTTTAATGTCACATTAGCTGAAGACACCTATATACGAATGTAAAGCAATTTCGATCTTGATCGTTTAACCTGTTATTCGGCGTCTGATCTGGATCTGCACACTTTGCAAATCCAGAAATGTTGTGATTACATGTGTAACAGGCACAATATTGTCAATGAGAACTGGTAACGCATACAATTTTAACGAACTATTGGATATAACAAAATAAAATGTAATCCATATATCTTATCAACGTAGAGGAACATTGATCAGATAAACCGAAATCTGAACACAACGAGGACTTCGTTATACGTGAGTTTAACTGTATAACACTATTTTCGAGAATACCTGATTAATAGTATAAAAGCCAAAGCAACACAACATAGACCCAGATCAATGTGTTCATACTTGAACCTTTTGCAAACAACGTATACTGTGTGTTGTTCATTGTGTGTAAAAACACTGCTTAACCCTTTCCCTTATAGAAGCGACTTTTAGCACTTGCATTTTATTCATCCGCTGAAAAAAATAGTTCCAATATAAACCATAATGAATATGTGTCATATTTAATAATTTCCTTATTCTAGCAGGTAATAGCTTAACGCAGGCTGAAAGTAAAGCAGAATGCGCCATATGGCGCATTCTGCTTTACTTTCAACCTGCTTTAAGTAGTCACCTATTTTCAAAACTGGAAAAGGCTATGGGGTAAAGGGTTAAATAATCTAGTTTAACCTATTTATGCCTGGATATTGCAATGAAATATTCATGTTTTCTTGTTCGAAGCTTTCTTTACAGATATACAAGGGTGATCTAAAGAACTTAAAACATTGGTCCATACAATAGAACATGGCATATGAAAAAGCAACCTGTAATTTGAAATACATGTATCCTGATATGATGTCGCAATATAAATAACGCTGCATAACGCGGCGTCTCATAAGAGTCTACATTTTATGCTAATATTTATTCTACAATGGAGAAAATGTTTTCTTTCCAATTAAACGTGTTTACGCTAAAAGTATTATTTCCATTGCAAATGATTTAGAGCCTGGTCAGACGCAGGGCACCCAGGCGTCTGGTCAGGCTCCAAATTGTTTGCCACGCAAATTACCATGAATTATCTGAAACATGTTGTCATTTTCTACGTTTTATTGCGATATGTTTGCGTTTCTTTTGAATTTAAACGGAAAAGAACAACGTATTCTCTCCTGTATTAGACACAAGGCTTAAATGAGTTAAAATGGAGAAGCAAGTTCTTTTCAGTTACTGGAGTTAGATAGACGATTATCAGATTAAATAGAATATTTTATCAATGAGACCTAATTATATCGTCCGTTAATCTTCCGCCATTAAAGCCACAGCAAGAATCCATTAGGTGTTCTGATATGCGAATGATTGCATTGATATATTAGACAAATTAACTATTTCATTATCAAATTAATGTTGAGGTTTTTACCCCTTCCACGCCATATTGTCGTCTGCTTAACTACTGTTGTCTGAAATATCGTTTCAAAGTTAGATTTAAGGCAGTATAACTGACGTAATTTCAAAACAAGTGACATACAGTTTTGATCCTGATCAACGCGGCGTCTGATCAGGATTAAAATTGCTGCCAAATGCCCTTTATGACTTCCTTGAGAGTGAAAGGGTTACATATAACTCGTTCACCGTCTAAAACGACCACGGTCGACACTGGGAAGCATTTTATACCTAGATTAGATGCCAAGTAATTCGGCGTCTGATTAGGTGCCAATCTGTTTGACCTATGTTTTGGTATCGAATATATCACACTGCCTGAAATATAGCTTTGAAATGAGTATGCATAGGTGGTGCTGCAGATGAGGAACAATTAACTCTTTCACTCTCAATGACGCTTAAAAGTGCGTTTGCAAACAGTATGGATCCTGATCAGACGCCGCGTAACGCGGCGTCTGATCAGGACCCAAACTATTTGACACTCGTTTTGAAATTTCGTTAGTCATACTGCCTTATTTTTTAACTTTAAAACGACATTGCACACAATACAATTGAAGCAGACGACAATGAAACGGTGAAGTTGTAAAAATCGCACGAAAGAGTTGGCAGTGAAAGGGTTAAAATGAGCGCTACTGCTTGTGGTGAAAGGGTTACTAAAACATGTCCATGAGGCATTTCAATCGCGTAAAGATTAGACACATGTATAAGTGTGTAAAATGGAAAGAAACATGTCATATTCCACGAGTATATAGTGTCGTGAAAATTACTCTTGGATTACTGTTGGATCATTCTGTTTTACTTTCAGCTTTCTTTGTGCACCTGGCAGTATCCATCAGCGGCTAAGGTCCTGAGAATATTTGACTGGACTGAGTAAAATAATGACAGCGCGGATCTACTGTTTAAAACGATTAACCCTTTCCGTGCCAAATAAATCGTGAGATTTACCCTTCACTTAATACAATGAAATGTAGAATATAACAACTTGTTGAAAATTCTCGCGATTTATTTCCATCTAGGTGAAAATAATTGTTTGCAGGCTGGTCAGGTCCCGGGTTACCAAACGTCTGGTTTACCTCTAAATTGTTTCAGAAACCCGTTTATTGGTAAAAAGATGTATTCTCTACTATTTTCTACAAGAATGAAATTCCATTGAATATTTATTATTTAAACGGTCAACACCTGTTGTAAATTGTTTGAGCAAGAAAATTCATTTAACCGTCTGCATACTGCGGGTTAGAGAGAAAAATGTTTGCAAACAATTTGGGTCCAGATGAGACGTCAAATTGCAAGACGTCTCATCTGGATTCAAATTGTTTTACATTCTAGTTATATTAACCCTCATCATGCTGAATTATTTTCCGCTTTAACCCTTTCCCTTATAGAAGCGACTTTTAGCGCATTCATTTTATTCATCCGCCAAAGAAAATAGTTCCATTTTATATTGTCATGAATAAGTACTATAAGTAATATTTTCTATACACTAGCAGATAGTAACTTAAAGTAGGCTGAAAGTAAAGCAGAATGTGCCCTAGGGCACATTCTGCTTTACTTTCAGCCTGCTTTAATATGTCACATATCTTAACTACTAGAAACAGGCTATTGGTTAAAGGGTTAAATATATCGTCTGCCAAAATAAATAAAATCTAGTATTTACACTTTTCAAACTGACGAAAGGTTGAAGACCAGTGGCAAACAGTTTGAATCCAGATCAGACGCCGCGTTTCGCGGCGTCTGATCTGGATCAAAACTGTTTCTAAATGCAAGCCAAGTCGCTCTGAATATGCTAACGATTAATTGGAAATGAAACTGAAGTTAAAACGATTCTAAGATTTGTTGCAGACTATAATAACATTGCGGGCTAAAGGTTATTGTAGAATTGTTTTATGCAATGTAGACTGAGGGGGGAGATTAGCATCCTATAAAGTATAAAACAAAATACCCCAACAGCTGCACTCGCCGTTTTCTTCTAATTGAAAGAATATGTTTAACTCGTTCACCCCTGAACTTTTAAATGGAAACTTCAAGTTTCAATCAGGTATAGTCCATGATATTTATAGGTGTTTATAACAATATGTTGCAAAATGACAAAAAGAGCTGATCCTGATCAGAAGGTTCCATCTGATTAAGATTTTTGCTGTTTTCAAAACCATGTGTTGTCTGCAAAGATAATTTATTAATACGTATCTGCATTGTCTTACAGAAATATTACGAGATTTTGCAAACGGGTTGGATCAAGATGAGACGCTAGGTAGCCCGGTATCTTATCCTGATCCAACCTTCTTGCAAAAGTTATTACAAGTTTAACATTTCATGTAATATACAGTAGATTGGTGCAAGTAATCTCGATGTGGCCTATATTGTAAAATATAGTGTTCGCTCCCTACAACGGCTCTCCAAACAACGATTCCCTCCCTATAATGACCATTTCCGCAGTTCCCTAAACAAGACAATTGTGTTTAACGCTTTTACTGCTGCAATATCGTCTGCTTAACATTGTCGTCTTCTTATTTTTCTTAAAGTTACATATAAGTGGACATTTTGACAGAAGAATATAATGACAAGTGACAAACAGCTTGAATGCTGATCAAACACCGCGTTACGCGGCGTTTGATCTGGATTCAAGCTGTTTGCAAATGTAAGCGAAGTCTTAATTATCCCTCCCTATAACAACTCCCTCCGAACAACACACATAATCTGTGTCTCCCAATGGGTGTTGCAGAGAGGGAACACTGTACTTAGGATCCAGTTCAGATAAACAAAACTTAAGGATTTAGTCAGGGGCCATTATCAATATTAAGTCTTGGTTATGTTTCTGAAAGAAAATAAGTTTAAATTTGAACCTGACACCAACGCAGACAACAGTTTTAAAACTGCTAATTATATAACATGCTAAGAGTTAACTCGTTTGTTGCGCATGCGTCAAGTAACCTTGTAGATTAACATTGCAGACTGACGGTTTTATTATAATGCTATAATACGTTATAATGTCTGCAAGTATCCATTTAGTGTCGGAAGTTATTGACGGTAGTAATATTATTTTACCCTTTCGCTGCTACAGTTGAGAAAACGTTATTCTTTCCCGTTTAAACGCAAACGAAACGCAAACGCATAGCACTTAAACGTATAAAAAGTCAATATTTAGATATTTCTTACAATGCATTTTTTATCTGAGTGGAAAACAGTTTGGAATAAACGTTTTATTGTAAACGCGTTTATTGGGAAAGAATAACACATTCTCCAGTGTATCATACAATAATAACCCGTCTAGCACAGTCTCTATCGTGATATCGTCTGCTTAATTTTGTCGTCTGGTTTTATTGATAAAAATGGGTATGTATACGTTTTTAACTTCAGAAACATTGAAATATTTGTTAAACAGTTTCGATCCTGATCAGACGCCGCGTAACGCGGCGTCTGATCAGGATGCAAAATGTTTGAAAATAACAATGAAGACTGCTTTGGTAATGGAAGTGTTAGTCAATGTTATTATCTAAACTGATGCTCGTCCCATCTATGAACGGTGAATAAGAATGACATCTTTACATGAATGACAAACAGTTTGGAACCTGATCTCTGATTTAGCTCCAGACTGTTTTCAAGGACATGGATTTTAGTATACACGCGGATATTGGCAAAAGAATGACGTCTTCGCAACCCAAAGCTAGCGTGAAACAATATTCCCCAATCGTTTATAGAGTTGTTGCTCTCATTATCATGACATCATCATTTCTCAATAAACGCGCTTGTGGTAAAACAGCTACATGTACGTTAACAGTAAACATTAAGGCAACAACAACAGTGGTCTGTCATTCATTTTCTAATATCTAGTCAACAGTGTTTTCTTCCCGTCATTTTCGCCTTTTTATTACACTGCCTTTGGTGTTAGTTTCTTTTGCATGAATGTAACCATTTCACTTTCAATGACGCCATAAAGCGCATTTGCAAAATGTTTTTATCCTGATCAGCGTCTGATCAGGATCAAAACTGTTTGCCACTTGTTTTGAAATCACGTCAGTTATACTGACTTAAATTTAACTGTGAAACGATATTGCAGACAATAGTGAAGCTGATGACAATATTGCGGTGAAGAGGTAAACACCTAAATAAATTTGATCATGAAAGGGTTACCCTAAAGACTATAAACTGTGTTATCTAAACAAATGTTACCCGCAACTGTTCCCGTTACAACCTTTAGTACTTTCTAATGCAATTGTTATCATATCAAGCAGTTGGTACCATGCTCAGATTTAACCCCTTCTTTGCCTTACACCTAGTACACTAGTTATTCGCGGTATTTGATCTAGATCGAAAATGGTTGCCACACAATATATGTATACACGATACAAGACACAGGAAACTTTATTTATAGTCGGGTGTTTACAAACATTTTATTTTACATTAGTTAGAAGTTATTTATCGACTAAGAAGCTTTATACCGACTAATGTAATAACTAATATTAGTTGAGAAATAAATGCAGACTACATTTGTTTGAATCAAATGACGTCATGGCAGTGAATGGGTTAATCATAGTTGACAAAGATTATCATGAACTCACAATTTTATTTTGATCGTTCAAGGTCAGTCGTCTTATGCCAATCAGAAACACATTATTTGCAAATTGAGGTTGTGTTTGATAGTTAATGTGTGTGCTTAGTTGATCGATTGCCAGATAAAACATACATTCGATATACAAATGTATTACAAATCGCCCACTCTCATTGAAAAGTTGTTAAACCGCATATCCGCTCAATGCAGAATCAGGCTCAGAGCTTATAAAGAGTTTGAGTTGAGTCTGAGTTCGTTCTCAAGCATTTGATTGGTCAGATTTGAGCCTATGCTCAAATCTGACCAATTAAATACTTGAAAACATTTTCAGACTCAACTCATACGCCTTATAAGCACGGACCAAGATCTGATATTAGAGCTCTGCTTTGATATTATCAATTCAGCATGCAACCATATCGATGAGTGCATGCTCACTCGTCATTAACAAGCATATACCCGTGAAGAGCATCCTTGACCTATTCAACCAGATTAGACCCTGATCACAGGACTCCTGCAGGAGCATTTTCATCAGAGTCTGAAATGTTTATCTTTTTTAAATATATTGTTCAAATCAACCACAAGTAGTCAATATTGGACTAGACATACAGTGGAGAAAACGTTATTCTTTCCCGTTTAGACGCAAACGAAAAACAAACGCAAAACACTAAACTGTAGAAAATGGCATCTTTTTTAAATTACCAACTATCTATTTTAATCTGAGTAGCAAACAGTTTGGAGTCTAATCAGACACCGGGTTACCTGGCGTCTGATCTGGCTCCAAACTGTTTGCACTGGAGATAATAGTTTTAGCGTAACCGCGTTTATTGGGAAAGAATAACGGTTTCTCCAATGTATTCTGTGTCGCAATCCCGTAAAACCCAACTCACTCACTCACTCCTACCCATTGCGCTTCCTTTGGTTTTTCACCGAATTCAGGACTGACTGGTTCCAATATTGATTAGTCGGTGATTAAAGAGAGTGCAAAGATGTGAAGTATGTCTATAACTTTACCTGGCTGGCAAATATTCTTCGATCTCCCATCCTATATACAGTGGAGAAAACGTGATTCCTTCCCAATAAACGTGTTTACGCTAAATCTATTATTTCCATTATAAACAGTTTGGAGCCAGATCAGACGCCGGGTTACCCGGCGTCTGATCAGGCCCCAAACTGTTTGCCACTCAGATTAAAATGAATAGGCAGAATTATCGAAAAGTTGCCATTCTATACATTTTAGTATTTTGCGTTTGCGTTTCGTTTGCGTTTAAACAGGAAAGAATAACGTTTTCTCTACTGTACCGTACCTATCGTTAAGCGTTTATAAATGGTTGCGCAATAAATAGTCTTAAACCTTGATCGTGATTATCTCACCTTTGACGTCAAGTGATTTTCAAACATTTTGAATCATTATCAGACGCCGGGTTCCTCTGCGTCTGATCAGAATTCAAAGTGGTTTATAATTTGAATCAATGTGACTCTAGGACCATAATTTATGAATAACAAAAATAAGATTTTAGAACTTCTATACATGTTACAATTTTGAATCTGATAGAGACGAATCAAGTCAAGGGCGAAGTTTACCTTGGCCGAGTGTGTGATGACAGCTGCAAGTAGAAATAGGAAACGAACTGCTGGAAATAAAGCTTTGTGGTATCGCTCTTACATTTTTCTTGGGTAAGATCTGCCAGGGCGATGAAATCACTTGACATGAATTATAAACGTTCGAACATCATGATAACCCATTAATGATGCTACTTAATTCCGTCACTGTAGTGTGCTGAGTTACTGTTATTGGCAAACTGTTTATGATCTAGACAAGACGCCGTAAAACAGTTTGGAAACAGACCAGATGCCAGGTAACCTGGCGACTGATCAGTCTCAAAACTGTTTGACACTCAGATTAGAAATATACATGTATCACTCTTTCAAAAATTTGTCTTCTTCTACATTTTATCACTTTGCGAGTGTGTTTAGTTTTGTTAAAACGGGAAACAATTACGTCTTCTCTCTACTGTACAATGAAGAAAACGTTATTCTTTAAGAAATTAATGGATTTTTTTTCGGCGTTCAAGCGAAATGAACGACAGAAAATTATCGGCAAATACCATGAATCGTGCTGTCGTTAATTTCGATTGAACGCCGAAAGAAATCTGTTCATTTCTTATATTTACAATGTATTTGCTGTAATTTCTAATATTATATTGACATTTTGTAAGTATGCATGTATGTTTAATCCATATTAGAGGTTGATAAAACGAATAATATGTACCCTATCAAGACAGCCATGACCGAATAACTGAAGCTGCGTACATTCGAAAGCAAAAAAATAAGTCCCATTGTTTACATTCGAAGATCAACAACTTTGACAGTTTGGCGCGAAATTGACGATTTGACGTCATTGGAAGTGACGTCATTTTTAAAGTAGGATAAATATATCGTTTCTTTGGCATAAATGAATGCAGGCAGTTGTTGTTTATAAGGTATGTCAATTTTCGTGCAATTTATCTCATTAATAAAGAAGAATCTTAGTCGGGAATCATGGTTTCCACTAATAAGAACTTAGGAAGGTATAGATCGGTTAAGAACAAATTTTGAAAAAATCCGTCAAATGTTTGCTGTCCCAAGTTCCAAAGATTAATTTGCGAATGAAAACTGCATATGCCCCGCCTCCTCTTCGAAACCGCCCTCTCGAGAAATGGTGTTTATACGAAATGAACACCCTTTTTGTCAATGAAATCGAATGGAGCGAATGTAAATATTTCCAAATAAACGCTTTTACGCTAAATATTATTTCCAATGCAAACAGTTTAGAGCCATATCAGACGCCGGGTTACCCGGCGTCAGATCAGGCTCCAAACTGTGAGCCGTCCAGATTAAAATCAACATTCAGAATGGTCAAGAAGTTGTTATTTTCTTCATTTTACTGCAATGCGTTTGCTTTCGTTTGCGTTTAAACGGGAAAGAACAACGTTTTCTCAACATGTACAATGTACATGTCCCTTTCTGTTGGTATTGTTATTGTTTTCATAGTACAGGGGAGAATAGGTTATTCTTTTCCGTTTAAACGTAAACGAAATGCAAGAACATCGCAATTAAACGTAGAAAAGCAAAAAATTTCGACAATTCTGACAATGTTGTTAATATGAGTGGCAAACATTTTGGAGCCTGATCAGACGCCGGTTAACATTGCGTCTGATCAGCTTCTAAATTGTTTGCAATTGAAATAATGGTTTTAGCATGAATGTGTTCATTGGGAAAGAATAGTGTCAACGCCACTGTAACAGAAAAGGCCTTACAATTTTAAAAGTTTATGGAAGTATTTAGATAGCATTGCATGAAACCTCTCCTTTACGACCACTAAAAAGAAGGCTAATTGGTTACTTAACCCTTTCACTCTCAATTACGCCTAAAAGCGCGTTTGCAAACAGTTTGGATCTTGATCAGACGCCGCGTAAAGCGGCGTCTGATCAGAATCCAAACTGTTTGACACTCGTTTTGAACTTTCTTTAGTCATACTGCCTTATTTTTAATTGAAGCAGACGGCAATGAAACGGTGAAGGGGTAAATATCTCACGAAATAATTGGTAGTGAAAGGGTTAAATACATCCAATAAGTACAATGAAATTGTTCTTTCGTAGCAAGAACTAATCTAAATATCAGATTATACCTGTGCGTAGGTGTTAAGTTTACCTCGCAGGCTTTTGCATATACTTCAAATAACATTTAGATAACAAAATCATAACCTACATTCCATGCTCCTGTAAATGGAACGATAATGCGTTTCCCTTGATACAATTTCGTTGATAACGTAACCCCATGGAGTGGAACTTGTTGTCCGCTTTTATGTCTCTAAGTATGAC
This sequence comes from Gari tellinella, assembly GCA_922989275.2. Lineage (NCBI taxonomy): Eukaryota > Metazoa > Mollusca > Bivalvia > Cardiida > Psammobiidae > Gari > Gari tellinella. The sequence goes on from OV277872.1 coordinate 12,703,394, forward strand.
CGAAGAAACATTGGCATTACTGTAAACATTTTGGTTCCTGATCAGGCACCGCTTTACGCAGTTAATCGTAGATAACTAGTGCTTTACTAAACCTCTCTAGGTGTTAACCCTTTCATTCTCAATGACGTCATAAAGCACATTTGCAAACAGTTTCGATCCTGATCAGATGCCGCGTAACGCGGCGTCTGATCTGGATCAAAACTATTTGCCCTCTTGTTTTGAAATAACGTCAGTTATATTGCCTTGAATTTAACTTTGAAACGAGTATGCAGACAACAATATTGAAGCAGGTGGCAAAGGGGTAAAACCCTCACAAAAAATTTGATCATGCAAGGGTTAAGACAAATTATGTTCTTTCGTAAATGAAAGAAAAACAGTTTTCCGTCCTTTGATATCGTTTCAAGCAACTGTCAAATTGTGTACAGAGACACCCAGTAAATTCATTCAAACGCAAGGCCGTATAAATGTAGACAATAACAATAATTTCAATAATTAAGTCGCTTTAATCTGAGTGTCAAACAGTTTCGAGCTAGCCAGACGCCAAACTGTTTGCAAATTAAATAGCTGCTTTAGCACAAACGAATTTATTATAAAAGAAACCCGTCTTTTCCATTGTACACAGCACACATTGCTACAGTGGAGAAAACGTTATTCTTTCCCGTTTAAACGCAAACGAACGCAAACGCATCACAATAAAACATAGAAAAAGACAACATTTCGTCAATTCTTACTATTCATGTTAATTTGAGTGGCAAACAGTTTGGAGCCTGATCAGACGCCGGGTCTGTTTGCAGAGGAAATAAACGTTTTAGCGTAAACGCATTTATTGGGAAAGAATAACACATTCTCCACTGTATAATACAAGTATTTATTAAAATAATACTGATAAACAAATTAAACAGTATACATTGTCGTCAACAGTGGTTCAACTTTGAAACGTAAAAGCATTGCAATGCAAATAATGACTATGGTACTTTTAAGTACTGACGATTTGTTCAGATCTAAGTGTCAAACACTGAAATACCTAGCCCCAAGGTTATAAAAATTTTCAGTTGAGTTTGAAGTAGTTCTCAAGCATTTGATTGGTTAGATTTGAGCCTAGGCTCAAAACTGACCAATCAAATGCTTGAGAACGACATCAGACTCAACTCAAAGCTTTATAACTTTGGACCCTGGTCATTTTCGTTCCTATGGTTGCAAACTGTTTGAAATGGATACCAGTGGGTTGGACACAAACGTTTTGATGTTTGATCTTTTGGTTGTTTTAGGGGTAAATGATCATCCATTAAACAAAAGACCATCCACTTTTTCTCTCGTATGATACATGCCATTGAGATTATCCCATAAATAAAGTCCTAGAACCACCGTATATATATCAGTGATAAGTATTCATTGTGATAAAACCATTTGCCCATTTCATGCATCCATGTCCGCTGATAGGATATGAAGTCTGGCACATCTAACTCATTCACTGCCATGACGTCATCAATTCTAAACAATTATCGTCTGCTTTTTTTTTTTTACTTAAAACATATTGAAATGCGTTTGAAAATAATTGAATCCTGATCAGACGCCGCGTTAGGCGGCGTCTGATTAGGATCCAAACTGTTTGCAAACAACTGTTGTACAGTGGAGAAACGTTATCCTTTCCCGTTTAAACGCAAACGGAACGCAAACGCATTGCAGTAAAATGAAGAAAATTACAACTTCTTGACCATTCTGAATGTTGATTTTAATCTGGACGGCAAACAGTTTGGAGCCTGATCAGACGCCGGGTAACCCGGCGTCTGATCTGGCTCCAAACTGTTCGCATTGGAAATAATATATTTAGCGTAAAAAAGCGTTTATTGGGAAAGAATAACGTTTTCTCCACATGTACAGGGGGCAACGTGAATATAGGCCAAATAAACCGATTCTGCAATAAAAACAGTTATAACCAGACTCCCAGGAATAACTTAATGCCTGCATATGCTTGGATTAAGAGTAATAAAGAGGCATTTATGCAAATCTTTAATACAGTTACTATTAATTAATCGATCATTAAATTTTACTGCGCTGATGGCTATATCATACAGTGTTGAAAACGTTATTCTTACCAAATAAACGCGTTAATTGTGCAACAAATGTGCAGAAATACAAACAATTTAGGTCCAAAGCAGACGCCGTGTTACCCGGAGTCTGATCAGACGCTAAACTGTTAATCACACAGATTAAAATAAATCGTCATATCTTGCTTCAAACTGTTTGCTACTGAGATTAAAATAAGTTGTCAGAACTGTGAAGAACCTGTTATTGTCTTTATTTAACTCCATTCGATTTTGGTTTCGTTTAAACAGGAAATACAGTGGAGAATCTGTTATTCTTTCCCAATAAACGCGTTTACGCTAAAATATTATTTGCCGTGCAAACAGTTTGGAGCCAGATCAGACGCCGGGTAACCCGGCGTCTGATCAGGCTCCAAACTGTTTGCTACCAAGATAAAAATGAAATATCAGAATTGTCCAAAAATTGTCCTTTTCTACGTTTTAGCGCTTTGCTTTTGCGTACGTTTGCGTTTAAACGGGAAAGAATAACATATTCTCCACTGTAATAACGTCTTTTCCACTGTACAGTGGAGAAAACCTTATTCTTTCCCAATAAACGCATTTACGCTAAAACTATTATTTCCAATGCATACAGTTTGGAGCCAGATCGGACGCCAGGTAAACCGGCGTCTGATCAAGCTCCAACCTATTTGCCATACAGGTTAAAATCAAGTCAGAATTGTCAAAAAATTGTCGTTTTCTACATTTTATTACAATGCGTTTGTGTTTCGTTTGCGTTTAAACTGGAAAGAATAACGTTTTCTCCACCGTAAGTTATGAAAATATGAACACCATCCTTTCTGAGTGACCAGCTAATCGGCTATTTAGAATATCTTAAACATTGTGTTAAGCGACAACAACAACAAAAGCTTTCATATATTCTGTAATAAACAGTCATATGTCTAAAGTGATATTGATGTCTCTTTTTCGGGAAAGATTGTTAAACCCATTGCTCAATACGTATGCATTTTTACGCCTTTAATGCATTCCTCCACTGAAGAAAACTTTTCCAATTTATACAGTCATAGCAAATAGTTTCCATATTCTAGAAGAAAGTAAACAAGAATCTATAAGACATATTCTGCATGACTTTCAACCTGCTTCCAATGGCTACATCAGGAACGTATATAGATATATATAATCTACGTTCCTGGCTACATGTACCTATCTTCAATACTAAACACAAACTATAGGATAAAGAATTAATACATGATTGGCTGTTAACACAACGTATGTACATGTATGTAGTATGCGTGATAATATACAGTGTACATGTAAGAGACGTTATTTTTTGCCGTTTAAATCCAAACGAAACGCAAAAATGCACCGCAATAACACTTAAAAATGACTGTTTCTTCTTAATATCATAGTGGCACACAGTTCGGATTCAGGTCAGACGCCGGGTTTCTGATCTGGCTCCGAACTATTTGCAAAGGAAATAAGAGATGTGGCGTGAACACATTTATTGGGAAAGAATAACGTGTTCTCTACTGTATTATGGACTGTTTACTTTATCGGCCAATGCGTGCAAAACTAATTAATGGCAGATAATTTCTGCCAGACCAGCATGGCATCATTATCGTCAAGATAACAATGACCACCATAGACATGCTCTATCCATTGACCAGAGTTCAAGATAAGGGGAGTATTTCAAACAATAAAATCTTTATTTCTGTATTAAACCCTGTGGTGTCTCTTCGAGACGATTCTAATGAGTAGTAACACTATAGGATTTGGTACTAAAATGAGTGGGAAAATATTGGATTTGTTCAGTTTACTCCCTCTTATCTGGAGCCTTGATTGACTGAGTGTGTGCTGTCCATTCAGCTTGCATTAACCCTCTGAACCCTAGGTACCTGTTATGCTGTACCCTAGTCTTTTGAAATAGTATAGATCCATATCAAAAGATTCCTACAGTAACCTTCTGTTTGATATTTTGCAATATACAATATATTGTAAAACAATATAAATACGTAGATGATAGATGATAGTAAAAGCACGAATGTATTGCATGTACACATTGTATCAGGTAAAGTGGAGAATTCATTCCCAATAAATGCGTTTATACGTTCCATCGTAAACAATTTGGCGCCAGATCAGACTCCAGGGGCCCGTTTCATAAAACTTCGTACGACAAAAACGGTCGTAAGTCAAAGTTTTAAAATACATTTAATTTCTGAATTCTACATTAAATTCTCTCTTTTGACATCTCTTTTGAATTGTCTTTTTAAGACAATTCCAAAGAGATGTCACTAAACAGGATTAGATGGAGAAATAAATTATTATTGAGACTTTTATATTCCGAACTACCGGTACGACTGCTTTTGTCCTACGAAGTTTTATGAAACGGGCACCTGCCTTTTGCCAGTCAGATGAAAATGACATTTTCTTCACTTTTTTACGATGTCTTTGCGTTTCGTTTGCGTTTGAACGGGAAATAATAACATCTTCTTCGCTGTTATCTTCACGTATGCTCTTTCTTGTAGACGTTAATTAACTATCGCCGACTACTGTCAGAAATGATAAATCGTAACATGAACATCCGGCGGCAAGACATACATGTATTTTCATGAATACAGTGGCAATCATTTTGGACCGGGTCGTAAAAGATTAAAGTTTCCGCTTTTGCTACAAATCAACAAATCTTCGCCCGTGATGTACAAACCATTACCCAATATAACCGCCGTTTTACACCTTTAATTTATTCCTCCGTTAGGGATACAGTGGAGAATCTGTTATTCTTTCCCGTTTAAACGCAAACGTACGCAAACGCATAGCACTAAAACGTAGAAAATGTTAATTTTTAGATATTTCTCACAATTTATGTTTATCTTGGTGGCAAACAGTTTGGAGCCTGATCAGACGCCGGGTTACCCGGCGTCTGATCTGGCTCCAATCTGTTTGCAGTGGAAATAAACGTTTTAGCGTAAACACGTTTATTGGGAAAGAACAACATATTCTCCACTGTAATAGGTCACTTTATACAATCATGAATATACACCAAAAACATGTTTATTATATTCTATAATTCTAGCAGATGGTAGCTCAAAGCTGGCTAAAAATGGATCATTCTGTTTTATACGGTCTAGCCTTCTTTAAGAAAACATGTTTCTTTAATACTAAAAACAAGCTTAATGCTTGAGACCGGAAAATGTGTATGGAAACAATACATAAATCATTACAGGTGGCTATTGTTGAACCACTTGTCTTTAAACTCTTCACTGCCTTATCCTTGATACACGGAGTGCACTGGTTTGATCCTGACCAGACGCCGCGTTACGCAGGGTCTGACCAGAATTCAAGCTGTTGGCACTCAATTTTATGTTTCTAAAGACAAAACACTTAAAACGCATATATAAAAACATATGATCACTATTTTTAAAAGCAATTTATTTCATGACATTACGTTTGAGTTTATTTTCGCTTAAATGGAACATACTAAAGAAACCCCAGTCCTCACTGTATGTCTAAGAATAGAAACGTATAATGAGGAAGACATTTGGTTGGCAAGGAAACACAATTTCATGCATAAATTCATGTAATTCTAATTTCATTGCCAGACACAAAATCTATTTCAAGGCATTGGATTTCAGATACATTGTGTGTGGCAATATAAATACCCAACTGTAAAAGATCGACTGACATATTGAACCCTGGTGACGAGTATACGCGTTGTATACACACAGTGGACCTTTGATGAGTTCTGACCTTCTGGTTTGATATGCATAAACTCTTTAATCTTGTCAATCTCAATACTCCCGATAAGAGGGAGTAAACTGATCAAACCCTAAGTTTAAGTACATTTGTCCTATGCAAAGAAAGTACAAGTATACCTATATAGGAGAGCTCCTTCAGGAGCCCTTTAATCTGAATCTACTGTGCCATTTTGTACTTTGTTAACCCTTTCCCCCATAGAAGCGACTTTTAGCGTATTTCATTTATTCCTCCGCTGAAGAAAATAGTTCCAGTTTATACCCTCATGAACAATTACCATTACAAATATTTTCTATAGCCTAGCAGATTTTAGCTTAAAGCAGGCTGAAAGTAAAGCCGAATGTGCGTTAAGGCACATTCTGCTTTTCTTTCAACCTGTTTTAAGTGGTCACTTGTCTTCAAAACTAGAATCAGGCTATGAGGTAAAGGGTTAAAAACACCCTTATAGACAATCAGCGACGGTTCAATGTAATAGCAGGCATGACTTCTTTCGAGCAGGCTCTTTATACTAATTCTGATATGTTCGTAGAAATTTTAAATGCCTTTTCGAATACACTTTATACAGCCATGAATATGTACCATTAAACTATTTGTATCTCCTAGCAGATGGTTGTGGAAAGCAGCCTGAAAGTAAAACGATTCCGCCCTTATAGATATCAAGTACGCGTAATTCAGTTAACTTCTGAAGCAGCGATATGTAAAGAAGAATGAGTTATTCTTTCCCGTTTAAATACAAACTAAACGCAAGCACATTGATATAAGAGTAGAAAATGATACCTTTGACAATTCTGACTGTTTATTTTTACTCTGAGTGGCAAACAGTTTGGAGCCTGATCAGACACGCGTTTAGTGGGATAAAATAACGTCTTCTCCACTGTAAGTAAGCGTCGAAACTACACGGAACAACATTTCGCCTTAAGGTGCAATCTTATTCACTTCTAACCTGTTCCAGTTTACGTGTTTATCCGTCTTTAAGAGTAGAAATAGGTTATTGGGTATAGTATAAACCCCAAAACAACGTGTTTATCCAATTGCCCCTTGGTAGTATTATTATATATTGCATCGTATGCATTTTTACATGGAAGACGTTACATTATCATTTCCATATAGACGCTTTCATTTTAGAACTTTGTGTCCATTGCAAACAGCTTGGAACCAGATCAGACGCCGGGTAACCCGGCGTCTGATCTGACTCCAAACTATTTGCTCTTCAGATTAAAACTAATTCTTAATATTTTCAAAAAGATGCTATTTTATGCATTTATTGCAATGCGTTTGCGTCTGATTTTGTTTGAACGGAAATGTTTAATGTCTTCTCCCAACTATATATTCAGCTATCAACAGGTATTTCAGCTGTTCACGCATCAAAGGTAATTAGTGTTACATTATTTGCAGCAGTATTTCGATTGACATATGCACTCCCGAGTTATTCGCCCCTTGATTGCCATATCCACCGATACTTACATCGGCAAAGACGTCGGATCAAGACCAGACACCGAGTAACTCGGCATCTGACTAAGTTCCAAACCGTTCGACAGTCGTACCAAAGTTTCTTCATTCAAAATGTCCAAACATGGAAATTAGTAATAAAATGACGATGAAAATGTTTTATCAAGTGAGACCGACATAGTGAAATGTTAAGCTATTGCGTCGTAAATATGGCAATAAATAATGCACTAACAACTAGATGATTGAGATTTTCCAAGTGTTTGTGTTATAGTGTTATTAATCGCGTGGAATGCAATATCAGTGTTTATCCATCGTGCCTCTGACCGAAATTTGCATTTTTGTCATCTTGCAATACATTATGAAACAATCTTTAAAGAGACCGAAAACCGAAAATTGCCTAAAGCTGTACGTTTGTTGTAACTAGATGACAAATGCCTATAGTTTAGTATAAAGGATGTATGTAATAAACTACATTTCAAAGAAAAAAAACAGTTGAGCTCGGTCGAGATTCGAAGCCGTGGGAAGAAGGCAAGAATAAGATATACCCTAAAATATAAGCCTATGTTCTAATCCATTCAAACTAATGTTCTATTTTATCATAGCTGTGTTGTATGTACCGAGTTTCAAATAAGATCTACTCTGTCGGAATAGAAACAGAGTTGAGAAAAATCTAATAATAATAAATATTTTTTATGTTTCTTTTTTCTTTCGTCGGTGGGTGCTTTTATATTGATTATATTTGTACAATTTTACATGGACGATAATGCCGTAAATTTGTTTTTATTTGAATATTTGAATTTTGTTCCTCTTGTTTTCAAATACACCATCAGTTTTAGTCTCTTTGATATACTCGATCTTAGTTCAAACAAAACCAGCCTTATTGCATTGCAACATTGTACAGAACAAGTACAGGTTGTTACATAATTTATTATTGCATGCTACTGCATGCAATAATCAATTATGTAACAAGCTGCATGTCACCACCTGACCCCTTAAAATTATAATCTATATAGCAATCACATGCTCTGGTGAAAATTCCCTACAAGTATAGATAAGATGACCAGGGCCTTAATGAGCATTGTCAGTTGTTTGATAAGATGAAACAATGTGTTAACACACATGAAACTATTTCTCTGCTTCTTACTTTCTTAAAAAGTCTATAGTGTAGTTACCAATAGGCTGTATCTGGATATACAGCTCTTTTATTTGGAATCTAATCTGGTTGCAACCTGTTTTTGAAGAACATTATTAATTCTGTGAGAAATTAAAACCACAAGCATTAAGTAAAATATTTAGCAGACTGTGAGTCTCAGCAAAACAAGTCCAACCACAACCTGAGAAGAGACGGTAACCCGATACAAGGCTTTCGGTAACATTCAGATATGTATGTCAGTTATCAAAATGGATTTCAACCATCCGAAAAATTAATTTGTCCTCTTCTGACCATACGCTGTCAGTTTAATCTGAATTTAATTACTATTTTTTTAAAGGTCAGATAAACATAATTTGTGCAATATAGAAATATATCAGTCCACAAGCTTATCACTCTCTGTTGGTAATTTTTGCACATATGGTGACATGCACCGTTGTCACCCTAGGCCCTGTATTTGAGTTTGGTTAACACTGCCAAATACCGTATATAATATACAGCTATATAAAATACTTTGTAGGTTATTATTAGTACTTATGCATGTAGGTGTCGAACGGTGTAGATCAAGGCCAGCCGCCGTGTCTTTGACGCGGCAACCGGTCTTGATCTACACTGTAATGCAATAAGGCAGGTTTTCTTATGGCATGGCTCAAATGTATCAGTTTGGGTTTTTTCTGTCTGGCACAATGAAAGATGCAAATTTGAAAAGAACTAGATTGAGTAAACAACCTTCTAAACAATTTCACAGTAAAATTCAGACACAGCAGCCGTCTAATTAGTCTGAATTTAACCCTTTCACTGCCAAAATGTTCGTTAGATGTTTACCCCTTCACCGTTTCATTGTCGTCTGCTTCCATTTTTTTCTTGTTTCAAATATCGTTTCAAAGTTAATATTAAGGCAGTATGACTGACAAAATTTCGATACGAGTGTCAAACAGTTTGGATCCTGATCAGACGCCGCGTTTCGCGGCGTCTGATCAGGGTCCAAACTGTTTGAAAACGCGCTTTTAAGCGTCATTGAGAGTGAAAGGGTAAAATACGCCAACAAGTAAAAATACAAATTGTGATCATGATTGATGGACGTGATGACGTCATATCCCTAAATCTTGGGTAATGGGAAGACTTCAGAAATGCGCCGGAACTGTCTGACTACTCTCTGGAGATGAAGTATGGGTATATACATGTACATGTCCCGTGACTTTTGTTTGTTTATACTTGTTTTCTTTTAGCATTCAGGAGCCTGTTGCAATGTATAAAGTAGGGAAAACGTTATCATTTCCACGATACGAAATAAAATGGAAACTGCGTTATATATAGAACAGAAAGGAACACTAGAATTTCAGGAAAATATAATACAATTATACAAATTATAATATATGTACAAATATGATTAAGCATGATACACTTTAATTACATGCAACACAGTTGTGAGCCAGATCAGATGCATAGAACAGGTAACTTGACAGATAACATGTAACCCTTTCACTTTCAATGACCCTTTAAAGCTCGTTTGCAAACAGTTTGGAACCTGATCAGACGCCGCTTTACGCGGCGTCTGATCAGGACCCAAACTGTTGACACTCTTATCGCTATTTCTTAAGTCATACAACCTTAAATCTAACTTTGAAATGTGTCTTGCAGACAACAATAAAGAGGCAGACGACAACAAAGCGGTGAAGGGGTAAAAGTTTCCCGAATAATTTGAACATGAAAGGGTTGCCAGACCTAAATTGATTGCCATTCAGATTAACCCCACCTCCTCCCCCTTAGCTACATTACTCCCAGTACAAAGGAAGGATATTTTCAAACAGTTTCGATCCAGATTAGACACTCATATCATTATTGCTTAACCCTTAGCCCGCCAAATAAATTGTCGTCTGCTATATTTCTAGTCTGCTTCAAGTTTCAAAGTGCTTCAAAGTTGCTCAAAATTGCTGAAAATGTTGTCCGAGTGTCAAACAGCTTGGATCCGGATGAGACGCCGAGTTACTCGGCGTCTCATCCGGACCCAAGCTGTTTGCATATGGAGCTATAGTCGTGAGTGGCAGGCTAAGGGTTAAGTCAAAATACCTGAAATGTAATCTTGAACATAAAAGCACACGACGATTAAAATTGTTTAAAATTGAAGACGCCAAGAAAGCGAATGCTGACGTCGTGGGTCAAACCAAATCGTCTACATTTTCAAAAAAGTATTGTTTTCTACATTTATTGCCTTGCGTTTGTGTTTAAATACGTTAGTTTATACACCTGGGGCCCGTTTCATAAAACTTCGTACGAAAAAATTGATCGTAAATCAAAACTTTAAAATGCATTTGATTTCTTATTTCTCTATTTAATCCGGTCTTGTGACATATTTTTGGAATCGTCTTTTCAAGACGATTCCAAAAAGATGTCACAAGACAGGGTTAGATGGAGAAATAAATAATAATTGAGACTTTTATAATCTGACTAACGACAACATTTGTCGTAAGAAGTTTTATGAAACGGGCCCCTGCTTATTACTATATGCACTTTTTCCATGGTGAAAAATGTATATGTTTGCAATTAATCCAACTGCAATGCAATCATATATACAAAAGTACAGTGGAGAATCTGTTATTCTTTCCCGTTTAAACGCAAACGTACGCAAACGCAAAGCACTAAAACGTAGAAAAGAACAACTTTTGGACAATTCTGATAATTCTTGTTTATCTTGGTGGCAAACAGTTTGGAGCCTGATCAGACGCCGGGTTACCCGGCGTCTGATCTGGCTCCAAACTGTTTGTATTGTAAATAATAGTTTTAGCGTAAACGCGTTTATTGGGAAAGAATAACAGATTCTCCACTGTAATAGTCAACTAGATTGAAGTTAAAGCAGACGCCGGGTTCATTGGGCATGGTCAGGCACAAGAATGTTTGCATCAGACGAGCAGTGGAGAAAACGTTATCCTTTCCCAATAAACGCGTTTACACTACAATGTAAAACTATTATTTCCAGTTCAAATAGTTTGGAGCCTGATCAGGCTTCAAACTTTTTGCTACTCAGATTAAAAAAGATAGTTGGAAATCTAAAAAAGATGCCATTTTCTACAGTTTTGTGTGTTGCGTCCACAAGGCAAGGACCACAATGGAAATAAAGGTATTTCTTACTATTTTTGTCTTATCCTTGGAATATAATGTTGAGTGACATGGCTGTATTAAATCAAACATATTAGTGTTGCTTACTGTTTACTGTGTATGTTTTTAATAACAGATTGCCATGTTATTGTACATTTTATGTTTAAATAATCTAAACGTATCTACCTGCGATTGCGTTTGCGTTTCGTTAGCGGTTAAACGGGAAGGAATAGCGTTTCCCACTGTATGTTACGACACTAGAAATGACGTTGTGTGTGTCATTCGTAAAGAAAGGCATATGTCTATAAAAAATCTCTGTAAAACATGAAGTTTTTATGAATATTGACTTATAAAGAGGAAATGCAAAGACTAGCAGAAGGAAGTTATCAGAGGAAGCTTGCTGTGGTTGAATGTGACGTTAATTGGTTGTACTGGCCTGCCAGCTTGTCTGAAGTCACTGGCAGCACAACAAAACCGATGTTATATATACAACCCCTAAATAGAAAACAAATAGAAATCGGACCTTTAACTGTGAATTTATGAGGCAAGATTGCAATATACAAGGAGGAGACATCAATCCCTCCCAATATAATTATACGTTTACAGTGGAGAATCTGTTATTCTTTCCCGTTTAAACGCAAACGTACGCAAACGCAAAGCACTAAGACGTAGAAAAGAACAACTTTTGGACAATTCTGATATTTCATGTTTATCATGGTGGCAAACAGTTCGGAGCCTGATCAGACGCCGGGTTACCCGGCGTCTGATCTGGCTCCAAACTGTTTGGAGAGGAAATAAACGTTTTAGCGTAAACGCGTTTATTGGGAAAGAATAACAGATTCTCCACTGCATGTTAACACGTGTGTGTCCATTGCAAGCAGTGTAAAGCTTTCCTCCCTGAAACCTCAAATGGAAAATTCTAGTTTTCAATTTAGACTAGTCCATTTTTTACTTTTAAGGGTTGATTTTTACAATATATGTCAAAGTAACAAATAGTGTAGACACTAAACAGAGGGCTCCTTAAGGAGCTCTCTGATCAGGGTCTACACTGTTTGCAAAGGACACGTGTACTCCTCACAGTTACACTGTTTGCAAAGGACATGTGTACTCCTCACAGTTACATTGTTTGCAAATGACGCATATATGCGTGACTAGGGTTCAAAGAGTTAAAGCCAGATGAGACTCGTGGTTAGCCGGTGTCAGATCAGGCTCTTAACTGTCGATTACTAAGATTATAATGAATTCTAAAAAAATTCTACGAATAGACATTCTCTATACAGGATATTGTAACCCGTTTGTATTTCATTTGCGCTTTTGAAAAACGTAAAAAGGACTTATATTCTATTCTTCGTCACACGGCTTCTTATCAGTATCTTAACGGTTTGCAAAGGCCAGTGTTGTTGGCTTAGGCTGTGAAATTTTCTGTAGTATAAATTTGAAACTTACTTATCAGGATCCGAAATGCTTGCAAATAAGTTCAAGTCGCAATAGCCACTCTAATGCCAATTATCTAAAGAGAAAGCAAGATACATTTCGGAGAATAACAGCCACATGCGTTGATGAGGTTTAAGTTTCCACCCATTCGTTTAGTGTAGAGGGAACTTTATTCTTGCCCAATAAAAACTATTATTTCCAGTGCAAACATTATGGAGCTTGATCAGACTCCAAACTGTTTGCTACACAGATTTATATAGATAGTTGAATTTTATTTGTTTTGAAACATGCCAATTTCTACAATGTAATGTATTGCATTTGCGTTTCGTTTGCGTTTAAATGGGAAATAATAACGTTTTCTCCACTGTAGTATTTTATGTCACACACGCATATTATTCCAAATTGTATAAATATAAGCAGACGAAAACTACAAGCAGACGGTATGTATTAGACCGGTTATGACGTCAGTTAAAGTGTTAAACTTCTGTTTAAAATATAACATTAAACTTGTCGTCTAGCTCCTCTTCATTAAAACCATCATTGGTATAGAAACATGTTCAGATCCTAATCAGACAATGCATGTAAATACATTGATATGGATCCAAAGCTTTGGTACATGAACAGTGAAGAAAACGTTATTCTTTCCCAATAAGTGTTTACGCTAAAACTATTATTTCTATTGCAAACAGTTTGGAGCCAGATCAGACGCCGGGTAACCCGGCGTCTGATCAGGCTCCAAACTGTCTGTCACTCAAATTAACATGAATAGTAATAATTTTCGAAAAGTTGTATTTTTTACATTTTATTGCTACAAATAAATAGATCTAGCTGGAAATTGGGAGAATATGCCATTTTCTACAGTTTAGTGTTTTGCGTTTGCGTTTTGTTTGCGTTTAAACGTTTTCTCCACTGTACACTGATATGGATCCAAAGCTTTGGTACGTGTAGATGTGATTCAACTCGTGGTGAACACTCTACAGTTCAATATGCATTGAAAGAAATTTAAAAACAAGAGGGCTTTTCTTTTATCTAAACAATGAACTTGTGCTTTGCCAACTATCACAGAGTTGGCAAACCCTAGTTTAAACTATTTCTCATCTTATTTTAAAACTTTATATTTTCAAGCGCCAACTTGGCAGACATTTAAAAACAGTTTGGATCCGATTCAGATGCTGAGAATGGCGGCGTCTGATCTGTTTCCAAACCGTATTGCAGATATATTGACTTTTTTCAGTAGAACAATACGTAAAATAACGACTACCAACTATTTTGCTGGGAATATTGTGGAGGCAGCCGGTCTATAACGAGATAAGGGTTTAGAACAAAATAGATGGATTCTCATTACGAGGTTAATGTTATGTGAAATTGATTGATACTATACTGGGCTGCAGCCAGGCAGCATGAGTTTTCAAAACGAAACTTTCACGATTATGCAATGTTTTGAGTTCGGTTAAAACTAAGCCTTTAGCGTTATATATATGCAAAGTTGAGTAAAGCTATTCTTCTCAATAAACGTTTTTACACAAAACTTTTTTTACCCGCAGTCTGATAAGACTCCAAATTAGATGTCAATCGGATATGTGTGATTAAATGAATAGTCACAGTTGTCAAAGGGTTGTCCCTTTCTGAATTTTCCTACTTTACCTTTGCGTTTCGTTTTGCGTTTTGTGTGTGTTTAAACTGGGAAGAATTACGTCGTTCCCCCACAGTATCTCAAGAAGAAACATGTTACTCTGCCAAGTACCTTGCTTTACAATCTCGAATACCAGGCAAAAGATAGAGTTATGCAATAACATGTAGAGGTAATAAACAAAATCTGAAATGTAATCCTTATTGGAAGTGAAAAGATGGAAAATGAAGATGTAAGACTCAAACTTAACCCCTTCACTGCATTACCCCGAGCACAACAATTTCTTGCAAACAGTTTGGATCCTGATCAGACGCCGCGTTACGCGTCGTCTGGCAGGATCCCAACTGTTTTGCACTCACTTCAATATTTCTTCAGTCACAATAGCAAAAATTAAAATTTAAGAAACAAAAGCAGACGATAATTGTTTAAAATTGATGACGTCATGGAAGTGAAGGGTTAACTTTTGTGGGTCATTTAAACGTTCTAAAAACAGTTAAATTCGAAAATATTCCATTGAATAAACTCTTCGTAAACTTGTACCCGACTTATCTGACCTGATCTACATGTGAACGCAAAAGTTTGATCTTAAGTCATGATCCAAGTTCCGTTGAGAACATTAAAGTTCGTTCCGCATAAAGCGATGATGTTTCCTAAGAGATATTCATAGTTGTATTAACCTTTTCTCTTCCATTACAGTGGAAATACCCGTTTAACACAGTCTTTGCCATATTTTCGTCTGCTTTTACTTTTAAAGGCAGTGTATGCGTTTTTAAGTTAGGTAACATTGATAAGAGTGTCAACACGTTTCGATCCTGATCACACAACGCGTTTAGCGGCGTCTGATCGGAATCCAAAATATATGCAAATGTCGGTGTTGACGGCCTCGGTAGGGAAAGGGTTACAGTTTTGCTTTACACATACACGTATCAGGTCATAAACAATTCTTTAACTACAATTATTACATGTATTTAACAGAGTGGGATTCTGAATATTATACCCTATGTGTTTAGTCAATTTTAAATGCAGTACGTTGTTGCAACTTCAGTAGAAAAGACGAAATTATTTCCCAATTACACAAAACGAAATGCATACGCAGGGCAATGAATATAGAAAAATATAGCGTCTTGACCACTATGACAATTTGTCAAACAGGTTTAGAAACGGGGCCAATTTTTGTCCGGTTTAAGAGGTTCCGGTTTGGAGCAGTTCCAATGTAAACATGTCTATGTCAAAATAACTATTTCTATTGCAAACAGTTTGGAGACAGATCAGACGACGGGTAACAAAACTGTTTGCAATTCATATTGAAAATAAACCATTCTAATTTATTATTATTATTGAAAAACTGCCATATTATTGCATCGCGTTTTCATTCAGTTTGGGTTTGACGGGAAATGATAACGTATTCTCAGCTATCCTAACATGATAATTCATTGTAAGGTATCAGAAAATTGTCGAAATGCAGCTTTTAAACGAAACAGTAACACGTTTTTCCCCTTTATATCCAATACTAAAGAATAGATATTTTAGTGGAAAATTAATGTTGAAAGTATCAACGGTTTATTTTAATCTTAATACATGTACCAATAAGTTTCTTTGTGTTTGATCTTACTCTAAACTGTTTCCATTTGACATTAGACTTTTGGAGAAAAAATGATGGGTTTGTTTAAAAAAGATAAAGGGAAACAAGAAATATCTTTAAAAAAGATATTCCGTCGCAGGTTAAAGTTTTTTTGTGGGGTACAGTATTCACTTAACCAGAGACAAGTGTATACACTGATTCTGACTTAACATGTTTCGTAAACAGACTTTCCCACATGCTAAATTTAGAGCTTATCCACGCTAAATTTAGAAATGATGACATAGTAACACAGCAATAATTTAGACTGCATCTCATTGTTTTACCAGGTTTACACTCGCAAGATAGATGTAAAAAAATAACAGAACGCCAGTCTAGGCCATTGGCCGATAAGAGTACTGCATTTCAAGCACGTGGTCATTGACCAGGATTTCTGATCATTCCTGATTGGTTAAATTGTTTCATAGAGTTGCGGTCAAAAGACAAAACAGACCCGTCTGCGACGGGAAAAAGAATAGCGTTTTCCAACAGATTACTGTAGAATACAGTCAGTCCTACCTGACATATACGATTAACAAGATAAGGTTTCCGACTTATAATTAAATTGCTTATTGTTTGTGAATTTCATCTGCAAAACTAATTACGAAAAGGAAGCTATGCTCAAAACAATTAACAGCATGGTTGAAAGCAATTAAAATGTTTTGGGTAATAGAGGAACTATTTATCCCTTTTCGTTCTAGATTCTGCTTCGCTTACAATGGCAAACAGTTTGAATCCTGATCAGACGCCGAGTTACTCGGCGTCTGATCAGGATCCAAACTGTTTGACATTCGTACTAAGCCTTTCATTCTCTCTGATATGCTTAAATTGTAGTTTGAGTCATTTAGCAGACGATATTTTATAAAGCAGACGGTAATTCAGCATGTTAACGGTTCAGCAGATGAATGTTATTTCAAGACTCGGCTACTTATGTTAAGTATCCGCTGTAAAACTTTAAACATTTAAGTTTGTTTTAAAACAGAGGTAATTGAAATTGTTTTTGTACACATCCTTGAAATTTTACAATGGCTTTGATTACTTATTGATGCAACGCTCGCAATAAATAAATCCCCTCCAATACTGAAGAAGAGGTTATAGTTTTCCAATTAACGTGTTTATGCTTAAAGAGTTATTTCCATTGAAAACAGTTTGGAGCCTGATCAGACGCCGGGTAACCCGGCGTCTGACCAGACTCCAAACTGTTTGCCACTCAGAATATAATACAAATTTAAAAATCGCAAGAACCTGTCATTTTCTGAATTTTATTCATTTGCGTTGTTCGCTTTAAATTTGATTACATGGAAATAATGTGTTCTCCATTGTACCGCAGTGCTTATACATGTACCAGAAACCCTCTTAATTGATACCACACAGACAATGCCCATTGATAAAGTTAAAACCAAATAGCAATAACAAAAGGAGAACGTTTTATTGGAAACATTGTTTTACCTTTTATTCCACTTTAATCAGCATTTTAATCCTTTTCGTGATAGAGTACGTTGAATGTTTACGACACATTAAAATAAAGCAGAAATCCCCTGTAGCAGCTACATGTACACAGTTTAGTGCCATCTTGCTCTTAGAGACCGTGATTGCGCTGGGTGGGAATCAGATGTTTTTGAATTTACAATCATTGTGTAGTATTCATTTCTGTTTTCTATTTCTATTTCTATTTATTACTTCTCTCCATCAATACTGATGATTATGAGAAGGGGTACTTTTTAGGTGCTCCATTGGGACTGTACCCGGCCGGTAACTTTATCCTGACACCGACGAACCAGTCATAATGCTAACCCGAAATCCTGAGCTTCAAGGAGGGAAACCATTACTACCAATTTTCAAGTCTTTGGTTTGACCCGGCCGTGGATTCAACCCGCAACATCCCGCACTGCAACCGGACATTCTACCACTGATCTATACAGGCGGTAAAGAGTTATTCGTTCCCAATCAACGCGCTTATTGCTCGACAATATTGACCTGACGTTGGTGACCTCTATTAGCATAATTTCATACTTTGTTGCATTTCTAAATATAGCTTCGGAACACTTCGTTATCGTTTATACGAGAACGCACATTGTTACCACATCGGCACCGAGAAAATATAGCATTGCCCGATACCACACATATTGAGAGGTATTTAGCGCAAGTGGTAAGAGAAACGACTGTACATTATTTTCCGTACAGTCAGTGGTTCGAATCCCATGCAATACTAATACATTATTTTTTTTACAATTTATACTGTTTCTTTTAAGTAATTATACAGCATTTATTTCGATTGGAACACGATTCTTTTGTTATTTTTAAAAACATTATGTCATAGCGTCTGTTTGGTCTTTCAAATAACATTTTATAAAATAAAAATATTTTCCCCTCTATCGGGATTCGAACCCGGAACCTCGATGTTACAAATCTCTTGCTCTATCGACATACCTATTGAAGATTAGTTACATCTTGGGGTTGTAAATTATGTATATATTGGCAAGAGTCGCAGGTGAGGACCTGGATTAAAACCCACTCGAAAGTGTAACATGATGCGTTTTAGTAGATACGATTAAACTAGGAGACTCGGGAATAATAGTTTATCAACAACAAGTTTTTGAACGTGCTCAATGTGGAGTGTTAATCCACTGAGGATCACAACTGTAACAAGCTTCACGTATTCATCCGAAATCAACCGAAATTGTACGTAAGCTATCGATTATTGATTTATACTGCGTCATCTTATTATGAATTATTCATGCATAAAGTTAAACGTCAGGTCAATATTGTCAGACAATACGCTTAAACTATTACAGTGCTCCCTCCCTACAACGGCCCTCCCAACAACGATCTCCTCCATACATCGACCCTTACTGTTTTTCCCCAAACACGACATTTAAAACCTTTCATAGCTGCAATACCGTCCGCTTAAATTTGTCGTCTGCTGTATTTCTCAAAGTTACATTATTTAAAGTGGACATTTTGATAGAATAAATATAATGACGAGTGACAAACAGCATTACGCTGTTCTGATCTGGATTCAAGCTGTTTGCAAATGTAAGCCAAGCCTTAACTTTCCCTCCATAATATTATAACGACTCCTTCCGAACAACACACACAATCTGTGTCTCACATTGGGTGTCGTTGTAGAGAGGGAGAGCTATACTTTCATTTCAAACAGTTTGGAGCCAGACCACACGACGAGTAACCCATCACTTGAATGAATTATTTTCTTCGCCTGTTTTGATGTCCACTAATGTCGTTATGAAGAATACAGTGGAGAATCTGTTATTCTTTCCCGTTTAAACGCAAACGTACGCAAACGCAAAGGACTGAAACGTAGAAAATAACAACTTTTGGACAATTCTGATAATTCTTGTTTATCTTTGTGGCAAACAGTTTGGAGCCTGATCAGACGCCGGGTTACCCGGCGTCTGATCTGGCTCCAAACTGTTTGCACTGCAAATAATAGTTTTAGCGTAAACGCGTTTATTGGGAAAGAATAACAGATTATCCACTGTAGCACTGCCTTGTCGGTAAGTTTCCGGTTTCAGAACATCTCGAATCTACCTCGAAACTGTTGAAGGCAATTTAAGTAGTGCTTCAAAGAACATTCTATATATTGGACATGGTTTACTAAATGAACATAATTATTCAAATGCCTCAAATATAGCGCTCCCTCTCTACAACGACACCCAACGGGAGACAAAGTTTGTGTGTGTTATTCGGAGGTAGTCATTATAGGGAAGGAAATTAAGACGTGGCTTACATTTGCAAACAGCTTGAATCAAGATAATACGCCGCATAACGCGGCGTCTGATCTGGAATCAAGCTGTTTGTCACTCGCCATTTTTCTTCTATCAAAATGTCCATTATTTATTTGAGAAAAACAGCAGACGACAATTTCAAGTAGACGATATTGCAGCCGTGAAAGCGTTAGACATCATTGGCTTGTTTTGGGAACAGCGGCAAGCGTCGTTGTAAGGAGGGATCGTTGTTGGGAGAGCCGTTGTAGTTACCAATGTACAGTGAAAAGACGCCATACCTTCCCAATGAACGGCTTTATACCGTATTCCCTCCTTAAAACGACCCTCTCAACAACGACCCCTCCTTACAACGACCCTTGTCGCAGTTCCCTAAACAGGACAATTTTGTCAAACACTTTAACTGCTGTAATATCGTCTGCGTAAAATTGTTGTCTGCTGTTTTTCTTAATGTTACATATAAGTGGACAGTTTGACAAAAGAAATATAGTAATGAGTGACAAACAGCTTGAATCCAAATCAGACTCCGCGTGACGCGGCGTCTGATCTGAACTGAAGCTGTTTGCAAATGTAAGCCAGATTCCCTCCCTATAACGACTCACTCCGAACACGCACATGATTCGTGTATCCCATTGGGTGTCGTTGTAGAGAAGGAGGACTGTACGTCTTCCACACTGTTTATTCTCCGTTTTAGGATTGAACACAATTCATTTATCTTTTATTTGTACAGTGGAGAATGTGTTATTCTTTCCCAATAAACGCGTTTACGCTAAAACTATTATTTGCAGTGCAAACAGTTTGGAGCCAGATCAGACGCCGGGTTACCCGGCGTCTGATCTGGCTCCAAACGGTTTGCCACCAGTATAAACATGAATTATCAGAATTGTCAAAATGTTGTACTTTTCTGCGTTTTAGTGCTTTGCGTTTGCGTACGTTTGCGTTTAAACGGGAAAGAATAACAGATTCTCCACTGTAAGCCTTTAGATTTACCCAACTTCATCAATGATCGAACAGTTCCGTGCAATCGGTAAAAACAATAAACAGGTTCGGTACTAAATAATAAACCTTCGGACGAATACACAGCAACTATGACATATGATCCCAATCATGAACATCAAACAATCGCTAACGCCTCTTAATGGCCGACAGGTGTTCGTCATTAGCTATGATAAAGACCGCACTCGAAGTTAAGCAATGCGAAATGTGTTGTTTTCCCAATAAATGCGCTTGTGAGCAATGTTTTATGCAAACAGGTTGGAGCCTTATCACACAACGGGTACAGTGGAGAATCTGTTATTCTTTCCCAATAAACGCGTTTACGCTAAAACTATTATTTACAGTGCAAACAGTTTGGAGCCAGATCAGACGCCGGGTAACCCGGCGTCTGATCAGGCTCCAAACTGTTTGCCACAAAGATAAACAAGAATTATCAGAATTGTCCAAAAGTTGTTCTTTTCTACGTTTTAGTGCTTTGCGTTTGCGTACGTTTGCGTTTAAACGGGAAAGAATAACAGATTCTCCACTGTAACCCGGTGTTGAATCAAAACAGTTTGCTACTCAAATAAGAAAGTCATAAGTTTAAAAACGAAATCTATAATTTTCTACATTTTACCGGTCTTGCATTGGATTCAGTTCCGTTTCATCGAAAGAGAATAACTTGACTATAAGAATGATAAATATATGTATGATATATTTCCAGTTTAAAAACACAAAACGCTTATGCGATGCAGTAAAATAAAGAAACTGGCACTTTCCTGAAACTCTGGATGACAGCAACGGTTTTTCGTTGACATTTTTATAGAAAAAACAAACCTTTGCGCTAAACAGCAATTAGTCCTTGATCGGGCTTCTGTATCTACTCAGTTTGTTTATTCGTTATGATCATTACACAAAATTGCTTCCACAACAGAGTGAAAGGTTGCCTGTACTAATCCTGAGAGAAAGAGCTAAATGATTCAAGAAGCTGTTCTTTTTTACATTCTTATTTCGTTGCGTTTAAAATTCGTTTCGTTTAAACGGGAACGAATAAGAAGTTCTCATCTGTACCATAACCAGCCGTACCAGTAAGATACATGTACCTTTCTATTACGACCATTAAAACGAATTCTAATTGATTGTAAAAAATAAAAGACAGGTGACATTAAAGCAAAAGTTAAACAGAAAGCTCCTTTATCTTAACCCTTTACCCGATAGCATTGTTTCTAGTATTGAAGATATGTGACTACTTAAAGCAGGTTGAAAGTAAAGCAGAATGCGCCCTAAGGCGCATTCTGCTATACTTTCAGTCTGCTTTAAGCTATTAACTGCTAGAATAAGCAAAGTATTAAATATGACACATATTCATTACGGTATAATTTGGAACTATTTTCTTCAGCGGATGAATAAAAGGAATGTGCTAAAAGTCGCTTCTATAAGGGAAAGGGTTGAAGTCACTTTGCTTCAAGGAGTCACCCTTCATAACCACTAACTAAGTAGCACAACTAAGTGGTCGTAATAGAAAGGTTATACTGTACAGTGGAGAAAACGTTATTCTTTCCCAATAAACGCGTTTACGCTAAAACTATTATTTGACGTGCAAACAGTTTGGAGCCAGATCAGACGCCGGGTTACCCGGCGTCTGATCAGGCTCCAGACTGTTTGCCACCAAGATAGACATGAATTATCACAATTGTCAAAAAATTGTACTTTTCTACGTTTTAGTGTTTTGCGTTTGCGTACGTTTGCGTTTAAACGGGAAAGAATAACGTTTTCTCCACTGTACATGTGATCAGTGATGTTGGCGAGATGAAGGCCCAGCGTAATTGTCAAGGTTAACCAGGCAAACTGGTGAACGTGATCCTAGAGAAACATGTTTGACAAGCGTAACTCAGAGATTTGAAGATTTCTGAGAAGTTCTGGATAGAAACCCCTGTTCTTTCAACACAAGTGCATTGGTGCTAAATTCTGACTGCCTGTGAAAACAGTTTGGAGCCAGATCAGATATAGTTATACTCGAATTATGACCAGATTCAGAACTGTTTGACATTAAGAATAGAATATTACATTGGTACATTTTTTCAGAACATTTTCATTTTCTGCATCTGGTAGCATTGTGTTTGCGATACGTTGAAGTTTGATAAGGCTATGTTTTTCCGTTACCCCGTTCCACCATAAATACGCATTTTTACGCGTATAATTTATTCCTTCATTGAAGAAAATAGTTCCAATTAATACAGTCATGGACATATATTATAAGAAATATTTTCCATTTTCTAGCAGATAGTAGCTTAAAGCCGACTGAAAGTAAAGAAGAATGCGCCTTATGGCGCATTCTGCTTTACTTTCAACCAGTTTTAAGTGGTCACCAGTCTTCGAAAATAGAAACAGGCTATGGGGTAATTGGCTACTGTAGTGGTGAACATGGAGATAAGGATATTCGACATCGTTGTTCGCTATAGAAAACAGGGGTAGTTATGTGAGAATAACGTATCCTATACTGTACGCTATCGGCAAAAGAGTTACAGTGGAAAAACCATTATTCTTTTTTTCTATTCCCGTTTCAACGTAAACGAAACACAGTAAAATATTGAAAATTACAACTTTTTGGCATTTCTGACTAATCATTTTAATTCAAGTAACAAGTAGTTTTTAATCTGATCAGACGCTGAGCTACCCAGCGTCGGATCTGGCTCTAAATATTGGGAAAGAATAACATCTTCTCCACTGTTAACAGGAGAATTCGTAGACGAGACCCTTCTTTGACATGTTTGACAGGCGCAACGCGAATATGTCTAAAACGTTGTAGATTTTTATAGGGTATTACGCATGTTTTCTTTCTAATTAAATGTGGTTGTTTACCCTTTCACTCTCAATGACGCTTGAATACGCGTTTGCAAACAGTTTGGATCCTGATCAGACGCCGCATAATGCGGCGTCTGATCAGGATTCAAACTGTTTGACACTCATATCAATATGTTTTAAGTTATACAACATTGAATGTTACTTTGAAACGATCATGCAAACAACAAAATTGAAGCAGATGAAAATGAAACGTTGAAGGGGTAATAAACTCACGATAGTAAAAAAGGGTTAAAACAAATATGACCTTTGCAAACATTTAGAGTCCCGTCAAACAGTGTGGTTAACGTTTTTATTGTGCAACGAAATCGTTTGTTCTAAAATCAGACTCCATAACATCTGTTGCTCCGATTAAGATAAATCGTCAATTTTTCCTAAAGCATTCGCCATTTATTACATTCTATTGCCTTACATTTGTGTCAAGTTTGGTCAAATCGGTTATGTATACATGTGTAACCTCTTTGCCTGTGAGCTTTTCATTTGTGAAAATTACTACATGAGATCCTACATGAACATGTCTGACAATCGTATCATAGAGATATCTGAAACGTTGAAGGATTGTAGAAGTCAATCATCTCTTTCCACTTCACTGGAAATTAGGTCACGCTAAATATCACGAGCATCAACAAAAATAAACAATTAGTGCTTGCTCCTATCATACAACAGCTGTCTGGCCGAGACCAATTCCATGGTAAAGATATCATAAGACAGTGATGAGCAATATATTTTAACAATATTTGGAATACATGAAAACAAAATTGATGAGTACAGGAAAGTAAGTTTATGCTATTAAAATGGTGTGCAGGAAGCTGTTTCAGGGCTGGACGATTCAAGAATCAAGAATCACAAAGGTGTAAGCCTGCAATACAGACCAGTCAGGGAGAGACGCTAAAATCTTCATTATCATCACAAGTTACGAATCGCTGACATTTAGGAGTTTCCAATATTGAAATATATCAGAAAAAACAGAGGGCCATTCAAACACCCTTGAAAGCTGACATGGGTGAACTTTTAAAGTTAAATGCATACATGCATTAAATGCCTAGCCATGCTTTAACTTTAAACCACGGGTAAGTGTGACTTTTAACAGTTCGAGTTCTCGCATTTCAACTGAATAAAAGTGTTAATACAAAGTAACTTCGACTGCTGTGAGTTGGAACTATCAAGGGTCGACTGTAGTGTTGTTTTTCAGAACTGGCATTACACATAACACCATTTCATGCATGCGTAGACACCAATCATCCTAATTATACCATAATTATAACAACGGTTATTACCCTCCTTCACATAAAGTTATTGCCTTCCACGTCCTGTCCGATTTAAAGCCGCCTGACAAAAGCATTAACCCTTACATGATCAAATAATTTGAGTAGTTTTTACCCCTTCACCGCTTTATTGTCGCTTGCTTCATTATTGCTGTCTGCTAGACACGATTCAAAGTTAGATTTAAGATTGTATGACTTAATAAATATCGATAAGAGTGTCAAACAGTTATCCCTTACGCGGCGTCTGATCAGGACACAAAACGCGCTTTATGGTGTCATTGAGAGTGAAAGGGTTAACATTAATGAGTAGTACTTTGTTTATCAAACTCGTCTAGAATTGAAATGTTATTAAGCGAGCCTTGGCGAGCTTAATAACTTTTCTATTCTAGACGAGTTTGAGGTCAACTTGTCTTAAACATAGACGAGTGACATTAACAAACGATTTAAAGCTATTTTACAAAGCAATATGCATTCTTTTTGGAACCCCGGTGACGTAAAAACGCCTTTATAAACAGTGACCTTGTAGTGACGTCATCAAATTGATCTAACACATGTTGAAGATCAGGATATTCGTGATCGTTGTTCGCTATAGAAAACAAGGGAAGTTATGTGAGAAAATCGTCATCTCGGAGAGTTGTAGAAAAGCAGCTTATCCGAGTACTAACCCAATTGAAATTGGTGAAATACCCAATTATTTCAAAACTAATGGGTGACAGACCCAATAAAAGCAAAAGGAAACCCACTTATTTGAAAGTGATTGCGTAACAAACCAAACGAATACTCAATTGTTTTTTAATTTCATCGTGATATCTGAACTTTTAGTTTAGTCGAACGTGTGTAAACAAAAGTTGCATAATTTTTATTATAGAACTATGTAAGGTAAACACTGAAAATCACTTTTGGACAGTTAACAACACTACCCTGAATGCACTGTTGAAAGGATAAGGATAGGAAATCCAAGTTTATTTTCCTACTGATACCCAATTATATTACACATCATGGAGTTCTGGTCTGTGGATACCCAAATGAATTAGAAATCATAGGGTTGTGGTCAATGCAATACCCAATAATTTTTTTTAAAAAAAACCTATTCCTTTAAAATCCGTGTATTGATACCCAATGCCAAGACAAGCTCTGGTCGCCACTGTACATGTACTGGTTCGACAGAAGTACCATTCCAGTAATAACCATATCTATTTGTTTATAACACCCGTTACTAATAGCATGGATGTTGATACTTCAATACAAAGCTCCAAATTTCTTGAGAACCTCACATGTACAGACAATATTTGCTTAAACTACCCTTCTTTTAAGTAACGTGAAGAACTCTAAAGACATGTGATTATTTAATGCAGGATATAAATAACACAGAAAGCTCCTATCGGAGCTTTCTGTGTTATTTTTATCCTGCATTAATCTATCACATATAGTTATTTTACTTTTCATGGGTCTTTTGTTAAATGTTCGCTTAATAGAAAGTTTGCTGTGTGCTCGTAAACCATTATCTTCATGTATACAGGTAAACGAATACATCACTGGCTGCAGTGGGTTTGAAGAAATTCTATACTCCATGCGCAGTGAAAACGTAGATAATTATTCTTTGAAATGCCGAACTTTTAAAGTAGAATATACCGTCGTTAGAGCGAATTCTTCTTCTCAAATATGGCTTACTTGTAAAATTAAACACGAATTAAGATTAAGAATAATCCATATCAACGGTGGACATGTCCTGTGCTGCTTTATTTGCACGTTTATTAAAGAAATAGAATTTGTGAACAGCATGCCAAATCTTAATCGAATGGAAAGCGGATGAATTTTTCAATTTGTTCTATGACTGTTCTAGGCGTATCGTGAGACATGCATGTGTTGTACGGAACAAAAATAAATAGTGTTCATGTTGCACATGAGGCTGATAAGCCAGGGGATTCTAGACAGCGTTCTACATGATTTTAACTTGATTTTTGTCTAAAGCTGCACGTCCAGAGTGAAGCTGTTATTCTGTCTTGTTTAAACGCAAACGAAACGCAGACGCAATGAAATTCAGATCAACATGAATAGTCTGAATTGTCAAAAACAATGTCCTTTTCTACATATCATTGAAATGCGTTTATGTTTCATTTGCGTTTAAACGGGAAAGAATAACGTATTCTCCAATGTAAATAATAATTAGAAAGTTGTCATTATCATTCTATACGAATTACGTTGATGCTTACCAACTAGACACAGCGACGAGTCTTTGGGACAGTACTCATTTAATGGAGAAGACGTTGTACTTTCCCTTTTAACGCAAACGAAACGCAACTGCAATCCAATATAATGTAGAAAAATGACATTTTTATCAAATTTCGTATCATTTACTTTAACTGAGTGACAAACAGTATGGAGCCTGATCAGACACCGGGTTACCCGGTGTCTGATTTGGCCCCAAAGTGTTTGCAATAGAAAACCAGTTTCAGCATAAACGCGCTGATTGGAAAAAGATAACGTCTTCTTAAACGTAACATGTTTGGATTACTGAGCGAATATTGTCACAACACAGCACGAACATTATTAACATGTAACATGCACAAGGCTCAAGATAAACGCTAAAACCGTTATTTCGATTGTAAACAGTTATGAGCCAGATCAGACACCGGGTAACCCGGTGTCTGATCAGGCCCCAAACTGTTTGTAAAACAAAAACAGTCAGACTTGTCACACTGTTGTCATTTTGTAGATTTTATTACGGTGCATTTGCGTTTCGTGTCCATTTAAACGGGAGGTAATAACGCCTCCTCGACTGTCCAATGCTACAGAAAGCAATTAGGATTCGTGTACAGTAGAACATCACAAACTCGTACTCGCTTTGACAGCCGAATACATTCACGTTTTTTCAGTTGAAATTCGATAACTCCAGTTGATTTGGTCGAATGTATCATTTTTTAACTTTGAAATACGGAAAAACTTGACTTAAACGAGTCTGAGGTATCGATCGTCGATTGTTTCAAGTTTACTAACAATTCAAATAATTTCTTCATAGCCCTGCTACTCATACGAATCTTATTTTTCGATACGATTCTAATCAATGATCATGACATGGTCTGGCGTAGAAATGAGGATTATACATGTAGTACATTGTATCTGAAGTGACCCTGTATCTCTTTTTCAATAGTTCTTAGACAATACATGAAAGCATCACGTAATTCTATTGAAAACATCGAAAAATCTCTAATGAGATGGCATCGTTTCGATTTTCTAGAACTATACTACTCAAAGTTTGCTAAGCACCAAAGGAACAATCTCCATAGGAACCAATGCATCGATCCTATCAATTTTTCACTTTATAACTTTCCACGCTTTAATTCAATTTCAACAAAAAGTTCAAGAGTTGTAGCTAGTGGTCCATTCTACAGGTTCTAATGTGACTTACAGTGGAGAATCTGTTATTTTTTCCCGTTTAAACGCAAACGTACGCAAACGCAAAGCGCTTAAACGTAGAAAAGATCAACTTTTGGACAAATCTGATAGTTCATGTTCATGATGGTGGCAAACAGTTTGGAGCCTGATCAGACGCCGGGTTACCCGGCGTCTGATCTGGCTCCAAACTGTTTGCAATTGAAATAATAGTTTTAGCGTAAACGCGTTTATTGGGAAAGAATAACACATTCTCCACTGTAGTGGTCCATTCTGCAGGTTCTAATGTGACTTACACGTGTAAATGTTCAATGCAGGTGCACTGGTAAAAAATATAAAATATCACATTTTTCAGAGAAAACTGCAAAATTTACAATTTGTGTTTTTGAGCAAACGAGCATGCTTTACATTTCAATAATGGGTACACTTGAACATTAAATGGTAAAACATTGTTTTTAACAACGAATAACATCTCTAAGACTATTATAATGTAGAATTCAATGGATTTGAAACGTTTGGCGAATTCTCAGAAATTTCACATTTTGAAAATATGCTCGGGTTTCGCTATCAGTACATAGACAAGTGTAAAAGTTATCAGAAGCGATAAAGTGAACCCTTGACAATAATATCTCAAACTTTAGAAGGAATCGAACAAATATCTTGCAAGTTTTGCGGTGAAAAAGTGATAGCTTCACTGCATTGGTACCTACATGTATGGATGTTTTAACCATTGGTGCTTAGCAAACTTTGAGTAGTGTAGTATATGCAAAATGAATGCTAGATGTAGTAGAATCATAGAATGATTAGGTTAACTTAATCGATGAATCGTTTAATCACAACAAATAAGTTCTCATTAGTGAAAAAGTATATGAGTAAAGGGCATTTACAGCGCTCCCTGTCTACAACGGCACCAAACGGGAGACAACAATTGTGTGCGTTGTTCGGAGTGAATCGTTATAGGGAGGGAAATTTGCTTACATTTGCAAACAGATTGAATCTAGATCAGACGCCGCGTAACGCTGTTTGTCACTCGTCATTGTGTGTTTTTTCTATCAAAATGTCCAATATGTGACTTTGAGAAACAATAGCAGACGACATTTCTAAGCAGACGATATTACAGCCGTAAAAAGGTTGCATACTTGTCTTGTTTGGGGAACTGCGGCAAGGGTCGTTGTAAGGAGGGATTCGTTGTTGGGAGGGCCGTTGTAGAGAGGGAGCGCTGTATATACATAACGAAGTGTTTCAATGAGATAGTGTTCAGGCGTGAAAAGGTGCTTATATGGGAATAGTAAAGGCATTAATAGATGTTTCTATATAAAAGATAGTGTATATAAAGAAAATGGTCCATGGTCATTCACCATTGGCATGTGTGTGTAACGTAGCCAAACGTGTCTATCAAGTACAATATCATAGGGAAGACTATCTAACACTCATGCTTATTTGAAGAGACAAACACATATTTTTACTGCATTTCAATTACGGTGTTTCTGTTTTAATGGCGTATTTTCAGGATCCAAACCTATGACCGTGAAAGAGAAATGGTCATTAGTTAAACGAACCTAGGATCTCTACCTATTGCATTGATGCTGAATAGTACAGATGTCAATGTGAATCAGCTTCTGCTCTGTTACTATATTACATTGGATTATATAAGACAGAACATGGAATTCCACCTGACTGATCTAATCATTTAGTCGTAGAAACAGACTTATACATTAGAGAAGACGTTATTGTTTCCTGCCTGAAAGAAACTAAACGAAATTCAATATAATGTAGAAACAAGTACTCTTTCTTGACAATGATGCTGTTTTATCTGAGTGGCAAACAGTTTTGTAGCCCGGTCAGACGCCGGGTCACCTGGCGTCTGATCAGGCTCCAAACTGTTTGCTTTTAAAATAATGGTTTTAGCGTTTATCTGGAGCCTTGTACATGTTACATGTAATAATGTTCGTGCTGTGTTGTGATTCTTTTCGTTCAGTAATCAAAACATGTTTGGGTGAAACATACGTTATTCTTTATAATGATATAATATGTATAATGTTTTCATCATAAACTCGTTTATTATGAATGAATAACGTCTTCCCTGTTGTACATGGCATTGATTGTGTTCGAAAGATCTTAAAATTCCAAGTGACTAATCTACTTATGATTATACTGTAGTTTATATCAACAAACTTGTATCATAAGGTGTTTCTTTCAGGAAGCTTGGATAACTCTTAATTCACGTGACTAATAAATGCAGAACGAAAGACAAATCAAGTACATGAAACTTATCGTGAGGTTTTACCCCCTTCACAGCCATATTGTCGTCTGCTTCAATATTGTTGTCTGCAATATCGTTTCAAAGTTAGATTTAAGGCAGTATAACTAAGGTATTTTCAAAACAAATGGCAAAGACTTTTGATCCTGATCAGACGCGTAACGCGGCGTCTGATCACAATTAAAACTATTTGCAAATGCGCTTTATGGCGTGATTGAGAGTGAAAGGGTTATAAAGGAGCAATTTGATTACCTTTGGTTTGTATTGAGCTGCTATCAGTTTGCTTCGTTGGAGATAACGTTACTTTTACCCGTTTCATATAAACGTAATGCAAACGAAAAGCATTCAAACATAAAAGTAACAGTTTTATAAAAATGTAGACAAACTATTTTAACAACTATGGCAAACACTTCTGAGCCTGATCAGGGGCTGACTAACTCGGCTACTAATCAGGCCTCAAATTGTTTGCGACTCAGATTAAATGAATCATAAGAAATTTCTAAAAAAATGTTTTCTACATTTTATTGCAATGCGTTTGCGCTTAATTTGGTTTTATTTGGGGGAAAAGAACATATGTAAACAGAATATCCTCCTCTACACAACTTAAACGCCAAAATAGTGTGTTCATGTACATTAGTGGTATTGAATACAGGTGACCGTGCAATGCAAGAAAAAATAAAGGAAAAAGTTCCATAAAGAGCTTTTAGCTTTATTTATATCTTGTGTTAAGCAACCACACGGCTTAAACGCAGTCGGACATAGATTATTTGCACATTATGGCTATTGAAGCAAAGGTTACAATGTAAAACGGGAATGAGAAAAAAGATTCAACTTACCGATTTCTTCTTCCAAAAAGGTAATTTTATCCATGTTACTTGTATTTCCATTTTTATCCAAGTTATTGTCGTTTATTTCTTTACTGCTATCACATTCGAGAGCTAAATCCCTGGTTTCAAGTTTCCGTATAAAGTCGGCAGTTTCCGTAAAGTCCGTAACCGTCGTGTCATCCGTGTGAACTTTAATGTCCTCAATTGGGTTATTTATATCCATTGAGATATTGTCATCTGTCAATTCAAAATCAACCCGCGAAACACTCATATCCGACGAACCCGGCAGTTCCGGCGAATCACACCCTTCCGGTTGAATAGTTTGAAATGGAACTATATTTTCTCCTCTCTCAGATTCCATATCACACGCGTTTTGCAACACTTCGCAGAATATATCATCGATAACAGACAGGAGCTTGTACGGATCACGTGATAAAGAGTCTTTTTCGTTTATCGTCTGCTGTTCCGATTTACCTGTGTCCGTATCACTTGAAACGTAATTACAACTGCTATCAGAACTAACTCCAGTGAAAGTGAACGAATGGGCCGGGTCACGTGCGGCTTTCCGGTTCGTTCTACTTGATTCCTGTAAGCTCGATCTTGTGACTTTATCGTCCGACATATCACAATCGGCTTGATTTATACCGTCTGACACAAATGGTTTTGGAATTTTTGAAATGCTTTCAGAAGATCGACTTTTTGTGAAGTAATGAGTCTTGGCTAATGAGGTTACCTTCACTGATAGATCCTGAATTCTTTCATGGAGGCATGAGCTCGCGTGCTCTTTTTCAGCTAATTGCTTTCTTAATTGAACCTCATTATCTGAGTCTATGTATGCTACAGCAAGGGCAGATATGTTATGGCGTATCTGAGGCTGGGACTCAGCTTTAACACAGTTCAGTTCCAGATCTTTACTGGTATTGTCCCTCTCTAGCCACTCGATCCTGTCTCTCAGGTCCGAGCACTCCTGATGACTTAACTCTAACTGTCGCCTTAGATCCACCAACAAATCATAGTCTGTATCATATTCAAGTGACCTACTTTTCCTCAACCCTTTGCTCTGCTTTGAATGACATTGAACCAGACTTAATTGAGCATACAGTCTCTCAATCTCATTGTCTCTCTGCATTAACTTTGACCTATATTCATCCGCTTCCCTCTCATACTCCTTAATTTTGTCCTCATAATAAGCAGTGGGAGAAGTGGGCTCAGGAAGGGTTTCTAACTGTCGGTCTTTCTCTTTTAGCTGTTTCTCAAGACAGAACATATCCGAATGAAGCATGTCATTCTCTTCGTCCATTTCTTGCATTTTTCTGCGTAGTACTGTTAGCTCTTTCTCCGCTAAGTCGAACTGTATGCTAAGTTCTACTTCAGACTCAGACACTGCTTCGACACTTGGATATTTACCAGCTATCGCACGCTCTATTGACATTTTCTTTAGCTGTTTGCTCAGGCTGTCATTATCTTCCTCTAAGCCTGTAACCTGCCAAACAAATGAGTATTATCTTAGAAGTAAAAACTCTTAATTAAAACCATTATAATGCTAGCTTGAAATCTGCTTCATTAAATTCATATCGTTTACGAAATAACGCCATATCATTTTACGTAATTAATTACTGAATAAAAGTTTTAAAACTATTTGTAAGCAATTTGGTTCCTGATCAGACGCCGCATTACGCGGCGTCTGATCAGGATCCAAACTGTTTGTAAATATTAGATAAGTCCGGTTTACCATGATAATGGTTTCAATGTGTAAAAAATAAAACGCTAATTATAGCAGAAACAATATGGCTGGGTATCTGGTTAAATTGCTTGTCTTAAAGGGACTCGCAACCGGATGGTGTACTTGTCAAAATAAAATAAAATACTCAAATAAAAGCAAATTTGTGGCATTATTTGGCTTCTGACATTAAAAAAATATGATCAGTCCAAAAAAAAGTCTCAAGAATCGTCACCGAATCTTAGATTTTTAGATATTTTCCATCGTTTTTCTATACCGACTAGTAGACGGTATAGTTGTTTGTTGTTGCTTCTCTACACGGGCTCAGACATAAACACGAGCCGAATTACGAAGTTGTATGCACTTTCGATGGCTACACATTGAAATACGTTAAAATCGATCCTAGATAAACGGATAGTTCCGTGGTCCATTGGTCTAAGCGGTTTACCCTATTTTGCCTTCTGTCCGCCAATGCCGGGCCCCGGGTTCGAATCCCACCAGAGACCAATATTTTTTTTATTGAAATACAATTTTTTAAACAGAATGTCTTATCCTAAACTAATTCTTTACCATTTATATAAGCGTTTGACACATATTTACAAATTACTATTTTTAATGCACCATCTGGTTGCGAGTCGCTTTAATAGCAGATGTAACGTAAATCAAAATATTATAGCTGGTGCTTACTGATTACCTTAAACATATTGCGTAGATAAATTAATAGTGTTTTTAATTACATTTAGTACATATCTGATCAACTAAATTATTTGACCCCTCAAGTTTTTATTTAAATCTAATAGAATGTTTTACTATTTATGACAGTTCTTGTTTTAAATAATGTATTGCTAAATTACAAACAGTGCAGACCCTGACTAGTGTGCTTTTACGAACAATTTGATAGTGTTAAAAGCAATTGTACCGAATTTATAAAGGTACTGCAGTGCTACCTCGCTACTACGGCTCTCTGAACAACGATTCGCTCTTTACAACAATACTTGCACCTGTTCCCGAAACAAGACATTCATGTCTAACGCTGTCACTGCTACAATATCGTCTGCTTAAAATTGTCGCCTGCTGTTTCTTCTCAAAATTACGTATTGAGCATTTTGAGAGAAGAAACATAATGACGAGTGACAAACAGGTTGAATTCAGATCAGACGCCGCGTTACGCGGCGTCTGATCTGATTTCAAACTGTTTGCAAATATTTAAACGCAAACGAAACGTAAACACATTGCAATCGAATATAGAAAATGACAATTCCGATTGTTCTTTTAAATTTGAATAGCAAACAGTTTGGAGACTGATTAGATGCCGGGTTACTCGGCGTCTGATATTAAATCTGAAATGTACGTAATACGTATATATATATATCGTAAACGTTGGGAAAGTACAGTATATAACGTCTTCTCCACTCTACGCATCTATGAGTGGCAAACAGTTTGGACCTGGTCAGACACGAGGCAACCCGGTGTCTAATATTGCTGCAACCTCTATGCAATGGACAAAGACACACGTCTAGTCTACTGTAGAGTACATGTACTACATGTTAGCCTAATTGAGACTTTGCTAAGGAGATCTTTGTTGTTTTTGCATCATTACAAGAGATTATTTCTTCATTATATCAGGAATTCAGCCCAACCCCTCTACAATGCCATTGAAGTCATGAGGGGGTATGGAAAAAGATCGCATAAAACCACATGATACGATAAATACCCGCTTTTTACGACAGCTAAAAGGAAACAATATTTCTGGTATTGCTGTATACAACAGATGCTTGCAGCAAGATGAAAGTAAAGCAGATAGATAGTGTACAGTGGAGAATCTGTTAATCTTTCCCGTTTAAACGCAAACGTACGCAAACGCAAAGCGCTAAAACGTAGAAAAGAACAACTTTTGGACAATTCTGATAATTCTTGTTTATCTTGGTGGCAAACAGTTTGGAGCCTGATCAGACGCCGGGTTACCCGGCGTCTGATCTGGCTCCAAACTGTTTGCACTGTAAATAATAGTTTTAGCGTAAACGCGTTTATTGGGAAAGAATAACAGATTCTCCACTGTAGTGTAGTAGAGTCCTGCATATGTTTCTTCATGCGTTAAGATGCTTTAATTCATAATGAAAGTTCAAGTCAAAAATTCAGTTTGTAATTAAGTCTTTGGACTACAGTGAAGCCTCTCTAAATCAGACAATTATAACGCCGTTTGGGGTCTTGCTGTGTTACTTTTATCCTGCAGTTTACGGTCAATTGTCTGTCGTGGTCAACCTTCTTTTACTACTAGTGTCAGATTTAGACAGGTTTTACTGTATTTGGTGTTGATTTACTATATATTGCAAATTGACTTAATGCAGACCCTGACAAGAGGGATTCTACAGGAAGTCCACTGCTCTGGGTTTACACTGTTTGTATAGGACAAGTGTATTCTCAACAGGTACAATGTGTGTAAAGGGTTCTATACTTGGCGATAGGATTAAAATGGTTAACACAGACACCGTTTTCCCTCATGCACGTGATATGTTTTCAGTTTAAAGAAATCAGCCTCAGGGAAACTTCTGTTTACGTTTTGCATGTTGAAACAACTAACTGTCAGAATGTAGCGAAGGATTTCCTATTTGTAGCCATTTTAACTCTTTCATTATCAAAGACGCAAAACTGCGCGTTTGCAAACAGTTTGGATCCTGATCAGACGCCGCGTAACGCGGCGTCTGATCAGGATCCAAACTGTTTGACACTCATTTCAAAATGTCATCATTCATACCGCCTTAAATATAACTTTGAAACGATATGGCAGACAACAATAATAAAGCAGACGACAATATGGCGGCGAAGGAGTAAAATTATCACTATGAATTTGATCATCAGCTGGTTAAAAAGAGAGGACCTTGTTTTTCGTTTTAAAGAAACTGCACGCAAACGAAATGCATTCGAATACCATAGGCTTGAACAGTCTATCTATTAACTAGAATGTATGGGGCAAACAGTTTGGAGCTTGGTCGAACGCCGAATCAATCGACGTCTGATCAAGTCTTCAAACTACACTCACCTGCTAAATTAATGTCCTAAAAGGCAATTCTAAATGACACAATAAAATTATGTCTAAATGTGTGTACTCTCGTCGCTACTTCTTCAAAATGTGAAACTCGGAAGTGTATGCAAATCATACATTAGTATCGTTAATATTTACTTAATAAAAACACGATGTCCAAATTCACAGCTTCTTTCCACGTTGCTAGGCAACAGCAACAAAAGAATATATATTTCAGTTACAATTGTAGTAAAATGGTTACCACGGTAACACACGTTGCATTTTTAAGGTTTCCATACACATACATATGTTTATAGCAAGTATATTGACGCATATGTTTCAGTGTGAAATTGAAACACAAAATTTGAAAATATTCAAAATATGTTGGATCTTTTCAGTTTGGGGGTATTTCAATTGCTGTTGCCTTAGCAACAAGACGTAGTTTTGACCGAGAGCGATTACAACTCAGTACAGAGGAAAAGTAATAGTTAGCTAAACATATAGACTTTTAACAGGGAATAAACCAACCCTGTGAATATTCTATTCTGAATGTATCTCAGTTATTCCCGCATTTTTGGGGTATTCAAATTTACGTTGACGGACATTTTCCACTCTCGTGACTCATCTTTTACAAAGTTATAATCTATTGGATGGTGATAATAATTATATTTTGTACCTATATATACATGCAGTTAATGTCTTAAGATTGTTGTATTGTCATTTCTTTTATTACTTACGATGGAAACCATTTAGATGATCTAATATGCAATTTTAACCACATTTTGTCCGATGCTAGGTAACAACAGGAACCACTGAGAAGAAAAAAATAGTTGATTAGTGCACACGTGCAGACTGCAGAGATTGATTTGCTTCATCAAACACATAATGTTTCAAGTCATATTTGCTGAGGAAAATGTTGGGAATGATAGTATGCCGAAGTCTGAACTTGTCATTACTCTGTGCATACAATGTGCTGGTGAAGACATTTTTATGGCACCAGAGAGTATTTTCATTGAATACTATTTTATTAACAAAAACATTTTAATTGGGAAATGAGAAGGTCTTTTCAGCTGTACAGACAGGAATAAAATACTATACGAGTAGAATATTTGATACAATGAAAAACCTAATTTACACGCTAATTGGTATAGTGTATCCTAGCTGTCAGACAATGGTGAATGGTAAAAAAAACGTTCAATGTTTTTTTCAGATATATAAACCAATTAAATCGTAAAAACACACTAGATCTATATATAGTAAAACCTCTCTATTGCGGTCACTAAAAGAAGGCTAAATGACTGCATTAAAGACAGGTGATAGCTTAAAGCAACGTGAACGTTAGTCAGGAAAATCCTAATGGAGCTTCACCTCGCTTTCAACCTGCCCTCAACACTTAACCCTTTACCCAATAACCCATTTACAACATTAAATACAAGTGATCACTTAAAGTAGGTTGAAAGTAAAGCAGAATGTGCCTTAAGGCACATTCTGCTTTACTTTCAACCTGCTTTAAACCACCATCTACTTGGCTATATAAAAATATTTGTTATGATAATTGTTCATGATGGTATAAACTGGAACTATTTTCTTCAGCGGAGGAATAAATTAAATACGCTAAAAGTCGCTTCTATGGGGTAAAGGGTTAATAATGAACACAATATACCGGTTGTAGTACAGACGTTTGACTGTAGTTTAATGCAATGAATCATACATGTACCCGAATGGTTTAACAGCGAAGAAGACGATCTTCTTTCCAGTAGAAACAAAATGAAACGCAAATGAAATACAAAAACACATTGAGCAGTTAATATTAAGTCAATTGTTTTGTAAGATCTGGGGTTGAACTTTATCTTAGTGGCAAACAGTTTAGAGCCTGATCAGACGCCGGGGTAACCCGGCGTCTGATCTGGCTCTAAACTGTTTGCAATGGAAATAATAGTTTTAGCACAAATGCGTTGATTCGGAAATAATAATGGTTTTCCACTGTCTAGTGTAGCATAGTTATCCAGACAATGAAAGGAAAAACGTTCAGTTGTTCTCTGAGACTGATTAACCTATTCAATCATAAAAATGGCTTCGTATGTGTACATTCCGCCTTATTTTTGCAAAAAAAGACTGCAAAAACCGAACATTGGCAAAACTCATCGACAACACACAAAAATTCCACTTAGACACACTCATTGTCTGACATGAAATCAAAGCTTTCTCGATATGTTATCTTTTAACGTTTTCGCAACTCAGGGCTGCCATTTCTCCGGAATTTTCCCGAAATCTTCGGATTTTTAACCTAGCAGATGGTATCTTAAAGCAGGTTGAAAGTCAAGCAGTGGCATTCTGCTTTACTATCAACCTGTTTTAAGTAATCACGCTTGAAAAATAGAAAAATTGGAATTCTTAGAATTTTTCAAGATCAACTTATGGCAGCCCTGGCTGCTGTGATATAGTCTGCTTCGAAGATACCGCCTGCTTTGATTTTTCAAAAGTAGATTTTAATTCTTGAACAAAAGAAACGACGACGGAAATACGAAACAGTTAGTACGCAGATTAGACACCGAGTTAATAGGAATTATAATAATTTTCCAAAATCTTATTACAATACTTTGTTTCTTCAGCTAAATACATATTAAGTAGACAATGGGTTAACCTATGGGAAATAGGCAAACAGTGTAGACTCTGATCAGACGCCGCATTATGCGACGTCTGATTAGAGTCTACACTATTTGCTGATAGGAATTTCAATAAAAATTAAAATGAAACTGAAAAAGTTGAACAGGCATCCCCTTGATAAAAAATGGACTAATCCAATATATAAACATGGAATAACCCATTGAGCGTAAACGGGTTAAGTAGACAATGGGTTAACTACACCTGTTACATGTAACCTTTCACTGCAATGACGTCATCTTATTTATTATATACCTATCGATGATATATAGAGATTTCTGAGTTAGATAAATTTCATATGCGTTACAGTTGATACCATCACTAGTGATGATATCACTTTTGCAGTGACGATATCATTTTTGTGACGTCACCTCACACTATCTTTTGTGACGTCGCACGTAAACAATTAATGTTGTGTGTTTTCTCTGTAAAAACGTCATTAAAATGTATATAATAAATAGAATAACCAATTCATTTGGATTGGTATGAAAATATATCACTCGAATGGGTTGTTCTCACATAACTACCCTTGTTTTCAATAGCAAACAACGATCACGAATATCCTTGTCTCCAACATGTGTGAGATCAATATAATGACGTCACTA
Organism: Gari tellinella; assembly: GCA_922989275.2. Lineage (NCBI taxonomy): Eukaryota > Metazoa > Mollusca > Bivalvia > Cardiida > Psammobiidae > Gari > Gari tellinella. Next base: position 12,742,905 of record OV277872.1, read on the forward strand.
TAACGTCACTATTTATAACGGCGTTTTGACGTCACCGGGGTTCCAAAAAATGCCTATTGCTTTAAAAAATAGCTTAAAATCGTTGGTTATGTGAGAAAAAGAATCTGTCACTCGTCGATGTTTAAGACAAGTTAATCTCAAACTCGCCTCGAATAGAAAAGTTATTAAGCTCGCCAAGGCTCGCTTAATAACATTTCAATTCTAGACTCGTTTGAGATCAGCTTGTCTTAAACATCGACTCATGACAGATCCTATATTTATCGGATATATTTTTCATGAGGGAGTTAATTATTCTCTATTTTAACATTTTTATATGTGTTTTACGCGGTACGCACTACGCGGTGTTTAATCAGGCTCAAAACTGAATGTTAATTTCTACATTTTATTGCATTGTATTAATTTTGTGTTTAGTTTCCTTTAAACAGGAAATAACGGGGTTTACCCCCTCTGTATGATTAACAGTTGTAGGTTGGCACTTCACTTTCACTTTCATGTTAGCATGTTTGTAGGCATGAAGGCAAGCTTTGAGATGAATGCAAACATGGGCGGATCTATAGATACAGTGGAGAATCTGTTATTCTTTCCCGTTTAAACGCAAACGTACGCAAACGCAAAGCACTAAATGTAGAAAGGAACAACTTTTGGATAATTCTGATAATTCATGTTTATCTTGGTGGCAAACAGTTTGGAGCCTGATCAGACGCCGGGTTACCCGGCGTCTTATCTGGCTCCAAACTGTTTGCAATGTAAATAATAGTTTTAGCGTAAACGCGTTTATTGGGAAAGAATAACACATTCTCCACTGTATAGATATCACGCTCAGTTATGATTGTTGCTGTTTAACCCTTTCACTGACAAATCGTTCGTGAGATTTTTACCCCTTCACCGCTTCATTGTCGTCTGCTTCAATGTTGTTATTTGCAAGATCGTTTCAAAGTAAGATTCAAAGTAGTATCAGTTAAAACATATCGATTCGAGTGTCGAACAGTTTATCCAAACTGTTTGCAAACGCGCTTTCAGACGTCATTGAGAGTGAAAGGGTTAATGTTTCTTTATTGTGACACCAAAGAGTGGTATTTGAGCATATGTGTCAAAAATGACAATGAAACTGTTCTGAGTTTAAGGATATTATACTGAAGTTTAGGTAATGTGCACATAATATAGTGCGTACTTGAGCATGGCATGTCTATTTGAAATCCACCATTGCGTGTATCGTCCAGTTTTAACTTAATTAGACACCTTGACCCTTAGCCAATTTTGAGTACTGTATGTAAAATTCTATCCATTGTGCATAATATGTATCATCTGAATTGTTATAATTGTCTAATAGAATAAAAAGAAAAGTCACAGGATAACGTGCATAATCCGACAGCTCTCTCAGAAATTGTCTGATTTGGGTCTACACTCGTTAACGTCAATATGTACGATTATGTCAAGAGAAAGATTCAGAATTAGTGTTGGTCTACCTCCATTAACCCATTTGTACCTAGCATCCTTTAAAAGGGACATAGGCAAACGAAAATGATAGTTAAGACCAGGCACCCCTTTCATAAAAAATGGACTAATCCAGTATATACGTATGGAAGAATTCACTGGGCACAAATGGGTTAATCGAAATCCCAGAAAGAATCGTGGATCCGCAAATGGTACGACGCTTGCATGCGGTTAATGACCGAAGGAATGCAATGATGGGGAAGGTGAAACAGGCACAGAAGGGTTATACGGTGGAGTAGACGTTATTCTTACCCGTTTAAACGCAAATGAAACGCAAACGCATTTCAATAAAATGTTGATAATGAAAAGTTTTAAACAATTCTGATAGGTCATTTTAATCTGAATGGCAATCAGTTTGGAACCTGATCAGACGCCGGGTTACCCGGCGTCTGATCTGGCACCAAACTGTTTGCAAAGGAAATAATAGATTTGGCGTAAACGCGTTTATAGGGAAAGAATAACGTCTTATCTACTGTACGGTGTGTTACAGTACTGGTTATCCGCTAGTCGTGTTTGTTTTAGTTAACGGTGCTTACAAGATCACGGTGAGATAAGTTGGTTTTGTCTCCCGGGATTAGGGTGTATATTGCGGGTAATTAAACGTACACAATGCGTACTTAGAGTAAATAAATAAAACAGATAATATGTATGTGAGCGAGGAAAGGTGTGTGAAAGAGAGAGAGAGAGTCATGCATGCGAGGGAGAGAGAGAGATTCATGCATGCGAAGGGGAGAGGGGGGGGGGGGTCATGCATGCGAATATGCTGACGGAATACATTCAGATATACAGATTGTAGGAGAAGAAAGTGCGACAGAAGAACTTCCTTAAAGTGAAAACGTGAGGACAGTTGGGCTGACAAACAGTTATAGACATGCTGCTTAATTTAAACATTCACAATTGTTATATGAATAAATTAATCTTCATGGAAATTACTGTGTCCATGGTTTTGCCATGCCCTGTTAAAGCACCATAAATAATTGTTTCTAAAGGGGGGTGTGCTTATATCAGCCTGACAGTAAAACAGAAATCTCATCCAAGATCTTTTAAATATGTTTTACCTCCAGCCTGCGACAACGTGTCTTAACATAGGAAACAAGCTTTTGGATAAATGGATACATACTTGAACGTGTTCAAGTTAAAACAGGGCGACTGAAACATAAAAAGTGTCTGAAAATAAACGATAGAAAAATCAAATAGAAAACAAGCTTGCTTTCGATTGACCTTGTACTTTATAACCAGAGTTTCCTACAGGTGTATCGTTATGACTGACCTTTTTCTGTAGGGTTTTGCTTTCTCCCTCGAGGAACTGTAAGTGGTCCTTAAGGTCCGCCTCGCGCTCCTTGCTGTCATACAGTTCCCTCTTCAGTTGGTGCATTTCATGCTCTAGACTGTCCTGGCGACCAGCCGCAGCTAGCGGTACCTGGAGTACAGAGACAACAAACAAATATGAATGTACAATGCTCCCTCTCTACAACGCCCCCCACCCCCCCCCCCCCCCCCCCCCAATAATGATTACCTCATTACTACGACCCTTGTCGCTGTTCCCCAAACAGAGGCACTTCGTGTTTCATCAGGATTACACTTTTTGTCACTCCTACGTGTAACTGTGTTCCGTTTTTTCAAATGACGAAACTAAATCTGAGAAATATAATCAAGAAGACAGGGGTGTTGCAACAATGAAAGAATTTAGTTTGTTCTTATATCGATATATAAATGGTTGTTGTTAATGGGATTAACATGTATCATTGCGTTCAGCTTTTGGCGTGTCTATTTTATATACATGTTGTTAACAATGTGATTTTTTATTTGCTGTCGTAAGGGACTTTACTGATCTATGCAAACAGATTATTTCTCACCTCTCGGAAAGAGGTATCCCGAAATCTAGGGGGTGTGAGATAACCTTTTCTCGCTTTTTGGGGGTGCTAGACCACATTTTGTTACTATAAATAGCAGTGCGGCAAACCTTGTCTGGTACGGTATCCTTCCGCCCGATTGGGTTCAAAGTAAGGGAAGGGAGATTACTCGTACAGAAGTACCCTAAACTTTAAAAGGGACCACAATCTACGACTCTCAACAATTCAATTATCCGATGTTTAAACAGTGATTTATGTTGTTGTTGTTGATTGTTTCATATGATCGAGAATATGCGTAAGGTCACGTTCTAACCTGACGTCATTGACGTCGGTTGTTGTTATGGCTTTAAAGTAGAAAGTATATAAAGGAAAAAATGGTCGTTTTGATAACTTTTACCATACAAAATCGCTTGGATTCAATAAAAACCATTTTTATTTCTGAGTTGTGATTTAGAGTGGGACATGTTTTCTTCTTAAACGCGTGTACAAGTAAATGTCAAAGCCAAGCTGAAATAGCGCGAACTTTAAACAGTTGTTTGTTGCTATTGGATATGGAATGTGTGAAACGGGAAAAAAGTAGGTCTTTACGAATTATTTAAATTTACTCGTTTTAAGGGAAATTTTAAGCGAGAAAAATAATCAAGCACGGCTTTTGGTAAAGACGGGGGATTCTATACCCTCGGTTGGTCTGTTCCTGTCGGAAACTCGGTATAGAATTCCCCGTCTTTACCAAAAGCCGTGCTTGATTATATTAATCTGTCCGGACAGACAAGCAGAACTAATGGAACTATCTTATGATTGGTTGTTATTACCGTTGTTTTGACGTCGTCATGACGTCGTCATGCATGCATTAGCGCCTTAAAATACAACTCGCCACTGTATAGCAAGTTAAACGCGTTTTTAGGGTTGACGAGATGAGAAAATAAATCTAACACCACAGTTGAGTATCAGATGAATATCCCACCCTCGTTTGAAGATATTTTTGGAACACGAGGCAAAGCCTCGTGTTCCAAAATTATTTTCAAAACTCGGGTGGGATATTCTTATCTGACACTCACGGTGGTGTTAGATTTATTATATCCCAACCAGGACCAACGCTAGTTGGAACCCATCGGGGTTGGGGCGTTTAATCAGGCTCTAAACGTTTTACCATTCAGGGGCCCGTTTCATAAAACTTCGTACGATAAATGTTGTCGTAAGTCAGATTATAAAAGTCTCAACTATTATTTATTTCTCCATCTAATCCTGTCTAGTGACATCTCTTTTGAATCGTCTTAAAAAGACGATTCCAAAGAGATGCCACAAAAACAGGATTCGATACAGAGATCAGAAATTAAATGTATTTTAAATTTTAACTTTAGACCGTTTTTGTCGTACGAAGTTTTATGAAACGGACCCCAGCTGGAAATGAGTTGTCAAAGTTTCGAAAGGTCGCCATGTGTTTGTTTAACGTTTCATTAAAATGGGAGAGAGTAACGTCTTCTTCACTGTTATTATATTTCTGCATGAGACGTTTAAGAATGAAAAAGGAGTGTAAGCGAAAATATTTACATTGCCAACGATACACATACAGTTGTTTGTAATCTTTGCTTATGCGATCCATATAATTGAGCTTTTAAACAGTCTATTGAGATATTTAAATATTTACATCGTCCTCGGGGTATTAACTGGTCGTAACAGCTTAGAATCAAGTAAATATCATTACATGTTGTATCTGTTACAATAATTTGTTGGCTTGGAACGCGCGCATTTATTCGCCTTTAACCCTTTACCTTATAGAAGCGCCTTTTAGCGTTTTTTAATTTATTCCTCCGCTGAGGAAAATAGTTCCAGTTCATACCCTCATGAACAATTACCATATATTTTTTATATAACCTAGTAGATGGTAGTTTAAAGCAGGCTGAAAGTAAAGCAGAATGTGCCATAAGGCACATTCTGCTTTACGTTCAACCTGCTTTAAGTGAGTACCTGTATTTAATATTATAAAAGGGTTATTGGGTAAAGGGTTAAGAGCAGTCTGTATACATTGACCTGCATAAATATCAAGAAATGAAAACTATTGAAGCTTTAGTGATAGTCATGACATTGAAGACGAATATCACTTCATGCTTATAAGTAAAACGGTCGTAGATATCCGTAAGAAATATAGTAAAGATACTTTTATACAAGACCAAGCTTTGCAAAATTTTGTGAATTACTTCAAAGCCAAAAGAGTCAGGAATTTTTAAATCTTGCTTTATACGTTAAATATATTAAACAGGAGAAATAGTTTAGTGAACTCCCCACGTGAGTCATCTCAAACTATACCTTTTATACATTAAGTGTAAATCTCAGTATAAATTCTATAGTTTACTGCTTAAACGAGTGTTGAAATATATAAGTTTTAATTTCTAGGTTTTGTGATTGCATGAAATAATGATAGAAACGTGATCTGTTTGTAGTAAACTGTTTGTATACTATTGAAACGATGTATGATGTACAAGTTGAAATAAAATATATATCTATATATCTATCATAAAAAGTGCAACTTTATTTTTTCTTATACTAAATCTAGATGTTCAAAATATGATAGGCACTTATGTACATTTGTTGAATGGGTTTTTCGAGACAGTCTCGGCTTGTATGATGTATTTGGGAAGTATGTGAGAGCTTTGTCATTCCATTTGTGCTAAAATGATCATTTCCATTGCAAACTGTTTGGAACAAGATTGAGTCTCAGACGTATAAAATTAAATCCGCAACATTTTCAAAGAGTTGTGTTTTGCACCATTTCAAAGCAACAAGTTTGAGTTTCGTTTTAACTCTTTCGATTCCAACGTCGCCCAAACTGTTTGACACTTGTATCGACATTTCTTCAGTCAAAACAGCCCGAGATCTTACTTTAAAAATATTTCAGACGACACTATCAATATAGACGATATTTTGGTGGCAAGAGGGTTAAAACAGAAGATAAAACTTGACAGCGAAAATGTTAACTGGAAAGAATAACGTCTACACAAGAAACAGGTTATGAAATGTTATTGTTAAACCTTTTACAAACTAGAAAAAACTATTGCTCAGAACAGTTTTCTAACTAAATATTGAAATACGTATGCGATTCATTTCGTTTAACTCTTTCCTCCCTAAAACTTTCAATGGACAATTCCAGTTTCCATTTAAGTATAGTCCATTTCTGACTTTTAAGGGTTGTTTTTGTCAATGTTTTGCATTATGACAAACAGTGAAGACCCAGATCAGAGGGCTCCGTAAGGAGCCCTCTGATCTGGGTATTCACTGTTTGCATAGGACAATGCACGTTTCACATGTATACTGTTTGAAAAAGACGCCTATATGCGGGACTAGGGTTCAAAGGGTTAAACGGGAAGGAATTAAATTATTTTTAACGGTACATGTCAGATAGCGATTTACTCCTGATTATAATATAGAGCTCCCTCCCTACAATAGCCCTCCCAACAACGATACCCTCTCTACAATAATATTTGCTGCTGTTCTCCAAACAGGACATCTATGTTCAACATTTTCATAGCTGCAATACCGTCTGCTTAAATTTGTCGTTTGCTGTTTTTCTCAAAATTACATATATAAGTGGAGGTTTGATAGAATAAATATAATGACGAGTGACAATCAGCTTGAATCCAGATCAGACGCCGCGTTACGCGGCGTCTGATCTGGATTCAAGCTGTTTGCAAATGTAAGCCCAGTCTTAATTTTCCCTACCTATAACATCTCCTTCCGAAAAACACACAATCTGTGCCTCCCATTGGGTTTCATTGTAGAGAAGGAGCACTGTATATATGCCAAACTTTATCACTTTTTAATGTTTCGTAACCCCTAACGTAATGAGTAGAAGTACTTTTACAATCAATGTCAAGTGGAACATTAACCCTGTCATGATCAAATTATTCGGGAGAGTTTTACCCCTTCACCGCTTCATTGTCGTCTGCTAGACACGTTTCAAAGTTAAATTTAAGGTTGTATGACATAATAAATATCGATAAGGATGTCAAACAGTTTTGGTCCTGATCAGACGCCGCGTTACGCGGCGTCTGGTCAGGGCCCAAACTTTTTACAAACGCGCTTTAAAGCGTCATTGGGAGTGAAAGGGTTTACCTTCAGGAGACGGCGTAAATGTCGTTTGCAAAATCAGTTGACTGAATTAATTCTCAGAGTTGGCTAGATCTAATATGCAAAATATCGCAAGAGTACAACACCAGCTAGATCCAGATGAGGCGACCAGTAACTAAGTGTCTGATCTCGGTTCAGTATATTATCAACTACAATGTATTATATCACACATTCGCCTGAAGCGGACATAATGTTAATTTGAATGCTCTTGAAGCGTCCATTCGCTTGAAATATCGGCATCCAAGGTCGGAGTCATAAAACTTTGTTTTTGTTGTTTCTCTTTGCCTGTCAGCTATTTGGTTGACCTGGTTGTCTGTGTGTCAACGCTTTTGAACTTCGCAATAACTTTAGACCTGCATTTTATTTATGTAAAGACTTCATTTTCGGTATGTGTATTCCACTTAAATTTTCATTGACCTTAATACAATTTGACAAAAGCTACACGTCATTTAGAGCCCAGATAGAGTGCCTATAACATTGGTCATCAGAAATCATATTGTTACACAAACAAAATCGTATTTATGTCATGTAGTTATCTACTTTTGGCCCCAGAGAACTTCATACCTTGCTTTGATCCCATGCGCTGCATCGCAGGAAATTAGATAAGACAAAATCACCTTCTTAAAATTACCCTTTATTGTATACAAAAGCAAGCTATACAAATAATATAGTCCCTGAAAGACAACTGCAAGTTTTGCAATTTCTATTTCATATGAAACGATCCTATGTATGGATGTACACTGTAATGTCTGTATACATGATAATAGAATCTTAAAAAGGGGACATAGGGAAAATTCATTGCAATATTCAGGTACATTGCTCAACCCCTATAATGGCCCTCCCAACAACGATTCCCTCCGTACATCAATGCGTGCTGCTGTTCCCCAAACAAGAAACTCTTTTTTTAACTCCGCAATATCGTCTTGCTTAAAAGTGTCGTCTGCTGTTTTTGTTGTTGATGTTTTTTTTAATTTGCCATTTTAAAGAAATATATTGACGAGCGACAAATAATTTGAACCAATATCAAACTGTTTGCACTCTCAGGGTGTTCATTATTTTTCCTCCCTATAACAACTCCCTCCGAACAACACACACCATTTTGTCTCCAGTTGGGTGTTGTTGTACATGTAGAGAGGGATCACTGTGTATGTTAAATAGCTGAACAATATCTTAACCGAAATATCATCCAGAATTCTCAGTTATTTGGACAGTATTTGCCAATGGCCAATTTAGTAGAGACTAGGCATGTAAGGGTTTAACGTGTTTATCATAATTAGGTTTCGGCCTTGAGATGCCAGGTAAAATGGTTTGAAGTGTTTCACTTTGATAGCGATAAACTTAGCAATGGAAACGTTTTGATGTTGATAATAATAGGTTAAACGGTGCTTTTATCAAGTTTTAATTTCCCCAAGCAGTATTCAATTATGCCATCACAGGTCGATTAGTTATTTCCGAACACCAGGGGCACGTTTCATAAAACTTCGTACGACTAAAACGGTCGTAGGTCAAAACTTTAAAACAATTTTTTTGTGTTATTTATCAATTTTCAAGACGATTCCAAATAATTGTCACGAGACAGGATTAGATGGAGAAATAAATAATAATCCAGACTTTTATAATCTGACTTACGACAACATTTGTCGTGCGAAGTTTTATGAAACGGGCTCAAGGAAGAAAATGTGTACACATACTGTGGAGAAAAAGATATTCTGTCCTGTTTGAAGGAGATCAAGAGAAAATGTCAATATTTTGACATCTGTAATGATTTGATTTTCTCTCAGTAGTAAACATTGTGGAGCCTGATCAGATTTTATCATAATAATTATTATTATTATTATTATTATCATTATTATTATTATTATTAATGTAAAATGTATTATTTCGATCGAATAAAATATTATTATTATAATTTTAATATTATTATATCACTGTAAAATGTATTATTTTGATCGAATAAAAAGGTGTAAAGTGAGTAGTTTGATAATTCCATTGACTCAGAACATTTAAATAAAATGGACAACCCAGAGCAAGAGAACAACTACCATTGGAAGGTGTAGAATTGTCGAATAGTTTTGATCCTGCTGGGCCCGTTTCATAAAACTTCGTACGACAAATGATGTCGAAAGTCAGATTATAAAAGTCTTAGTTATTATTTATTATTCCATCTAATCATGTCTTGTTACATCTCTTTGGAATCGTCTGTTCAAGACGATTCCAAAGAGGTGTCACAAGACAGGATTAGATGGAGAAATCAGAAATTAAATTGTTTTTTAAATTTTTAATTTTTACGACCGTTTTTGTCGTACGAAGTTTTATGAAACGGGCCCCTGAGTAGACGATCAGATACCCAACACTTGTCACTCGTACAAATTCCAACGGGTATCATTATTACATTGGAATTGACAATAGTAAAGACGTTTTTTGTTCCCGTATAACGAATCCAAACTTGAAAACAATGCAATAAAAAGTAGAAAATGATGAAATTGATGAAAATAATGACAATCTATTTTATTGTGAGTGACAAGCATTTTCGAGTCTGAAATGGCTACAAACGGTTTGCAATAGGACGAAGTGTGTAGCCTATTTGCACAAACGCGTTATCTTTTTCCCACTGCAATAGTAACAGAGTTAACACCCAATTTCCTTTGTTTTATTGGATAAATAGACCGTGGTGCCTGTTAGTCCACTATATCTACTGTGCTGAGTAACTCAATTTACAGTACGATGGATTCATTCTTTCTACTTTCAGTAAAAAGAGTTTTGAAGTATAGTAAAACAAACCTCTCTATTACGACCCCAAACATGAATGCTTACTGACTGAAAAGAGACAGGTGGAAGCTTAAAGCAAGGCGAACGTTAAACAGAAAGCTCCTGGAGGACCTTTCTGTTTTACATTCACCTTGCTTAAAGCAGTCACCTGCTTCAAACACCTGATAATTAACATAAAGTATCGGTCCTTGTAGAGAGGTTGTACTGTATATCGACTTTACCACCTCCAAAATCACTTCTCAGAACCAATACGAATTACCTATACTGGCATGAACGGTTATTGAGGGAGATTCCTAAATATATTTTCAGAATCCATAGCTTCCGGACAAATAACACGTGTATGGATAATCCGCAACTCATAATCATTAAAGACCACGTATTACTAAAGTGGAGAAGACGTTATTCCCTCCCGATAAACGCGGTTACAAGTGAGAAAACGTTATTCCCTCCCGATAAAGGCGGTTATACTAAACCAATGGTGTCCATTGTAAATAGTTTGGAGTCAGATCAGACGCCGAACTACAAACTGAGTACCACTCAGAATAAAATAATTCGTAAGCCACCTTTCAAAATGCAATTTTCTAAATTTCGTTTGGTTGCGTTTGCGTTTCGTTTATGTTTAAACGGAAAAAATTTAACGTATTTCCCAGTGTAGCAAGGAAGGGAATACATGTACCTATTGCAATGTCTTAATCAGTTAGCCTGTTTTTGAATTTCATCCTAATCAAATCTACCACACATCCTTAACACCGTGAGAGAACTGTATTCCACTCAGATATTCCTGACTTTTCAGAATTGTCAACTGGTTGTGTTTTTCATGAGTTGTCAGACTTGTCAAGAGGTTGTAATTTTCTAACTTTCGTGATGTTTTTACCCCTTCACCGCAATATTATCGTCTGCTTCAATATCGTTGTCTGCAATGTCGTATGAAAGCTAGAGTTGAAGCAGTAGGACTGAAGACATTTCGAATGTCAAACAGTGCTCCCTCTCTACAACGACACCCATTGGGAGACAAAAAGTGTGTGTGTTGTTCGGAAAGAGTCATTATAGGGAGGGAAATTGGCTTACATTTGCAAACATCTTGAATCCAGATCAGACGCCGCGTGGTCATGATGTCGAACTGTTTGTAAAGGTTCCTTAAGAGCATGTTGACAGTGAACGATTTAAAAGAATAGAGTAATCAGCAATTTGTCTGTGTCTGTTTTCTAAATCCCAGATCCAACCACTTGTATATCCAGAGACACCCATTTATTTCATTATGTAAGTTCCGATATTGGCGTGAGAATATTTAACCCCCTCAATGCAATGATCATTTGCACACAGCTTTTCTTTCTCGGATTTAAAACTTTAGGTAATTTGACTGAAGAAATATTGTAATGAGATTCAAACTGTTTGCAAATGACTAATGTACATGTACACGGGGTCAGGCAGCGAATGAGTTTAAATAAACCGGAAAGCGGATGAAGTATTAAGATGAACTTGACAGTGTGTTGAAGAGAACTACGGGCGATAACACGATGGATTTTTAAATTGGTGGAAAGAAGGTTCTGTGGAGATTGTTTCCCCTTAACGATAAATCATCGTTCTTTTCCGTTAAAAAGAAACGGAAACGCAGTATCATAAAATGTATTTGTAACACTTAGGCAATTTGTTTTAAACTGGGAGGCAAACACTTATGAATTTAATCAGACGCCGAACTGTAGCCCGAGTGTTTGCAATGTACAATGGTGAATACGTTATTCTTTCCCATATAAACGCAAACGAAAACGCAAAAACGCTTTTCAATAAAATGTAGAAAATGAAAACTTGTTGACAATCCTTACTTTTTTTATATGAGTGACAAACCGTTTGGAGCCTGATCAGACGCCGGATTACCCGGCGTCTGATCTGGCTCCAAACTGTTTGCTATGGAAATAATAGTTTTAGCGTAAACGCGTTAATTGGGAAAGAATAACGTTTTCTCCACTGTACATACTAGTTTTAGTATTTGAGAAAGAATAACGTGTCCGTCACAGAACTCACGAGGCACTTCCAGCCTTAACTCTTTCACTGCCAACGGCGCCAAAAGGCGACTTTGCAAACAGTTACGATCCTGATCAGACGCCGCGTAACGCGGCGTCTGATCAGGACCAAACTGTTTGACACTCGTATACATATGTTTTAAGTCATACTATATTGAATCTTACTTTAAAACGATCTTGCAAACAACAAAATTGAAGCAGACGACAATGAAACGGTGAAGGGGTAAATTTCTCACGATTAACTTGGCAGCGAAAGAGTTAAACACGGAAAACTGTTCTCATTTCGAGAGGTTTTGTGCGTGGGTGTCTGGGTATTTACACCAAACCGTTTATACAGGACTGTTTTATAAATATTTCTTTTCTTCCAATGGCCTTCACCTTTATTTATTTACTCAATTATTTTGTTCACCTGTGTTACGCAACGATTTTGTAAAAAGACAACGAAATTGAATATCATGTCTGGTTGAATCTTCAGTCTATGAAACCTACAGATGTAAACATAATAAATGTTTTATTACATTTGGCCCCTCAAAAATCAAACGCATACGGTATGCATGTTAACCATTACCCTTTTTATCACATAACTTGCGGTCTGTGAGTGGAATAAAGCCATTATATAAATATCGTAATCCACTAGTGAAATATCGTTTTTGGGGCATGAAAAATCCTAAGATTTCCTTCCAATTTTTCTATTTTTCAAGCGCAATTACTTAACGCAGTTTGAAATCAAACCTGAATGCGCCTTAAGATCTGCTTTATTCTACGATATGCGAGGATAAAAATCAGAAGATTTCGGAAAAATCCGGAGAAATGACAGTCCTGTTGTCCTTTTTAATGATTTATTGTTAATGGTTGCGTTTCGTTGAAAACGAGAAAGATTAACGTCTCCTCCATTGTATCTTTCCTAAATAAACAAGAGCCGTAAACGACTCTAAATCGCTCACCTGGAACCGTTGACGTAAATGTAAAATATCTTGGAAAGCTGAAGAACTGTGCCAATAACTGAGTAGATGATGTTGCGTGCCAAATATCTATAAGCCCATGGTACTGTGGTGTATGAACAGAAGATGTTCTAAGGTTTCATTGAACATATCTATTTTTAGCTCCTGTGACCTAGATATGCAACGGACCGGAACCATTTGAACAATATTATTAAAGTACCTCTAGCAGTGGCACCATGCCGAATATCAAAGCTCTGGCAATATCAGTTTCAGAGAAGAAGATGTTTGAAGATTTCACTATATAACTCCAAAAGCGTTTTTATTATCTAATGTTTACAGGCCTCCTTCATCCAAAAGTCAATGGCTATTAGATTGCAATGTTACTGTAGACAATGCTTTAACTGACGAAATAGAGTGCATAATTGTTGGAGATTTTAACATTGATGTACTCAGTGAATGTCCTCAGTCTAAAACATGGCTTGACCAGATGCAGGCGGTTAATTTTACTCAGCTAGTTAAATATCCAACACGTGTAACTCAGGTATCTTCAACATTGATCGATCATGCCTTTTCTAATGTTCCTGATCATATAGTTAATGTGTCGGTCCCGTCTTTCTCCATTAGTGATCACTTTCCGGTATGCATAACTCGAAAAGTGTCTTCAAACTGCCAACAAGGTCCCGTTCACAAAACAATTTCTTATAGGTCTATGAAACACTTTAATGTATCTCAGTTTCTAGAAGAAATGTGTAATCAACCCTGGTCTAATATTAATTTAATTGAAGACATTGATGAGGCGGTCGAAAAATTTATTGATATGTTTAAGTCTGTCATAGACTCACATGCGCCTCTCCGGAATAAACGCGTGAAAAGGAATAACCAACCTGGCTGGTTTAACAACGAAATACTCCAGGCAATAAAAATGCGTGACTTCTACCATAAAAAGTCCGATATCGATAATTATAAAATCTGGAGACAAACTGTTAAACGCCTTATTCTTGATTCCAAAACACGATTTTATCATGATACCATTAATTCTAATACCCACAACCCGAAACTTCTTTGGAATAGTCTGAACGCGCTAACGGGTATGAAGACAAAAATTCAAACTAGTTTTATAAACGATACAGATGGTAAACCGATAACATGTCCGAACACTACTGCAAATGTCTTCAATGACTATTTTGCTTCTGTGTTTAAGAGTTTCCAGGGTAACTCCTCTAGTAATAGTCACTGTGTGTTAAATGCTTCAGCCGACCATGTCAACTGTCCTAGTTTCTCAATTCCATCTGTATCTCTTCAGTTTGTTGAACAACAACTCACCTCGTTAGATTGTAAAAAAGCAACAGGTTCAGATGGAATTAGCGCTAGATTTTTAAAAATATCAGCATCCATAATAGCCCCAACACTCACACAATTATTTAACCGAAGTATAGTATGTAGTGTGTATCCACAAGTTTTTAAGAAAGCTAAAGTAACTCCTATTTACAAGAAAGGTCCTAAAGAAGAAAAGTCGAATTACAGACCAATTTCAGTTTTACCAATCATTTCCTTGATTTTTGAAAGACATGTTAGTTCCTGTTTAAAGCAATTCATAGAAAATAACAACTTGTTCTACTCTAGACAATCAGGGTTTAGGTCCAATCATTCCTGCCAAACTGCCTTAGTAAAATTAATAGATGACTGGATTGCAGCCATCGATAGTAATGAGATTGTAGGTTCAATCTTCTTAGATCTGTCTAAGGCTTTTGACCTGGTTGATCACATGATACTCTTGGAAAAGTTAAAACATTTCAATATTAACCAAAAGACATGTTCATGGTTTGCCTCATACCTGCATAATAGATCTCAACAAACGCATGTATCTGGAGTAACCTCGCAGCTAACTTCTGTTTTATCTGGTGTACCACAAGGCTCAGTCTTAGGTCCTCTTTTATTTTTGATATTCATAAATGACCTACCATCTGCATGTACACATTCTGTTGCAGACATTTTTGCAGACGACACAACGCTGTCAGTACATAATGCTTCTCTCAACTTTGTAGCAAACTCGTTGAGTAAAGATCTATTTAACGTTAATGATTGGTGTGAAAAGAACAAAATGTCAATTAACGTTGCAAAAACTAAATCCATGTACATTACATCAAGATCTAAATCTGCAGGCATTCAAAATATTGCTCTGCCAATCCCATTTGGAAATGAAGAAATCCATTGCAGTCGTGAGGAGAAGTTACTCGGTGTCACCTTTGATGTATTTTTATCTTTTGATAGCCATATCAATAACATACTTAAAAAGTGTAACTCCTTATTATACCTCCTCTCAAGAATCAAAGTATTTCTAACTATACCATTGAGAAAAATGTTTTTTAACTCCTACATCTTACCTCATCTCGACTACTGTTGCGTTGTTTGGGGAAACTGTTCAATATCGCAAGAACAAAAAATCATTCGTTTTCAAAAAAGTGCAGCAAGGCTTATCCTTAATAAAGATAAAACTGCCCATTCAGCTGATCTCTTCAAAGAACTTAATTGGATGACTTTTCCGGAAAGAGTTACATTTCACAAAGCTACTCTAATGTTCAAAGTATTCAAAGGTTTGGCACCTGTATATTTATATGATTTGTTCACACTAAAGTCAAATGTGCATGATAGAAATTTAAGGTCTTCATCAAATTCTCAGTTATATTCTCCCAGACCAAAGTCTGAATTTTTCAGGAGGTCGTTTGCCTATTCTGGAGCTATGGTTTGGAATAACTTGCCTTTGAACATAAGAAATGCTCAATCACTTGCCTCATTTAAAACTTCATACCTTAAATGGGTTAAATTAGACAGATAGTGTAGTCACTTGTTATGCTTCATAATGCTTCAAAATGTAATACATGTATATTGATGAAAATTTGCTGCTCAGGGGTGAAAGTTCATTTCCCACTATAGTTTAAATTCATATAAACAAGGTAGATTACTGTACATGAAATTTATTACAAGGCGCCAAGGTTTCTATACGCCGAATATTGTAGTTTGCAGCTGAAGTGAGCTGTTCTTTACGTTTAATATGGGTTTATATCACTATTCCTAAGGTGCCAGTCTAACCATCGCTTTCCTTGACCCGTTACCATATATCGAAACGCCTTTAAGCGCATTCAATTTGTGCAGTCATAATTATTTACAAAAAGTTAAATAAGAATATTTGCTAGATCTATATCTTAGCAACTTAAGGCTGGCTGAAAAAAGGTTAATGCATCTTAAGGCGCATTCTGCTTTACTTTCAACCTGCTTTAAGTGATCACCTGTCTTCAAAACTTGAACTGAACTATGCCATGTGCGGTAAGGGGTTAATGTTGCGATGGTTTCATGTAGGCTTTGTTTTTGCTGCTGAACCCCTGATCGGCTGTTACACTATTAACCTTTAGCCCGCTAATTTTGTCGATTGTAGTTTTTGCTGAAAGTGTAGACCCAGATGAGATACTTCCTTAAGAAGCTCTCTGATCAGAGTATACATTATTTGCTGGAAGAAGAAATTATTCTGAAATAGACAACATTCTAAGTTTTCAAATTCATAGTATTCTACTTTTAAATAAATGGTTTGAATAGTATCCATAAAATGAGGGGTAATTTTTTGAATATGCGTTGAGCTAAGGGTTAATGACTGAGCAAGGCCTTAGCTGCTTGTAAGGGTTTCTATGTATATAAGTTATGATATAAATATGGATCTTGATTAAAACCTACATGTTGCTTTAACCCTTTACTACATAGATATGTTTCATGAAAAATGTTTTATGTTCTCTAGTAGATGGTGACTTGAAGCGGGTTTAAAGTAAAACAGAGTGCACATTTAGGCTCATTTTGATTTACTTTCAACCTGGTTTAAGTGATCACCTTTCTTCAATACTAGAAATATACCATGGAGTAAAGGGTTTGAAGTATCTTTGGTATATTCCTTCCCGTTTGTTATGAAATTTCATTGATCTAGATCTTTGCTATTTGTCAAATCGTCGGGGTTTTTTGGCTTTATATTGCCTCTACCTATTCAATATTCATGTATAGATAACAAATCCTGAATTCTCATAATGACACTTGTGCATTATCATTTTCAGCTTAATCTTTAAAATGCTTTAAGTAAACAGAGTGGTCCCTGTAGAGAGCTCCTACAGGAACTGTCTTTTCAGGGTCCACTCTGTTTGCAAAGGTTTAAAAATACTGATTTGTAATTGTGTTCCTTCATGTTGTATATATGTTAATTTTGTTTGTGGACCATATTGAAAATTGGTTTGTTTGTTCTATACCAAATATGTAATCCACATGAAATAAAGTCGTTATTATTATTATTATTATTATTATTATTATATGTAAATTTGTGAACCCCGGGGCGGGGTCATTTTGGACCTCAGTGACATAACTTGAACATCTTGATAAAGGACCTGTAGATGATGCCTTGTGCAAAATATCTTAGCTCAGAGTACTGTGGTTTCAGACAAGAATATTTTTTAAAAATGACCATATAAGGATAATTCCTGCCAAGTTTTGTTAAAATCCATCAAGTAGTTTAGGAGGAGATGTAGTTTAAAGAAATTGTTGACGACGAACGAACGGACAACGACGGACACAGGACGATCAAAATAGCTCACCTTTGCACTTTGTGCCAGGTGAGCTAAACAATAGTATATTTCTAACTACTGTAAAACCGGTTTTATTCGCGAGAATATAAATTACGGGTTAATTCGCGAATGTCTCTAATTTTGAAATAGGTGACTTCTTAAACACTCACTCACTCACTATCCGGTTTATTTGTTGATCAGGCCACAATTAATCCTCTGCTGAGGGTGGGGCCTGACTGTCCAGTCTCGATCGAAGTCTTCCTCTCCATTCCTGTCTATGATGAGGGTTGATGGGGTCCATACCCAGGGCTTTCCTGTCACGTTTCACAACGTCCTCCCAAGACAATTTGGGTCTGCCAATGGTCCTTTCTGCTGGTACGTTCATCTGACGAACTTTTGCAATCCAGCCTGTGCTGCGCTCAACGTGTCCTAGCCAACGAAGTCTGCTCTTCTGCATGATGGCTGCCAGGCTTTCCAAGTTGACTTGGGTGAGGAGGGTTTCAAAAGGAATGCTTTGTTCAGGCTTCACCAAACACATCCATCTGATCATTGCTTTGTCGTTTCGCTGCAGTTTCTTTAATGTGTTAGAAGAGACAGCCCAAGTTTCGGAGCCATACATAAGCACACTTCTGACACATGATGAGTAGACACGACCCCTTGTAGCTGTTGGTAGGTACTTGTTTGTTAAGATTGGTAGCAGCTCTCTAAACTGTTTCCAGGCAGACTTGCAACGTGTAGCTGCAGCGAGTTCACATCCTCCACCTGATGACAGCATGTCTCCAAGGTAACAGAAGTCTGTCACTACTTCGAGCTTGTCATCGCCAGTACCAACCTCCGTCAGTGGTCTACCATCTATTGGTCTTGCAGCGCCATCACAACGCAAGCACTTAAAGTGCGGGTCTGCTTTGAGCGGGCCCTTTATGCCACTGCACTTTTTGTGGACCCATCGTGAACAGTGGGTGCAGAGGATTGAGTTGTTGCCTGTTCCGCTCAGACATACAGCACACGGGTATTTTCCTGTTTTCCTCAGTAGGTTGAGGTTGGGACCAGCTATCATAACCTTGGTCTTACCCATGTTGACTCTGAGGCCTTTCTCCTCCATGTTATTCTTCCATCTATCCAGACGTTCCTCCAGTGCTTCAAGTGAAGTGTCGATGATTGCCAGGTCGTCGGCATATAGGAGCTCCCACGGGCAGCTGGTGCGAAATTCTAGAGATAGAGCCTCGAGGACAATGATAAATATAAGGGGACTTAAGGCACATTCTGCTTTACTTTCAGTCTGCTTTAAGCTACCACCTGCTAGAAATATTGCATGATGTCGCGAATTAATACAAATTAGCATTACGCGAAATATTCATGACGCGAAAAATACCTCTTTTGTTAATCACATAGTACATGTAGCATATCGCATGTTCGTTTGTCTGTTGTTCGGAAGATATTGCAAAGTGCAACAAGGGGTATAATCACAATTGGCTTATAAGAGCGTTCATGTCTGGATTACATCCCTTGCATTTTATTTTTCTACATACTCCTCCCTTTGTATAACTTTGCTTAGAAAATCCATTCACTGCCACAACGTCAGCTGTCGTCTGCTTTTATTTTACTTTAGGTATTTTGACTTTTAGCAGAAATGTTGAAATGAGTGTCAAACAGTCTGGACACTGGTCAAACGAAAAGTTACGCGTCATTTAATCAGGATCAACACTGTTTGAAACTAACCAATGTACTCGGGGTAAGGCAGTAAATGGGTTTAAAGGACCCTTAATGCAAATATGGCCGTAATTAGAACAATAGTAATGCTAGTTTTGTTTCTGGTCTGATGCTGATTATTCCGTTGTATCGAATGTCGTTATAACGAGGGTTGACTTATGCACCCCTACCATATACAGTGCATGAAGAAGACGCTGTTCGTTCCTGTTTAACCCTTTTTCCCATAGAAGCGCCTTTTAGCACAATCAAATTATTCATCCGCTGTAGAAAATAGTTCCAATTTATACAGTCATGAACGTGTGCAATAAGAAAAAGTTTCTATATCCTAGCAGATTGTATAATTTATGTGGCTTAAAGCTGGTTGAAAGTAAAACAGAATGCGCCTTAAGGCGCATTCTGTTTAACTTTCAACCTGCTTTAAGTGGTCACTTCAAAACTAGAACCAGACGATAGGGTAAAGGTTTAAATGAAAATAAATTCAAATGCAATACAGTAACATGTAGACAATGACAAGGAAATTTTGATATTTTTTATCTGGTTGGCAAACCCCTTGTAGCCTGATTAGACATCGGGTTACCCGGCGTCTTATCTGACTGCAAATTATTTCCAATAGAATTTTTGTTGTTGTTGTTGTACCTTATTGATCAAGAAGGAATAACGTTTTCACTACTACAGTTTAAACGCAAACGATACGCAAACGCAACACACTAAACTGTTGAAAATGGCTTCTTTTATAAATTTCAAACTATCTATTCTTATCTGAGTAGCAAACAGTTTGGAGCTTGTAAAGACGCCGGGTTACCCGGCGTTTAATCTGGCTCCAAACTGTTTGTATTGGAAATAATAATTTTAGCCTAAACGCGTTTATTAGGAAAGAATAACGTTTTCTCCACTGTAATTGTCGTTGTGAACCTTGGTCAGGCCTATGATATAAAACCATTGCAAACTATTTACCAATTAAATTTTATTGATATTTATGAATTGCCAATTGTACACGAACGAATATATTTACATTCAGATTATATAAATAACTGAAATAAGACTCTTTACAATACCAGAAACAAAAATACTTTAACTAACACACATGCACAGCAAATTTACACTTAAATTCAACTACGGTGAGACGTTTTCGAAAACTAGTGCAAGAATGAAAATTTTAAATAAGCAATAAATTACAAGCCATCTTGTATACGCCCAACTATAGTCGCGATGTCTCGAATTCACTTAACTCATTCAACCCTAGCGACGAGCACACTCGTCATTACAAAAAAGTGAACATGTTCAGAGTAAACTTTTTTCTATGCAAACAGTGTAGATCCTGATCAGAGGGCAGCTAAAGTAGCCCTCTGATCAATATCTAAACTGTTTGTCAGTTTGCAATACATTGCAGAACTCAACCACAAATAGTCAAATATGAACTTGACTGAATTGGAAACTGGAAAATTCCATTAAAAGCTTCTAGGGTGAATGAGTTACATAAAGCCTACCAGTATTTCCAAAGTTAAAAGATAGCACAGCTATATACGTTTAACATTGAAATATGGGTAAACCCAATTTAAGCGAATTCTAAAAACAAAACTATTATTCTTAAATTATTATGAAAAGATTTCAGTACTTTAAGCAATCAATATGAATAAGAAAATAAGAATTATTGCCAATGACGTATACAGTAATACCTCTCTATTACGACCACAAACTTGTGTTGATTGTGAGGTGTTTACGACAGGTGACTGCTTTAAAGCATGGTGATAGTAAAACAGAAAGCTCCTTTTGGAGCTTTCTGTTTTACTATCACCATGCTTTAAGCTATCACCTGTCTTTTATTCAACCAATTAGACTTCGTTTTAGCTGTCGTAATAGAAAGGTTTTACTGTATTTGAAAATATCATTGATATGCCTGCTGTAAGTTCTTGAATATTTTGTTATATTATAAATGTTTATGATTTATGATTACATCACAGATACACCAACGTTAGTATCAAATAAATATTATGAAAAAATCGCAAAATAAGGCTCAGAGTTACAACACGCGTAGACCGAAATTACATCAGATTCGCATCGCGGAGTCAGATCATGGACACTATTATTTTAGATTCCAAGAAGTTTACATATATCCTTATATTGCACAACTCCTCTTTTAATACAACTTTTAAAATAGATGTGTGTTTATGTCACATAGTTCAAAGCAAGGTAAAGGTAATACCAAAAGGTTATGAAGAAGCGTTCTTGTTTTACGTCTATCTAGCGCTAAAGATGTCACTTGTCTTGACCCATTACCCCATAAATGCATGAACCCCTTTCAACAATTTGATTTATTTCTCCACTGAGAAAATAGTTCCCTTTTATACAGGCATAAAAATGTACCAAAATCAATGTATTCTTTATTAAAGCAGATGGATGCTCAAAGGAGGCTGAGAGTAAAGATTTACTTTCAACCAGCTTTAAGTGATCAACAGTCTTCATAAGTAAAACCAGACAATGGAGTAAAGGGTTAAACACTATAGTTCAATCTTTTTTCTCTTTTGACTGTTTACAATTTATACTGTACCCCGATCAGACGCTAACGATACAAATCGACTGTTGAACTTGGTCAACACTAGTTGCAATGTCCAAAATATCAGTTTTCATTAAATATGACTCAAAGGCCAAGAAGCAAACACTCCGAGTGCGATAATCATATTCTTTCATTAACCCATTTATACCCAGTGGTTTCTTCCATGTTTTATATATTGGATTAGTCCATTTTTTATCAAAGGGATGTCTGCATGGTAAAACGTTTCATTTTCATTTTGTTTTATATTGAAATTACTATCAGCAAACAGTGTAGACTCTGATCAGACACCGCATAATGCGGCGTCTGATCAGAGTCTACACTGTTTGCCTATGTCCCATATATGGGATCGTGGGCACAAATGGGTTGAAAAGAAGACTTGCATAATCTGTTACATACTATGATTTGAAATACATTACAAATGATCGAATATATGTAGTGCTTTGCACTATTTCATTCCGATATTCTAATCTCTTGTTCCCTTCTCAATTAAGCCCTAAAGTGTTTGGTTTTCCTTGATGCCGAATTCAAAACAATTAACTGAAATGAAATCGCTCAATGGCCAATACAATTGCACCTCCATAACTGGAACCAAATAAAGAGCATGTACTTTCTGTCTTCCTTTCTAGCGTTACAGAGACGTTACCCTGACAAACAGTCCAAACCAAACCCGTTCTCTGTTAAATCAAACATATCCGTATTTCACAGACGCCACGTTTGAACTCTGAAATACGTGGTGCTTGTTCAAAATAGAATCTACATGTAAACGGTGAAGATGTTATTCTTTCCCAATAAACGCGTTTATGCAAAAACCAATATGTCCACCGCAAATAGTTTGGAGCCACATCAGACGGCGTCTGATCAGCCTAAAAATGTTTGCTACTCCAATTACATTAAATCGTAAGACGTGTCTAAATGTTTTCCACTTCTCACATTCTATTACAAATGCCGTTCGTTTGCATTTCGTAAATGAGAAATGCATGTACGAAATTCAAACTAACCGCATTGTAATAGCATGTAGGTAGTGTTTTGCAGTTTAAAGAAGTTTGTATTTAAACGGGAAAGAATAACGTCTTCTTCACTGTGCCTCTGATTGCTTGTTACTGATTGACATTACCCGGATTGTCTTCGAGCTACAGTAGAGAAAACTTTATTCTTTCCCGTTTAATCGTAAACAAAACGCATACGCAAATCACTAAACTGTTGAAAGTGGCATCTGTTTTTTAATTTCCAACTATCTATTTTTATCTGAGTAGCAAACAGTTTGGAGCCTGATCAGACGCCGGATTACCCGGCGTCTGATCTGGCTCCAAACTGTTTGCAATGGAAATAATAATGTTAGCGTATACGCGTTTGTTGGGAAAGATTAACGTTTTCTCCACTGTATCGATGCATAACTGTACTTCATACGAACTATGACAGGAGAAAAATAAGAATGAAACGACTGTAATTATCAAAGGAAAATATGGCGAATAACGAAGACTTCAGTCAGTATTAAAAGTATACGAAACAATACGAATGTTAAGGGTCCAGCAAAGTAATGAGACAGTAACCTCCTTTTATTTGCCAATTAATACACGATGAATTATCACCTCGTAGATAACTTATTATATTTAATAACATTATAGTAAACATACAGTGGAGAAGACATTATTCCTTCCCGTTGGAAAAACGAAACGAAGACACAATAAAATGAAGAAACTTTTTGAGAGAAAAAAATGACAACTCATTTTAATCTAATTAGCAAACGGCCGAGAGCCTGTATCTGATCTGGCTTCACATGTTGCAATGATCATACAGTGGAGAATCTGTTATTCTTTCCCGTTTGATTAAACGCAAACGTACGCAAACGCAGTACACTAAAACGTAGAAAAGTGCAACTTTTGGACAATTCTGATAATTCATTTTTATCTTGGTGGCAAACAGTTTGGAGCCTGGTCAGACGCCGGATTACCCGGCGTCTGATCTGGCTCCAAACTGTTTGCACTGCAAATAATAGTTTTAGCGTAAACGCGTTTACTGGGAAAGAATAGCGTTTTCTCCACTGTAAAAGCTTTAGAATAAACGCGGTTTTTAGGAAAGACTAACATCTTCTCCACAGTAGCATTGCAATTCGGTCGAATTCATGTTATAGCCCACCAAACATTGCAATGTGCGTCTGATAGTATTTCCATACCAATATTACCATGGAGGAATTATACCCATGATATTACCTACTAAATAGTTAATGTGAATATATACAAATGTGTATATATTACAAAGTACAGGCATAAAATGAAGTCTTTATGACAATTATCATTCAGAAAGGCGTAGCTAACTAACTCTAATTCAATTAAGTAGTATGATTTACGATCACTGTGGGTTTTTAAAGCCAGTCTTGTATACAGCAACGACTCACAATAGAGACATACCCGCACTGATAAATACAAGCGATTGCTGAATGCAGGATAAAAATAATGATTTCCTATCGAAGTTTTTGCTTAATTTCCATCCAATAATAAGCAATTATTTGTTATAAAGGATGTCCGTGCTATTTCTGTGAGTGGTCGTTTTATACAACCTTGACTGTAGCATTTCGGTCATGTATATACATGTAGCTTAACTCTTTCCTCCCTAAAACATTAAATGAACAATTCCTATTTCCATTTTGGTATAGTCCATTTCTAACTTTTAAGGGTTGTTTTTGGTCAATGTTTGGCATTATTACAAACAGTGAAGATCCTGATCAGAGGGCTCCTTTCGGAGCCCTCTGATCTGGGTCTTCACTGTTTGCATAGGACAAGTGTACTATTCACATGTACACTGTTTCATCAACAGTCAATATTGGAGGTAAGTACACAATCAGGCGAGAGGTTGCGATTGTAAAAGAGATCATGATTGTAACAAATGCGACAACATCATCATAGAGTTCATGATTGTAACAGATGCCAAGGATTCGCCAAACAGCGAATGGTTGTATAAAATACATCGGAACCAACCGAGAGGCTACGGTTGTAACAAATGCTACGGAATCAACCGAGGGGAGACATTCGTAACAGAAGCCATAAACGATATCTCGTAACTACGTATTTGTGTATCCAAACTAGTTGTTGATAAATGTTACGTTCAAACAATTTGTACTTCCAGATATGTCATTTGAAACGATCTATATTCTATACATATTACTAATATTGCTGTGTAGACGTCAGTGACGATCAAAATCTATTAATGATTACACATTTATAGCAATGAGACATTCAATATGATCCTAAACAAATATATCATACCTCGCACATAAACATTTTCCCCACCAAACAATTGGGTTCCTTGAAAACAGTTTGGATTCAGATCAGACGCCAAGTTATTCGGCGTCTGAACAGAATCAAATCAATTTCGATTTTCGTATTTATCTTATATAGTTAAACTACCAAAACCTTTAAAACCTTTTCAACAGATATCATTGTGGTGAAAATAATGCACATACATGTACATGTATGTATTAAACTGTGAATAGCTGATTGATATACTTATAAATACTAAACACAAACCGCGTGATCAAGTGAAGAAGCGCATGTGTGTCGTAAATATGGACATTGTTTATTATCTATAGACATTGTTCGAAATATTTACTCATCTGTCATTATTGCACTTTGTCCCGTGTATAATGACTGTAGAATTCCACGATATACATGTATCAGGGACCTAGATGTCTACTTAAATATAAGTTAAAACTCAAAACTTTACAACAGATATTCGAAAAGACAGAAGCAAAGTAATTGAGCAAATCAAATAAAACTTCAAACTGGCACACTGTGAGGGTAACAAGGCCCCAAGGTTATAGAGTTTGAGTTGAGTCTGAGATCGTTCTCAAGCCTTTAACCCAGTACCCCATAAATACGCTTTTTACGCCTTTAATCTATTTTACTACTGAAGAAAATAGCTCTACTTTGTATTGTTATGAATATATTCCGTATGAACTATTTTCTATATCCTAGCAGATTGTAGCTTAAAGCAGGCTGAATGTAACGCAGAATGCGGCTTAAGGCACATTCTGCTATACTTTCAACCTGCTTTAAGTAGCAACCTGTATTAAAGACTAGTAGCAGGCTATGGGGTAATGGGTTAATTGGTCAGATTTTAGCTTTTTATTCGAGCAAAAGCTCAAGTATGACCAATTAAATGCTTGAGAACGTTCTAAGACTCAACTCAAACTATTTATAGCCTTGGACAATGGTTTCAGGTTCTAGTGGCGAATCACTCGTCCCGATCACTCCCATAAAATGGCGTCGCTCAATATCACAGGTGGCGCTGATGAAGGCTATGGTGATGACGTCATAGTGCATGGTTTGCCGTTATAAAATGGGCTATATGACGTCACGATGAAGAGCTAGGAATTCGGAGCAATTAAGCTGAAATTAGAAAGTAGAGCAGTACTTTATTCTTACTGCAGCGAGAACACAACAGTTGTAAAACTTTTTTATAATTTCTTTGCTAGAGAATGACTCCACCTAGATATTTATCAAATGTAGTGAAAAAATGTGAAACAGAAATAGAACTTCCAAACAAACTTATAACTACATTCGTTTGTTCAAATAAAAATAATTTCAAAGCAGGGTGTTGTCATTCTAATATTTGTTATTAAAGCATTGGCGTTAATAAATGACCTACGACTTTTTAGTCAACTTCAACACGTTAAACGAATGTAACGAACATATAACACAAAGGTTATTCGTGTTTCGTCTTATTTTAACTTTCGAAAACATGCGTGTTACAATGGGAAAGACGCTATTCTTTCCCAATAAACATGTTCATTCTAAATTATTTATTGGCATTACATGTACTAAAAGTTTTGAGTCAGATCAGACGCCGGGTCACCCGGAGTCCTAACGGTCTGCTACTCATATGAAATAAGATGGCCAGAGTTTTCCAAAAACCTGTCATTTTGTACGTTTAATTGTAGATCTATTGCATTTCATTTGAGTTTCGTTTAAATGGGAAAGAAGAACGTCTTCAAAATATGTTTTAGTCCGGAATGCGAGAAAACCAAAACAAGCAATGGGCATGCTATAATTTCAAATTAACCCTTAGCCTGCCACTCACGACTATAACTCCATATGCAAACAGCTTGGATCCGGATGAGACGCCGAGTAACTCGGCGTCTCATCCGGATCCAAGCTGTTTGACACTCAGACAATATTTTTAGCAATTTTGAGCAACTTGGAAGCACTTTGAAACTTGAAGCAGACGAGAAATATAGCAGACGACAATTTATTTGGCGGGCTAAGGGTTAAGTTTCAACCAATGAGGCATCGCTACATTTGTCTGAATGTACTGCTCTACTTTCAAAGGAAGAGGCAAAGAAGGTACAGCGCTCCCTCTCTACAACGACAACCGATGGGAGACAGTGATTGTGTGCGTTGTACGGAGGGAGTCGTTATAGAGAGGGAATATTGGTTTACATTTACAAACAGCTTGAATCCAGATCAGACGCCGCGTTACGCGGCGTCTGATCTGGATTCAAGCTGTTTGTCACTCATCATAAAGTATTTTTCTGTCAAAATGTCGAATATGTAATTTTGAGAAAAACAGCAGACGACAATTTTAAGCAGACGACTTTGCAGCAGTAAAAGCGTTAGAAATAATTGTCCCGTTAAGGGAATTGCGGCAAGGGTCGTTGTAAGGAGGGAGTCGTTGTTGGGAGGGCCGTTGTAGAGAGGGAGCGCTGTATAAAGAAATAAAACATATGATATGAAAGCATTCATGGCAATGAAATAAAACTAATATAATCATGATTCGTGTGAAATAAAACGATCAATTGAAACAAAAGATTGCTTAATGAAAACCTTGTTGTGTATTTGGCTGAACTAGTAATATCATCACAAGTCTAAAGCGAAAGCGCATACATTTTTGTATTCAACATCTGAAAATGTCTTCATTTCTAGAGTTAGATTTTTAATGTTTGAATAATATTCAATTTATTTTCATTAGATATCGGATTCTATTTTGTTATAAATAACCTCTTATGGTTCAATTCGTATCAAGTGGACACCATTTGTAAGTATTCGCACAGCGGGGAAACCATGTAGAAAACATTGTTCTCTAACGTTAAAATGATATCAAAAGCAATCGCAATACAATGAAATGTTGAAAGTGAATTTTGTAAATGTTGAGGATGTGTTTAATCTTAGTGGCAAATTCTAAGTCTGATCAAACACATTGTTGCCCCGTCGGCGTTTGATCTGGCATCATACTGATTGCAATCAATATCAGTTGTTATAGTACAAACGTATTTAATAAAATTATCTAGAGCAATCGGATGTCTTATTAAAGGTATTCATTAATCTTTAATATTTCAGATTAACAATAATATAAGCATGATAACATAATACGATTAGTGTTATCATTGCTGTATGCTAGTGTTTAACATTTAATCCATATGCAGTACTGAAGTTCTTTTCATATTCTGTAACAGGCGGTGTTTATTTAATACTTGTATGTAGAGATACCTCACAGAGATCAAATAAATCGGATTCCACAAGGCACTTTTACTTTGGACTTTTAATTTCAAAGCATAGCTAGACATAAAACGTGCTAAAATATACAGTGGAGAATCTGTTATTCTTTCCCAATAAACGCGTTTACGCTAAAACTATTATTTGCAGTGTAAACAGTTTGGAGCCAGATCAGACGCCGGGTAACCCGGCGTCTGATCAGGCTCCAAACTGTTTGCCACCAAAATAAACAAGAATTATCAGAATTGTCCAAAATTTGTTCTTTTCTACGTTTTAGTGCTTTGCGTTTGCGTACGTTTGCGTTTAAACGGGAAAGAATAACAGATTCTCCACTGTACTAACACGATAAAGAAACTGTACATTTGCAACTTTTACTTTTCACACCATCGTCATTCACACACGAAATTATGAATCGCAAATTATTATATCACATTTAAAAATACACCATCGTGTAGCCAAAACATGTTTGCGCATTTTGATACTAAATTTGTCTACGGTTTCTACTTATAAGTATAACAAAAGTCCCTTATACCAAAGGTTAACAAAAGTCCCTCAAACCAATTTGTTTGGTACAGTTTCTTTATCGTGTACAGTGGAGAATCTGTTATTCTTTCCCGTTTAAACGCAAACGTACGCAAACGCAAAACACTAAAACGTAGAAAACTTTTTGACAATTCTGATAATTCATGTTTATCTTGGTGGCAAACAGTTTGGAGCCTGATCAGACGCCGGGTTACCCGGCGTCTGATCTGGCTCCAAACTGTTTGCACTGCAAATAATAGTTTTAGCGTAAACGCGTTTATTGGGAAAGAATAACAGATTCTCCACTGTAAGTATTGTTCACTATAAATGATGCAATGACAAAAGACGCAAGATCGCATAAGTCATAAATGCTATATTCTATTAGGCATTGGTAACTGTCATGGTGCCATGTCATGGTATCTGCTTGCTTATATATTCCTTTGTTTAACTGGGTGGTTAGTTAAATCAACGGCAAATACGTATTGTAAAGTAATACATGTTTCTGAAAGGAAGTACTTTTTCAGAAAACATTCAGTAGTATACATCAAAATGTTGACAGACACGACGGGTATTTGATGCAATTCGAACTTTAAACAAAAAAAATAGTTGTAAAAAGCTTGAGTTTATATGATGTTATAAAAGTGCATACGGCTATAAGTTGATATTCAATACATGCTGATGAAATAGAAATAAATGATGATTCATCAAAATTAAAACAAAGGAAAATAGGTAAAAGTGGCAAGATAAGCTGTAATGCGCAAAATAAAGTAACAGTGATTGACAGATATGATAAAGACATGCGTCTGAGATCATACATACATAAAAGTACTTTTATAGCGTATTTACACAAAGAAAAAAATATCTATGTACAAATGTAGGCTAATGTCAACTGTTGAACTTGTGATTATGACCTTATGAACGAGAATTTAACTCTTTCCTCCCTGAAACTTGAAATGGAAAATTCCAGTTTCCATTTAAGTCTAGTCCATTTCTGACTTTTAAGGGTTGTTTTTGTCAATGTTTCGCATTATGACAAACAGTGAAGACCCTAATCAGAGGGCTCCTTTCGGAGCCCTCTGATCTGGGTCTTCACTGTTTGCATACGAAAAGTGTACTATTTACATGTACACTGTTTAAAAAGGACGCATATATGCGGGACTAGGGTTCAAAGGGTTAAAGCAGGTGGCAACCATTAAAGAATGTTAAGCTAAAACGGAGATCATCTGTTAAACTTCCATATTACTTTCAGTAGCCAGTAAGCCCCTGTTTAAGAATCAAACAGTGGTGTTTATATTTTGACATATAAAATCTAAATCTAAACCCTTTTCATCACCATTTTTTTTCGACGGCTTCAAATCTTTCATAGTTGTAATATTATTAGCATCTACGTTTGCATTTGGATTTAATGCAATAGGACTAAAGGAATAATTATACAAACGCCAAGAAGTTTGAATCCTCGTCATCCGAGGTTCACGGCGTCTGATCAGGACTTCAAACTTTATTTGCAACGTCGGCTGTTACAGTGGAGAATGTGTTATTCTTTCCCAATAAACGCGTTTACGCTAAAACGTTTATTTCCTCTGCAAACAGTTTGGAGCCAGATCAGACGCCGGGTAACCCGGCGTCTGATCTAGCTACAAACTGTTTGCCACTCAGATGAAAATGAATTGTAACAAATATCTAAAAAAATGACATTTTCTACGTTTAAGTGTTTTGCGTTTGCGTTCTTTTGCGTTCGTTTGCGTTTAAACGGGAAAGAATAACAGATTCTCCACTGTACTGCCCATTGACGATGAAAACATTCAGTTATACCGTGTATAGTAATTATTATATCCACACAAGTTTCGATTTCAAACGAATGATGAATCATATGCAATAAGATAAACATTGATCAAATTACCTATTTTTAATATTTAGATTAGCTTTAAATATTTTAAAGAACTACATGTATGTGTACATTTGATCTCCAGTAAATTTTTCGGTTAATTGCACAAGTTTAAAGTTATTTCATTTCAATACATTTTCTTTATATTCGTCCCACATTCTACGAACCTAAAGGCAAAGCGTGCTCCCTCGGACAGATCAACATTCGGATACATATGTATCAATGTATATATACTTCAATATTTAAAGAATGCAATGCGTCTAAATTCAGTTTATATAGTGTTAACCCTTTCACTCTCAATTACGCTTAAAAGCGCGTTTACAAACAGTTTGGATCCTGATCAGACGCCGCGTAACGCGGCGTCTGATCAGGACCCAAACTGTTTGACACTATTATCGATATATATTAAGTCATAAAACCTTTTATCTAACTTTTAAATGTGTCTTGCAGACAGACAGCAATACTGCAGCAGACGACAATAAAACGATGAGGGGGTAAAAATCTCCCGACTAATTTGATCATGAAAGGGTTAAATGGCAATTCCTAAAGATCAATGATAGCAATGAAACCAGGAAAAATTATACCCAAGATAAATAGTATTTTTAAGTTTGCATATTTTGCGATCGACGAAAATGTGGCTCCTGACCAGACGGAGCCTTACGTGGTGTCTAATCTGGGTTCAAATGGTTCGAAAATACCAGTCTTTAAGAAACATGTTTAGCTATCAAATGTGAATCAGGCAATATTGTTAGGTAACGAGTTAAAACAATGTACATGTGACTAATTACAAATTCCGTCTACTTGCTTAGTATCAAGAAAATACTAAAATGGAGAAGACGCAATAAAGCGAGTATGCAAAACATCTTATATCTATTGCAAACAGTTTGGATTCAGATCAAACGTCTGGGTAGCCTTCAAACTGTTTGGCACTGCCATAAAAATAATTCGTCAGCCTTTTAATGGCTATGGGGAAATGAGTTATTTTCATGAGAGCTACATTTTTCTCCATTTTCATTTAGTGTAAACGGGAAATAATGACGTTTTCTTTATTATAATACACAATCGACATTGTTTTCTTACATGACAACTGACATGAGTAATAGTTTGTTAAATATCGTCACTTATTCATGACCTATGACGTAGCTATGGCAACATAATTATATATTTTGCTTTTATTATGTCCCAGTGGTGGCTTCATGTGGTAGATGTTTTCAATATGCATGCTTGCATGAGGAATGCACAAGGCATGCGGAAACTGTCTACAGTGACGGGGAAGTTTAGGCTGCAATATTTTTACTGGCACGTGTTGTGTTTCAATATATGTCTAATGGGTATAATTATGCATTATATCTCTATGCAGTAACAGAGCTACAGATAAGGGGAGTATTTCAAAAACAAAAATTGTTATTTCTGCATTAACCCCTATGTTGTTACTACTCGTTAGAATCGTCTCGAAGAGATTTGGTGCTACAATTAGTGAGGAATGTGGACGGTTTTTTTCAGTTTACTCCCTGTTATCTGGATCCCTGTAGTAATGCTCCCCTAGTACGACCAGTAAATAACTGTTCGTTTACGATTTTAAGGCAGCTGGCAATTTAAAGCAAGATGCAAATATGGCAGATAACTCTTATATGAGGTTGCTGCTGTACTCTCAGTTTGCTTTATCTTGTCACCTGTCTTTATGGCCACCAATTAGTCTGTCTGTAAGTGGTCGTAATAGCGGATTTTTACAATAACATTCACAGCAGTTTGCTGTTTTAGTACAGTCGAAACTCGATACTTCGAACTCGCTTAAATCGATCGTACCAGTATTTCATCAGTTGATTTTCGATAAGACGATCTCGCTTAAGTCGAACATACCCATATTTCAAAGTTAAAACGTGGCTACTAACGCGATGTCGAAGTATCGAGTTTCGACTGTATCTGGAAGCAAACGAAATATTATGGGACCTGACAGAATATCTTTGATATTGAAATTTTGTTTTCGCGATCAAATCGTATGTTGTGACTACCTATTAGTATCATCTCCAAGAGACGATTCTTATATGTAGTCACACAGTAGGGTCTGACCTAGACATACCGGGGACTATTTGGAATGTTCAACTAACTTCCTCTTGTCCTCGGCCCAGCAAGTGAATGTTTCAATCTATATTAACATCCGTACTATCTACTTATTGCAAAGTGCCAGAAAATATCGTAGTTAAGATGGCTCAAGTCATAGGGTGGCACAAGGTTGTGGCTGACACACGTGTTTTATGGCATAGCGGTAGCAAGGTTAATATAGCAGTTACTTTACCTAAATCATCCTTTAAGAAACAAACATATAAATAAACATTTGATCATGAACTGGTTTTGCCTCCTATGTTTATTTTGGATATGGAATCAGTAAATGACCTCTGTTACAATAATTTGAATGATACATGTAATTATGGATTCAAAGAAATGTAGCAGCTCAAGCAGTATAAACCGAATGTGCTGGTTTACTTTCGCCTTGTGGTCATTCTTTTAATTTGCCGTAATATATTAGAATTAACTGTACAGCATATACAATAATGTATACATATAACCCTAAAACGACGCGACAGACCATATTCTGACACTATATTATGTGAAAGGATGATAGATGATATTTTACTTAAAACTGTCCATCTGTTTTACATACTGAATTTGTGTTGGTGTCGTTTATAGTATATATATATTGGATATCCTAACATTAATCTGAGGTAAACAAAATGCAAAGTTTCAATAGGTATGATGGCGTTTTAGTAAAGGAAATGATAATTATGTAGAAGCTCCCAGTGATAAATATGCATGGTATTCAAGGCTTGCTAAGTGTTAGATTAAGGCAAAGCTCCTGTCCACATTAACTGATTTAAATGGCTGCAAAGAGAGCGGGATGAAAGTCAATCTTACAGCAACCGTCTGTCGTCAGTTGAGAAGACGTAATAAACCTTATTCCACGATAAATGCTAAACCAATCATTTCCAACGCAAACAGTTTGGAGCCAGAACAGAAACCAGATGGCCCAGGGGTCCGTTTTACTAAACTACTTACGCAAAATTTTTGCGTAAGTCAAAATTTTAAATTGTAATATATATTTTTTAGTATCACTTGCTACAAACAGCAAATAGTCAGATCAGAGGACGCGCTTTTAGCGCGTCCTCTGATCTGGCTATTTGCTGTTTGCAAACGTTTATGATCGAAAAATAAGAGGTAAACGATTTTGACTTACGCACAAATTTTGCGTAAGTAGTTTAGTAAAACGGGCCCCTGGTTCCACACTGTTTTCTAAAAGTCAATTGTGTCCAGAACCTGTCGTTTTCTACATATTGTTGTTCTGCTTTTGCGCAAAAGACGAAATAACGGCTTGTCTACTGTGACGACAGCAGCAAGTCTTCTTATCAGAAATCGTAAACTACGAAACAAACCTTGATATATTATAATATGAAATAATGGCAGATACCAAATGCATATGTATGTGAATATAAGCGCAATATTTTAAATCTGAATTGTTGTATTAATTAATAGGGAATTAAACACTTTTAGGTCGTATAATGAAATAAACCCGTCTATGCCTTATGCGTCCATAATCGTTGAAACTTGAAACCAGTGTACAGTTAGTTTAGGTTAAAACACAGAAATACGCCAGGGCATTACACTGCTACGTATTGCGTTTAAAACCAAAACAAACTACTGAACTATACCAACAAGCATTATGGCAGGAATGCATGAAACACGTAGTTGATATGCATCAAAATCCGTGATATAGAACGTCTTTATTTAGCGATAAGAACGCCCTTTATACAAGACATGTTTAAGCATTGCACTCTTCTTACTTAGGCTAGAACATAAGAAGGATCGCAAGGTGAATATAAACAGTACACATCCACTTAAACTTATTAGAAACATTGGTTTAGTATTGTAGGAAGATATTCACTTAAAGCAAGATGAAAGTAAAGCCGAAAGCTCATGGAGAGAATTCCTGCTTTATTTTCATCATGTTTTCAGCGATTACCTGTCTTTTACATCATCAATGACGTTTCTTTGGATGTGTCGTAAGTGTAAGTCTGTAGTGTAAGACAACAATTGGTAAACTGTTAATTTAATGGCGGAGACGTGTAACTTTATAGGTAAATGTTTCTTTGTGCCACAAGCATTGAGGAAGTATATTGCATGTCTCCTATTTCTAGACGGGGAAACAGGGCTACCATACGTTGCTCATACAAATCCTAAGATTTCCCAATTTTCAAGTGCGATTTTAAGAATCGTTTCTTTAACATTTCACTGCCAGGCTCTTTAACACTACATGTAACATAGTTAGGCAAACAGTTTCGATCTAGATCAGCCACCGCGTAATGCGGTGTCTGATCTTGATCTAAAATGTTCGACACCAATATCAATGTTTTTAAGTAAAAAACGCATAAAATTCCAAATTTTAAAAGAAAAAGTAGAAATCCGAAAGATTTCGGAAAAATCTGTAGGTTCGGAGACATATAGAAAAATCCAAAGATTTCGGGAAAATTCGGAGAAATGGCGGCTGTGGGGAAATGCAAAGTTACCGGCTAATACGACCCGTCACTAGAAGACACATTCATGGTGCAAAAGACAAGTGGCTGCTGAAACCAAGATACACATACAACATATAGTGCTAACAAATGATGCATGTGGCCTTAACCCTTTCATGATCAAATTATTCGGGAGATTTTTACCCCTTCACCGCTTTATAGTCGTCTGCTTAAGTCATGTTGTCTGCAAGACACGTTTCAAAGTAAGATTTAAGGTTGTATAACTAAAAAAATATCGATAAGAGTGTCAAATAGTATGGATCCTGATCAGACGCCGCGTTACGCGGCGTCTGATCAGGACCCAAACTGTTTGCAAACGCGCTTTAGGCGTCATTGAGAGTAAAAGGGTTAAACATAGAAAGCAAACCAAGTTTCATTTGCCGTACAATTAAATAACGTTAATCTTTCCCAATAAATGAACTTCAACTAAAGCAAAACAAACTGTTTTGAGGTTAGGAAAGAAATTTCGTCAGATTAGTAATAAACTTCATTTGTGTAGTTAACTAGTTACAGTGACTTATTCAAATTATCTTTACCTTTTGTGTGACAATTTCGGTTCAAAATTGGAGAACTTTCATCTGAATGTGACATTCCGCTGGAAAGTCCTCCGATGGAGAACCGAAACTGTCACCAAGGTAATAAGTCACTAGACCTACATTAATTAATTGTTTGAGGTTTGATCAGATGCTGCGTAACCCGGAGTTTGATCTGGCTCAAAACTCGTTGGCAATGTGATTCATTGAAGCGCCAACAAATGTCATCAACTCTTTCGCTACCAAATTAATCGTGAGAGTTTTACCCCTTCACCGTTACATTGCAGTCTGCTTCAATAATGTTGTCTGCAATGTATTTTCAATTTTAATTCTAAGGCAGTATGACTAACAAAATTTCGATACGAGTGTCAAACAGTATGGATCCTGATCAGACGCCGCGTTATGTGTCGTCTGAGCAGGATCCATACTGGTTATAAAGTCGCCTTTTGTCGCAATTGGCAGTAAAAGAGTTAAAGCAAATGATATGATGGTGGTGAGTGAATTAAAATAGACAATAAAATGTGGCGGTGAAACATATACATATTAATGATTGTGTGTATACATAACTGGTATATACCACATTGGTGATTTATGTGATGCACTGAATCGCCTAATGTGTTCATATGTTCTGTGGTGCTGGAATGTTTATATCAGAAACCGATTAACGATAAATGTTAGAAGTTTGTTAATTATCTTTGGGAGACATATACTCGACAAACCAAGGTCAAGCAATCATAAATATTGGGTTCTTATTTTATCAGTCGCCCCTAGGCTTTTCTTTTTAATCGTTTCAAACACATTAACATTTCCAAAGTTCTGCAATCATGTTCTCTTCAAGTTGATATACGAGTCTATTGTTTCCTTAAGCGCAATAATATAAATATATATTCTGCTACAGAAATACAATAAAAATATTCATCAATTGTGTTTTCAAATGCATTTGTTTACACGTTGACTGGGGATATCGATAAGACGATCAAAACGCTCGGATCCTGATGAGACGCCGAGGTCTATGGCGCCAGATCGGTGTCCAAACTAAGTGCAGATTCCTGACAAGCCGCCTTAAGTACGACATATTTGAAAGTGTAAAGCACGGCTCCAGATATGGGGGTATTTCAAAAACTCAAATCTTTGTTTTTGCATTAAACTCTATGGTGTCACTACTCATTAGAATCGTCTCTAAGAGACGATTCTAATGAGTGTTAACCCCATAGGATTTGGTATTGAAATTAGTGAGAAAATGATGATTTGTTCAGTTTACTCTTTCTTTTCTGGAGCCCTTAAC
Source organism: Gari tellinella (assembly GCA_922989275.2). Classification (NCBI taxonomy): domain Eukaryota; kingdom Metazoa; phylum Mollusca; class Bivalvia; order Cardiida; family Psammobiidae; genus Gari; species Gari tellinella. Next base: position 12,780,245 of record OV277872.1, read on the forward strand.
ATTTACACACCCACTGCAACTCAATGATTTCCACTGTATAAGTAAACAGTTCGGACTCGGGCCATACGCCAAGCTACTCAATGTCTGATCAGGACCAAACTGCCTGGCACTAATGTTATTTTTCCTTCAGCAATAAACCTCAACTGTAAAACTGAGGAATCAAAGCAGGTGACATGTTTTACACAGGCGATACTCTGGCAGTAAAGAATGTGGTGCATTGCTGTGCATACACTAGGTTTTACCTTCGGGATAGTGCATAAACTATAATATTTATCCCCATCTGCAGTGCATAAACCATAGTCTTATTTTATGTCGCTTGCGTACGAGATTATGATGTATAAACAAGCCGGTGCTATTTATAAATTCTATTTGTGCTAAGCGACCACAGTATTCAGAGCGGAATCGGGGTGCTTAACCACCAATGACCACTTAGTGTAGGACAAAAAGTAATGCAGAAAGTTCCATTACTTTACCCTGCATTAAGTTGAAATAGTTCGATATAGCTACTAATTTATCTCCCTTTGAGAGTTCGCTTTACACTAACATTCGACGGTAACATTTTCTAAAGTGTGTGGATATGTTGCAGCATTCGCACCCTAGCATCTCTTTACTCTAGCTACAGTGGAAAAAACGTTATTCTTTTTTCCCAATAAACGCGTTTACGCTAAAACTATAATTTCCATTGCAAACAATTTGAAGCCTGATCAGACTCCAAACTGTTTGCTACTCAGATTAAAATAGATAGTTGGAAATTTAAAAAAGATGCCATTTTCTACAATTTAGTGTTTTGCGTTTGCGTTTCGTTTGCGTTTAAACGGGAAAGAATAATGTTTTCTCCACAGTACAATGTACATGTAGTTCTATTGTGAGCAGACTCAGCAGAGTATATATATTTACTATACTAATTACTATACGATGTTATACCTTCCGACCAGCACCTAATCCCTGAATATAAAATAATGATAGCACCAATAGAGTAAAGAAGTATGTGTAGTATATAGCAAAACAACATATCTATTTTGATAAATACCCGTACGTTATTAATGAACACGCACGGGTATTCAATAAAACAATTATGTTACTAACAAAATATCAAGTATATTTTAATAAAACCCCATGCGTTATTGATAAATAACCAGATGATATTAATTAATAACCTAGTGTATTTTTACAACTAACAAAATGTTATTCACACTGGAACACTGACTATATGCAAATAATCAAAGGCTATCCATTTGATGAAACAAATTAGAATTAAAACAGGTATGTTATTAGCAAAATATCAAGTATATTTTAATAAAACCCAATTACGTTATTAATAAATAACCAGATGATATTAAATAATAACCTAGTGTATTTTTACAACTAACCAAAACTAATGTTATTCACACTTAAACGCTGATTATGTGCAAATAATCATAGGTTATACATTTGATGAAACAAATTAGAAATAAATGAATTAGATTCATTAGAGTTAATGATTTTCAAACATGTTGATATGACGAATATACAAATACATCTTCAATAAAGTCCATCTATAATGACCACTCAAAAGATGCCTTGTTTTCGGAGTAAAAAAGGCAAGTGACTGCAAAAAGCAATTTAGGAGTTTTCGGTTTTACTTTCGAATTGCTTTTACAGTGGGGAAGATATTACATTATAGTTGAAACTGAAAAGAAAAGGTGGTATCCATTGTAACAGTATTCAATCCTTAGCCCTTTACCCCATAGTCCATTTCTAGTTTTGAAGACAAGTGAGCACTTAAATCAGGGTAAACGTAAAGCAGAATGCGCCTTGAGGCGCATTATGCTTTACTTGCCCCCTGCTTTAAGCTTATATCTGCTGGAATACAGAAAATGTGTATTATGGTACATAGGCAATGACTATATAAATTGGAACTATTTTCTGTAGGGGAAGATTTAATTATATGCGATAAAAGACGTTTCTATAGGGGAATGAGTAAACACCAACAATGCTTTGTTATAGAGAGGACGTTATATGAGGACTTCACTCAATATGTATTACTATATGGTACACACAGAGTGATATAGCCAGCAGCGTGATTCGAAGCCACAGGCAGACGAAACATACGGTTATTATTAAGTTATTTAAAAAAAAAACATCTTATAAACTGACGCTTCCATTCCAAAAGCAGTTCCATTGAGCATGATAAAACCCAATTGGTTAATTTTCAAAAATCATTTGAGCACGTGATCGAAATTGGAGCAAGCAAATATGCCACTTTGCTTCATCATTATACAACATTTAACCGTGACTACTTGTATCAGTTTATCGCTGCAATCCTTCTCCTGTTCCATTTTCATATATGACTTCAGGTAATATGAACATACATGTACGAGGGCTGTCCCAAAACATCGTAGACTTTTCTTATAAAATTGTTCGTTAAAACAGCAGAGACAAACGGTCATCAGTATATATAAACATAGGGTTTATGTAAACCTGTGTGAAGTTTTAACGTGTTATCTTTAAAACTGACCAGCACAGTGTATTTTGAAATACCCTATCTGTGTAACCGCGGCGCACACTAGTTAACGTTACGACGTTATCGACGTCAACGTCACTCCTTTTCAAAATACGTGTAGTGGTGATCGATGCATTTTCGCTGATGCAGGGCTGCCATAAGTTGATCTTGCAAAATCCTAGGATTTCAAAATTTCTTTTTTTTTAGCGCGATTACTTAAAGCAGGTTGAAAGTAAAGCAGAACGTGCATTAAGGCACATACTGCTTTACTTTCAACCTGCTTTAAGCTACCATCTGCTAGCATAAAAACTAAAAGATTTCGGAAAATTCCTGAGAAATGGCAGCCCTACTGACGCACAGCACGGCAAGTTCAAAATGTGCATGCTGGGAAATGTGGCACGAAGAGATACAACCTGGTAAAATATGTTGCTTTCTAAGTTGTCAATGAACCCCGGTCACTTCTCTCGCATCGTATGCAATAGATCTGTGTGAAGGGTGTTTGCTGAAAAAGTCCCGATTTCTCGAATATCGTCTTAAAAAGAGTGTTGATACCTGGAGTCCTGGACACATCTTTCTTTTTCTTCTGCTCTTAACAAGCGTAGCACCCATATAGTACCGACTCTCGACATGTTTAGTTTCTCACGTAAAAGTCGTTATACAGACAATTTGCTGACCCCGAAGAGTTCAGCATTCTATCTCACCGAAAGACGCCGATCACCATTCATGACGCTCCTCACGTTTTCTACAGTGAAACCGTCAATTTCTTCCGGCCGTCCAATCTTTACATTATTTTTCTCAACCCATCCGTCTAAAAATTGCGTATGCTATTTGAACAGCAGAAAGCTAGATGCTGATTGATCAATTTCTGTTGATTGTAGTTGTTTTAACGTCTGTTTCGGGATCAAATTCAACTCAAAGCAGTATTCTATGACATTCTGCTGCGCCGCCTTTTCTTCTGACGTCGTCATTTCTGGCGTCTTCAGAACACGGTATCATTCGCCATAACTAGATCTAGATATCTTTTTTTTAAATGACGCTACGTTAACGATTTTTTCCAGGATGACGTCATATATAACAACGTCAACATTCATGACGCAATTTTGCGCAAATTCCGTTTCGAAATTGCTATGTTGGATGTTGTAAAATGTACCTCTTTAAATCTACCTTTAAGATTTTGGCGTGCGCCGCATAATCTAACCAACAATGAATATTTACAAATAAAATAGGGTCAGGTGTGTTCAGGAACCTTATTATTTCTTATTCAAATGTAAAAATGTTTGAATTAGCATTGGTAAAAAAATCAAAGAAATATTACGTCGGGTTCTTCAAAAAAAATATTAGTCCACGGTGTTTTGGGACAGCCCTCGTATATATCCCTTAACTATTATATCGGCTTAAAAGGAAGAACAAATTAAATTTGCAAAAGATTGAGGTAATATTTTGAAGCATTTTGTGTTTAATGTCTCTTGTTACCCAGATAACTTGAGATACTCATATTTACCACATTGTATTATATAACACAGTTAACATGCTTATTATTTGTGCAAGACAACAACATTTCTTGTAGAACGTTATTCTGGTGACCAGTTAAGTATATGTTTTAGATTAGTGCACACTTCGAAAGTGCAATTTTCAATTCATAAAAATATTCTACATAATAGAAAGTTACATACATAGTCGTTCTTATGTTCCACTTTTTCGTATTTGCAAATGTAGGGATACAAACTAGGCCCCGGCTGATTCCAAAATACTGGATTCTCAAGGTTTCTGATTTCAGGTTCAAATTAAATCGAATACGAAGTAAAATGTAAATTGTAGACTACCAAATACTTCATTTTTAAATGCGCACCAATAATGACAGAAGTATGGAAACATTCAAAGGCAAACCACTGTTATTTTAAGAGTTCCTTTCCATTAACACCACTAATCCATAGCGAATATCCTGCAATAAAAGTGCATGGGGTCCATGTTATGAAACGTCGTACGACAAATGTTGCCGTAAGCCAGATTCTAAAATTCTCACTTATTATTTATTTCTCCATCTAATCCTGTCTTGTGACATCTCTTTGGAATCGTCTTGAAAAGACTATTCCAAAGAGATGTCATAAAACAGGATTAGACAGAGACATCAGTGTTTAGATGCATTTTAAAATGTTGGCTTACGAACATTTTTGTCGTACGACGTTTCGTAAGACGGGTCCCTGCTATTTCAGTTTTCGCTTTATGCTTGTTTGACTGTCGAAACCTAAACATGAGAATCAACCTTTCATAGGTGAAACCAGTCGGCGACTGATTTGCATTCCTACTATTCGCAGATAGCTGTCACATTTGCAGGGTAAAGGCTAAGGTTAAGTATTTTAAAGAAAGCACAGTATCCTTTCAAAAAACCTTTTACAGATTCACCGAACAGTATAATTTGGTATGATACAAATGACAGTTTACAGACGCAGTGCAACAACACGAAGAACTTGTTGTTTTTGCATTTTTTTTATTAAGGTTGAGGACCCAAATTAACTTAGTTTAGTGGTCGTTATAGAGAGGTGTCACTGTATTTGCACAGACAACACTGCTTGTCAGTTTGTTGAAAGGATACCGTGTGGGTAGGGGGCAGTATCATTAGTAGCTCACCTTGCGTTCTGCATTGGGGTTCTCCTTCTGTCGCATTTGTTGTTTCAGGTCGACAATCTGAAAGTAGAAAATAGGAAAAACGTACAATTAAACATCTTCATCTACATCTAAATCTTTACGCTGAAACAAATAGCCACAAGTATGACAGGGCAACCATAAGTTGCTAATAAACAATCTTAAGATTTCCACATTTTCAAACTCGATTTTAGGAATCGTACCTTAAACCCTTTCGCTGCAAGTCTCTATAACAGAAACATTATTATGCAAACAGTTTAGATCCAGATCAGACTTAAAGTAAACGCAACATATGTGAAACCTTTAAGTGTCAGTTGGAACGTATTGGACCCTAGTGACGAGTAGACTCATTTTTTCCCAAAAAAATCATCTGTATTGCTGCAAACAGGGTAGACCCAGATCAGAAGCTACATAAATGAGCTCTTTGAACATGTACATGTATATGGTGTTTATCAGTTTGACATAAAGGTAAATTGTCATAAACAACATAAAATAATCGAAAATTGGACTAGATGTTAAAGAGTTTTCTTGCCTAAACCAGAAAAGCTGGAATTGTCCATTTGACATTTTTAAAGGTCAATGATATAAAAATCTCTTTTTGCATGTATTGTCGCTACCATATAGAATGGAGAAAACGTTATTCTTTCCAATAAACGCGTTTTCGCTAAAGCTTATATTTCCGTTGCAAACAGTTTGGAGCCTGATCAGACGCCGGGTAACCCGGCGTCTGATCAGGCTCCAAACTGTTTGCCATTCAAATGAAAATAAATCCATAGTAATCTCAATAAGTTATCATTTTGTACGTTTTAGTGCAATGCGTTTGCGTTTCGTTCGCGTTAAAACGGGAAAGAATATCGTTTTCTCCACTGCACTGTAGACGGAGAAAAGCTTCCCTTCAATGTTAACTCTTTCATTGTCAAATGTATCGTAAGTTTAACCCCTTCACTGCCATTTTGTCGTCTGCTTTAATATTGTTCTCTGCAATATCGATCACAATAAGATTAAGGCTGTATTGCTGACGAAATTTCGAAATGAGTGTCAAGCAGTTTGGATCCTGATCAGACGCCGCATTACGCAGCGTCTGATTAAGATCGAAACGGTTTGCAAATAATGAAAGTGTTAAAGACATATGGTGGCTGAAAGAAAGATGAAAGAAAACCAGTTTCTTTAGGAGCTTGTGTGTTTGCCATTATTTTGTTTCAAGCACCCACCTTTCATACCACCAGTGAGCATGCGTTTTAAATAGCAGTCGATATAATGAGTGTTTTTCTCTCTATACCTCATACAAGTCATTCAGCTTTTTTGTTAAATATTTCCCTTCCTTTATATTACGGCGTCCTTTTAATGTCATCAAAATTTAAGCAGTCATATTTATTGGATCTCTACTGTATATCAAACTTATTCAGCTGGCCCTAAGGTTCCAGCTCCACAGGTAAAACACATACAAAACGTTCTTTATTGGCCATGAACGGAAACAAGCCTAGAGAACAAAGACAAGACTATATGGCATGACGCCATCTTGGATCATATCTTGTCTGGCAATCTGCTTCATCGCTATGGTTATCTCGAAGAAAACATTCGCCCCTAGAAGTTTAGAACCCGTAAGCAAAAGTTTAAATCAAACGGTTGCAACCAGTTTGAATCCAGATGAGAAGTCGATAAACTGGGCATGCCATCTTGGTCAAAAGTGTTTGGTACTCTCATCATTATTTTCTACACCACATTGTTTATATATAATTATTTTACAGTTTATCTGTGTAGCCAGCAGGGCTGCCATAAGTTGATAAAGAAATCCCAAGATTTCAAACTTTTCAATTTTTCAAGCGCGATTTTACGAATTATACCTTTAACCCATAGCCTGTTTCTAGTTTTTAAGACACGTGATGCTCAAAACAGGTTGAAAATAAAGCAGAATGCGCCTTAAGGCGCATTCTGCTTTACTTTCAACCTGCTTTAAGCTTCCATCTGTTGGAATAAAAATCCGAAGATTTCAGAAAAATCCGAAGAAATGGCAGCCCTGAACCAGTCATTTCACGAAATGACTAGTCAATCTGTGCAATTACTTTTTCACATACATGTGTAGTCCTTTAAAGATACTATTTAATACTTATGATGATTTTTAAAAGGTCAAAGAGGTCATACACAACAATCTCACTAAGTACAATATCAATCAATGTGTCTAATCTATTCTTTAACCCATTGCATGCTGGGTAATATTTGACGGCCATTTTAAAATGTCGTCTGCAGCTGGTATAACTCAAATATTTGCAAAAGATTTTAGCAGTTTCTGATAGAATATTGACTTAGCTGCAAACAGTTTTGATCTCAGATCAGGCCCCACAATGTGGGGCCTGATCTGAGATCAAAACTGTTTGCCTAGAGGTACACCTAAAAGTGTATTCCGCATGAAATGGGTTAACATAAGAAATATAAATAAAGCATGTGACATCACATGACAATTATTACATTCTTTCATATTTACAGCGTTTAAGTTCTAAAACATTATTTCTTAAACTGACTGTAAGAAGATGTGAACTAAATTTTATGTGACAGGTAGTTTGTGCATGAAATCTTTGAACTTTTGAAAAATGTCATTGTATATCATTATATTTGTATTAGTAACCATTTCACTCTCAATGAACCCATAAAGAGCGTTTGCAAACATTTTGGGTCCTGATCTTATACAACTACTTCATTAATGAAGATTTCGACACCTGTAAACTATATAAATAACAGCTAAGTATTTCTTCAAAAACTTCCACAGGTAATGGTTCGATGTTTTTGCTTCAACCACAGATAGCCTTTAATCTACTACAACATTGTACATGTATACAATATTCTACAGCTATTTAAGACTATACCACGCTGACTCAGGTTAATGTTTTAGTCATGTTCCTATGATTATAAATAGAACATTTAGGCGCTATAAATCACACCCACTAAATCTACATTATATTCCAGTGCCACTTATAATCTACAGTCAACCAGCGACATCTCGAACACGCTTTAATCGAATTAATCCGTATTTCGACTGTGGAATTTTATATTTTGGGAAATCGCTCGAGTCGAACATATCCGTATTTTAAAAGTTAAAAAGTGGCTTAGCCTTGTTTTAACTTTAAAATACGTATATGTTGGCCTTAAAGGAGATTGGGATATGGATGTTCGTTTGTATATGCCCAACGATTATGAAATATTGAAGGTTTCTGTAGCGAAAGCTTGCACAATCTCTCTATCAAACTGCTTGATAAAAATCAGCAGCCAATTTCCTGCAGAGACGGTCGGTATCTTTGTTATCTGTCGGCTGCTTCATCTTGCACCCCTTTTAACTAAATAAAAATTAGGAAAATAGTTGAAATGTGGGTCATCGTAGAAGACGTAAACCTTTCCCTATAAACGCATTTTTGCTAAAACAATCCTGCTCGTTGTAAACCGTTCGAAACCTGGAATGGAATCCAGATGGTTTGCAATTAAAATTTTAATAAATTGTTTCAACATTAAAAAAATTATTTCAATGTATTGACTTTTCTTTCGATTACACAAGAACAACTAACAATTACTCAACTATAACGTACAGTATGTCAAACAATTGTTATGTCGAGCTTTAAAGACATGTAACCACTTAAAGCATGTTGAAAGTAAAGCAGAATGCGTATTAAGGCACAATCTGCATTACTTTCAGTCTACTTTAGGCTACCATTTACCAGAATATTGGATTCCTGTCTTACAAACCTTACTGACATAGCAAGAACAAGATCAGGTTTCAGACTGCTTGTTATTATTGCACCAAATGATACCCTAGCCAAGAGAGGTTGTTATTCAAATAAAAACATCGCTAAATCTTTGAAAAAAAATGCAATTTCTTCATTTTATTGTTAAGCGTTTGCGTTCAGATTCTTTACAACGGAAGAGAACATCGCTTTTCACAATACCCATACTATAGAAAACTTGTATCGATCTGATAGTAAAACAGTTTCGAGACTGATCCGACCTCAAAATACATGTAGATTTACTTGGTTTCTGATCTGATTCATAAACATGCAGTTGGAGTATATTGTTATTTCCCAATAATGCGTTACGCTAAAACTATTGTTTTCATTGCAAACATTTTGAAGCCTGATCAGACGCCGGGTAACCCGGTGTCTGATCAGGCTCCAAACTGTTTGCCGCTCAGATTAAAAGGAATGGTCATGCTTGGCAAAAATATACCATTTTCTACATTTTAGTGCAGGGCGATTGCGTTTAAATAAAAATATTCGCTATACAGTGGAGAATCTGTTATTCTTTCCCGTTTAAACGCAAACGTACGCAAACGCAAAGCGCTTAAACGTAGAAAAGAACAACTTTTGGACAAATCTGATAGATCTAGTTCATGTTTATCTTGGTGGCAAACAGTTTGGAGCCTGGTCAGACGCCGGGTTACCCGGCGTCTGATCTGGCTCCAAACTGTTTGCAATTGAAATAATAGTTTTAGTGTAAACGCGTTTATTGGGAAAGAATAACACATTCTCCACAGTACATGATCCGGGAAAGAAAAGCGTTTTACCCATTGTTACAGGTTTGCTTTACACGTTTATGCCTCACACATGATAAAGTTATGCCAAAAAATTACATGCTCATGATTCTGAGTGCATTAACATGTGTCATATCACTTCGAGCAGAAACGAGTGCCCTTATCATGCTCAAATATCGTCTGCTTCAAATATATTGTCTGCAAAAAACCAAAATCCATAATTCAGAATTTCAGAAAAAACAAATAGATTCTATCAGTATCAAAAAAGTTTGAATCCTGATCAGACGCCGATTTATTCAGAATCTGATCAGTATCCATAGTGATACTGTTTACACATTCCAAACAATAGAAATGGTTTAAATTATCTGCTAATCGTTCGGTGTATTCCGTGAAAGACAATCGGTTCAATTCCGTAACTACGGAAACGTCCGAATGATAAAATCTCAGACAGTGGTTTATTCTCAGGCTCCCCGTCGGATACCCCGGTGTATATATATATATATTTCCAGGTATCAGTAGAATATATCACAGGCATATCTTTTCCACGTGTGTGTAGTCACTGAGTGAAAGATTTGCGTGACGAAAGGCTTGAGTGATAGGTGGAATCTGCCTAGACTAGAACATACAACCGTAATTACAGAGAGGGGTGTTATTCTTTCCCGTTTAAACCAAACTCAACACAAATTGCAATAAAGTGTAGAAAATGACAATATTTTTCAAATGCTTGGTTTCTTTTAATCTTAGTGGCAAACAGTTCGGAGCCTGGTCAGACGCCGGGTAACCCGGCGTCTGATCAGGCTCCAAACTGTTTGCAAATGATATAATTGTTTTAGCATAAACGCGTTTTTTATGTAAGAATAGTCTTCTCCACTGTAATTACCTGAATAGAAGTACGTTGTAGAGTAACATAGGGTTTTCGTGTATTGCAATCAATGTTTGATAAAGCTTTGATGAAATACATAAATATCCATATCATAAGATCGCCAGCTGTTCTTAGATCAGGTGGTAAATACATGTTATTCTGAATCATAGAGACTGTATAAAACATTTGTATCATAGTATATACACGGTGGAGCGGGGAGAGCGAAACTGTTAGAACATAGCGAAAATACAGGCATGAGAATAGACAGAAAGGAACAATGGGCGAAATACAAGCACGGAAAAATAGACAGAGACATACGAATAGAGAGAGTGAGAGACAGACAGACAGAAAAATAGCAACACAGATAACCAAATAGACATATTAGATATATAGAGAGAACAAGACAAACAGACAGCAAGACAGATAGACATACAAATAAAGTTAGAGAGAGACCCACACATAGAGAGAGACCTACAGAGCAGAACTGGAGAGGGACATAGAGAGGGACAGACAGAGAAATACAGACAGGCACACTGGCAGAGCCAAAGGCAGGGATAGAGACCGTCTGAAAAGGAGAGACAAAGATAGAGAGACATATCCAACGAGAGACAGGGGAAAGAGACAGACAGAGAGGGATAGGCAGGCAGGCGGGCGGGCGGACGGACGGGCAGACAGGCGGACAGGCATACAAGCAGTCGAATAAATAGACAGAGAAAAGAATGAAATAAAAGAAGTAGAGAAAGGAGTGAGTAGAGGAAATCTGCAGAAAATTGTGTTAATTATTAGGTGTTTACGACAGGCTATATAAGTAGTGTTTAAAGCAAGAAGACAATAAAACAGAAATATCATTTAGGAGCTTTCTGGTTTACTGTCACCTTGCTTTAAAGTGTCACCTGCATTTCATAAAATAAATTAGCCTTCATTTAAGTGGTTCCTGATGTTGCTGTTGTTTTCTTTAACCCTTTCCTCCCTGAAACTTCAAATGGACAATTCTAGTTTTCAATGTAGTCTTGTCCATATGTGACCTTTAGGATTGATGTTTTCAATATAATTATGTCGAAATGACAAATAGTGTAGACCCTGATCATAGGGCTCCTTAAGGAGCCCTCTGATCAGGATCTACACTTTTTGCATAGGTCAAGTATACTTCTCGCTGGTACTCTGTTTGCAAATAACGCATTATGCGAGACTAGGGTTCAAAGAGTTGAGGTATGACGCAAGACAAATTTGCATGTAATCTTTTCCTATGTTTAAGCGCCATAGGACACAAGTACTGCTTCCTCTAAATCAATTTATAATGATCATTGAGTAACTCCACGTCTAATCAGACTCAAAACTGTTTATTCACTATGATAAACAATGATACAATGTTTTCAGAAAGTATTAATATACGCTATTATATCAGATGATTTAGATGTATTCCATTACACTAATTACCCACAGTAATTAACTTGGCGAGTCCAGTGCAAAACAATTTACATATGCGAACTAGCAACTTTGTGCATTCGACTGACCTCCCTTTAATGTCATGATTTCGCTATATAACTTATAATCTGCTAAATAGTTGTGCTCTGCGCTTATTTCTAAATTTAAGATTGAAGTACGGTTTCACACATTTCAAAGCCGGGTCAGACTCCAAATTAAGGGGTTCAAACGAGACTTCCGTACGGTGGAGAAGGTGTCATTATTTCCCGTTTAAACGAAACTAAACGCAAGCCCGATGCAATGACATTGTACATACTGTTTTGGCATAAAAGCATTTATTGGGAAAGAATAATGTTTTCTCCACTGTACAACGTGTGAATGAGGGAAATAAATTCTCATCAATCATTAGCAAGTTAAGACAAGTTAAGACACTAACATACATATTGTTTGACAATGCTTGGAGTACCCGCTCATGATTCCAGCGAACAGGTAGATACATATTACATGTACCTGTTACAGTTGCACCTTCAAGCAAACTCTTTTGCCATTTGTTTCCAGCGAAAACATTTTCTTTACTATGTTGGAGAATACGTTACACTTCAGTATGCTAAAAACAATTATCTTCATTGCAAACAGTTTGAAGTCAGGGTAACGCGGCGTCTGATAAGGTCAATTACTGTTTGCCTATTAGTTAACTCATTCACCCCTGGAACTTTTAATGGTCAATTACAAGTCCATTTAAGTCTAGTCATTTTTTTGAGTATCAAGGGTTGATTTTAACAATAAATTTCAAAATGGCAAACAGTGTACACACTGATCAAAGGGCTCATCAAGGAGCCCTCTGATCAGAGTTTATACTGTTTGCATGGGACGAGTGTAACCCTCACATGTAAACTGTTTGTAAAAACGAGTATACTCGTCGCTATGGTTGAATGAGTTAAGAAGGAATCGTCAGACTATTCAAAGAAGATGTTATTTTCTATATTCTATTGCATTGCGTTTGTCTTCTACACTGACTGTCAAACTGACACATGTTAACCAAAAGTTCTCTAACACGTTCAACTGAAAACATATATACATAGCAGATAGATTACAGTCGCGAATGCGTTATTATCTCCCAATAAACATTAATTTTATGAACGCTTTTGTACTGAAAAACAATTACATGTGCTTCCACTGCAAATAGGCTGCTGTCAGATGGGACGCCAAGGTGCCCTGCGAATGGCATGGCTCCAATGTTTTCCCATTTAAATTTCAAGATTCAGCAAAGTTTTCAATACAGCGCTCCCTCTCTAAAACGACATCCAATGGGAGACAAATATTGTGTACGATGTTCAGAGGGAGTCGTTATAAGGAGGGAAATTGGTTTACATCTGCAAACAGATTGAATCAAGATCAGAAGCCTGATCTGGATTCAAGCTGTTTGTCACTCGTTATTAATTTTATTAATTTTATTTCTGTCAAAACGGTCATTATGTGACTTTGAGAAAAACAGCAGACGACAATTTTAAGCAGACGATATTGCATCAATAAAAGCGTTAGACATAATTGTCCTGTTAGGGAACTGTGGCAAGGGTCGTTGTTAAGATGGATTCGTTGTTGGGAGGGTCATTGTAGGGAGGGAACACTGTATATAATTTATCATTGCTGGAAGAGTTCATAGGAGATACGCAAGAGTGATATGAAAACACCACGTACATTGTTTATACTTATAGCAGAACATTTAAAAACTATGACAGCCATTGCAGACACTAACGACGGCGTTTTATCAATGTCTACACTGTTTGCTAAAGTCTTCTTCATAAAATAATGGTACAGTTGGTTCTAGAACTGCACAAACACGGCATACCATAAGTTTAATTTTTCTAATGGGTGTTTATGTATACGTAAATGTTGCAGACCTAGTTTTGAAACAACACTTAGCGGCGTCTAAGCTTGTTCTTCATTGGCTACCTTTTAACTGACGCCATGCATTGCATGTTCATGGTTAAACTACCTTAGTCTTCCTATTGGACTGAATACAGACATGCATGACAGGTGCGTCGTGCATACGTAGTGCACGCATTCCAGAGACTAATAAAACAAAGGCGTCAAAGATAAGTGTATCCACTGATTGCAGGTATTAGGAAACAGGTTCAATATACCAGAGCTTATGTGCATGATAATATAGATAATCAAAAGTCAAGTGTCTTACATGTACAGTGTAGAAAACGTTATGCTTTCCCGTTAAATGCGAGCAGTTTACGCGAAAACTATTATTTCCACTGAAATCAGTTTTGAGCCATACCAGAATAAAAAAATATTAGATAGAAATTTCAAAATGTTGTAATTTTGTACATTTATTGAATGGGGTTTGCGTTTAAACGGAAAATATTAAATATATTGTCCACTGTAGCTCAATGAACCCTAAAGCGAGGACTATATTCATCATTGACAGACAGTGAATCTATGAAGAATACAATTGTCCTTTTCAGACACGGTAGACTCAGATCAGAGGGCTCCTAGACAAAATATTTGCATATTATATCAGGGAAGTATGGGTAAAAAAAGACGGATTGGAAACGGGACCAAAGTTTTTTGTCTGGTTTAGGGAGAATTCCGGTATTTAGAGGTTCCGGCTTGGAGGGTTCCACTGTTTACCAGTGCATTAACCCTTCCCCTGCTGAATATGCATCTATAGGACGCTCTGTAATGACCGTATGAAAAATAGTTTGAGCTTTTATTAGCACATGCGTTTCTATACAGTGAATGCATTTTCCTTTCCCATTTAAACGGAACTGAGCGCAAACGCGATGCTATATAATGTAGAAAAAGTACATGTACTTTATTTGTAAATACATGTACTGACCAAATATCTCTAGCTTGATAACAAACAGTTTGGAGTCTGGTAAGACGCCGGGTTACCCGGCGTCTGATCTGGCTCCAAACTGTTTGCAACGGATATAATAACTTTAGCGTAAACGCGTTTATTGGGAAATAGTGACGTTTTCTCTACTGTGTGTGCATCATATACAGTGGAGAATCTGTTATTCTTTCCCGTTTAAACGCAAACGTACGCAAACGCAAAGCACTAAAACGTAGAAAAGAACAACTTTTGGACAATTCTGATAATTCTTGTTTATCTTGGTGGCAAACAGTTTGGAGCCTGATCAGACGCCGGATTACCCAAACTGTTTGTAAAAGAAAAACTAGTTTTAGCGTAAACGCGTTTATCGGGAAAGAATAACAGATTCTCCACTGTAAGTGGACTAAGTACCCAGGTATGTGTGGGATTATCTGCCAGTCCAGTTTACTGTCTACACGTCATAGGAACAGACACGCCTGTTGGAATTATGTCGTAGGGCTTTATAGAGATAAACAAAATTCCAATAAGCACACTCAATACTGTTCCACTTACAAATACTCTCCTAACATACCTTATGTTCTACGTCAGCATTACCTAATGTCTGCGAATGTGGGGAAGACGTTATTCTATTCCAATAAACGCGTTTATGCTTTAACCAATTATCGGTATTTCCATTCCAAACAATTTTGAGTCAGATCAGACGCCGGGTAACCCGGCGTTTGATTTGTCTCCAAATTGTTTGCTGCTTGGACAAAAATCAATCATACGAAATATGATAAAAGTAAAATCCTGTATTGTACATGTACAACCACTCAAAGGACGACTTTCTAATAAAGCTAGAACAAACATTGGACAACGAAATCAAAAAGGCTTTGTACAAGAGTATTCGTCTTTAATTCTTTTGTTTTTTACGAGTTACATTTCCAAACTCGTATACGGGTTCTCATACACTTCTACACTGTTTGTCTATATCTTTCTTGCCATAAGACAGCTAATACAAGCAAGCAAAGCCGGTACGGATTAACCCATCCCCTTGTTTCCAATGCCTGTGAATGTTTAGATTGTGAAAGAAATTAGAATAATCAATCGGAAATACCTGTCGAAACTTTACTTCTTGGCTTACATAATCTGACCTACTTTCTTGAACGAATTCCAGCATAATATTCTATCTATCGAAAAGGAAGAACAAAATCCATGCAAGGTAGTACGTCTCTAATTATATTGGATCCATGTAGGCCAATATCGGTACTCTGTATATCTAGCGACCGTCAATAATCTGACGGCTCCATATCGAAATATGGTATTATAAGAATTTCCTTATCACCTTTATATACATGTACATGTATATGATCTATCAACAAAATATCGTTTGATAGTGCGAACTATTATAAAATACACGGTTAATATATATGAAATTGTATATGCTTCGCCATGAAATAAACAGACTAATTGAATCGCAGAGAGTGTAGAACCAGATAAGCCTGATCGGGTTCTACACTGTCTGACATTGACAATCATCTACAGTGTTTCGTTGTATAAACTGTTTGACAATAAGAATCATGATCAGTCGTCCAGACTTTCTTTCCCGTTAAAACGCAAAAAGAAACATAATCGCAGTTCAACAAAATGTAGAAAAGTACAGCTATTTTTCAATTAATTTCTATCAATTTACTATCATATGAGTGGCAATCAGTTTGGAACTTGATCATACGGCGTCGGGTAACGCGTGTTCTTGCCTGTTTCCAAACTATTTGTAATGGCCACCATTCCTTTATCATAAAAACATTTATTAGGAAAGAATAAACGTCTTTTCCCTTGTTAAACCATTATGTAGTAAAATATATTTCGATTACTAATAGTGAGTAAGAATTTGGGCTAAGATAATAATGTGATAAAGACAAAATCCAGCAACGAAAACAATGATGTCAGTCGGCTCGTGTTTTATGTAATCCGGAAGCTCATTGACCTTAGTACCCGGCTGTAGACATGGCCAGGCGCGTGGCAGCGTATCTGGCAATAATTACCGGAACCACATCGAGGTCAATATAAATAATAGACGGCCAATTAATCTGAATTGCTACACAAGGAGAATGCATTCATTAGCACATGAAAGCATTTCAACGTACATCTGTATGCGAGAGAGTTACGTCCCCTGGCAGTTAAAAAACTACTTTCTGCATTTAAAAGAGTTACAAGTACGTCTTTTGACAGTCAAGTTAGACAACTCAAAACTTTCTGTCACGTGTGTTACACATAGGTAGTATTCTAGCAGCTCTGAAAACAGAACCCATTCGGTACTATTCTGTTGTCTCAGTGCTACCATAAGTTACTCATAAAAATCCTAAAATTTCCACATTTTTTAGCGCGATTTTAGGAATCGTACCTTTAACCCTTTCGCTGCCAATTTCTATAACACTAACATAATCATTCAACCAGTTTGGATTCAGATCAGACGTCGCGTTTGACGCGGCGTCTAATCTGGACCTAAACTGTTTGTTAACATATCAATGTTTCATAAGTAAAAAACACATAAAAATTCAAATTTTAAAAGTTTTCAGAAATATCCGAAGGTCCGGAGAAATTAAGAAAAATCCGAAGATTTCGGAAAAATCCGGAGAAATGGCAGCCCTGTTGTCTGCATAGAACCTTTCTCCGACAAAAGAAACCTGATTTAACCCTTTCTTCGTCAAAGTCATCGTGATGTTTTACCCTCGTCGTCTGCTTCAATATTGTAGTCTGCAATATCGTTTCAAAATTGGATTTAACACAGTATGGACAGATGTATTTTCAAAATGTCTGCCCGTAATTTCAAACGGGTTACCCAGCGTCTGATCTGGCTCCAAACTGTTTGCAATAGACATTTTGTGTTAAGCTTAAAGTTGCTTATTGGGAAGAAATAACGTCTTCTCGGCTGTGCCTTCCAGTCGTGTGGACCACCTGTTTTCCACCTATCAATAGCTATTAGGTAATGCCCCGGTCACACAGACGGTCGGGCTTAAATCGGTACCCAATCGGTCGAATTATTTGCTGTTTTGATCGGTTGTCATAAGTGATTTAATTTCAGGCTTTCTGTGTGACCGGGGTATCGGTGATAAATAATTGTTCAATCGGTGAAACGCCACCCCGCCTCCGATTGGCCACCGATTGGCAACTCATGAACTCCTATGGGCCACCGATTAAAAGCGCCCAACAACCTATCAATAATCGACGAATACCGATAAAACACCGATGAAATGCTGGCGGCAACCGATTAATCACCAACTGATCACCGACTGAACTGCCATTAACAACTGATGAAAACCGGCGAGATCCTGCGTTTTAATTCTCATCTTTTTTCATCGGTGGTAAGTATCAGTCCATCGGTGCTTTATCGGTAGTTTATCGGTGACTCGTCGGTGATATCGGTAGTAGACAGGTTGTCAATCGGTTATTTGTAAAATATTTTCACCGATCGAGAATTTTAAGCACGTTTAAAAATCCCAATCGGTGATTTTCGCCGACGAAACTCATCTTTACCCAATAGCGATTGATAGGTGGAAAACAGGTGGCCAATAGGTGATGTCGGTTGTAAATAGCTTGTCATCTGTCCCCTCCCTAGTTTGGCGAAAAAAAACAACCGATCTATCACCGATGGCTCTGTGTGACCGGGGTGTAAAGATGAGTTTCGTCGGTGAAAAATCACCGATTGGGATTTTTAAACGTGTTTAAGATTCTCGATCGGTGAAAATATTTTACAAATAACCGATTGACAACCTGTCTACTACCGATATCACCGACGAGTCACCGATAAACCACCGATAAAGCACAGATGAACTAATACTTACCAACGATGAAAAAAGATGAGAATTAAAACGCGGGATCTCGTCGGTTTTCATCGGTTGTCCAACGGTGGAAAATACGTTATTATTTAAGAAGGTCAGTGTCAAACATTTTGAAGACAAATGAGACGCCGCATAATGCGGCGTCTCATTTGGATCCAAACTGTTTGCAAATGTAATCATGATTTCATCGCTAGCGTACACAGACGATTGAGATAATTATCATCATTCTGGTGGAGAGTGTATTTATGCTCCAAGTACTTTTTTCAGGCAATGTACATTTTTTAAAAAAACACGGGAATAATATGTGTTGATAAGCATAACCAATTCTCAGTAAATGCATATTCTGGGAGATTAGACGGTGTGTAAAAAGGAGGGGATTTATGATGGGTGTATATCTCATGTCTCTCAAGAGGCATGAGCAATAAAAGCTAAGAATCCTTTAGTGCCGACTGCTTTGAAACTGTCGGCTGATTATTTTCTAAATGCATTCCATAAGTATCATATGATTGGAGAAATGTTCATAAAAGTGTCGAACAGTTTGGTACTGATCAGAGGCCG
Organism: Gari tellinella; assembly: GCA_922989275.2. Taxonomy (NCBI): domain Eukaryota; kingdom Metazoa; phylum Mollusca; class Bivalvia; order Cardiida; family Psammobiidae; genus Gari; species Gari tellinella. The sequence continues at coordinate 12,799,394 of OV277872.1, forward strand.
GGAAATGCGGTGTCTGACCAGGTTCCAAACTAATTGAACATGCCAATGGAATGCCTTCAACAAGTTTAAGAATTAATACTTTTCATAGTGTACTAGATACGAGATAACTGGCTTCAGAACCATTATTCGGTGCTATGTACTCTCCGGTTAACTTATAGCTTGTCGGAGATTTCCGAAATGTTCCGAGAGTAGATGCATTGAACGGCAAGAAAATTATCCGTGAAAATCCGAGTGAGAAAAGCAAAAAGTTGTATTAGTCATTTTCAATGCCATATCACATGTGTACGTCAGCATATAAACTGTCTTGTTTTATTTCCTTTTCAGATTCCTTAGCAGTTCGACTGAACATGGATATCAAAATCGAACATTTTAGAGCGACTTCACTTGGAACTATGGTGACTATAGATCCCACCGAAAACCGGCTGGTTTGACTAAAGTTCGACTAGAGACTGAGCAATGTCTTTCCCATGGTTAGTGTTGTTCAAAAATTGCGAGTATTGGAAAATAATACGTTTTCTTAAAAAAGAAAGTTAAATAAAGGTATTTTATTTTCAATCCTACAAATATACGACTGCATCGACAAAATTGTCCAATTTATACAGCAACAAATGCAAGATTATGTCATAGTTATTGTGTTTACGTTAGTCCGACTATATGCGACTAAAGTTCAAAAAAGGTGTTCCTTTGCCGGTCTTAATGCGCATGCGCCGGTCGCAATTTTCCAAGTGAAGTACATCTAAAGTTAACTCATTTGCGCCAATTGGATTCTTCCATGCTTCTATTATTGGATTAGTCCATTTTTACGTAAATGTTGCCTGCTCTAAATGTTTGTTTCGTTTTATATTGAAATTCCTATCAGCAAACAGGGTAGGCTCTGATTAGACGCCACATTATGCGGCGTCTGATCAGAGTCCACTGTTTCCCTAATGTATAATGTTCTTAGAGATGTTAAAATGGGTGCAATTAAACATTGAAATGTAAAACAGTGTTTTACCAACGAATAACATCTCTAAGAACATTACAATGAAGAATTCAATGGATTAAAAAAAATTGATGAATTCTCAGCAATTTCACATTTTTGATAATTTCCTCGGGTTTCGCCTACATGGCGTAGACAAGTGTACAAATTATCAGAATCCATAAAGTCAACCCTTAGTAATAATGTCTCCCAATTCGGAAGAATTCGAACAAAAATGTTTAAAGTTATGCGGTGAGAAAGTGATAGGTGCAATGCATTGAATTTACCCATGGTGCTTACATGTAGCAAACTTTGGGTAGTATAAGTAAACGGCCAGTTAAATCTAGAAACTAAATACTGGTTTTAAACAGCTTTGACATTGATCATTCACCGAGTTAACCAACATCTGAAGCTTCACGAATCTCTCTATAATAGAATACAGAGGAGAAGACGTTATTATTTCCCGTTTAAACGCCAACAAAACGCAAACACATTTAACTAAATTGTAGAAAATGACATCTTTTTCAAAACTTCTCAATCTTAGAGACAAACGGATTGGAGCCTGGTCAAACGTCGATTTACCCGACGTCTGATAAGGCTCCTTATTATTTGCATTGGAAACAATAGTTTTAGCGGAAACGCGTTTATTAAGAAAGAAGAACGTCTGTAATTCATAGAACGTTAGGCGATACTCGTTCAATATTTAGAAACTGTTTTGATCCTGACCAGACGCCGCGTCAGCCATCACGATACTGTTTGAACCTCGCTCAAAATGTATAAAACGGTGGAGAAAGTGTTATATTTTCCCGTTTAAACGCAAACGAAACGCTAACGCAAAACACTAAACTGTTGAAAATGGCATCTTTTTTAAATTTCCAACTATCTTTTTAAATCTGAGTAGTAAACAGTTTGGAGCCTCATCAAACACTAAACTGTAGAAAATGGCATCTTTTTAAATTTCCAACTATCTATTTTAATCTGAGTAGCAAACAGTTTGGAACATAATCAAACACCGGGTTACCCGGCGTCTGATCGGGCTCCAAACTGTTTGCAATGAAAATAATAGTTTTAACGTAAAAGCGTTTATAGGGAAAGAATAAGGTTTTCTCCACTGTACAAACAAACGACATATTCTAAGCAGAAGATATACAGTGGAGAATCTGTTATTCTTTCCCGTTTAAACGCAAACGTACGCAAACGCAAAGCACTAAAACGTAGAAAAGAACAACTTTGGGACAATTCTGATAATTCTTGTTTATCTTGGTGGCAAACAGTTTGGAGCCAGATCAGACGCCGGGTTACCCGGCGTCTGATCTGGCTCCAAACTGTTTGCACTACAAATAATAGTTTTAGCGTATACGCGTTTAATGGGAAAGAATAACAGATTCTCCACTGTAACAGCAGAGAAAGGGTTAATCTTCTGTCTTTCACACCATCAAAGTTGCTCCGACTGAGTAAATGTGGAACATTGCTGAACATTGAGTATAAGTCTTAAAACACATGAAATGCTTTTGTTGCGGAACGTTTACTCTTCACACGTGGAAACTACAAAACATCGGAATTCGGAATACCTTGGCTGTTTGCCTGAGGTTGATGTTTATTTCGGTATGAGGCTGAGTAATACCAGGGCAGAAAGAATCGAATGATCAGGCCGGGTACCTGAGCTACCTGTAGTCTGTTTGTATAGAGGAGAAGACGTTATTCTTTCCCGTGTTATCTTAAAAGCAAACGCAATTCAGAAAAAAATGTAGAAAATGACAGATTCTTGAAACTATTTACTTTTTATTTTACTCTAAAATAGCAAACAGTGTGGAGCCTGATCAGACGCCGGTAACCCGGCGTCTGATCAGGCACCACACTGTTTGCAATAGAAATAATTCTTTAAGCACAAGCGCGTTTATTGGGATATAATAACGTCTTCTCCACTGTACAGTGTCTGAAAACTGTCAGATCCTTGGAATGTTTAGCAGACAAGGAAACAAAACTCATGGCCTTGCTATCCTATCTTTTGCGTATAAATACCTGTAATTGTTATTCTGGCCACACTGGCATTTACTACATGTAACAGTCTGGATCCAGACCAGACGCCGAGTATATTGGCGTTAGACATGGGCCAGATAAGATAGAGTATTCTGAACAAATCCAACATTTAGCACCAAACCATATGGTGTTACTACTCATTAGAATAGTCTCGAAGAGACGATTCTAATGAGTAGTAACACCATGGGGTTTAATGCAGAAATAAATATTTTAGTTTTTGAAATACGCCTTTAATGTGGAACGCTGGTTAGATCAAAATCCAACTTTTTGAAACCCATATCGAAATAACGTAAAGTAAGATTATTAAAATCTAGCCTTTTAGAGTATTTTTCTAAAACAGATACATTGTATCAATAAAACTTCTTGGTTGTAAAACAAAGGCTCAAAGACTGATTGATAAGTATAAAGAAACATGGCTGCTTTAAACAAGACGAAATGAATACAAAAAGCTCTTTTTACCCCTGTCTTATAATAGGCATATACAGTGGAGAAGACGTTATTCCCAATAAACGCGTTTACGCTACAGTGGAGAATCTGTTATTCTTTCCCGTTTAAACGTAATCGTACGCAAACGCAAAGCACTAAAACGTAGAAAAGAACAACTTTTGGACAATTCTGATCATTCTTGTTTATCTTGGTGGCAAACACTTTGGAGCCTGATCAGACGCCGGGTTACCCGGCGTCTGATCTGGCTCCAGACTGTTTGCACTGCAAATAATAGTTTTAGCGTAAGCGCGTTTATTGGGAAAGAATAACAGATTCTCCACTGTAAAACTATTATTTCCATTGCAAACAGTTTGCAGCCGGCGTCTGATCAGGCTCCAAACTGTTTGTCAGACTCACTAAGATAAACATGATTTTTTTTTTCAGAATTGAAAAAAATAATTGTACTTTTCTACGTTTTAGTGCTTTGTATTTGCGTTTCTTTTGCGTTTAAACGAGAAAGAATAACGTTTTCTCCACTGTTCATTGCATAGTCGTAAATGCAAGAATTTACTCAAAATATCAAATAACAATTTGGTACATTATACTACCTATTTCTCGCATTATGTACAGCTAATAAACGTATATTAACTCTTTGGCAACTGGAAAAGAACATTTGCCCAGAACACCCCCACCCATTTACAGTGCAGAAGACGTTATTATTTCCCAATAAACGCGTTAACGCTAAAACTATTATTTCCATTGCAAATAGTTTGGAGCCAGATCAGACGCCGGATAACCTGGCGTCTGATCAGGCTTCAAACTTTTTGCTACTCACATTAACATGAATATTCAGAATGTCCATAAAGTTGTCTTTTGTACATTGGAAATAAGCATATCACAGGTATACAATGATTACCAATAATCAACAGATTAGTATTTATTATTAGTCACTATTTCTTTTTTTAAGTGGGTAGCAAACTTCGTCTGGAGCCTGATCAGACGCCGGGTTACCCGACATCTTAAATGGCTGTAAACTGTGTTCAATGGAAATTTTTTATAGTTTTAGTATTTATAAACACGTTTATTCTTCAATGTCATATGTGTATGTGTGGTTATGAATGCAGGAGTTATATATCCATATACTCGAACTACATGTATGCAACAATTCTGTATAGATTCATAACAGATATGCGTATAATTTTGACATGATTATATTAACGGACATCTTTGATTTGCAACTCTGTACTTATGTATTTGCAACTTGTTGTATTCATATATTGTGGGCCGGTGGCCTTTATTTACAATAAATATCTTGTATCTTGTATTAGATATCTAATGACAATTGGGCTACATTTTTAACTATACTACTTCCTCACATTATAACTAATGAATTGTTATTAGCTTATTGGCAAACATCATAGAATAACACTTTCCAAGTACATTACAGTAGAACCTCTCTTTTACGATCACTAAATTTTGCTAAATATCATGTATTTAAGGCAGGTGACTGCTTAAAGCAAGGTAACAGTGAAACAGAAAGCTCCTGCAGGAGCTTTCTGTTTCTCTGTTACTTGCTTTAAGCTGTCACCTGTCTTTATTCAATCAATTAGCCTTCGTTTTAGCGGTCGTAATAGAGAGGTTCTACTGTAGTACCCTTGTATATAATGTACCATTACCAGGATGCCAGTCCTATAGAGGCACACGCGGAAACAACTTCAATGTGGTTTATAATTGGCGAGTTGGCAGAAGGTAAAGAAGAAGGTAGGTAGATGACATAGTTTCTTTAAATGAAACTGTGTGGTTTTGACCTTATACCATGCTAAGCGTAAATTGAATGGCATGTATGGAAGGTCTCTATTGACTATTTGGGCCCTAGTCACGCATATATGCGTCCTTTGCAAAAATGTATTTGTGAAGAGTATACGTGTCCTATACAAACAGTGTAGATCCTGATCAGAGGGCTCATTAAGGAGCCCTCTGATTAGGATCTACACTGTTTGTGATATTGTAATACATTGACAAATATAAGCAGAAATAGTCAAAAATGGACTAGACTAAATTGGAAACTGGAATTGTCTGTATTAAGTTTTAGGGAGAAAAGAGTTAAATGGGAAAGAATGACGTTATCACTATTTTTGTATAACTGCATATCGCTTACACTACCAACCTCTAAAAGTTTGAAGCTCTCTTGGTTGGTGTTTACATAATCAGTACAGTGCTACATGTAGGACAGTGTCCCATATGATATGGGTACACAGGCATTCGACTGAGCCCATTAACAAACAAGAGCATCCACAAAAATATTCATGTTTAATATAGTGAGGATGACGTCATTCTTTCGCAACAAACTCGTTTAAGCTGGCACTATTATATCCATTGCAAACAGGTCACCCGGTGTCTGATCATTATCAAAACTGTTTGCCACTCATTTTTAAAAAGAATATTCCAAAATATCCAAGGAACTGTGTTTTTCTACATCTTATTGTATTGTTATTACTATTTCGTTTAACCCCAAACGCCTCAGAGATGCACACATACATCAAACTAAGCCTTTGAGCGAATGTGACAAGTACTGCAGATGGTATTCAAGAACAAGCCTATAGTTTGTTTATCCATGGAATCTATTACTAGAGCCAAAACACAAACAAACACAATTATGCAGTCGAGAAGATGTTATTATTTCCCATCTAAACGTATACATACGCAAATACAACGATGTAAAAACAGAAAAGGACGGGCTTTTTAAATATTGTCATTTTTTATTTGAGTGGCAAACAGCTTGAAGCAAGATCAGACGCCATGTCTTTACATGTCTGTTAGGTATGTATATGTAACATGTTCTTGCCATTTAGATCAACAAATGCAACATTATTCTTCTGGGGACAATTTCAACTGCATTCGCCAACAGTCTATAGGTTCGAAAAACTCAGCTGTTCAATAGTCATGCTTTTTTATTTTTTAACAACCAAATTGATCGTTTGACATACAGTACGCTTGAACCAAACGTGAAAATACAATGTAGCAGGGGCCCGTATCATAAAACTTCGTACGGCAAATGTTGTCATAAGTCAGATTATAAAAGTCTCAATTATTATTTATTTCTCCATCTAATCCTGTCTTGTGACATCTCTTTGGAATCGTCTTGAAAAGACGATTCCAACGAGATGTCACAATACAGGATTAGATAGAGAAATCAGAAATTTATGTATTTTAAAGTTTTGACTTACGACCGTTTTTATCGTACGAAGCTTTATGGAACGGGCCACAGGATTCATACAGTTAACACTCGTATTAACTTTCAGAATCATAACACCTTAACTGATATTTTTCTACAACGGGATCCAACGGGAGACAAAAGTTATGTGCGTCGTTCGGAGGAAGTCGTTAAGAGAGGGAAATTTGCAAACAGCTTGAATCCAGATCAGACGGCGCGTATCGCGGCGTCTGATCTGGATTCAAGCTGTTTGTCACTCGTCGTTAAGTTTTTTTCCTGTCAAATGTTCATTATGTAACTTTGAGAAAAACTGCAGACGACAATTTCAAGCAGACGACATTGCAGTCGTGAATAGGTTGTCCTTTGTTTGGGAACTGCGGCAATGAGTCGTTGTAAAGAGGGCTGTTGTAGGGAGGGTACACTGTATATACAAAATGCACTTGGCGTCAGACAGTGGCGGGGTTAGTTGTGCAAGCAATAGCTTGTTGATGCACCAGTTACGTTCTTACATGTCTTGGCCTCATCGCTGCCAATTTATCGTCTGCTTCAACTTACTGAACCCGAGAGATGAGTATAAATGTACTCATCATTTACAAAAAGTGCGCCTGTGAAAAGTACGCTTACCCGATGTAAGCAGTGCAGACCCTGATCACAAGGTTCTTATAGGAGCCCTTTGATTAGCGTCTGCACTGTTTGTCATTTTGCCATTTATGGTTAAAATCAACCCTTACTACATAAAAAATAGACTGGGCGTAACTGAAAAATCACCGGACACCGAACTTCTTTTTCTTATATCCTGTTTCTAACCATATTAACATTCTTGCAAATTTCTTTGAAAGCAGGTATATTTTAGATCCAGTTTTTAGGTACATTGCACTGCACCTTGTCTAGGGGTTTCAGGAGGATCGATCGAGTAGCTTGATCCCTTAGGCATTTTTACTTTTTACTGTTTCTAGCTCTAGCGCATGGCGATAATGATCATTATTTATCGAGGCCATTATTGTAAAAGAAGAAAAAGAAGTTGTATAGAAGACTAAAGTAGAACCTCTCTATTACGACCACTAAATTGTGTCAAATATTAGTCACTAAAGACAGGTGACCACTGCTAAAAGCAATGTGAAAGTGAAACAGAAAGCTCCTACAGGAGCTTTCTGTTTCATTTTCACATTGCATTAAGCTGCAATCTGTTTTTTAATTCAGACAATTAACCTTCTTTGAGTGGTCGTATTTGAGAGGTTCTACTGTATATGACAATGTTAGACATTTGTTACTGACCTTGTCTCGGAGTTTATCCACCTCCATCTCCAATCGAAACTGCTTCCGGTCCGCCTGTTCCAGCAGCTCGGTAAGATGGCGGTTTTCCTCCTCCAGTTTCCCCCGCTTGTCCTCCATGAGATCCAGCTCATCGTGCAGACGGACGGACACGTCTTTAGCCATCTGAAATAACCACCAAAATCGTCAGGGCTGAGTTAAAGAGACTGATAACCTAAATTTGGCACAAAATAAATGAAAATGGTTGTCAAGCCTCATATAAACATATATACATATTAGTTTAGAAAAGTGATATATATGTATGTTACAAAAGCAATTAAAGTATCAACGAATATCCAGTAAACATTTGTTTGGATCCAGATTGACGATGCGGTACGCAGCGTCTGATCTAGATTGAAATTGTTTGACCTTAGAATAAATATTTCTTCAGTCAAAACTCATCAAATAGAAATTAGCACGATACTTTTTTGCGAAAGGCTTGAATTAGATGGTTAAATATGACGTTATATTTTTAAATAATAATTCCTAAAATTTGGGGGAAAACCGTCTTTGTCAGATCTAGATATAAACACTGTTCGCAAACACCCATAGTTGGTTTTACATACTACAGTGGAGAATCTGTTATTCTTTCCCGTTTAAACGCAAACGAAACGCAAACGCAAAGTACTAAAACGTAGAAAAGAACAATTTTTTGACAATTCTGATAACTCATGTTTATATTGGTGGCAAACAGTTTGGAGCCAGATCAAACGCCGGGTTACCCGGCGTCTGATCTGGCTCCAAATTGTTTGCACTGGAAATAATAGTTTTAGCGTAAACGCGTTTATTGGGAAAGAATAACGTTTTCTCCACTGTACTATATAGAGAACCGCGTATGGTCGAACCTAGCAGGATAAGGAGTACACCCTTTCAAAACAAAGTCGACTGTAATGATACTACCGACTGTTTGGATTCTGACACTGACCAGGCACAGAAATGTGAGAAAACACTTTAAAAGGCTGAACAGCACTAATGAGATCGGATCAAACTCGGTACTCTACGTGCAGCGATCGGTAATGCTCGTCAACTGTCGGCACGTACCGAACCATGCTTAGCATGGTTCGGAACGGGTCGACAGTTGGCGAGGATGGCCGATTGCTCTCCGTAGAAAATGACAGGTTCTTGAAGCTTTTGACTTTTATAATACTCTCAGTGGCAAACAGTGTGAAGCCTGGTCGGACATTGGTTTACATGGCGTTTGGTACTTGTTCCAAACTGTTTGCAATAGAACTACAGGGACAGTAAAACCTCTCTATTACGACAACTAAAATGAGTTAATTATTATGTGTTTACGACAGGTGGCTGCTTAAAGTAAGGTGACAGTAAAATAGAAAGCTCCTTCAGGCACTCACCTGTATTTTATACAATAAATTAGCATTCGCTTTAGTGGTCGTAATAAGAAGGTTTTAATGTACTTGTTAATAGCATTTATACTCCTAAACGGGTTTATTGGTGAGGAATATTATATACCGCTTCTCCGCTGTATCATTGAAATAGTATATAAACTTCACGTACATGTACACAGTGTAGACCCTATTTAAAAGACCCGGTAATGTTGATTTTCAGAGAAAAACATGATTAATTACAATGACAGATTAGATAAGACGGTTGCTCATAGGAAAACAGCGCAGATCACCAATGATTCAAACACAACAGCCTCTCTATGGATAATAAATATACAGCAATGTCTCTCACGGAAAAAATGCAGATCCATTATGCATGATACCAAACACTGTCCCTCATAAGAAAACAGTGTATACTGCGTATGCATGAAACATATCACTGATCCTCTTAGGACCCCTATGTATGATACCAAACACTGTCCCTCATAAGAAAACAGTGTGATACAAATCACTGACCCTCTTACAGTAGTGCAACGATCGGAAGGCGTTATTTACAAAACATTGTGTATGTAAACAAAAAAATAACGATAAATACAACTGTGACATGTTGTATTGGTAAATCAAAGTAAGTGGCTTGTGTGACTGTTTGGTGCAGTGGATAAGCGTGCTGTCTAATAGTACTTATTACTAGTTACTTTTGAGGGTCGTGAGTTCGAACCTAGAGAACACCACTTTTCTTTTTTCTTTTTTTCTTTTTTTATATTTCACTGATATGCGCTAATGTAAGTAGTTTAAAATAAACATGGATAGAATGAGTAAGTCAAGTGATATCACAGACAATAAAGAGCTACATCATGTTGTCTTTGTACTGATTACAAAGATGTGTTTTGACCCTATTACTTCACGATGTAAAAACGATAGTGAAAAACAGACTCAATAATATAACTAACGAATCTGTGAGAACGAAAAGTTGGAAGTGAAACTGAACGTCGTTAATTAGAAATTAATAAAAAAAAATCTCCGAATGTGGGATTCGAACTGGAGACTTCTGCGTGAAAGTCTAACAGCATAACCACTACGCCAATACAGCATATGCAAGCATGGTTGTCAAACTTGTACTTATCGGTAATTTAACTAATTTTCTTTGTCTACATTCGCACTGTTTTGTAAACAACGCCATCCGATCGTTGTTCTACTGTAGAAAAACTGAGTTGACCCCCTATGTACGCTACAAATCACTGTGTCTCATAAACAAACAGTGCAGATCTAAATGCATAATTACAACATACTGTACATCATAGGAAACAGTCCCTAACGATAATCACAAAACGCAGTGCAACTTCAAAGTGCTGTAGCTCATGGAAATATGTTGATCACATGAGAAGCAACAAAATACAGCCTCTTAGACTTACATATATAGGAAAACAGTTTGAACCCATCCCCGGCACGATTTGATATCTTGCATTAGGTGCAGCCTCGTGAAAGCAACTATGAACTGTACAACTCAGTATCAGCTGTTGTGTTTTCAACGATAATATCAAGGCAACAGTGAAGCAAACGTTATTCTTACCAAATAAACGCGTTTACGCTAAAACTATTATTTACAGTGCAAACAGCTTGGAACCTGATCAGACGCCGGGTTACCCGGCGTCTGACCAGGCTCCAAACTGTTTGCTTCTCAGATTAAAATAGATAGTTGGACATTTAAAAAAGATGCCATTTTCTACAGTTTAGTGTTTTGCGTTTGCGTTTCGTTCGCATTTAAACGGGAAAGAATAACGTTTTCTCCACTGTACAGTTGAGAAGACGATATTTTTCTCCGTTTAACCCTTTACCTGATAGCCTATTTCTAGTACTTAAGATAGGTGACTACTTAAAGCAGGTTGAAAGTAAAGCAGAATGCGCCTTAGGGCGCATTCTGCTTTACTTTCAGCCTGCTTTAAGCTATCATGTGCTATAATCTAGAAAATATTCCCCATAATACATATTCATTACTGATTAAATTGGAACTATTTTCTTCAGCGGATGAATAAATCATATCTGCTAAAAGGCGCTTCTATTAGGGGAAAGGGTTAACCCCATTCACTGTCATGATGTCACCAGTTTTAAACAATTGTAGTTTGTTTTTAATTTTCAAATTCAAGTTGTATGTATTTTGACTTAAGAGATTCAGAATTGTGTATCAAACAGATTGGGTCCTTACCAGACCAGACCCCAGATTGTTTGCAAATAATCATTGTACTCGGGGTGAGGCAATTAAATAAAGGGGTTAAACGCAAACGAATCGCGAACCCAGCTGAATAAGAACTACATTAGTTTAAATTTCTTACGATCTGTTTTAATTTGAGAGGCAAACAGTTTGGTGTTTGAATGGACGCTCTTTAACCCGACGTCTGACTAGGCTCCAAACAGTTTTCAGTGAAAAAGGTTTTTTTAATATAAATGTGTTTACTTGAAAAGAATAACGTGTTCTCCACTGTATATGTGTATTACAGCGTAGAAGACGCTATCCTTTCCCGTTTAAACGCAAACGAAACGCACTGCAGTGACACGTAAAAAGGACACCTTTTCGACAACTCTGACAAATCATGTTAAAATGAGTAACAAACAGATTTGAGCCTGATCAGACTCCAGGGTAACCCAGCGTCTGATCCGGCTCTTAACTGTTTGCAATGGCAATCAGCATTTAAGCGTAATGGCGTTTATTGAGAAAGAATAACGTGTTCCCCACTGTATGCATGCTTTATCCATTTGCATTTACATGATAGCGTGTATTCAGTATGCGTCATTTAGATGTAGGGTATATATTTAGGGGAAAAGTACATTTTTCATGTGAAAAACAGTGAAACAGGGCTGTCATTTCTCCGGATTTTTCCGAAATCTTCGGATTTTTTCTGGTACATTGTATCTTAAAGCAGACTGAAAGTAATGCAGAATGCGCCTTAAGGCGCATTCTGCTTTACTTCCAGCCTGCTTTAAGTAGTCGCATGTCAACAAAACTAGAAACAGGTTATGTGGTAAAGGTACGATCCGTAAAATCGCACTTGAAAAATGCAAATTTGGAAATCTTAGGATTTTTCATGCCAACTTATGGCAGCCCTGGTGGAAGTCCATATAAGATAACTCTTACAGAGTCCCTCACTGTTACGTATTTTGCAATACATCGAATAAATCAATACTGAATAGTCAAACATAGACTAGACTTGATTGGAAATTGTCTTTTTAAAGACTAAGGAATAAATGAATTCAGTTCAAATAACAAACCAAATTACACTAGGAGGTGTTTCTATTCTTAGGAGAAGACTTTATTATGTCCTTTTTTTAACGCAAACGAAATGCATTGCAATAAAAAAGGGGTTGATCACGTTTTTGTGAGTTTTGTTACGATTTATTTCTGAGTGTCAAACAATCTGGAGCCTGAGCAGATGCCGGGAAAGGTTTTCTGACGTCTGATCTCGCTAAAAAATGTTTGCAATTATTAAGCATAAACGTGTTTACTGGGAAAGAATAACGTCTCTCGTCTGTATCAGTTATTTTTTCCCAATAAACGCGTTTACGCTAAAATTAAAATTTCCATTGCAAACAGTTTGATGCCAGATCAGACGCCGGGTAACCCGGCGTCTGATCAGGCTCCAAACTGTTTGCTACTCAGATTGAAACAGATAGTTGGAAATTTAAAAAAAAAGATGCCATTTTCAACAGATAAGTATTTTGCGATTGCGCTTCGTTTGCGTTTAAACGGGAAAGAATAACGTTTTCTCCACTGTAATGTCTATCGGTTCTATACTCACCCTAAGCTCGTCTTCCAGGGAATGTATGTGAGACACAGCGTCACGGTCCTGGAACTGGTTCTGCAGCATTCTTAGTTTCTCTTCTACATGCTGCTTGTCCTGATCCAGCTGACAGCCATGTCTCTCCATTTTCCTCAACTTGAACTGAAGAATCCGGCAGTTTTTGGCCGTGATTTCCAGCTCACGTTGAAGTTCTCTAAATTCCTCGGCTTCTTGGTCTCGGAAACTATCATACATTTCGTCCATCTCCAGTTTTAGTTCGTTTATCTCCTCCTTTAACGTCTCGTTTTCTTCCACGATATCTTCCATGATCTTGTCGTTAGCTGTCATCTTGTCTTCGTGTGCCTCCTCTTTAGTAGTTGTGTTCGCCGTTATCGTATCTTGATGTGTTTGTAAGTTGTTAGACAGCGAAACGTTGTCTGCTTCTAGTTTGGTGCATTTCTCTTCCATTGATTTAATGCTTGTTTGTAGAACTTTTATTGATGCTTCTATATCACTTTTATCTTTCTTTACATCGCGCACTTCAGTGTCTTTCTTTTCTAAACCTGAGAGTAGCTGTTCGTTTTCTTTTTCTAAATTATGACATCTTTCTATCATAATTTTGAGTTCAGACTTCAGCTTTTCCATATCTTCATCGCTCTGTTTTTCAACTTTTTTCCTATCATTTTCAAACAAACTATCTCTACTATCACTAATAACTTCGATATCCGCTGAATATGAAATGTCACCATTTTGAAGCTTGCTATCCTCTTTTTTGCCAGTACTTCTAGAATCGTGTAAGTCCGAAAGTCCGATTCTAGATGATGCGGCATAGCTCTCGATTTCGTCTTGTCCAATGACTCCCGCGGTTTTCTGCCTACTGCTGGTAAACACCTGTGTATCAACATGTACATGCGAGTCGTCGTCTGCACTGCCCGGAGCGCATGCGTCAATGACGTCTGCTAAATTAGCTTCACCATCAGTCGAAATATGATCGAAATGGTTCTTACTGATGTCAGAGACTGGCGGGCCATCTTTGCTTTTGTTTGTGTCCGCAGTTTGTTCTGTGTCAGATCCAGATACCTTTTCATCTTCTCTTAATTTGCTGGAATGAAACTCTTCGTCGGGGCGTTTTTTGTCGGCTGAATCTGTTTCAGTGACAGGTGTTATATTATCCTGAGATTTATCTGATGTTTCTGATTTTTCTGATGTATTTACCTCCATTGCCTTCTGGTCTATAGTCACAACACTCGATTGTGAAGAATCGTGCTTTTCCTTATCATCTCCATCGCCTGCTTTTAAATCAGACATTTTGCTTTTGGGTTTTTGTTCGTCAGGTTTGGAAGATTTCAATGCCGGTTTCTCGAATTTTGATTTATAGTCATTCTTCTTCAACTCTGGTTTTTCGTATTTAGATTTAATATCATTGGTCGTGTTGTCAGTCTTTTCAAACTTTGATTTCAGCTCATTTTTCCCTTCATCGCGTTTTGATCTCCAGTCCGGTTTATTTAGTCCCGGTTTGTCATCCTGTTTCCCCACAGAATCTTTGGATAATTTTGTATCTTTTTTCAAGGATGTGGGGTCGGGTTTTTTGTCATCTTTCCTTGAAACGTTGGTCTTCAGTAGCCAAGGTGGATTCTTATCGTCAGCTTTGTCTTTAGGATCTAAAGCACCATCTTTCTTTTTATCAAACCTTGAAAGCAATTCAGACTTTCCACCTTCCTGTTTTCCAAACTTAGATTTCAAGTCTTGTTTCTTTTCTTCTGGTTTCTCAAATTTAGATTTTTGGTCGACATTCTTATCATTTCTACTCCCAAATTTCGATAATGGGTCTAGTTTTCCAGGTTTGTCATCAGAAGTACCTGTTTTTAATTTTGGTTCAATTTTCTTGTCATCTTTTTTGGCGAATCTTGATAGTAGTTCAGATTTTTCCTCTTCTGGTTTACCAAATTTGGATTTCAGATCAGTCTTTTTATCACCTGGCTTTTCAGATTTAGGTTCAATTTTTTTATCATCTTTCTTGGCAAATCGGGAAAGTAACTCAGATTTCTCATCATCCGGTTTTCCGAATTTTGATTTAATGTCAGATTTCTTATCATCAGATTTATCAAACTTTGATTTTATGTCTGTCTTTTTATCATCCTTTTTCGCAAATCTTGATAAAAGTTCAGATTTTTCATCTTCTTGTTTTCCGAACTTGGATTTGACACCAGCCTTTGGTTCTTCCGGTCTATCAGTCTTTGATTTGGGCTCAATTTTCTTATCGTCTTTTTTAGCAAACTTCGATAATAATTCCGTTTTTTCTGCCTCTTGTTTTCCAAACTTTGGTTTGAAACCCGGTTTTGTTTCTTCCGACTTATTTAATTTTGTTTTTGGGTCGAGTTTCGCTTCGTCTTTTTTCGCAAAGCGTGACAATAACTCGTTTTTATTATCGTCTTGTTTTCCCAACGTTGACTTAGGTTCCGATTTCTTGTCATCGTGTTTGTCAAGTTTCACTTCATCCTTTTTCGCAAAGCGTGACAATAACTCATTTTTATCGTCTTGTTTTCCAAACGTTGACTTAGGTTCCGATTTCTTGTCATCTTGTTTGTCGAGTTTCACTTCATCTTTTTTCGCAAAGCGTGACAATAACTCATTTTTATCGTCTTGTTTTTCAATCGTTGACTTAGGTTCCGTTTTCTTGTCATCGCGTGTGTCAACCTTTTGTAAGGAATCCGTTTTCTTCTCATCTTTCTTCGAAAACTTTGACAGTATATCAGGCTGTTTTTCAACTTCCTTTTCTTGTTTTAAATTGCTTTTGTTTTCAGTATCTGACTTTGCCTCAGTTTTTCCTACATCCTTAGATGAATCATTCGGCAATTTTTCGGGCTTCGTTTCGTTTTCTTTGTCGAAAGTTTTCGGAATTTCAGCTTGTATGTCTGTTACAATTGTCTCTTTCTTTTCGTCTTTCTTTACTGTATCCAACTTTGAATCATCTCTGTTTTGGTCCGACAATTGTTGATCATTTTTCAAATCTGAATCTTTATTATCGCTATTTGCTTCAGTTTGTTTAATCGGTTCATGTTCTTCAATCTTCCCAGCTGTTGACATTTGTTCCGATTTGTTGTTTTGTTTATTTTCATCTGTCGAGACAGATGGTTTAGAAGACAGCTCCGAAGCACCATTGCTATTGGAACCAATATTAGCCGTAGACTCAGATTCTTTTTGGGCATCTATCTCATCGTTTTTCACTGATTTAATATCTGTATTTTCCAATTTATTTTTGTTTTTGTCATTTTCAGACTTATTTTCAGTTTTCGGCTGTTCATCTGCAACTTTGACACTAATATCACTACTTCCGGACTTGAGATCTACAATATTTGAAGGTTTATTGTCTACTACATCCTCTACCCTTTTTGGACTACTTCTAGATGTGGACTCGTTTGGTTTTTCCTTCACGTCTAAGTCTTTGTCACCGGATGATTTCGTAGACTTAAGCGCAGGAATCTCAAACTGTGATTTTGAATCTGTCTTTTCTGACTTTGAGTTGTCACTTGAACCTGAGCCATGCTTCTTTAACCCTAATCTGAAGTCTACCTTCTCATTCTTATTGTCCCGTATACTGTCATCAGATTTTAATTTGTTTGAATCATGGTTTTTATCCTTTGATTTTAAGTCCAGCTTTTGAAATTTCTGATCTGATGCAGTTGATTTTAATTCATTTTTCTGAAGTTTCTCTTCTGATTTCGATTTGGAATCATTTTTAGAATTAGATTCTGTTTTAGCACTGTCAGACGCACCAGAATTGTGTTTCTTTAATCCTAATCTAAAATCTACCTTTTCCGGTGTACTGTCTTTAAGGTTGTGTTCAACTTTTGTTTTTAAGTCTGACTTTGGATATTTTTGATCTGATGATGATGATTTTGTTTCAGGCTTTTGAATTTTCTCTTCTGATTTTGATTTTAAGTCAGCTTTAGAATTTGAATCTGTTTTAGAGCTGCTGTCAGCAAAACCAGAGTTGTGTTTCTTTAGTCCTAATCTAAAATCTACCTTTTCATGTGTATTATCCTTGAGACTATCTTCAACTTTTGACTTTTTCAGTTCTGGTTTATCAATTTTGAGCTTGAAGTCAGGTTTTTTGTCTTTATCAGGTGTAGGTGATTTCACTTCAATTTTCTGTATTTTGTCCGTTGTCTTTGGTTTAAGTTCGAATTTATTATTTTGTTCTGTCTTAGAACTGTCACCTGTTTCGTGTTTCTTTAACCCTGATCTAAAATCAAACTTCTCATTTTTATTATCATGGATGTTGTCATCGTTTTTCGCTTTTTTCAACTCTGGTTTTTCAATTTTGAGCTTGAAGTCTGGTTTTTTATCTTTATCAGGTGTCGGCGATTTCATTTCAATTTTGTAAATTTTCTCCGGCGTCGGCGACTTTAATTCGATTTTTGAATTCTGTTCTTTATTTGGCGATTGCAGGTTCAGTTTTGTAAACTTGTCCGGAGTTGGTGATTTGAGATTGTGTTGTAAGAGGTTTGCTTTATTATCTCTTTCAGGAGATGGAGTTTTCATGTCCTTTTGCACTTGCACATTTAATCGCCGATCAGTTTCGTGACCTTTAGCTTGTTTGGTTTCATTGAGCTGATTTTGTACAGTTTCTTTATTTGACCAGGGTTTCGGGGTGTCAACCGTTGGCGTATTCGGCGCACTTGTCCTCTTGATTGGAATAGAAATGATATCAACTTTACCACCTTCTTGCTGGTGTATGACTGTTGAACCTATGTTCGAGGTAGCACCAGAGCGTATTTCAATACTAAAATTATCTAGCTTATTCATTAAATCCATTGCTTTGTTGCTTGATTGTGGCATGCCATGACGGCTGTCAGCGGCCGACACGTTATCTAATGATCCACTAAATTTTGATTTCTGAATTGGGATTGGAATCGGCTCTTTCTTTTTGTGTTGCGTGGATATATTTTCCATTGACCCAAATTTAGACCTTTGAAAAACTTCAAACTTACTTGATTCATCTGTATCCGAAACGTTATCAATCGAACCGAATTTTGATTTCACTAATTTATTCACAATAACTTTTCCACTTTTAACATCCTCGTCACTATCACGATCACTTACTTTAATGTCGAGCATCCTGCCCTGCTTTGAATGAGGAATGTTAGGCTTCTCCATTTTGTCACTCGGGGTCCCAGGCGAGCTGGGAGTTGACGGTTCACTTATACTCTCATATTTATTCGTCAACAACGAAAGTCCTTTCTTTTTAGGGGCAACTTTTGGAGGTTCCTTAGGTTTGTGTTTGTCCCTTTCTAGCTGTTCATATTTATCTTTAAGAGAGGTCGCAGCTGATTTCTGGGAAGATATGTCTTTATCTGTGCTAGAGGTCATTGGCGTTTTTCCGGGGGCGGGCTTTCCCTTTTCATTGGTACCTGCTGCAGGAACATGCATTTTTTCTTTTCCGTGTGAGCCTTTGCCGCTGTCTGACTGAGCACCGCCCCCCGCCATGTGTTTTTCAGGTGCCTGGAAGCAGTTTTTACACACGGTCTTTCGCCATGCTTGGGGCTCAAAGTTCTCACACACCGAAGACTTCGGTGGATCTTGTTTTTCACTCATTTTCGCCATTTAATCCATCTATATCTATATTAACACTGTACAAATATTCAACACTCCGTCCATCAGAGTACATACCGCGGAAGTCACTTAAATTCCATTTAACTTTCAACACACACTATACACTGAATCATTCTTTTTTTACCTGTTCACGGAGACACGTCTGACAGTTCTTGTGTATTTCGTCATTGAAACCGGGGTTCTTAGCAGCCATATTAAGCATGTTGATGACGTTACGCGCATCTAAGTATGTAAAGCGATCGCTTTTAGGTACACCTTTACGAGGCGCCCGCGGGATACGGGCTACTGTATGATAACTCATTCAGCATCCACAGCCGAGAAGCATATGTGTAGAACAGGCCATGAAAATAGCTAACCTTTAACGTGCTGCACTCTTGTCTCCTTTAGATCGTTCATCGATACGCACTTTCAGCGTAGTTTTCAAGTGTATTTAAATTAATTAAACTTAAAACTGAGTAGCAAACCGCTTGAATTTAGATCAGACGCCGAGTTACTCGGCGTCTGATCTATATTCAAACTGTTTGCCGATGTAATTAATTCGTGTGTTTATGTACAGGCTAATATCAGAGAGGCTGTTTATCATATACTCTGGAATGTATCAGATAGACTGATAGTACTGTAGGCAGTTTCTGGCGAGTCTGAAAACACACGTGTACCTGTCTCTCCCACGAAAACGGTAAAGTTTTGCGGGAATATCCCAATGTACCTTTATCCAGTTCAATTATCGTCTGCATAGAACTGTCGTCTGCATTGAAATTGTTGTCTGCAAAAAACTATTTAGTTCGGGATTTTTGCACGTAATTTGTCAGTACTGATGAAATGGTATTTGCGTATTTCAAAGTGTTTGGATCTACGTCTGATCTGATCCAAACTCATAATTTGAGAGTCAAACTAGCGGTGAGCGTTGACTTCATTGACTCATTAAACATGCCTAACCAATTTCATTATTTGCTCTTCCACGCTTATAATTATGATTGGAGAAAACGTAATTCTGTCCCGTTTAAACGTAAACGAAACGCAAACGCATTTTAATAACATGCAAAACAATTCCAACTTTATGAAACCTCTTACGATTTATTATCATCTGAGTGGCAAACAGTTTGGAGCCAGATCAGACGCCGAGTTATCCGGCGTTTGATCTGGCTCGAAACTCATGAAACTGTTTTCAATGGTAATAATTGTTGTAGCGTCAACGCGTTTATTGGGAAAGAATATTGTTTTCTCCACTGGTTATTGGATGAGTCCATTTTGATGTAACTGGTCTAAATTTTCATATTTTAATTATTATTATACCAGATTTATATAGCGCTCTTTTCATACAGGAGTTGTGCGTTCAAAAGCGCTTAATTCGTTATGTTTTATACTGAAATTTCTAACAGCAAACTAGTATTTAACAGTGTAGACACTGATCAGACGCCGCAAAATGCGGCGTCTGATTAGAGTCTACACTGTTTGTCTATGTCCTATAAATAGGGCCAGGATACACATTAGTAAATACATGACAAAATCAAAGAAAACGTCTCATGTATGATCTGTCGGCTTTTACTTTTGTCCTGCATGAAGTTGTCATTAAGAATCCTTCTTTTTAAAAGAGTGCCCGCTAAACTCAAGTCGCCCTGAAACTGAATTGATAATGGTAAACCTTAACCTGTCAAATTACCGGCTGCTACAAATATATTGTGTTTAATTAACTAATAAATCAATGTTTAAACGATTGTCATATCTAAAAGATTCAATACTTGTCAAAGGCTGAGCGCAGTGAAGAAGATATTTTCACCATTAGAAATTCGCCTTATTGAATATCTTTCTTTCTCGATTAAACGAAAAGAAACGCAAACGCAGTATACTCAAATGTAAAACAATACAATTTCTTGAATATGTTAATTAATCTGACTAATAAATGGGTAAGAGTCTGGTCAGACGCCAGGTTATCCGGCGTCCTATCTGGCTCAAACTGTTTGCGGTGTTAGCTGATCTTTATCAGACAGTCTGCATAACAGTGATACTGTCAGTGTAGACCCAGATCAGACATCTCCTGAATGAGCAGTCTGATCGGTGTCTGCATTGTTTTTATAGGATATATTTTGCACGAATCTGCACTCTTTCTGGGAAAAATCTTTACTCTTATTTATAAGAAAATGGTATAGTTCAATTGGTAAATATCAATAGTGGGCGGAGTGTATTAATATGAATATTCAGATATGATAAAAAGATAAGAATCTCTGTCCTATGATTGGCAATGTCATTTGTAAAGGTTAGTCACAAATGTCATGTGAAGTAGGACTCAGTGTTGAGAAAGAATGCGACTTATCATCAGAGACATTATTTTTTTGGGGACATATGTAGTTAATTGTCTGTGACATCGTAGTACATTCGTAAAGCTCTAATTTATAATAATAACAGGGCTGCCATAAGTTGATCATGAAAAATCCTAATATTTCCAAATGTTCTAATTTTAAGCGCGATTTTACGAATCGTACCTTTAACTCTATACCTTAAAGTATGTTTCTAGTTTCGTAGACACATGTCCACTTTAAAGGTTAAAAGTAAAGCTGAATGTGACTGAAGGCGCATTCTGCTATACTTTCAGCCTGCTTTACTCTTTCCTCCCTAAAACTTTAAATGGACAATTCCAGTTTCCATTTCAGTCTAATCCATTTCTGACTTTTATGGGTTGTTTTTGTCAATGTTAGGCATTATGACAAACAGTGAAGACCCTGATCAGAGGGCTCCTTTCGGAGCCCTCTGATCAGGGTCTTCACTGTTTGCATAGAACAAGTTTACTATTCACATGTACACTGTTTGAAAAGAACGCCAATATGCGGGACTAGGGTTCAAAGGGTTAAGCTACCACCTGTTAGGATAAAAATCGTGATCAGTGGAAGCATTAATTCCATACTATTGGTTCTTTAGAGGTTACAGTGGAAAAGACGTTATTCTTTCCCAATACACGTGTTTACGCTAAAACTATTATTCCCATTGCAAACAGTTTCGATCCAGATCAAACGTTTGGTTACCCGGCGTCTGACCAGGCTTCAAACTGTTTGCCACTCGAAACATTATATGAATTGTTAGAATAGTAGACGTTTTCTACGTTTTTTGTGATGCGTTTGCGTTACGTTGGCGTTTAAACGGGACAGAATAGCATCCGCCTAACTGTACATGCTTCACTCTATAACAGTTACTGAACTTACTGTCAACGACGACCTCATTGGCATCTACACGCATAATATTTCTGTTCAGTCGCAGAGTAGGTCGATGTTTTATCAGGAATTTAAATGAAACGCATATCGAACGAATTGCAATAAAATGCAGAAAAAGGCTAATTATTTTAAAGTTCTGATCATTAATGTTACTGTGGCAAACAGTTTGGAGCCTGCTCAGATGCCGAGCTATCTGATTAAGTTTCAAACTGTTTAGCAGTTCATTTGGAAAGAAAAACGTCTTTTGTAAAATAGCCATAAACTCTCAATTCGAAGAATGAGCCTGCGTCTGATATGACTCCAAACTGCTTACTAACCAGGTAAAAACTAATCGCTACTTTTGTTAAAAATGCTTCTGTATACATTTCATTGTCTGGGAAACAACACAAACGCAAAAGGAAAAAGCGGCCCAGTGTATTCATACTGTCTGAACCTATGTAATTCTTGCTGTCCCTGTATACATTTAATTAAATTGCGTTCAGGTAAAGTGTCGTTTAAAATGACAATAAAACGCATTTCGCATTATAGAAACATCGAGCGGCATTGTAGAGGAACAATAGTCACATGTAAGGGCTTCCAAATGAGCTTATACAGTGGAGAATCTGTTATTCTTTCCCGTTTAAACGCAAACGTACGCAAACGCAAAACACTAAAACGTAGAAAAGTAGAACTTTTGGACAATTCTGATAATTCATGTTTGTCTTGGTGGCAAACAGTTTGGAGCCTGATCAGACGCCGGGTTACCCGGCGTCTGATCTGGCTCCAAACTGTTTGTACTGCAAATAATGGTTTAAGCGTAAACGCGCTTATTGGGAAAGAATAACGTTTTTTCCACTGTATGTGACAAAGGGTTTAAAGTAATTGGAAAGCTATTCGAAGAGAGCGTTCTCTTTTTAATTGGCTTTCGTCATAATATTTTAGAAAACATATGTGTAATCAACAGAAATCGAGACATACTCGTACGTTGGAATGTTTGTTATAAGAGGGGGTGTTATTTTCAAAAATGTCTTCTGTACTTAAAAGCACATGCCTTCCAAGGTCAGTCAGGAATTTGTAGAAATCTATCGAACCCTTCTTTACACTTGAAATGAACATTACAAGCCAATTGGAGCCCCAGGTTAAATAACAGTCTGGTCATTATCAAATCATTATGTAGTTCTTCTTATTTATTGCAGTATACATGTAGTAATGCATTATCATGCTTCTATCCTGTCCTGATTAAGAACCATGGCATTGTTTTCTACCTCCTGACAGTAAGCAGACACTCCCACTGGAAGACCAGTTGACTTTAACCCTTTACCCCATAGAAGCGCCTTTTAGCACATGCTTTTTTTTCATCCGCTGAAAAAAATAGTTCCAATATATACCGTAATGAGTATGTGTCATATTTAATACTTTCCGTATTCTAGTAGGTACATGTAATAGCTTAAAGCAGGCTGAAAGTAAAGCAGAATGCGCCATATGGCGCATTCTGCTTTACTTTCAACCTGCTTTAAGTAGTCACCTATTTTCAAAACTAGATACAGGCTATCAGGTAATGGGTTAAGATACTATTTGTCATAATCCCTGGATTGAAGGTAATGGGGACCATATTACTGTAGTAGACACACAGCGCGTGTGATTACATGTAATACTAAATCAATTATTCCCATTTAACCCTTTTTAATATATTCCTCCGCTGAAGAAAATAGTTCCAGTTTATACCCTCATGAACAATAACCATTATAAATATGTTATATAGCCTAGCAGATTTTAGCTTAAAGCAGGCTGAAAGTAAAGCAGAATGTGCCTTAAGGCACATTCTGGTTTACTTTCAATCTGCTTTAAGTGGTTACCTGTTTTTTCAAAACTAGAAACAAGCTATGAGGTAAAGGGTTAATAGCATAAATCAGTGTATATATTTATGCGCAAATACGCGTGTATTATGTACATATCATGTTTACCGTATCTATAAGTTTTGGTCTTTTTGTTTATCGTTGTAACATTAGTGGAAGTCAACGAAACGGCAAAGGCACTAACTGTAAATGGGAATATTAATTCGATTTTTTAGATTCATTAAACGGTATAATTAATTAGCCGCAATATTTTGCTCCGAAGCTCATGCACTTTCCGTATAAGATGTATGTATAATGTAATTATTTCTATGCTATTAATCGGTGTATATATAATATCATCTTAAAAAGTAGACACTGTTCAGAAGGTTTCTTAACGTCTTACATTTGTATAATCAACATCTCAGAAGTGGAGTAGTCCATATACATGTACAATATTCAGCATTTAAAACACAGTAAAACAACTTTTCTTCTGAACTTTCATATTAACTCATTAACCCAAAGTGCCACGTATATTTAGCAATATATAGTGTACTTAATGAAGAGCAGAAATAGCATGAACCCTAAACAGATGGCTCCTTTAGGAGCCCTTTGATCAGGGTCTATGCTGTTTAATAAATTTGCATTGTATAGTAAACACAACTTAATAGTCCCAATAGAGTAAGTTTGATTGGAAACTGGAATAGTCCATTGGAAGTTTCAGGGGCTAATGAGTTAACGGGACTGTAGGTAGTAAACTGGCTGAACTTTTATCTTAACCAGGTACACATCCCTACACATCTGGCGTGCCTGGTCTAATGACATTGATACAGAAGCCAATACAAACTTCACAGCCTGCTGATAACTATACATACATGCTTATCACATACTGTCCTACCTCTATACAACGATCATCTACTCTACAGCGGAGTACATATTATTCAGCAAAAGCATTGCACCAAATTGTAGAAAATGACAACTTTTTGAGAATTCTGACGATCTATGTTAATGTGAGTGGCAAACAGTTTGGAACCTGATCAGACACCGAGTTATCCGGCGTCTGATCTGGCTCCAAACTGTTTGAATTGGAAATATTAGTTTCAGCGTAAACGCGTTTAATGGGAAATAATGACATCTTCTCCACTGTAACATAACGTCCACTGGAAACCTTTGATACAAGTGTCTGCTTAATGCAGGATATAAATAATACAGAAAGCTCATTTGGGAGCTTTCTGCACTGTGTATATTATGCATTAAGCTGTCCCCTCTGTAGTCTAATCAATGAACCCCTACTATGACGGCAAGCTAATATTTGGCCTTATAAAAAAATAACTCTACATGTAGACTATTCTTCTGTTTCTTCAGTGGGTTGTGGATTAACACGAGTTTGACTATAACTAATGTTCCAATTTTCTGCACCACTTGGGGAGACAATTACATGTGAACATACAAGCCACAGTATCGTTATCTCAATGTAAATTATTTCTTTTTTTCCTCCCCAGTGTGTATGCTTTGTATATCGTAATCTGTTAAAATGATCGTTAGTTTCCGGACCTACTCGGCGAAAATCGTCGTTGGTACTCGGTGAAAATAGTCCTCGCCGGTCATGTGGCCCATGTCGCAAACCTATGTCAGCAAATGAGACATGACAGCTTTTAACCCCTTCACTGCCATGACGTCATCAATTTTAAACAATTGTCGTCTGCTTTTATTTCTAAAATTAAATATTTAGTTATTTTGACTTATGAAATTTTGAAATGGGTGTAAAACAGTTTGTATCCTGATCAGACGCCGCGTTACGCGGCGTCTGATCAGGATCCAAACTGTTTTCAAATTACTAGTGTACTCGGGGTAAGGCAGTGAAGGGGTTAAAGGAAGACTTGTTAAAAGAAAATTTATTTGTCAATGTTTGGTATAGGAACATACTCATACACATACATAAGCAAGATGAAAATAAAGAAGAAAGCTACTGTCTCCTTTACTAGAGACAGGGACTTTCGTCTTATTTTCATCTCGCTTAAATTTAATGATGTTCACTGTGGAAAGGCTAGAATATATTTTAACCCGTTTATGCCTGGGTATTTCAATTATCTCTACCTATGTGTCTGATTGAAGATTTTATCACAGATATACAAAGATGATCTAAATTCACTGTCGTGTATGTCCATAATGCAGGTCGTTTCATACAAAATAGCAAACAGTGCAGAATCTGAATAGTTGCCGCAAACTGCGGTGTCTAAGCAGTCTACAACGTTTGCTGATGTATACCCATAACTTCAATGATGTGTTCTGAAAGACTACTCAACTTGTATTATTTATCACATAAAACCGACTCTGGGAGTGTTATAAAGCCATTCAATAAACTATAGTGAAATATCAATATTTGGGCTCCGGCCCTACCTGTTCGTCTACGAGCGCTGCATGGCGCTGGGCGCCAAATGACATCATTTGCCATGGCGTTACTGTAAACAACGTCAAGTTTTGGCGGAAAATACATATGGCGGAGAGACAAAAAACTACGGATTCAGTTCACTTAAAAGGGTTTTAAAATGTTTATGTGATAAATAGGATCTAACATTCGTGCTCATTATTTATCATTCTTAATAAACTCGTTGACTAAAACAAATATAACGCTCGCCAAGGCTCGCGTCATATTGTTTTAGTCAACTCGTTTATTAAAAATGATAATTAATGAGCACTTATGTAAGATCCTCTATATAATAATTTCTCAAGTTCTGGTACAGTATGCCACATGTTGTCCTTCGTTTGCATTACCGTAGCGGTGCTCGCTTCATAAACAATCGTACGGTTTTTGTTGCGAAATGCGTCTGATATAGGTCTAAACTGTTTGACACGAATATTTCTTCAGTCATACTGTCATAATTCTAGCTTTCAGTCGATAATGGCGACAACAATATTAAAGCAGAACCGATGCCTCATCGTGCTCCAAACTGATTGTTTTGGAAGTACAATGGCCCGGAGAAAACGTTATTCATTCCGAATTAACACATCTACGCTAAAACTATTATTTCCATTGAAAACAGTTTGGAGACAGATCAGACTCCAAACTGTTTGTTACTCATATTAAAATAGATAGTTAAAAATTTAAAATAAGATGCCATTTTCTACAGTTTACTGTTTTCCGTTTGCGTTTTCTTTGCGTTTGAACGGGACAAAATAACGTTTGCTCCACTGTAGCACAAACGTGTTTGTTTGGGAAACAAGACCGTCCGTTCCCCATCATTCTGAATTAAGCCTTTTCTGAAATACATTCTAGTCGTTAGAATTCTTTATTAGTCTTTGTTAAATAAAGAGTGGGCAAGTTGAAGGAACGCTTTGGGACCAAATATTTTGTTCGGTGTTCGAAGATTTCTAGTTTTAGAAAACCCGGCCCCAAGATTATATAAAGCGTTTGAAATGTACATATACATATTTTCTAGTGTACTGCTCTCTACGATCCACATTTCCCCTTTCAACTTTGTAAACACTTACCTTAAACTACCATAACCATAAGGACAACACATAAATTATACATACATGTATATATTAGTTCTTTAAATGGTCGCGGATTGGCCAACAAGGAAAAACGTGAAAAAATATTTACATGGATCAAAGATCAAACAATATCAATTATTTTCTTGCAAGAAACACATAGTTCAACCGAAACTAGAGCCATTTGGGAAAAGCAGTGGGGATCAAAAGCATATTTTAGTGGAATTAGCACACAAAGTAAATTCATAGCTATACTAATAAACAATAACTTCAGTTATAACATTATTGATTATCAAGATTTGATACCAGGTAGGTTACAATCTTTAGAAATAGAAATAAACGACAAAATAATTACACTCATAAATATTTATGGACCAAATTCAGACGACACTCTAATATTTGAAAACCTTAAAAACTATATTAACAACAATTATAATAAACAAGCACCTTAGAGCTGATATCCCCTGCCGCAGCGATTGTCCAGAAGAAAGTGGCAAACTTTATTGTGGGAGGAAGGGGCAAATGGTGATCACCTGTCTTTAAAGATCAACATTCAAAAGCTTTTTACAAAGTTTTATAAAATCCATTCAATTTTGTACATTTTAAAGCCTAAACAATACAAAAAATAAAGCCGTTTGTAGCATTATAAATCTAAGTATGACAGGGGCATGTAACTCTTGATTCAAATTCAACAGTAATTAAACACTTTCAAGAACTTATAATTGTGTAAACACATTTTCAACTCATCAAGGGCAGAGTATTCTTGACTAATTTGCACATTTTCGATAATAATTGAACTCATTCTATAAATAATAGCCATATATGATTTTTTTTTTTTTCAAAATCCATTCACATTTGTACACAATAGCATGTAAACAATAAAGCCATGTTGAGCATTACTAAGTACATAAAGGGCAGATAACTCTTGCCACAAAGTATCCTATTTTGACAATAATTGCTACCCTTATATTTATATACATCATGTG
This sequence comes from Gari tellinella, assembly GCA_922989275.2. NCBI lineage: Eukaryota > Metazoa > Mollusca > Bivalvia > Cardiida > Psammobiidae > Gari > Gari tellinella. Next base: position 12,827,567 of record OV277872.1, read on the forward strand.
TAAGTTAAATCAAAATCCATTAAAGACTGTTACAGTAGTTTCTAGATGGTAAAAACTGTTAAATATGGGTTTTTTTACTCATCAAGGGCAGATAACTGTTGACTAGTTTCTCCGTTTTCAAAAATGATAACAATTATTTGAAAACTAATAGCCATACATAGTTTAAGAATTTGTTTTATCAAAATTCATGCATATTTATAGATACTAGGATGTAAACAATACCAAAATAAAGCATTTTCTAAGTACATCAAGGGCAGATAACTCTTGTCACAAGTATCCTTTTTTACAATAATTGCACACCTGCAAGAACTTGTACTTATAGACAATGTGTGCAAGTATAAACAAAATATGTTGAATACTGTAGTTGCTAGAGTGTAAAAACTGTTAAATATGGCATTTTTAACACAAAAAGGGCAGATAACTCATAAATTCCTAGAATTTTCTGAAAAAAATTGATTTCCCACGGTGCTCCTATGATGACAAATAAGTATACCAAGTTTAATCCAAATCTGTTTATAGGTTTCGGAGATACAGTTGCGGACGGAAAACGTGACGGACGCACGGACGGCATTTTTAACACAAAAAGGGCAGATAACTCATAAATTCCTAAAATTTTCTGAAATTTTTTTGATTTCCCACGGTGCTCCTATGATGACAAATAAGTATACCAAGTTTAATCCAAATCTGTTGATAGGTTTCGGAGATACAGTTGCGGACGGAAAACGCACGCACGCACGCACGGACAGCCGGACGGACAGACCTAAAACAGTATCCCTCTGTCTTTCGGCAGGGGATAAAAAAAAACTTTATCATAGGAGGAGACTTCAATACGGTCATAAATGAAAGCAATAGACAAGAACAATGGGAACAGAAACACTCACCTAAAAGTACGGGAAAAAATAAATATACTCACTCAAACAAATTCTCTCATAGATATATGGCGTCAAATACACCCAAATAAAAAAACTATACATGGCATTCGAGCAACAGACCAACCATCTTTTATTGTTTAGACTACTTTTTGATATCAGACAGTTTCTTAGAATGTGTTCAAAAAGCAGATATAAAACATGGCTGCAACATTAATCATTCACTGATAAATATATCGGTACATCTGACAAAAGTCGATTGAGGACCTGGAATCCTTAAACTAAACAACAGCATTCTATTAGAAACAGAATACCAAAAACCAGATCAAAAGAAGCATAGATGATATAGCAGACATAAATAAAGAAGCGAATCCTAACACCCTATGGGAACTTATCAAAGGGGCAATCAGAAACGAAACATATACATATACAAGTGCAAAAAGGAAAAAAGAAACAGAACTAGAAAACAAACTAAACAATGAAATATTAAAAGCTGAAAATGCAATTGCGAATACAAACACAACATAGAGCTAGAAGAACAAAGACTTAGAATTAGATAAGAAAATTTAAAAACATTTTTTAAAAGGAATTATAATTCGAGCAAAAGCCATCGAGATAGAATTTAATGAAAAAACTCAAAATACCTTACTAGTTTAGAGAAAAAATAGCTGGATTTAAAATTATTACACACTTAACAGTAAAAGGAAATTCAATCACAAGCCAACCGGAAATAAGAGCGGCACAAACACAATTTTACTCTACTCTTTACAAACAAAACGAAACAGACACATCATCGGTAGACTTTTTCAAAGAAAACACGAAAAAGCTAAGCGACCAAGACTAAAACATATGTGAATGACTATTAACCGGATACGAATGCGCAAACGCCCTTAAACAAATGGGGGGAAAAAACAAAAAAACCAGGAACATGCAGTATATCTGTAGAATTTAATAAAATATTGTGAGAGACATAAAAACATACTACGTAAAGTCAATTAATTACTCCTTTATAAATAAGAATCTAACAGAATTCCAAAATCTAGGTCTTATAACACTCCTCCCCAAACAAACCCGATAAAGATATGTCCCTTTTAGCAAACTGGCGACCTATCTGTCAATTAAACATAGAATATAAAATAGCAAAAAATCCATAGCTAACAGAATGAAGAAAATCTAGGAAAATATAATTGACACTTTTCAAACAGATTTTATAAAAGAAAGATATATAGGCGAAACTATAAGAATAATAAGTGATATATTAGATAATACAGATGATCTAAACATCCCTGGAATAATTGTTTTTGCAGATTTTGAGAAAGCATTTGATAACCTTGACCATAAGTTTATGTTGAAATGCTTAAGTCATTTCAACTTTGGAAATGAGCTCATCAGATGGATTAAGGCATTCTTTTCTGATTCAAAGAATGCAATTCGAAATAATGGACACGTCACAGAGTTTTTCAGAGTAGAAAGAGGGGTAAGACAAGGACGTCCTCTTTCCCCGTATCTATTTATTATATGCAATGAACTTCTATCCAATAGATAGCAATGAAAATATTAAAGGTCAAGTAATAGCAGGTCAAGAATTAAAAAGAACCATGTTTGCGGACGATGCAATTTTTTTATTACTGATGGATCCAAAAAGTCTTTTGAAAACGTTATACACGCACTAGACAAGTTTAGTTACATCTCAGGTCTAAGATTAAATTCTACAACAAGCTACTCGTTACGGATATGTTTAAACAAGACGCACACACACCGAATGCTTTCAACACAGAAAATTTACTTGGACCTCGGAAAAACAAAAGCTCTTGGCATAATTTTCCACACAGACAAATCAAATCTAATAACAGAAAATTCAGGAATTTGATCTAACATTAAACCGTTGGAAACACCGAAAACTAATACTTTTTGGAAAAATCACAGTCATAAAATATTTTGCACTCCCAAAACTCATATACATGTACCTCCTGAGTATTCTTAAAACAACCAACAGAAACAATAAAATCTAACGAAAAGAATGTATTATTTCCTTTGGCACTCAAAAACCGACAAAATAAGCCGGAAAATAAGCAAACAAGATACTTTGATTGGAGGATTGAAAATAATAGATCTAACCCTTTTCATCAACGCATTAAAATGTAGTTTGGTAAACAGAAAATAACGGATGTTGGAAATCACAATATGTTAAATGTTTAAACAAAAATTGCGGAAAACTAATTTTCGAAAGTAAACTAAATGAAAATATCATTTCAGAAATGTTCAAACAAAATACCTTCTTTAAAGAAAAAATGATTACATGGCCACAAATAAATGATGACACGAACATTACAAAAATAAGTAATTGAATTGTTTGGAACATGGAACAATAAAAAATAAAGAAAACAGTGGCTAGAAAAAGGAATTAAACATATTAGTGACATATACGACTATAGAAAAAAATAATTTTATAAGTTAGAAACCATAAAATACTTATACAATCTAACTGAAGATGAGATTTTCTTTTATAATCAACTAAAGTCCTGTATACCAAAACAATGGAGAAATAAATTAAAACTAGAAAATATAAATGATGCAATAACACAAAATGAAACCTTATTGCAAAAGCTGCTAAAAGCTAAACAAACAAATAAATTCTTATTACAAGATTCAGGCAAAAAAGCTCATATTTAATAAGTCAAAACCAAAAGGAAAGTGGGAACAGGGCTAGACAATACGGAAATAAATTGGACAAATGCCTACAAAACATATATACAATTGACATTACACTCAGAAACTTCCAGTAAAACATTATATATAGAATTATCCCAACAAACACATCACTGATGAAATATAATATCAAACAAAGCAATATATGTGATCCGTGTAATATGCAGGTAGAAACCATTAAACACCGATTCTTGGAGTGCAGTCATGTACAACACCTTTTGAATAACATATCTAATTGGTTAGAAAAATTAATGTTAATATTAGCATGAATATAAATTACCAAACAATCACATCAGGAATAATAAGTAACAAAAACAATATGACTGACCATGCAAAAAAGTATATATACTCAACAAAATTTCTAATCGGTTATCTTATATTTCATTCAGAAAAAGCAATATGAAGATATAATTAACCATGTTATTGTGTTACAATGCCAATGTAATCAATTTGGAAACAGATTATCGCAATTTGTCGGCTATCACCTTTCCGTCTAAGCTGAACAACAACTTCTGTGGAGGGACCCCATATTTTGAAAGTCACAAGAGTTATTAGGCCAAATGTTAGTAATGAGTAGTGCCCTTGTCAGCTGCAATAACAGTCTCATATTGACTTCTCATAGACGAGAAGAATTCAGCAAAAGTATTGATGACCTAACTTTCTCAATCATTGACGACGTCACGCTCCAGTGCGTCAATGTTTGGTAGCTGAGGTAATTGACAAGCACGTTTCTTGAGAATGTGGCAAACGTGTCCTGTAGGGTTAAACTCATCTGTATCATCGGGCCCAAGCTGTCTGATGATGACTTCATCTTCAAGGGGCCGTCAGCAGTGACTGCCAACATTTAGCAGCCGATAACGTACCGTCTTGGGTGTGACGTTACGGCCGAGTTGACCCTTAAATTGTCTTGCCGTCCATGTAACAGAAAGAAATCTGTCTCTCGGGTGTGTCAATACAATGTATCGGTCTTAGGGATGTCGTTATCCGCCATTTTGGTTTCCTGGGGCGGTCTACTCTACTTCCGGTGACGTCAAATTTCCTCGTTAAACAGCCTAAATGGTCGAAAGTTTCCGGTTAAAAGTTCTAGTCACATGTAAATGGACAGAAATATTTCCTAATATGGAATACATGGAAATTAGTCCTGTTTTGTTTCCACTTCCGGAATTCCTCGGTGGTTGAATCTTATTTGCCGTAAGGATACACCGACGTGCGACATTCCGACGGCTCTGTCCTTCTCTCCGTGTATCATTCTCGCTATGTTAGGTGTTTTTCGGGCTAGACAGTCATTTGAGATTATACTCGTGTAGTCTTGGGGGCAGATTCTTTCTTCCATACTTTGCACGTGCAAATTAGGCTAAACAAGCAACGTCGTTGTTTTGACGTTCACGAAGTAGGAAAACGTGTATAAATCCAAAAATAAGTAGCGCTAAGACCCTATCATATTGTGTGTAAAATATCATAAATGTGAACTTAGTATTTAAAGACATATATAGCTTTAAAAAGTGACCGATTAGAAATTTTAAGTATACTTATATCAGTGAAAAACACTACATATTCCAAACAAAGAAAAGTCAATAAAGAAATACCGACTTTCAACCATTTCAAAAAAAAAAAAATATTGAAAAACTAAAAGCACAAAACAGAGATAAGCTAGAAATACACAATATAAAATTGAGACCACTCCTAGAACAAATATAAAAAATATTTTTAAAACAAACACATTTTGTTTGCTAAGAAAATATAATAAAAACTTAGACTGGTACTGTAGTCCTTAAAAAAGACAAATTTCAAACTCTTTCTCATACAAATTTCCTTTCTCTCTCTCACCGAAAACAATTTCATCTCATGTGTATAAATGTATGTTGTGTAATAAGAAATTGTATAACATGAAAAATGGTGAAATAAAAAAACGTTACAAAAAAAGCGTTTGAAATGAGTCTGATATCGTTCTCAAGCATTTTATTGGGCCGAATTAAGCTTATACTCAAATATGACGAAACAATTGCTGGATAACGACCACAGACCCGGTTCAAACGCTTTACAGCCTTGGGTCCCGGTTATTTAGCGCACATATGGTTAAAGCTGCTTGTTTACATAACATATGTATAAACAGCGTCTTATCCAGTTTATATGTATCATGCTTATAGTACGAGGTCACCAATACGGATGATATAGTTATTGCACCTGGTCCATATAGATATCCTACAGTGTTCCCTTCAGAAAACTGCCCTCCCCACCACGACTCCCTCCATACAACGACCATTGTCGCAGTTCCCTAAGCATGACAATTATGTATAACGTTTTTGCTGCTGCAATATCGTATGCTTAAAATTGCAGTCTGCTGGTTTTCTCAAATTTACATATTGGACATTTTGATAGAAAAAATATAATGACTGGTGACAAACAGCTTGAATCCAGATCAGACGCCGCTTCTGGATTCAAGCTGTTTGCAAATGTAAGCCAAGTCTTAATTTCCCCTCCCTATACTACCACCAAACAACACACATTATTATATTGCAAAGTAAATTCCTTACTTTTCATTGGTCAACGAGCCGTAGACATAATCCCATGTACCCTTTGAGCTGACAGGGTACTTGGAAATGCAGATGTTTTCATTGGTTGACAGGTCCATGAGACTTGCTTTGCAGAATATAAGATGGCCGATTGCTCGACAGGAATGAGTGCATTCAATCGTGCATCCTCCGTTTTAATTCCATTTCGGCTAAGAACCAATCGGTGTTTGGATCTTTCAACCGTTGCATTATTTCTGGGAAAAATTGACGTCGAAATATACGAGTATGCACAGTTTTCTAATGAATAACAACTTCAGAAACATGACGTCATTACGTTCAACGTTATCTGCTTTTGCGCAATTTTGTTATAATTTACTACGATCGCTGTACATGAAAAATTCCTAAATATTTCGTTTGAACAGTGAAAACTTTGCAGTATAATAAATTCGTTATACAGTTTATTCACAGTGTACATGAGGATTTCTTCCCGGCTGGTAAAATCATGTAACCCTCGCCTAACGGCTCGGGCAACATGATTTACCTCAGCCGGGAAGAAATCCTCATGTACACTGTGAAGAAACTGTATAACTAATACAATGTGCGTCTCCCATTTGGCGTCGTTGAAAAGAGGTAACAGTGTATACGCTGTAGTGAAGAAGACGTGATTCGTTCCCTTTTAACTCATTCACCCCAGAAAATCTGAATTAACTATCCAAGTTCCTGTAGTCTAATTTAGTCCACTTTCTACAATTTAGAGTAGTTTTTTATACTTTATTACAAAATGACAAACAGTGCAGACCCTGATCAGACGATTTCTTAAGGAGCCGTCTGATCTGGGTCAATTATTTACATAGAACACGTGTACAGAGTATACAATCATGTACCTCGTTTTTCAAAGACGCATATTCTCGTCTCTAGAGTAGGATGTATTCAACGATGCGCAATATAATAAAAGGAAAAACAATGGTCATGTTTTGAATTCTAAATCGTTTCGCAGACTATAATAGTAAATCTTGAACATTTCTCTTTAAATTCTTATTTCTACATTGCATTGCACTACGTTTGTGTTAAGTTTCGTTGCAACGAGCTTAACCCTTTCGTCCTCAATGACGCTTAAAAGCCCGTTTGCAAACAGTTTGGATCCTGATCATACTATTTGACACTCATTTTGAAATTTATTCAGTCATACTGCCATATTTTTTCAACTTTGAAACACCATTGCAGACAAAAAAATTGAAGCAGACGAAATTAAACGACGAAGAGGTAAAAATCTCACGAACAGGGACAATGTGTGCTTTCCCAATAAACGCGTTTATGCTAAACTGTTTATTTCCACTGCAAACAGTTTGGAGCCAGATCAGATGCCGTTTAACCTGGGGTCTGATCAGGCTCCATAATGTTTGCCACTCAGGTTAAAATCAAAAGTCAGGATTGTCAATAACGTTTCTTTTTCTCCATTTTATTGCTATGCGTTTTCGTTTCGTTTGCGTTTAAACGGGAAAGAATAGCGTTTTCTCCACTGTAAATAATACAGACAACTCCTATATTCTAGAATACCCCGGGTATTCTATTGAGTGGTAGCGTGATTCAAGAGTGACTGTATATAACGATATGCAAATATATATTATGTGTCGCTCTAGCGAGGTCATACCATACATATATCTCCTTAGTGACATTGATATTCAGGAGCTTACCATCACAGCGACGTCATGCTGAAATAGTCGTGCAGCTATGTATAGGTTGACTGAATGGCAACATGCAGGTATGTCTCTTTCTTCAGTTACTGTCAATAACTTTTCTCTGAATATCCTTATGTGTGTCTTCATAGACACTTTTCACTGAATACACTTATGGTTTTCGTCCTGGACTTTTCTCTGAACATCTTTATGTTTGTCTTCATAGACACCTTTCTCTGAATATCTTTATATTTTTCTTCATAGACACTTTTCTCTGAACATCTTTATGTTTTTCTTCATATATACGCTTTTCTCTGAAATTTGTTATATTCGTCTTCATAAACACTTTCTCTGAATATCCTTATGCTCGTCTTCATAGTTTTTTCTGAATATCTTTATGTTTTTCTTCATAGACACTTTTTTCTGAATATCTTTATGTTTTTCTTCATAGACACTTTTGTTTGTTTCTATGAATATCTTTATGTTTATCTTCATAGACTTTTCTCTGAATATCCCTATTTCCGTCTTCATACAGAGAGCGGAGTGGTGTTGTACCCAGCAAAAGTATTTCGCTCCAACACATAATGTTAACTACAAACAATTGGAAGCAAAATTGGCTTCAAACTGGTTGCCACTCCGATTACAATAAATCGTAACATTCTAAGCAAATACTTCCTTTACACTCTTTCTATATGTCATTGTATCGCCTTTGGTTTTCTATGTGTATAAGCAATGAAACTTTAACTATGCTATTAAAATTATGTAAATATTTGAATACATGTACATACGGATCACCTCTGAAATAAGTGTCTACTGGCTTTGAAATTTCGAAACATCTTCTGTTCAATTCATCGCTATGATATCGGTTCCTTACCTCATTCACCCATGAATCTTTTAATAGACATTTAATTTTCCAATTATGTTTAGTTCATGTTTTTACTATTTAGGGTTGGTTTTAAAATATATTACAAATTGACAAACAATGCAAAGCCTGCTCAGGGTATACATTGTTTTCATAGAACAAGTGTTCTCTTTATAGGTCCAATGGTTGTTAACCCTTTACCCCATAGAAGCGACTTTTAGCGAATCTGATTTATTCCTCCGCTGAAGAAAATAGTTCATATTTAATCAGTCATGAATATATATTATAGGGAAAATTTTCAAAATATTCTAGCACAGGATAGCTTAAAGCAGGCTGAAAGTAAAGCAGAATGCGCCTTAAGCGCATTCTGCTTTACTTTCAACCTGCTTTAAGTAGTAACCTATTTTCAATTCTAGAAATAGGCTATCAGGTAAAGGGTTAATGACGAGTATACTCGTCGCTAGGGGTAAATGCGTTAAGATTTGTCGTCTGGTATTATTTCCTCTAGTATATATAGTAAAGATAGAAATATTCCAGAATGATAATTAAGAGATAATAGATTTATTATTAAGCAAGTACTTAGTAAAATACATATTTATTCAGTTGAGAAGAGGTTTTTTCTTTCCAAATAATTGCATTTATGCTAAAAGTATCACATAGTGTAAATGCAAGTCTCGTATGAGAGCCTATACAAAGAAGGCGTGTATTTATTTATTTATTTATTATACCCGTTGTGCGTTCAAAGGCGCTTCACATGAAATTATATTAATGTACCTACAAAGCGAGAAAAGACAAATAACTGCATTCACAATAAACTTGATACATTATGGAGTTACATGTACATGGAAGCATGAACATTCTTTCAATATTATTACCAATATTATAAAATTGTTATAGTTAGTTTGTAAAATCAAAATTAAAAGATCAATGGCATAAAAAAAAAGTTGTTCCATGGAATGAATTTGGTCACCGCCCTTGCATGTAAACATAGTTTTACTTTAAACAAATGTCTCCAGTGTAAGTAAAAATATTATGAAACAAAAATGGCCTCTATACATTTATTAGTTGGTGCATTTAATTGAAAGTTGTGTTCAGTTGTGCTATATAAAAACTAACAATTTGGTTCAAATATTTACTCGATTTTATTCTAGTTTCTGTAAACAAATTAATATCAATAATTTTTAATATCTGTTTCAATCCGAACGGCCCTTGCATATATTTAGCACATGTTACACCCCGAAGCCGTGATCCTTTTAGATACTGATACGTAAACATAACACTTTATTGTCTGGATCATGTACAATGCATAGTCCAAAATGTAGTTCTGTATTTTAAAACTATAATATCTCTGTTCGGCTATTTTATAAAGTAAATTATAGATAACACTGATGTGCTTGTTTTGATTTTATTTTGAGAGGGTTATATATATTTATACATTATACTTGTTTTGCAGTTTATTATACTTGTATATATTTAAGAATAACATTAAAGTCTTTTGGCAGTTTTTTTAAATTTACACAGGGAATAAGACGATAGTTTTTTCCGATTAACCCTTTCACTCTCAATGACGCCTTAAAGCGCGTTTGCAAACAGTTTGGGTCCTGATCAGACGCCGCGATACTCTTATCGGTATTTATTAAGTCATACAACCTTAAATCTAACTTTGAAACGTGTCTTACAGACAACAATATTGAAGCAGACGACAATAACGTGGTGAGGAGGTAAAAATATCACGAATAAATTGATCATGAAAGGGTTAAACGAAACTAAGAGCAAGCGCCATGCAATATACATTATTATACTGCAAAGTAAATTCCTTACTTTTCATTGGTCAACGAGCCCTAGACATGATCCCATGTATCCTGTGAGCTGACAGGGTACATGGAAATGCAGCTGTTTTCATTGGCTGACAGGTCCCTGAGTCTTGCTTTGCAGAAAATAAGATGGCTGATTGCTCGACAGGATTGAGTGCATTCAATCGTTCATCCTCCGTTTTAAGTCCAGTTCGGCTAAGAACAAATCGGTGTTTGGATCTTTCAACAGTCGCATTATTTCTGGGAAAGTTTGACGTCGAAATCAACGAGTATGCGCATTTTTCTTATGAATACATGTCAACGTCAGACACATGACGTCATTACCGTAATTTCCGGTGTAACGAAGTATTTTGACCCCCATCGAAAAATGACCCCCCGGTCAAAATTCGACGACGTAGAATGACCCCCGGTCATTTTTCGATATCGTACAATGACCCCCCGGTCATAATTCGACGTCGAAACTTGACCCCCCGGTCATAGTACTATGACTCCCCTCATGAAGTGTTTTGACCCCTCCTGAAATATATCGACCCCCATCGAAAAATGACCACGCCCCTCTTTAGCAATTAACAGACACAGTTTAACCCATTGGACCATTGCGACGAGTATATTAAAGGCTTTGTTTATTATAGTGTCACCCCTATTGAAAGGGCCAGCCAGTTTGGCTTATGAGACACCTATCCTTTTTGCGCGCACAGTACCTCCCGAATCCCTTCTCTTATTGCCGGGCGCCTGGCAGAGACGGGCCTACGGTAACCATTCATTTAACTAGCTGGCGGCTCACCAACCGGCCATATCAGTCCAAACCCCGTATCCGGCTCCGGGATTCGAACCTTCGACCTCCCGCTTCCGAGGCGGACGCCCTAACCACTAGGCCACGGTTGCGGTATATTAGTCATTTACAAACAGTCTACCTAGCAATAGTACATTTGTCCTTTGTAAACCGTGTAGACCCAGATCAGACTAATCCCAAACGAGCTCTCTGATATGTTTGCAATATAGGTCAGTTTTGAAATATATTGTATAAAACAACTCTAGCTAGTCAAAAATTGACTTGACATAACTAGAAAAAAATTGCATTGTCCACTTGAAGTTTCAGGTGTGGATAAGTTAAAAGATATATAAAATTTAGATGATAAACAAGTCAAAATTCAGACTTATGATAAGCGCGCCATGGAAACGTACTAAATGCTGTTCCCGATTTGTGCCTATCTGTTGGATACTGATGGTAGGGAAACAAGGTGACTGCGGGTCTGTGGTATAATTCGTGGACAGCTTATTTATAAATAAGTTAAGATAGTAATTCAGTCATGGAGTATGCAGGCCGTTGGGGCGGGAACAGGCATGGTGTGAATTACTTGAGAAAGTTATACATTACATTACAAGTGTCACCAATTACATTGCTAAAGAGTGTATTATATTACAATTATTATTACGTTTACATTTGTAATGTATTAAATTACAAGTACGTTGGCAAAGTAATGCATTACATCACACATTACATTTTGATAACAGTCAAAAACATTACTGAAAAATAATTAATAAGCATATCATATATAACTGATAGGTTATCATTTACAAGTTCTTTGTCAACTAAATAATCAAAGATTCTAAACTTAAGAATACATGGATGCAAGTTTACAGTTTGAAACACAGGGCCCCGACACGATTGCGTTTTGAGAGAAAAAATCGTCAGAAGGTATATATAGAGACAAGGGGTACAACTGATTGTTAGTACATTCTCACCCTATCTCGACAAAACTGGGCATATCATGAATAATAATTGATGAAACGACACCCTTTTTGCACTTCTGTCTAGCTAATATAATACCCTTCCATAAAAACATAACATAAAACCAACTGTAAGCATGCACTTTCAAAAGTAATTGCATTTACTCACAGAAATCAACGACTTTTGGAAAACGGGACAGGTGTTCGTTCACAGCTGACACCGCATTGACCACTACTGTGTGCTTGTTTAGGCGGTAATATCGAACATGACAGTCATACAGTTCCATGGATATCCATTTTTTACACCGATCAAGGCTGATTTATACTCAAACCATTGCAATACCAACAACAAATTCGCATGTTTTCATCGGCAGTAAAGCTATTCTTGTACATGTAGGTTTTTTTTGTACGGCAATGATTTGAGAAGAAATCAGCTTTGATCGGTGTCAAAGATGTATATTTATGGAACTGTATGACCGTAATGCTCGATATTACCACCTAAACAAGCGTACAGTAGTTGTCAATGACTGTATCACTCGATTACCGCCTAAACAAGCGTACGGTAGTGGTCAATGCTGTGTTAGCTGTGAACGAACACCTGTCCCGTTTTCCAAAAGTCGTTGATTTCTGTGAGTAAATGCAATTACTGTTGAAAGTGCATCCTTATAGTTGGTTTTATGTTATGTTTTTATGAAAGGGTATTATATTAGCTAGACAGAAATGCAAAAAGGGTGTCGTTTCATCAATTATTATTCGTGATATGACCGCTTTTGTCGAGATAGGGTGAGAATATACTAACAATCAGTTGTACCCCTTGTCTCTATATATACCTTTTGACAAATTTTTTTCTCAAAAATCAATCGTGCCGGGTCCCTGTGGTTTGAAAAGTCACAGCCTTTTTATAGTGCCCACTGGGTAAGGAAGTATTTTATTTTTTGTAAGCAAGTGAGCCCTTAACCCTTTTTTCCACAGTAGCGCCTCATGCCGCCTGCACCTACATCTGCAAATAAGATTAAGATGCACTAATAAAATCCAATAATAGTTTTAATTACAGGCGTCAGCTAACAACAAAATGAGTGTAAAGCAGAAAGCATACATGAATTTTTTGCATAAAATTCATATTGCTGTATGCATTGTCCTGCCTTAATCACAGTTAAACGTAGCTAATTTGCAAGCTTGCCTATGGAGCAAATGGGTAAATACAGACCAAATCTCTCTGAAGTGCTTTCTACATATTAACCCTGTTATATGAAATGGCATGTCTTTTTTGCCTGTATACATCTTAATTGAATTACTGCTAATTACCAAGACAAAATGTATAAATATTACTGTTGCACATAACATCATTAAAGTTTCAAATACATTGTCTGTTAGATGCATTATGTCAGACCTGATTATTTAACTCTTTATTCCTTAGCCTGTTTCTATTCTTGAAGATATGTGACAATTTATTATACGTAGTTTACAGTCTATCAGTGGTACTCCATACCAATAAACGTTACGTGAACGAGTGCAAATATGTATCCCCCTTTTACAGAACATGTATTTGTAATATTTACATCGGTTCCAATGACATTCATCATCTAACAATGTGTCGCAACAGAAACATTGCGGCATGTGACTATGAAAATTGATTAGATTATTGACAGTATATTGTACATCATATAAGCATCCAATGATTTAGGTAATTAGCAATCTGATATGAATTTACCCTCGGGGAGCTGATCGCAACCATGGCGGGGTTATTCTACGACATTGAAAAATGACAAGGGGTCTTGTTTGACATCAAATACGGTATTACCATATCGGGGCAGGGGTGGCATTCTATGAAAAAGAATTATATCAGGGGGTCATTCTACGACATCGAATAATGACCGGGGGTCATTCTACAACATCGAATATAGACCGGGGAGTCATTCTACGACATCGAATAATGACCGGGGAGAAATTCTACGACATCGAATAATGACCGGGGGTCATTCTACGACATCGAATAATGACCGGCGAGTCAAACTATGATATCGAATAATGGCCGAGGTGTCAAACTACGAGCTAGAATAATGACCGGAGTCTTTCTACGACACTGAATGGTGTGATGTGCAATGAGGCAACATAACACAGCTTCCGATTTTGATCGCTTTTTGTTTGCTTGTTTGTTTGCTTGTTTGTTTAGTAAATGCAATTAACTTTACACTTAACATGGTAAACTATAAACGCACAACATAGCAAGTGTTGACAAAAGACAAAAAAGCCCACTCAAAACAACCGACCTACATTCTTCTTATTTCTTGACAAAAGGGATAAGTTCCGACAAATCAAAGCATCCTCTATGAAAATATGTTAAGACATTACCTAATAAATACGAATTTTACGCCTTTGATCTTTTTATTCCTCTACTGGAGATAAAAGATCAAATTTATACAGTCATGGATATATACTATAAGAATAAATTTTCTATATCCTAGCAAAGTGTACCTTAAAGCAGGCTGAAGTAAAGCAGAATGCGCAATCTGCTTTACTTTTAACCTGCTCTAAGTGGTCATCTGTTTTTGAAGCTAGAAAAAGGCTGTGGGGTAGTTGGTAAAACCAAAGAAACCGCGGCAAGATAGGAAGATTTCTTGGAATGAATGTCAATACGAGCGTATTATAAATTCTGATCATACGCTTTCTCGGAGACGTGGTGCATGTGTGATTGGGGTTTACTCAGCCTGCTACGTCGAAATTAAATCAATAATCGAACAAGAGTAATTGGTAGATCGTAAATGTATACTTGTAAAAGGGTAAACGGTTCTGGGTTCGATACCCATATGGCTGTCCATTGATAGGCAGACACACTTACAATTCAATCAATATAAGTTATGTTAGGTTTAAAACAACTTTAACATATGCAAAACTGACTTTAAACAAAATATAAAGGATTTTTTAGGGGGTCATATTTCGACAGGGGGGTCATAATTCGACGATCGGGGGTCATAATTCGACGATGGGGGGTCATTCTACGACGTCGAATTTTGACCGGGGGGTCACTTTTCGATGGGGGTCAAAATACTTCGTTACACCGGCAATAAGCCCGCACCTTCATATAGCCCGCATTCGGCATATTGCACAGCAGAAAAAAGAAAAATGAAAAAAGATTCGGCAAATAAGCCGCACCGTCTATATGCCCGCAGCCATATTGTGAAACTTACACGTCGTAAGATTCACCGCTAAGGAGCACCGATTATATTAGCTGCAGTACTGTACCTCTAACTCTAGACCAAGGTCTACTAGACCTACTAGACTACTACTAGACTATTGTATCCGCAATACAGTTACGATATCGCAACTACGATTATATGTATTAACGTCTTTGCGTTATCAAAGTAAAATGCTGAATAGACTTTTATTATATGCTATTTTTTATATTGAGCTCTCAATTCTACTGACAACGGTGAATTTTTAGAACATTAGTGACCAATGAAAACAGTGTGTATCCAAATGGTTGTATTTGTTGAATAAATCGATAGTGTCGGTATGAATAGTTTTAATCTCATATGAGGTTTGATAAACCCGTGAAAACTTACGTAATACAGGCCGTTAGCTGTTGGAGAACAATAAAGCACTGGTGATTGTATTGGTTGTATCGTTATTCATGCATCCTATTGTGCTTTGTGTTTTCCATGCAATTAATTTTACCCTTTGCCTGCTAATCGCGACTTGTGTTAAAGTTGCAAACACTGTTGATCCTGTTTAAACGCTGAGTAAATAAGCGTCTCAACAGAATCCAAACCGTTTCACATTCGTAAATAACACGATCACCGATTTCCTGTTTAAAATGCCGTAGACACGCATTTCTATTTTTAGAAATATTGCTAAACTATTTTAATCTCCTCTTCATCTGTTTCACTTTTGAAATTAACGGTGACTGTGTTACGTATACAAACATTTAGCTGCTGATTAAAGTAGCTATAGACCGCCATTGTTCCTACAGTGTATATATACATGGAATATTACTCCCGAAAACAGCCATTTTACGCTACGGTAGCTCTTTTATTTTATTTTTCCTCCACAATCCCGATAGGCAAAAAGATTCGCCATATAGCCCGCTCCGTTAGATAGCCCGCAGGCCCCTCATTGACTGTTAAAAAATGAGATAGCCCGCGGGCTATTTGCCGGAAATTACGGTACGCTTAACGTTATCTGCTTTGGCGCGATTTTTTTTTATTTTCGAAATATATTTCGTTTGAAAAGTGAAAACTTTGCAGTATAATAAATTCGTTATACAGTTTCTGATTTACCTCAGCCGGGAAAAAATCCTCATGTACACTGTGAAGAAACTGTATAACTACTAATGTGCTGTAGAAAATTACATGTTTATGATCGTTTAAATCTTGGGTGATAACCAGCTTTGAGGCTTGGGGGAATTATTAAGTCCATACAGTAATATTTACATTCAACCTGTAAAGTCTCTATGTAATCGTATTAAAAATATGCAGGTCAATTCTCGATGAACCTACGAATCGAATCCGGTTCCAGCCAGTTAGAAAGAGGGCGGAGTCTCCGCCGCGAAGAAAATCTTCCATACGGCGGAGAGATACCGACCAAGTTAGGATCTACTTTTAGATTAGCCGTTCGGGTATCTCGAAACCCCTATTTAAAGTCACAGACAGTTCAATTAAAATCAAATTGCGATAAAAAAAAATTAAATGCTGTTTTTAAGGGAGGTTATCATATTACGCTCCGTCATTAAAGCTGTACGCGTTCTCTCCCTTCTCTGAGTGTTCTATTTATAGATTAGACAAGTTGTCTTCCAATTACGGTTTGAAATTGACAAGTTCAAACAATTTGTTCACCAGAATTACATAGGAAAGTCGCTCAAACATAAAGCAAAATAATGCATTCACACTTACTAAATTGGTAACGTAATGTTCCGTTATGACATATTGAAACTAGCCTATGTGTATCGGATATGCCACGGATGGCCGCGGGTGTGTGTACACGCTGACTGTGTAGTCGCATTTCAGCGTTGCTATTCGCGTTGCTATGTGTAAAGCGTGTATAAAAACTTGCGCCACCTAATTGTTTAAAATATGCTTTGATAATAGATATTCAGATTGAAATTTTTGTTTTAGTTTCTTACGAGCGTTCTTAAAGCACTGCGAGAAAGTTTAGTGCGTAAAAATCCTGAAATTATTATGCAAATACAGTACATGTAGTAAGGACTACTTTTGACACCATATTTAGAAACTGGAATGGCTATTACATCGATATTACATCTATCAAACCCATTTGGCCGGTATATGGTATATTCATATACATGAAAACAAATCTGGTCAAACTACACATTAAATGGATGACAGAAAATAAAAATATAAATATAAGGAATAAACAACAACTTTTTGCCGCTCATGACGGTATGACTACATTAGCTTCGGGGGGTAAATTAAATTGAAAACGCCCTTCGGGCGTTTACAAAATTTACCCCCTGCGAAGCTAATGTAGTCATACCGTCATGAACGTCAAAAAGATGTTGTTTATTCCTATAATAGGCATGATGCTGACTACTGTCTCAACCCTGACGACAATGGGATGGCGTACCTGAAAATGCTTGTGCGGGACTGTAAACCTTAGCAGCAACAACGACAAATTTGAGGCTGGTCAGACGCCGAGTTATCCGGCTTCTGATAAAAATTAAAGCTGTTGGTCATGGATAATAATGTATTAGGGCAACCGCGTGTATTAGGAAAGTATAACGTATTCTCAAATGTACCCGGTATCTATTTCCAGAAAATGAGAATGTTTTTATCCAGAGGACTTGTCTTCATGACGTGCATTGTCATTACTGCTTGTGATCTACAGCGTGCAGATTACATCATTCAGTCGAATACGTAAGTATTCATTCTCTGTAAATACAAATGGAATTGCATATCAAATAGCTATTGTAATTATCATTACCAGTTACAGCGCTCCCTCTCTACAACGACATCCAATGGGAGACACCAAATGTGTGCGTTGTTCGGAGGGAGTCGTTATAGAGAGGGAAATAGGATTACAATTACAAACAGCTTGAATCCAGATCAGACGCCGCGTAACGCGGCGTCTGATCTGGATTCAAGCTGTTTGTCACTCGTCACTAAGGTTTGTTATGTCAAAATGCCCAATATGTAATTTTGAGAAATGCAGCAGACGACAACTTTAAGCAGAAGATATTGCAGACGTAAAAAGGTTGGACATAATTTCTTGTTTCGGGATCAGCAGCAAGCGTCGTTGTGAAGAGGGAATCGTTGTTTGGAGGGCCGTTGTAGAGAGGGAGCGCTGTACTTCAGTGTATACCAGTATATTTATTGTGGCTAGTACAGTATATCACTATGGCAAAAACGTACTCCTCTCATATTTTAGAGGGAAACGCTTAAATAATGCACTAAGCTGTAGATGCAGAATGTAACGGATTTTGTTTTTATTTAGATAAAAAACATTATTGGTGTATTTTTTTTTAAAAATGAATATGAACAAAATATGACTCCTGGTAACTCTGCGTCAAATATTTCCAATGCTAATCAGTTCGTTGGCTATGTAGAATGTGTTCATTGGAAAATAATAGGGCCCCAACCTTTGTACAATATTTGACTAAAGTACATGTAATTTATTTTGTTTGTCACGGTAACAGAATCATTCACTGGTGTGAATCTACATAAACGTGTTTGGTGTTATCAATACTCCATTAATGTTTCACTGCGATCATCACTATTTTGTCATTTGCCTTTTGCAATACCGTATGTTCATAGACTATCCGGGGTCTGGATCTTGATCAGGCGTCCATTTACCCAGTCTTTGATCCAAATCCAAAATTTGACCTTCACATCGGTCTTTCTTATTTATGACTTTGATAAATACAAACAAACAACACTGTCTAACTGCTTTATCACGAGTACAATAGTTACTTGCAAACAGTTTGGGTCCTGAGCAGAAGCCGCATTAAGCGGCG
The DNA here is from genome assembly GCA_922989275.2 of Gari tellinella. Taxonomy (NCBI): domain Eukaryota; kingdom Metazoa; phylum Mollusca; class Bivalvia; order Cardiida; family Psammobiidae; genus Gari; species Gari tellinella. The sequence goes on from OV277872.1 coordinate 12,846,705, forward strand.
TTTTATCATCATCTTAACTGTTTGACACTGATTTCAATATTGCTAAAGTCAAAATACCTAAACTTTAAATTTGATAAATGAATGCAGACGACAATAGTTTAATATTTATGACGTCATGGCATTTACGGGTTTAATGTTTGTATTCGTAAAGCCTACCCGACGTTCGGTTCCACCCTGTCATTGGTAACGGACATATCGCAACTAATGTGCTGTCCGATACTGTGTATATGAACGGGCTATACAACGGACAAGAGGACAGGAGTAGCCGGGCAAGAATCCCGGCATACATTGCGGTGGATGTTGACGACGATTCTAGCATGAGAACTTACTCGCTAGACATGTACCACGGTAAAGTATATCATCTGCAAGCTCTGAGGAGAAGACATATCTTCCCTATAAATCCGTTTGTGCAAAAACAATAATACATGTAATAATACTAATAAAAAGATTATAGATACATAGGTTTTATTCAGAAAAGGGCATAAATTGCCCATTTTTACCACATATCAACAATATACATTGTTATTTATCTCGATCAATGGCATTCAAAATATACATTATTATACATTATATATTGCAAACAGCTTGGAGCAAAGTCAAAAATGCATAACGTAATCGCCTATCTGGCCCAAACCGGTTTTAATCCAGATTCGAATGAACCTTCAACACAGTCATACATTTTATATATTATATTTGCGTTTTGGTTTCGTTTAACTCCTTTGTGTCTAATGCAGCTTTTACATGAATATTCTAAAAGAATAAATAGTTCAGCAAATGGGCGTGTGGTAGACATTGACATATTTGACATCGCAGATGACATATTTATAAATATTTAAAAATGACAGCTGATTTAGTATCCTAGTTCCTGCTTAGCTATATACAGATATTTATTGACCACAGCCAAAATAAAACCATCTGTAAGACTTCCAGGGTCCATGCTTATAAAGCGTTTGCGTTGAGTCTTGCATAGGACAAGTGGATATTCGTAGGTACACTATTTGTAATAAATCATATGCGCATCACAATGGTTTATTGGGTTTGACACATTTGTTTTACCCGAGTACGTACAGTCACGAAGTACTTCATGGTATAGTGTAGGCCGTGAGCCAGGCACCTGAAATTTGAGGTACGGGTACCATTCGGGTGAATAAGGTTCACTATGATATTCAGGAAGCCCAAACCCTCTGCTTTTAGGAAATGTATGATAGCAGTAAATTCATGGCAGCTTTGTTGGCTTTTGAGGCATTTTTGTTACCCCACCCACCGAGTTAACGTTGTAAAAGGATCATTGTTGTCACAATCGTACTTTTTGTACTGCATGCATTTTTATTGGTGCCTAATATCAAAACGGATATTGAAACATGCCATTAAATGTTTTTGACATTATTAAAGGTTTTAACTTTGGTAAAAACCAAATTTCCACCACTTTTTTTGACGAAAAATCACCTTTTTATGCCTTTAGACAAATGTCTTTTGATGAGGATGGCATATAGTGATCCTACTGGCGGTGCGTACGAGTTAAACATATTTTACCGATTCTTGTAGCAATAACACCGTGTAATAAAATGCTTTGGTACTTAAACAGTTGTGGTTTAGGGTAATTCCCAATCCAACCATATCATCCAACCTCGGTTTGACATTGACCTTGACCGAATTTTGTCTACGAATATGTTATTACGGTTGTTTATTGGTTAACTAGATTTTACTGTTTCGTCTAGCATCAATACCGCATATAAGAATGATTTGATACTTGCTGCTTTTGATCATTGCCAATTCACCCATATCACCTTACCTCAGTTTTGACCTTGACCTTCACCGAATTTGGAACTAAAATATGTTATAAGGGCTGTTTTATTGGTTCACTAGATTTTACCGCTTCGTCTAGCATTATTACCGCTTAGTAGAATGCTATGAAACTTTCACAGTTATGGCTTAGAATCACTCTCAGTTCACCCATATCACCCAACTTCCATTTTGACCTTGACCGTGACTGAATTCGGACTTAGAATATCTTAATAAGGGATGTTTATTGGTTAACTAGATTTTACCGTTTCATCTAGCATTACGTGTAACAACTTTTATTAGAATGCTTTGAGACTTGCACAATTGTTACATTCGATAATTCCCAATCAACGAGTATCAACAAAACTTAATTTGGCATTGACCTTGACCTTATTGTGGACTAAGAATATGTTTTATGTGCTATGTCAAGGTTAAATAGATTTTATCTTTTCGTCTAGCACCGCTTACTCAAATACTTGGATACATAATTATACAGTTGTCGCCTTATACCATTCATAATCTATCCATATCACCCAACCTTGTGTTTACCTTGATACTACCACAGAGATCACTGTCAATGAGGACACACAAACTCGCATTGGGACCATACACTTCCGCTTGAACATTTGTGCCACCAAGGGTTACTATATAACAGTGCATCTATCAGCCAATTTAGAGACATTCTTGAAGATACGAAACACGAGAACTCTCACACACAGCTGAAAAGGTCACAAATGCAGAAATACGAGGAAAAAGTTACTAAAGTAACATATCTAATAAGAGGCTGGTTCAACGCATTTGAAATAAATCAAGATCTGATTAGCATATCCACCGTTAATGCAGTACCTTGAGACATCGCAAAATACCTTCTGAGTGCGCATGCGATTGGTCAATGATGAGATTGGTCAATGCTCGTATGCACAATTTAAAGGAGATCAACCATGATGGAATAAAGAGCAACAAAGTTTAGACCTCAAGCAGCATGAAAGTGAAATCCAGTGGAAGACTGGCAGTTCTTATAGCTGATAATGCTTTTGTTCGGTCGCATCATAGTTATGGCACACACACGCAATCTCCAGATAAATTTCATTATTTTACTTATTGCTCTTTGGCAATAGTCTTTCTCAACATCAAATGGTTTGCTAAGAAATCAAACAATGCTGCATTAGCATTGAGCTAACAGAAAACGCTTGGCTTAGCTGAAGGTGTCCCGAAAAAGTCTGTCTCTGTGATTGACGGAATGAACCTCGTATAGAAAGTCAAAAGATACTAATGCATTTTTGTGGCTGCGCAAGCACTATTCTATCGATGGTACTCGAGGCGGCAGTGACAGTGATAGAATAGATGTATACATGGGAGACGCTTCTGTAGCAATAAGGTCAATAATAATATTCTTATAGCATTCCTGGTGCATCAATGGATGAAAACTGAGCACAGTCAAAGGTTACAGAGGATTTGATTTGATTTTTTTTTTTACGTCGCTTTCAACAGTATTTCAGTCATATCGCGACGTCCAGCTAATTATAGGTGGAGGAGGAACCCAGAAGTCCTTTATGCACTGTTTCAGGCACAAATCGACAACTGGGTAGAACCATCGACCTTCCGTAAGCCAACTGGAAGGCTTCCCCACATGAGAAATCCGAACGACTCTACTGGGATTCGAACTCACAGCGGTGAGGAACTTAGTGATGTAAGTCACAGTGACTATACCACTAGGCCACGGAGGCCCCTAGGTTACAGAGGAAAATATCGCACCTTACGTTGAAATCAAATGCTTCAAAATAAAATACAATGGATGCGAGGAGGTACAGGGTCTTTGAAGCAGCCAAGAAGAAGCAAATGAACATATTTAAGAAATGCTGGACAAAGACATGCACAAGTTATATATGATATCCTGAAAATTGAGGACGCGATTGATACTGATGTTTGCAAGTCACTGAATTGAATGTATGTCTTAACATGTTGTGACACGGTCAGCGCATTTGCTGGTAAGAATAAAACACGCGCACTGAAATTGATGAATGGTAATACTGAAGCTCAATAATGTTCCCAGACGTTGAATAGGAAAGGGGTACCCCTCCTGCTTTGATGTACAGACTTGAGATATAAACGTCAGCTCTATGCCCTGTAAGCGTCATCAGCAAAAGTGAATGTTCAGCGGTACGGCTTATTATGTACCACATAGGGTAAGATAGAGCGCCACCAGCTACATGCCTGGATGGATGGATTAATTTATTTTGGTTTACGGCACTGCGCCACAAAATGGGTCATAAAGCGCCAGTGAATGATGGGGAAATGATGAGACGCGATGATGACGATGACTTCGCGCAGATGATTTTGACTAATTTCGTCCTTTGCAAAACAGCAAATAAGATCAAAACCAACTACCTGTCTTCCTTAATTTTAGTTCTTAGAAGAGGGGGTAATTTCGTTCTTACAAAGAGAAACAATTCCGTATGACAATTAACCCACAGAAATACAACAAGATAGGAATGTCTGGACTCTTTAGTTAAGCACACTTTGAGAGCTAACCTCAAGGCTGCTATTTGGAGTCGATGATATTCTAAGTCATGTAGGAAGAGGATGGAAAGTTGTGAAAGAGGGTGAGATTGATCAGCTATTAGACGACTTGCTGGATAGAAAACAGATCCGACGTAGATGCTTGACCTACTAGCGGGGAGCTGTGCTAGTAAATGTACGTTGCCAAAATGTGTATGCATTTCTTATGGTTTGAATAGTACGAACATGTGCAACTGTGATAATCAGGCAACTAGTACAGAATCAGATGATGAAGAACGTCCACTGGAAGAGGCTGAAAACATTGAGAGTGAAGGAAATGTGAGAATTGGTATTCTTACATAAGAATTACAACCTACACTTCAGTGGTTGTAATGCATTGATTATTCGTCAATGCCGACTAGATGTTTAGACATTTTCATAACACTGTTGTCAATGCTTTGTAAGTTAACGCCAGTAGATTGCCTTTAAACTTAAATCCTTTGACCCGAAATATTTGTTTTTCATCTGTTATGTGCTAGCAGGTGTATTTGAAAATTGCAGAGTCAAGGATTTGTACAATATTAGCCTTAGCATAAGAAGAGAGTAACAATGTCTTAGAACATTACTGCTTTAAGAGAACACCGGAGGCACCCTTAGCAGTACTGTTTATTCTGAAATTTTTTAGAGGTCCAAATTAGGTCAAGTCCAAGGCCAAACCAAGCTTTGGTGATATTCCTGGATTTCGAAAGGTTCAATGTATTCAGTATGCAATGATCAAATCATTCCAGAAAGAAGTAATAACTCTGGAGAAACGGTAAAATCTATTTTACCAAGAAATAGCTCAAAAATAGCTGGGAATGGTTCAAGGCAACAACTGTAGAAGTGTAAAATCATTCTAGTGAGCTGTTTTCATGCTATATAAAATGTTAAGATATGGTTGACTTCGTACGAACGAACAGGGCGATTACTTTAATTATGCCACCTGCATCAATAGATTCCAGGAGTCAAAATAGGGATTTTTCGTTATGAAAAGGATGACGTAATTTATTGTTTTCGCTTAAGTAAATTACTTAAACAATTCCAATAATGCCTAATGGCATGTTACAATACTTTTTTAATGTGATGCTTCAAAAAAACGTATGCATGACCAAATGTATGAGTGTGATAATGATGGTCCTTTTACAATGTTAAACTTTGTGGGTGGGGTAACAAAAATGCCTTTTTTGCTAGAGTAAATTACTTCAACAATTCCAATGATGTCTAATTGCATGTTACAATACATTTTTATTACGATACTTCAATAAAAATGCATGCGCTACCAAGAGTATGATTGTGATAATGATGGTCCTTTCACAATATTAAACTTGTTGGGTGGGGTAACAAATATGCCTTTTTTGCTAGAGTAAATTACTTCAACAATTTCAATAATGTCTAATGACATGTTTCAAAACATTTTCAATATGATACTTCAATAAATTTGCATGCATTACCAAAAGTATGATTGTTATAATGCTGGTCCTTTTACAATGGTAAACTTGGTGGGTGGGGTAACAAATATGCCTTTTTTGCCAAAGTAAATTACTTAAACAATTCCAATAATGTCAAGTGGCATTTTACAATACATTTTCAATATGATGTTTCAATAAAAATTCATACATTACCAAAAGTATGATTGTGATAATGATGGTCCTTTTGCAATGTTAAACTTGGTGGGTGGGGTAACAAAAATGCCTAAAAAGTCAACAAAGCTGCCATGATTTTACTGCTATCATACATTTCTTAACTAGTCACACATTGATCTTTCCGAAAATCATAGTGAACCTTATTCACCCGATTGGTACCAACCAACCCCTCCGGCTCACGGCCTGTTAAATTGAACGTTTGTTTAAGCGAATTCTAAAATACTGTATACATGCTCGCAATTTGCTATCAAAACAGTGTAACATTATATTCATTATTTTCAGGTCTGTTCGAGCAAACTATCCATAGGCATGATGCTTCAGTAACTGTTCGATATTTCGCACATAGGAAGTATACACGTCTACTGGTAACGCAAATAACTATAAAACGAAACCAAGGCATGACTGGTGGCGTCACCATACCTCTAATTGTCAACAAGGGGAACGACTCGCCTGATTTCACAGAAAACTTACAGGAGATGCAAAATGAACGTTTACACTTGACGACTAATGACAGGCAAGTGTTTCAATATGTTGTGTATCCGTCTTTAACCCTTTCACTGCAATGACAAAAGATTGCTTCAAATAAAGTGTAAATAAAGTGATCATGACTTAATAATTTAATTTTGTTTGTTTTCATTACTTCTGGTGAGCTGCGATTGGCTGTTTTGTTTTGTTTTTGTTTAATACCCGCATGAAAAAAACATAATAAGCCCATGCCTTGTCGGGACTACTTTCTCTTAGTCCAACGGTTCATGACAAGCGCTGTATGAAACGGGACGCCAAATGACGTCATTTGCGACGATTTGACTACAAAACAACTTACAGTCGTGTCGGTAAATTCATGTTGCGGAGAGACTACAACGTACTGCTTACAAGTGAACAATAATGGACACTCTTGTCAGATTTTCTATTTAATTTCTTTCGTACATTCAGTAGAGATTTTGAATAAATAAGTAATATAAATCTATTGAATGTTTTTTTGTTTTCATGGATATGGAAACAAAATCTGGCTTCACGGTTTCATACAGTGAGTGAGACCAGGGATCGTATCAGAATACGGTCCCAGGGTTTGTTTTCATTTAAGGAATAATTCGAATATTTATTGTGAACACAATAAATATCCAAATTATTCCTTATAATTTAATACCCCGAATATACTGAATTCAAGAAACACATAAAATGGAGAATCTGACACGAGTGTTCATCATTTAACGCTTTTAAGCCGTATGTTGTTAGTTGTAGTCCCTCCGTCATATATATCTACCACCAAAAACGCGACCGTAGATATCTTAAGTTATTTTAAGATATCTATGAACGCGACGTTGTTTTGTTGCAACGTCATCGTCAATGGCGTCATTTGGCCGCCTGCTTCATGCAGCACTTATTGAGTACAGCTGGACTAAGAGAAAGTAGTCCCGAAAAGGCGTGGCCTAAATTTGTTTTGGTTTCATTGGGTAATGGAAAAAAATTACTGTCAATCACAGATAACCAAAAGTTATGAAAACAAACAATATTAAATTATACTTCCATGAAAAACAAAATATTTCTTTGTATGCCTGAATATTCCCATGAACTCTACCTATGTTCTTCTTTGAAGATTATATTATAGAAATACAAGGGCTATCTAAAGACGACAATACAGTCCATAATCTACAGATATGTAATCTTATATGAATCAACAAACATGCCCCGATGAAACGTCGAACCAGATTTTATGTTGTCTCGTATAATATGGAAGACAGATATTAATCATGGGTTAAACTTCGATCAGTATGAAAACTTATAACCTTTTTTCAGTTACCTCTTCCTGACTGTGAAAGATATGGAAATACCGGGGACCATTAAGACACAGTTGCATGTGTACCACACCGTTGTGCCGGGAAACATTAGACTTCATGAAGGGGAAAACGAGATGACTGCGACGTTTATCGCGTCACATAGTCAAAACAAGAAAGATTCCAAGGTGTCCTATACAGATGGCATTAACAGAATCAACAAACTTCTTTCAGAACACAAGGCGGTATGTCTCCTCGGCTGATTTCCGCATTGGATCATATACAGTTAAACCTCTTTCTTATGACTATTTAGTTGTGTTAATTATAAGGTGTTTAATACAGGTAACTGCTTAAAGAAAGGTGAACGTTAAACAGAAAACTTCTGTTTTACATTCACCTTTCTTTAAGCTTTCAACTGTCTTTATGCAGTCAGTTATCCATCTTTCTATTGGTCTTAATAGGGAGGTTTTACTGTATTGCTAAAAGTGGAGAATACATTGTTTATCACGAGTAAACGCGTTTATGTGAAAGCGACGATGTCCATTGAAAGACATTTGGTTCCAAATCAGATTTTACTATAATGTGTTAACGTTTCCTGTGCGTTTTAACGGGAAACAATAACGTCTTTTTCACTAAACCTCTTCCTCCTCCTTGTTGTTCATTCGTCTTCTGCTTCTTTTCATTTCTTCTTTATATTCCGATTCCTCTTCTATTTCTCCTTCTCCCGTTTCTTCTTATATTCTTCTCTAGATCACTGCTTATCATTTTGCAATACCATTAATAATATTATTACTATTATTATTACTGTCATTAATGATATTATTTTTTAATATTTCGACCTCTGCATTATTACTATTATTTTCTAATATTTCGACCGCTACAGTTTTATTATTGTTCTCTTATATTTCGACCTCTACATTATTATTAATATTTTCTAATATTTCGACTGCTACAGTATTATTATTATTTTCTAATATTTCGATCTCTTCATTATTATTTTAATTTTAATATTTCGACCGCTACAGTATTATTATTATTTTCTAATATTTCGATCTCTTCATTATTATTTTTATTTTAATATTTCGACCGCTACAGTATTATTATTATTTTCTAATATTTCGACCGCTACGGTATTTTTTTAATATTTCGACTTCTACATGCCTTTATCAAGGATAATCGTGTATTTTGACAAGCACCTTAATTCCTTGTTTGAATTATTCTACATTTATTTTGCAATTTCATTTTGAATTGTATTTCATTAGAAACTGGAATTGCCCATTTGAAGTAAGGTAATTGTTAACCCTTTCATGATCAAATTTATCGTGACAATTTTACTCTCACCGCCATATTGCCGTCTGCTTCAACTTTGCTGTCTCTAATATATTTTCAAAGTTAGATTAAAGGCAGTACAACTGACGTAATTTCAAAAAAAGTGTCAAACAGATTTGATCCTGATCAGACGCCGCGTTACACGGCGTCTGATCAGGATCAAAATTGTTTGCAAATGCGCTTTTCTACGTCATTGAGAGAGAAAGGATTAACGAGGCGTCTAGTGCGTGGGTTGTATTAAACGAGATATAGTCAAATTTCATTTGTCTTGTAGGCTTGGGAGACTGTGTGGAGCGAGGGCCGTGTTGATATCGAAGGCAACAGGGATCTCTCCCAGACTATTGCAGCTGCCTCCTATTATATTCTCTGTTCTGTCCCCGATCGTGACGATCATGTCACCCCTTTCTTTGGACTATCTCCAGGTATGCTTATCCTCGCATGTTTCCATTACTGCGGAAAAGCCGTTATTATTTCCCGTCTAAATGGAAACGAAACGCAAATACAATGAAATAAACTCCAGAAATTTACAACAACTTTTTGGAAGTCCTCATGATTTATTTCATCTGAGTTGCAAAATGTTTGGAGCTTGATAAGATGCCGGGTTATCGAGCATCTGATCTGGCTCCAAACATACTTCAATGGAAATGAGCGTAAACGTGTTCATTAGGAAAGAATACACGCATCACTAGGGTTCAGTGGCTTATCCATTTCTCCGGTTATTTTAACTCCTTCGCTGCAATGACGTCATCTACTCCAAAACAACTATCGTCTGCTTTCATTTCTCAAATTTAAAATGTAGATCTACGTAAAATTACTAAGTTTATATCGCAATGAATGTCAAACAGTTTGAATCCTGATCAGACGCCGAGTCACGGAAATAACCATTGTACTCGGGGTAAGGCAATGAAGGAGTTTAACGGTTTAACTACCAAACGCTAAAGGACAAGGATCACGAAGGGTCGAAATTGGCCCAATACCAGAAATTCATGAAAAATTGTGTAAGAATAAAGTAAGTCATTATACATTTGAAAACGATAAAATTTAATTCAAATTTTAAAACGTTGTTGCCATGGCAACTAGTTATCCAACAGCATAAGCAATGAAGGAATAAACATACATGTATAGGAAATTGAACATGTACTTATAAAAAACAAAGCGGGCGACAATTATGAAAAGGCGATGCCATGGCAGTACAAATGTAGTTCTGTTTATTTCATTTGACCATCCCAATAGCAAACCAGGCGCTGGTTATTGTCCTGTTTTTATACTCAGTTTAGATCTAGATCTGATACGAGAAAAGTTTGTGTTTTTATCAAACTCTTTAAACTAAGCATATTTTGTCTTAGAAATTACAGCATTAAAACAGAGATATTGCCTTTAATGCAATTTAGCCAATTACCCCATTGCATGTTTCTAGTTCGTCTTAACATTTCCACTGCCAATGAAGCCAAGAGTCGCCTTTGCAAACAGTTTGCATCCTGATCAGCGGCGTCTGATCAGGCTCCATACTGTTTGAGACTCGTTACGAAATAATGCCGGTCATACTGACTTAAATATTTCTTTGAAACAATGTTGCAGACAAGAATATTGAAGCAAACGACAAACGGACAATATGGTGTTGAAGGGATATAATCTAACATTAAATTATTTTTTTTGCGGTTACGGCGCATTTTGCTTTACTTTCAGCATGCTTTTAAGTTTAGCTACCATTTGTTGGGATTTCGACAAAATTTCTTTGGGGGCATACATATGACTGTATAAAGCGTAACATTTCCTGAATGTAAATGTTAATGCAATGTTTCTTTCTTTAATATGAAGGTGGTTTGTCACGTGGTGGTCTACTGGTGCCCAGCATGCCGGGTGGCGGACATAACGATTACGCCGGTCACGTGTTCTGGGACATGGACACGTGGATGATGCCTTCGATGCTAGTATTTCATCCTGATATGGCACGGCGCATGATCGGTTCCAGGACCCGAGTGTTGGACAGAGTTAAGCAAAATGCAAGAGATGCCGGCTACCAGGGTGCCAAGTTTCCATGGGAACAGGCGGCGACAGGTGAGACTGTTTTAATTTGGAAATCTTTCTGGCGGTTAACCTTGGTCAACTGGATGTATAACACTCTTAACACTTTAACCCCTAGCGACGATTATACTCGTCATTTACAAAATGTGTACCTGTGAAACGTATAAACGTGTCATATGAAAACAATGTAAAACCAGATCAGAGGTAGATCTATTCTTGGTCTGCACTATATTTCATATATTTTGTCATTTTTTAGATTTTAATGCGAAAGAAACAACCTAAATTGTAAAACATGGACCAGTCTCATTGAAAATTGGAGTTCTTCTTTTGGAATTTCAAGGGTAAATCAGTTACAGTATCACTTATCTATATATATCAAGTTTATGTGTATGTGTGGATCTATTTAAGGAACCACTACCGTTTATCAAAGCTTTGAAGCTTTACTGTGACACCCATTAGACAATACTTACATGTAACTACTTCATTGTCTTACCCTGAGTAAAGTGGTTATTTGCAAACAGTTTGTAACCTGATCAGTATCCATATAACGTTGCGTATGAACGGCATTAATATATGTGGTGACAAGCACGCGAATACAACAAGTGTTACTTTAGGAATATATAGAACAGTTTTGTTTCCATGGTGGTATGAAAACAAAACATTGGTCACACTGTATGAAACCACGATGCGGTTTCACATTACATGACTGTATACTGTAACCTTCGTGAAAACAAAAATATTCTATATAACTAGATAGAGGTTGGGAGCCCCTAAACCCAGGTTTAACCCCCTAGTGGTTGTTATTAGTTAATTTATAATTGATTATTGATTGCTACTGACCGTACCAAGGCGGGCTCCTATATTCACTTTGCTTTATGTTTGTCTTGTTTTCTATTTAGTGTGTAGATGAAGGAATGGTATTGCGCGTGTGTGTATGTGTGTGTGTGTGTGTGTTTGTTATGGTATGACTGTGTGTGTGTTCTGCTTGAGAGGTGGGTGTATTGTTTGTGTTGCGTTTCCTGCTTGAGTCTTTTGTATTTATTTATACACGGTACATTAATATCATTGTTAAATGAATTGTTCTATTTATCACACAAAATACATTTTAAGACCTATTTATTTAATTGAAGTCGCATTATGTAGTCTCTCTGCAAAAATGTATGTTTACCGGCAAAACATGAGGTTGTATTTGGCAAAGTCATCGCACATGACGTCATGTGGTGTACCGCTCCAGCAGCTCTTGTGGACGAACGAGTTGTGCTAAGAGAAAGTAGTCCCAGCATTAAGTTGCCTAATTTTGTTTTAATTTACATGGTGGTATGAAAATAACAATACAGCCAATCACAGCTCTACAAAAGTAAACTTAATTACACGGCCGTTGTCAGCACATGTATTTCAATGTTATATACTTTCTTACAGGTATTGAAGCTACCCCCAAATGGGCTGGCAACATGTCCCGGTTTGAAATTCACATCACCGCTGACATTGCCTTCGGTCTACGCCAATATATCTACGCCACCGATGACATCGCCATTTTATCGCATACCGCACGTGGATTCGAGCTAGCCATGGAGAGTGCAAGGTTCTGGCAAAGCCGGGTAACGTTCTACAAGAACCCGGATAGGGCGGAAATATTAGGTTATGATATTTCTCATCCTATGCAGCACCCAGACCTGTACATATTTCTGTGTAGTTAACATTTCCCTATGTGCGTCCAAATGTAATAATAGTCTTATAATAAATACGCTCAGAACATTATTTTGTCCCATTTAAATCAAACGAAACGCCAACGCAATGCAAATAGATGCAGAAAAGTATAAGTGTTTGGACATGTTGACAAGATTTGGTAAACATACTGTAGTCAGATAAGACGCCGGGTTATTCAGCGTCTGATCTGTCTCCAGTCTGCTTGCTGTGGGCAAAATTGTTTTGGCACAATTGCCTTTAATGAGAAAGAACAAAGTCTTATGTTCTGTAGATCTATAATCTACATCTTGTGCAAGATTGTTTTAATCACAGTTTCCACCCACTCTAATTGCTCTATCATTTCTCAAATTCAGAGTTTAGGCAATTTAACTGTTGAATCGTTGACGTGTCGTGAGTGTAAAAGATGTTGAATTCTAATGAAAAGTCGAGTCTCGTAGTGTCTGATCAGTACTTTAACGTTTTGCAAATGAATGAGCATGCACATTAGGGTAAAGAAAGGATTAAGTATGCCATTCACTGAAGTTACGTTGTTTTTGTTTTTTGGTAACATTATAAGTACAGTAGGTACATGTACTAAGTAGGACGTTAAGCTTTCCCAATAAACGCGTTTATGGTAAAACAATTATGTTCATTTGCAAACAGTTTGAAGTCAAATCAACCGTCGGATAACCAGGCGTATGTTAACCCTTTACCTGATAGCCTATTTTTAGTACTTAAGATAGGTGACTATTTAAAGCAGGTTGAAAGTAAAGCAGAATGCGCCTTAGGGCGCATTCTGCTTTACTTTCAGCCTGCTTTAAGCTATCATGTGCTATAATATAGAAAATATTCCCTATAATACATATTCATTGCTGATTAAATTGGAACTATTTTCTTCAGCGGATGAATAAATCATATCCGCTAAAAGGCGCTTCTATAAGGTAAAGGGTTAAGGGCCCAAACTGTTTGCCACTCGGATTAAAATAGATAAATAAATATTTTTTATACAAGTTGACTTCTCCGAACAATAAAGTAGGTAGGTCGGCATAGGTATAGTAACGTAGGTTTAATTGAGACCATTTTTGTGACGTATTGGAGATGATGTATTGGAGATGATGTTGATAATGGTAAGATATTATATTGTTCTCCTCACTTCAACAGTTTCTCGCTCCAAAGGTTAATTACTGTTTAACCCTTTCTCCACCAAAATTAACCTTCTGTTTAACCCTTTCGCAGGAAAAATATTGTTTGCTAAATTTTGTCGTCGGCAATTTATGAAAAGTGATGTTTTTTTGAAGTTCTAGCTAAAATAATTGATTCGAATTCCAAGTAGTTTGGATTCTGATCAGACGCCGCGTGCGGCAGCGTCTGATCAGAATCCAAACTGTCTGCAATGTCGACTAGATATAGTCGCCTATTAGTTTTATTTATTGTAAGCAAATAATGTTTCGGATCGGTATATAGGAGCAATAGTGTCCATCGGGTTACTAGAAACAATGTATCACGCCTGATATATATACATGTACATATATTTATACTACATGTTATTTCATATTTTTAATTGTTACTTGTTACTTGTTAATTGTTACTTGCACTATGTTCTAGGTGTGATGGGCCCTGATGAGTACCATTTAAACATCAACAACTCTGTGTTCACAAACTACAACGCAAAGTTGAACTTGCTGTTGCCTGAGTATATTATTACCAACCTAAATGTGTAAGTTGGAAACACTTGTAATTCATATAAACATGTCGTTCATTTACTTGTGACATTAAAATGTCCGCAGAGTAATTGGCCTCAAAATGTTAGTCATTCCCCCACTAACTCACATAATTTATACATGTATAATTCATGCACTCACTTGTGACATTACAATGTCTGCAGAACACTTGTCATTCGCCTAAATATGCAGGTTCGTACATAACTTTTCCACTATTATATGGAGTGTATATCTCTAACATTTCTCTTTTATAGTAAAATCAACGAATCACTCCGCAAAGAAATAAAGCAGTTTAAACGTACAGCAGATCTGTTGGTGATTTTGTTTGACGAAGACCTGCAGTATCACCCACAGTATGAATCATTCAACAACACGTGTAAGTACATGTAAACGGAAAACAAGGCATAAAATGGTATACACTGGAGGAGATGTTTTTAAAGCACGTTAAATTACGCTTGTGAAGTATGGGGTTACTAAATCTAAAGAGATAGAGAGATTTCATCTTAAAATTTGTAAATTGTTATTAAGTGTTAAAGTTTCGACCTGCAATATGGCAGTGTATGGAGAATTAGTTCGTTATCCACTGTGTATCAACAGGTATGTTAGAATGACACAGTATTGGGGTAAGATAGTTATTTATACAATATATGTATGATAGTTTAGTATATGATAGTAACACGTGTATTAAGAACTGTGCAAGTCAAAAAAGAGTATCTCTTCTTCTCAAAGACACAGTTTTATCATTGATTTACAAGAAAGATGACACAGAAGATCTTTAAAACTGGCGTCCTATTTCGCTCCTAAATATAGATTATAAAATAGCTACTAGATGTCTCGCTAAGAGACTGCAAAAGGTTCTACCAGATATAATAAGTCTTGGCCACTAGTTTATGTTCAAAGTAATTAGAAAATTTGAGTTTGGGAATTCTTTTACTAAATAGCTGGAAACGCATTGTGACAATATTACCACGTGTATTTATAATAATGGATGGCGATCCGATATAGTACATCAAACACGAGGCTTAAATTGCACTAAAAATGTCGAAAAGTTTGTGACTATGAATGTGTTTACATTACTGAATAAAGAAATCTTGAATCTTTAAAAAGGCAAACCAAATGCAAGTGCGTTGCAATAAAATGCCGAAAGATTTCTATCTCTAACGATTCATTTTATCTGAGTGGCAAACAGTTTGGAGCCTGTCGAGACGACGAGTTACCCGAGGTCTGATCTGGCTCAAAATTGTTTACATTGGAAATAATAGTTTAAGCATAAACGTGTTTATTGAGAAATAATAACGCCTTCTCCTCTGTATTTTACTTACGAACGCGTCTGTGCCCCAAGAACGGAAGTCCATTGCAAATAGTATGTTTGAAAAATAACCCAAATGGAATGCAAGCTCAAAAGTATATATAAATAAGCATCATCTCAATATTTCTAAACATTTAGAGACATAATTTTGATGCTTATGTAGAGCGTACAAAGGTATGAAGAAACACACGGAATGTTCTTTATACATTATTAAATAAGTATTCGGGGCGACTTTTTGTGTAGAGATGGTTGTATGTAGCGGGGTAGAGATGCTGGTGAAAAATTTGACAGGCACTGTGTGGCTTGATAGCTCAGTGGTTACTGGTTAGGGTGTCTGGCACAGCCGTCCAAAATCCAAGCGTTCGATTCCCTGTTGATTCAAAGCATTGTAAAGTTGTTGTTGTTTTTAAAACAATTTTGATCTGTGAAAGTATAAAGATCATCAAAGATTTAATTCCCATTCAGTGCAGATCAAACAGTCTGACGCCATACTTCTTGGCTATCCTCTGATGATGCCGATGACGAAAAAGGTCAGGCAAAATGACCTAGAAATCTACGAACATGTATGTATGACTACGTTGTCTTATTTTTACCTTTGCCAACTTTATTTATAAAATTTTATAATGACTAGTGTTGTATAGTTTAAGCATACGGTCAGTCATTAAACTATTGGGCTTTTTTTAACCAAATTGTGCCTAGCGTCGTATAAAAGGGACATGTGCAAACTGTAGACTCTGATCAGACGCCGCACAATGCGGCGTCTGATCAGAGTCTACACTGTTTGCTAATAGAAAGTTCACTGTTAAACAAAAAGAAAAGACAATTTAGACCAGGCACCCCTGATATCAGAAATTGTCTAATCCAGTATGTAAGCATGGAAATGTGACGCGGCGTCTGATGTGGATCAAAATTATTTGAACGTTCTGGTAAAGTAGCGACTACCAGACGAATGATTAAAATCTACTTAACCCATTTGGGTTTAGAGTCCCATATAAGGGACAGGCAAACAGTATAGACTTTGATCAGACGCCGCATAATTCCATGTATACTACACACTTTTATAAAATTTAAAACTGTAGGTACTTTTAGGAGTACTTTCATGCGCACGCGCGGTTCGTTATTTGAGAATAAAATCAATGACACCGTTTTGCCATTATTCATCTCTCTGTGATGTTTTCGTGACTTGTCACATTTACTTTTGGATTGAAAGGATTTAAATAACCATTTTTCTACCGCTCTTAATCTGTTTGTAACGTAACAAAGATCGCAACACCTCAACAGAATGTTTAAACAACGCACTTAATTAAGATATGTAATGAAAACATACAGTCGATTTTATATTGACTGACAACTATTGAACTAATTGAAGTAGCATGCACGGAGATCTCTGAAGATAATTGACTGCTTAGAGCAGGATACAAATAATACATTAACTATGCCTTGCATTAAGCAACCTCTTGTAGTTTTAAAAGTACAATGTATTATATAAATATTAAATGATTAGAAATTGCTGGGTTTAATTTTCAATATGAAAATTGTCAGTGAGAGGGTGCATTTAAATTTGTCACGATAGTTTGGGACAACCCTCGTAAGTATACTCGTAAGTATAGTCCGATAAACATAACATTACCGTGTACATGCATAATTTACAACATTTCTAAACTTTCGAATTTTTCCCAAATAGGAATGACTGCAAACAGTGCAGAACAAAACGAAACACCGCAATTTGCAGCGTCTATTCTCGGTCTTCACTGTTTGTACATAATTATGTTTTTGAATTGACTAATAAGAAAGCATTTCTAATTTCATAGAGAGGACATTGTATAATGGCCTATGCAAACAGTCGCCATCCTGGTCGGGGTGGGGCTCTTATACAGTGGAGAATGTGTTATTCTTTCCCAATAAACGCGTTTACGCTAAAACGTTTATTTCCTCTGCAAACAGTTTGGAGCCAGATCAGACGCCGGGTAACCCGGCGTCTGATCAGGCTCCAAGCTGTTTGCCACTCAGATAAAAATAAATTGTAAGAAATATCTAAAAACTGACATTTTCTACGTTTAAGTGTTTTGCGTTTGCGTTTCGTTTCGTTTAAACGGGAAAGAATAACAGATTCTCCACTGTAGGAGCCCTCTGATCTGGGTCTAAACTGTTCGTCAGTTTGCAATACATTGTAAGAACAATCCTAAATTGAAAAAAATAACGACCCCACCGTTACAGTGGAGAATCTGTTTAAATTATTTCCCAATAAACGCGTTTACGCTAATACTATTATTTACAGTGCAAACAGTTTGGAGCCAGATCAGACGCCGGGTAACCCGGCGTCTGATCAGGCTCCAAACCTTTTGCCACCAAGATAAACATGAAATATCAGAAGTGTCTAAAAGTTGTTCTGTTCTACGTTTTAGCGATTTGCGTTTGCGTACGTTTGCGATTAAACGGGAAAGAATAACAGATTCTCCACTGTTATACAACTATTGACACATTTGACATTCACCCTTATCCTGCTGTAATATCCTCTGCTTTGAAATTGTCGTATGTACAATTTGTTAAATTTAGATTTATACATTTTTTATGTTAAAAAATAAACCTAAAGACGAGTGTTAAACAGTTTTGATCCAGATCAGACGCCCCGTAACGCGGCGTCTGATCTGGATCTAAACTGTTTGAAATAATAAACCAGTGAAGTTGCGATCAGCAAGCAAAGGGTTTAAGTGATATCTTTCTTCTTTCAGATAACTAATCCCGAGGGACCCGACACCGGCACGTGGTCTATGCACACAGTTGGCTGGCTGGAGCTCGGGAACGAGGCTCGAGCCTACAAGAGCTTCAAAAACATGTTGAGGAATGTCAATGAGCCATTCAAGGTATAATGGTGCTTTAACTCATCTACCCCTAATTTTTAAAGGACAATTCTACTTTCTAATAAAGTCTAGTCCATTTATAATTATTAAATTGTTGTTGAAATTTATTACAAAATGGCAAAAGGTGCAGACTGCTCAGATGGCTCCTTTCGGAGTACTCTGATCAGTGTCTACACTGTACGGGTCAAATGTACAGTGTGCTTTTTAACGACATGTCAGTGCTTAATGTTAAATGGTCCATCCTTATTTTTACCCGGCATTGTGTAGTCTGTATCAACGTCTTAACAATGGCCGCTTATTTCAGTGACTCCTGAAACTTCCGATGGATACTATTATAAGTTCCGGTTTCCAATCTTCAATTATCTTGCCCATTTCGGACTGCTTGGTTTGACAAAATTCGCTAGTTTGCAAACAATGCAGACACTGATTAGGGACTATTCGCATAGAACATCTGTACTCTTCATGTTAACACATTTTTATACAGGATGCGTACACTCGTCGCTTTGTTTCAAAGAAGGGTTAAAACAAGTTAACCCTTTCCCCCATAGAAGCACCTTTTAGCGCGTATATATATACTTCTCCGCTGAAGAAAATAGTTCCAATTTAATCAGTCATGAATATATATTATAGGGAATGTTTTCTATATTCTAGCACATTATAGCTTAAAGCAGGCGGAAAGTAAAGCAGAATGCGCCTTAAGGCGCATTCTGCTTTACTTTCAACCTGCTTTAAGAAGTCACCTATCTTCAATTGTAAAAAAGCCATCAGGTAAAGGGTAAAGCTGCTGTATGTTTAATAATGTTATTGTATATTCACTTTCAATAACGGATGTTGAAATTGAAAAAAATAGTTTAAACACATTTAACGGTGCAGAACACGTTATTTTCTAAAGTGTGGCACTACGTTTAGTTTTGTTGAACTCTTTCACTGTCAACGGCACCAAAAGGAGACTTTGCAAACAGTTTGGATCCTGATCAGACGCCGCTACGCCGCTTTGTTTTAAGTCATACTACAGTATATTGAATCTGACTTTGAAACGATCTTGCAAAAGACACAACTAAAGCAGACGACAATGAAACGGTGAATGGGGTTAAATCTCACGATTAATTTGGCAGCAAAACAGCTAAACGGGAAACAATAACGTATTATCTGCTGTATAAATACGCCTTAAATTCATTCCTCCACTAAAGAACATAAATAGTTCCACTTTATGCAATATTGAATAAGCATAAAAAGAAACGTTTTCTATATCTTAACGGATGGTAGCTTAAAGCAGGCTTACGCAAGTCGCATTCTGGTTTACTTTCGACCTGCTTTAAGTGGTCATCTGTCTCCAAAACTAGAAACGGGCTGTGATGCAATGGGTTAACCCTTTCCCACATAGCCTGTCTCTAGTATTGAATATAGGTGTCCACTTAAAGCAGGTTGAAAGTAAAGCAGAATGTGCCTTAAGCGCATTCTGCTTTACTTTCATCCTGCTTTAAGCTATCATCTGCTTGAATATAGAAAATATTTCGTATGATACATATTTATGACTGTATAAATTGGAACTATTTTCTTCAGTGAAGGAATAAACTTAATGCGCTAAATGCGCTTCTATGGGGGAAAGGGTTAACATGTATGACTATAGAGGAAAGGTCTCAACCCTTTCATTGTCATAGATTACTTAAGTTGACTTCGCAAACAGTTTGAATCCTGTTCAGATGACACACCTATCAATATTAGTTTCTATCCAACTGCTTTAAATTTTTATTCGAAATAATAGTTTACACTACATTTATACGCCCACCTCTAAAGGTGGTCGTGTATTGCCGTGGCCCAGTTCGTCCGTCAACATTGTGATTGTCCGGAGTTTTTCCGGAAATCTGTCTGAAGAATATTAATGAAACTTCACATAAATGGCATATGCATCAAGATCTGAAGCCGAGTCAAACTTGAGTTTCATTCGAATTTTCGTTACAGAGTTATCTGCCCTTGATTTACTCAAAGTTGCTATAAAAAGCTTGTCCGGACTTTTTGGGGAAACTATTGGAAGGATAGTACTGAAACTTCACACACATGTAATATGCATCAAGATCTGAACCTGAGTGAATTTTAAGGTTCATTAGTTTTTTCGTTACAGAGTTGTCTGCCCTAGATGCACTCAGATCTTATTTAACAGTATTTACACACTTAGCAACTACAGTTGATTATATTTGTCACAGTATAATTATATCAATATAAGTTCATGAAAGGGTTTGGTTATTATTGAAATTGGATCGTTGTGTCAAGAGTTATCTGCCCTTAGTGTACGCAGATATGCTAGAAAAGGCTTTATTTCAGTATTGTTTATGCTCTAGAGCACAGGTACTTGACACATACTTTATTATCTATTAACACCCCCCCCCCCCTTTTTTTTTTTTTTTTTTTTTTACTATACTTCTATTATAGATACAAGGTAAACAGCGCAATTCAACACCTAGTCTTTACTATCGACTTAAACTGATGCTAAAATAAACTAGATCGCCAGTATTCTCTTGTGGTACCCTCGGGAAATGATTAATTTATCAATATCTACTTTTTATTTCATCAAATTCCGTCAAATAACGCCACAGTATGTGAATTATAACGAAAATAAGCATCAAAAAGTTTTATGTCGTTCTCACGGTACAGAATTTATTGCCCAAAATAAGGGGTAATCTAGTCTGTTTGCACATTTAACGGCCTTTACGGCTGGAACTTTCACCTAATTTCATTAGAGCAAATGCGTTTGTGTCGGAACATGACCCTATTCACTATCAGCTATATGAAATAGACATGTAATTTGGCACGAAATTGACAAGTGAAAGACTCATTTCATTTTCAATGCCATTTTGAATACCGGAATGAATCGAATGAACGGAGCGATCTCATTGGTCAAAATTAAACAGGTAAAGTTTCTTTTAATTTTGCATTCTATGTAAAGTATATAAAACTGATAATATTTCATTTAAAGATGATTTATAATATTTGGTGAAAGTTCCAGTGGCATAGGCCGTTTATTGTGGACAAATAACAGATCATCCCTACATGTACATTCGTTGCTATGTACCGTGAAAACGACATAAAACTTTTTGATGCTTATTTTCGTTATAATTCACATACTGTGGCGTTATTTGACGGAATTTGATGAAATAAAAAGTAGATATTGATAAATTAATCATTTCCCGAGGGTACCACAAGAGAATATCGGCGATCGAGTTTATTTTAGCATCAGCTTAAGTCGATAGTAAAGACTAGGTGTTGAATTATTGGAATAGATTTTGATAAAACAATATTTTTATTTGCCGGTGGGCGTATTATGTACCGTTTGCGATGCTCACATTAAGAGTACGCAAAAGATGATAATTAATGCATATGATAAAATTTGGCCTATAAACAGTAAAACCTCTCTATAACGACCATTAAAAAGAAAGCTTATTGACTGTATAAAAGAAAGGTGACAGCTTAAAGCAACGCGACAGTAAAACATGACCATAAGGAGCTTACTGTTTTAAGCAATTACCTACATTAAACAGCTGATAATTAACACAATTTAGTGTTCGTAATAGAGAGGTTTTACTGTAAACTTATTGCATTGTCATTTAAGGTATTTTCCGAGAACCCAGTAACAAACACGTCAAATGGCGGCTGTGTCAACTTTATCACTGCTGCGGGTGGCCTTCTACAGTCAGTTATCTTTGGATATGGTGGCCTTCGACTGCATGACGATTGTCTGACCATTAACACCAACAACCTGCCAAACGCAACAGCCTGGACCCTCAAAGGCGTTCATTACAGAGGGGTCGTCTTTGACGTCACACATACTAACAGTCACGTGATAATAAAACCAACATTCGTTCCAATAGATAAAACTGCGCGGGTCGACTTGAAAGCAAAACGGCACATACATGATATGAAAATTGGACATGAAATCAGATATGAAAAACAGGAGGCCAGCGTGTATGTCTCACGGGCGTTTTCGATGGTTGTCACAACTCCAACTTTAGGCACAACTCCGACATCTGGGGCTAAACCAGGGTTCTCTAAACAAGTCCATATTAACATTCTAGCTGTTGTAACTGCGGTTATCCTGTTATTTGCCTATATCTAGATATAGATGCCTTTACGACATATATTATGCCAAACTTCCAATGCAACACCCCGGATATTCCTATTACTTCCAATGTTAAACATGCCTTAAGTTAGTCTGGTCAATTCTGTAATGTGTGCATATCCTGAATAGATTTCTTCTGCAATTCATAGAGTGATTAATGGACAATACTCTTGGTAAACAAAAACAAAATGAATTGGCATTTGGTACCAAAAATATGGAAGTTTGTGATAACAAAGTTTCTGAAATCTCATCCCAATGCATTTTCAACGGGGAATGTTAACCAGAAATAAGCGATACGTTTGGACAGATGGTTATTATTCGCCAGAGGTGTCAATGAAAATTCGTTGCCAATATTAACAACTTTGAGGACAGTACATCAATCTAAAAACACAAATAAAAACATTTAATAATTTTGTGTCCACTTTTCCATCGATTTAAAACACCCGCTCTGATATGAAAATAGAAGGGAACCCGAAGGTGTTGCGTTGGCAGTTTAGCATAGTAAAGAAACGTATTTTAGCACAGTTAATTGATTCCTCTAATGGAGAGAATGGTTCCAATTTATACAGTCATGAATGGTTGCAGGTCAAAACGCCCCCAAGTCAAAACGCCCCCATTTTGGTCAAAACGCCCCCATAATTGGTCAAAACGCCCCCATAGTCTGGTCAAAACGCCCCCATTTTTTTTTCATATATATAATATGTAAAATATTTATATATATTTGTATCAAAAAATTATGTATATATATATATATAAATGTATCAGTAAGAATTGTATGAATTTTTGTTCGATTTTTGTTCGATTTTTTATAACTTGCGTTTTTTTTCACTTCTCTTTCAGGTGATTCCGTTTGTCGGCCATAGACGGTCGCCGAAAAATGGATTTGAAATTTACTGTATTAAAATTGATTGAGGTGTATTTACTGCAATAAACGTAGATGATGCATGTTGTGTTGTTAAAATATGTGTTTGGTGTGTGCGTAAGGGTCCATTTGAGTGAGAGTATAACATATTACAAAGAAACGAAACCTTATAATGAGCCCCAGCGACGAGTATACTCGTCATGAACACAATAATCACCTATCAAGCTGTGATAAAGTGGTTTAAGTTATAGAGGGAAAGGTTTGAACACTTGTGCTCATATTGAACATAGAAGTCAGAACTTTAAAAAAGTTGCCATTTTGTACATTCCATTACGTTCTTGCATTTAAACGGGAAAGAATAACGCTTTCTTCACTGTATCTGTCCCTGATAATCTGTTATTGTCTCATTAACTCATTCCGTTCAATGGTTCAAAACGAATTTCAAAAATGTCCAGTTAACTATGGACAGTTATTAAAGCATGGGGGTTTAGGTTAATAATATACTTGAAAATGACAACAGTGTAGACCCTGATCAGAGGGCTCTGAAGTAGCGTTCTGATCAGGGTCTACATTGTTTGCATGGGACAAATGTAATCCTCATAGATACACTGTTTGTAAACGACGAGTATACTAGTCGCTAGGGTTGAATGTGTTATTCAGTGTAATTCCGTATTTATTATTTATTTAATTAATTCAATTTTATTTCCTCTTTGACGCGATTTTAAATTTTATTACGTAAATCTATATGTATAAGATATATATATATATGTTTTGATTAAGAAAAAATATATAATAGAAAACTTGAGTATAATTTGGAAATATTTATGTAAATAAAAATAAACTGTCAGCTGTTTCCGTAATTTTTACAATCCAAAATCAATCAGATGCTACAGATCACGAAGGTGTGATTACTTCGTGTACAGGTAAACAAACAAAGAGCAGTGCACCATAAAGTCCACAGGCGATTTGATTGACACGTACACAAAGGATATCTTATCTGGCTCGCTGGCAGACATGCAGTAGCGTAAGTAGTGAACGACCGACGATTAAAGTACCTTAAATGTTCAAAGTTCTCTTATTCAACCTATTAATGATGTAAATATAGTTAAATTATGGAAATAAAAATAAAATAAAAATGGGGGCGTTTTGGAAAAAAAAATGGGGGCGTTTTGACCAGGCTATGGGGGCGTTTTGACCAAAATGGGGGCGTTTTGACTTGGGGACGTTTTGACTATAAATCGTCATGAATATGTATCATAAGGAATATTTTCTATATTCTAGCAGATGGTAGCTTAAGGCAGGCTGGTGGCAAACAGTTTATAGCCTGATCAGATGCGGGGTAACATGGAATCTGATCAGGCTCCAAATTGTTTGCAATGGAAAAAATACTTTCAGCGTAAATGCGTTAATTGGAAGAATAACATCATCTCAACTGTACCAATATTGTCTAAAGGAGACAAATTCAATAGTAACAACCATATCAAATAATTGTACACATGTTTATTTGCAATGGGATAACATTTTTACAGTAATGAGGCAGTATGATACATATCCTTGTATTAGGTATTGTCTTGTATCTGTTTGTGTATGGCCTTGGTGAGACTCTGTTGGCATACTGGGTATAGCTGGGTACACACTGTCACACAGTGACTGATAGCCTGAAAATATACAGCAAGGCTCCAGGGTCCATGATTGTAAAGCGTTTGAGTGGAGTCTGAAATCGTTCTCAAGCATTTGATTGGTCAGATTTGAGCCTAGGTTCAAATCTGACCAATCAAAAGCTTCAGAACATACTCCGACTCCACTCAAACGCTTTATAGACGTTGGGCCTATTAACAGTGAGTAAAATGAACAATGTCAAACGTTTTTCCTTTTTTTTCCTTTATCCTATTACTCCATAGCATTTTTCCAGTTTTGAATACAGGTAACAACTTAAAGCAGGTTGACTGCTTTACTTTCAGCCTACTTTAAGCTACCATCTGCTAGAATATAGAAAAAATTTCTTACGCTACTTTTTCATGAGTGTATCAATTGGAACCGTTTTCTTGAATGGTGGAATAAATTTGAAACATAAATAAATTTAAGCCGTAAAAAGACATTTTGATGAGGTAATGGGTTAAGTCTTCATCTAGCCCTATATTTAGCCACTCATTAGAATCGTCCGTTTGAGATATGGTCACAGCATATGTGAACCCTCTAATTTGGGTCTACAGTATTTGCATATGACAAGTGTACTATTGGCAGGTACACTGTTTGTAAAGAATGCGCATAATCCTTGGTAGGGTTTGATGGGTTAAAGAATGGAGCACTTGTGTGACTGTAGGTTGTAATAAGTAAAGTGATTACTATATCAAAACAGTAGCTTATTTTCCTTACTTTCTTCATGAGCTCAAACTGGACCTCTCCCTGTGACGTCACCGCTGACACCTGGTCCAGTGATGCCATCAGTCCAACTGTTACATTCCCATGGTTCACCCCACTGTCTTCCTGTAATACAATCAACAACACTAGCTATGTAATCAAGTTAACCATTTTCTTCATGAAGAATCATGTCCATATCTAAAGTTAACCCATTACCCCATAGCCTTATTCTAGTTTTGAAAATAGGTGACCTATGGCACATTCTGCTTTACTGTCAGCCTGCTTTAAGCTATCATCTGCTAGAATATAGATCATACATATTGATAACTTTATAAATTGGAACTATTTTCCTCAGTGGAGAAATAAATTAAAGGCATAAAAAGGTGTATTTATGGGGTAATGGGTTAAGTAACTGCAAATAGTGCATGGTAAAGTAATGCAGAAAGCTACCATAGACCATGCTAGGGACTCCTATGGGAGCTTTCTGCTATACTGTGCCCTGCATTCATTTGCCATTTGTATTAACCCATTATGCTATAAATACACCTTTTTAAGCCTTTAATTCATTCCTCCACTGAAGAAAATAGTTCCAATTCACAGATATGAATATGTATAATAAGAAATATTATCTATATCCTACTGAACGGAAGCTTAAAACAGGATGAAAGTAAAGCTGAATATGCCCTAAGGCTGCTTTGACATTACTTTCAACCTGCTTAAATAAGTGGTCACCTGTCTTCAAAACTAGTTATTGGCTATGGGGAAATGGGTTAAATCTTTTAATTAGCAAAACCTAATCCCCAAGACGAAATTTGGGATTTTTAACAATGATGAAAATAAATCAACAACTCTAGATCTTATACAAAGTCCTTGACTTTCAAAATCTTTAACCATCAAAATTATTGAAAATCATTGAAGAAAACAATGTAAACAATTTACAATTATTTTTAATGAGAGTTTTAGCAATACATTAAATCATCATCATCATCGGTATTTAGATTAACATGCAGGAGCAGGAGCCTCATTCTCATCGGTGGGTCCCCTTGCAGGTACCTTGCTTACTGCACGCATAGCATATCTCACTTGTATATACTAAAGAAGCTTCTTAAACTATCACAGATACTGAAACTATGATTGAACATAAAGTCTTATATTTCATCAGAGACATAGAGAACAGTATATTTTAGTATATAAGTCTCTGGTTTCATCTACCCAGTAAATACATGTACGTTTAAAGTGCAACTATATTAAGTTACAAACAATGTAAAGGGAGGTAAGTACCTTGGCTGTATACTCCTCTTGTGAACATGGATCAACAAGAATTGCCTCCCCTGCAAGTCTCTGAAACATTCAATTACAAATAACATCTTTAGATTTATAACTTCTTTGATACTTTTAGCAATCGCCCTGTCTTTACTACAAAGCATGTGTATCGCATTACTCCACAAATATACATTACAGTCATGAATATGCATCATAAAAATGTCAGAGGAGCCCTCTGATCAGGTTCTGCACTGTTTGCCATCTTGAAATTAATTGTTAAAATCAACCAAACTGGACCAGACTTAATTGGAAATTGAAATTATCAATTATAAGTTTGAGTGGTGAATGGGTTCAATACACTGGGGTATACGTGATAAGCATACAGTCGAACTTCGTTATCTCGAACTCAGTTAAGTCGAACATACCCGTATTTCAAAGTTAACTTTGAAAGACGGGTATGTTCACCTAAATCAAGCTTGAAATAAAGCAAATTCATGTTTCGAAATATCGGATAATTCGTATTAAACGAGTTTGAGATATAGAAATTCGACTGTATTGGGCTATGGAGGACAAGGTTGATGAGAAATAGTATAATACTCACAACAGTACATCCAGTGACCAGATCATACATCTCTATCCCAGCATCAGACATGGCTACAGAGGAACAGGTGATGGCAGCCGCTAGAGCTATAGAAAGAAACAACCATCTATCACTAGCTTCTAATATTGTGTGGTCTCAGGCTATAGATGTGGCTATATTTGCGCTTTTTTATGTGTCTACTTAACCCTTAGCCTGCCACTCACGACTATAGCTCCATATGCAAACAGCTTGGATCCGGATGAGACGCCGAGTAACTCGGCGTCTCATCCGGATCCAAGCTGTTTGACACTTGGACAACATTTTCAGCAATTTTGAGCAACTTTGAAGCTTGAAGCAGACAAGAAATATAGCAGACGACAATTTATTTGGCGGGCTAAGGGTTAATAAATATATGACTTTATATTTTACTTTAACTCATTCATCCCTGAAACTTGTAATGGAAAATTCTAGTTTCAAATTAAGTCTAGTGAATTTTTTACTATTTAGGCTTTTAACAAATAAATTGCAAAATGACAACCAGTGCAAACCCTGATTCAGGAGCCCTCTGATCAGGGTCTACAACGTTTGCACAGGACAAAAATACTCTTCACTGGTACACTATTTGTTAATGACAAGTATACCCATCAGGCATCACTAAGGTTGAATGCGTTTACACATATATATGTATATTTTACTTTAAATAAAATACCTCAACAAAAACTGCTACTTTCTCATATCTGCAATGACTTTTAATTCCCTTTTGCCGTGACAGTACAGTCTGAGAGTCAAACAGTCTGATCTAGATCCAAACTGTTTGCAAATGTAAGTCAAGTTATCCTTAAAAACAAGTGGTTAGCAAAATCATTTCATATAATAGTAACAGAGCTTCAGAAAAGCTGATAATTTAAAAAACTAACTTCATCCTTATGTCACAGGGCTGCCATTTCTCCGCATTTTTCTGAAATCTTCAGATTTTTATCCTAGCAGATGGTAGCTTAAAGCAGGTTGAAGGTAAAGTAGACTGTGCCTTAAGGTGCATTCTGCTTTACTTTCAACCTGCTTTAAGTAATCACGCTTGAAAAATTAGAAAATTTTGAAATCTTAGGGATTTTTATGATCAACCTATGGCAGCCCTGATGTCAGCCTGAACCAAAACCCTATGGTGTGACTCCTCAATAGAGTTGTCTAAAATAGACAATTCAAGTGTGTAGTAACAACATAGTGTTTAGTGAAGACATAAAGCAGAGAGTATTGAATTGTTTTTTTCAGTTTATTCATTCTTACAGTACAGAAAATATCATTCTTTCCCAATAAACGCCTTTACGCTAAAACTATTATTTCCATTGCAAACAATTTGACAACTGATCATATGCCGGGTGATCAGGAGTCAAACTGTTTGCCACTCAGAATAAAATAAATAGTTAGAATCATAAAAAAATTGTCAATTTCTCCATTTTAGTTTATTTTGTTTGAAATTTGACTGCATTTAACTCTTTCAACACCCCAAACCTGGCCCCGAGGTTATAAAACTTAAAACAAACTCTGTGCTCAAAACTCAGTTTTGATCTCATGCTCTAGTTTTTACATAACATGCATTAACTTATTTCTGTTTTCTCATTTGGATATATCTTTACCGTAGAATTATGTATACAAATACTCATTGTATATAAAATGTTCGCCAGAGAATTATGAGTTGAGAAAAGTTCTGAGTTTTGAGCACAGAGTTGTTTTAAGTTTTATAACCTCGGGGCCAGCTTCAAATATCATAATTATGCTCATTACATTTGCAAACAGTGTAGACCCAGATCAGAGGGCTCCTATAGGAGCCTTCTGATCAGGGTCTAAACTGTTCGCTAATTTTGAGCAGTATTCATTAAGCTACATAAAATTCCAAGTAGACTGGTTCATGTTTTGGTAGCTAAATTAATCCACAAAATAACCTTATAACCCACAAGAATACGGGAAAGAATAACATCTTCACTCTATCTCTAGTGCTGACAGTAATCTAATAATCACTGGTAAACCCATTACCCATAGTCTATTTCTAGTTTTTAAAATAGGTGACCACTTAAAGCAGGTTGAAAGTAAAGCAGAATGCGCCTGAAGGCGCATTCTGCTTTACTTTCAGCCTGCTTTAAGCTACGATCTGCTAGAATATAGAAAATAGTTCTTATCATACATATTCATAGCAATATAAATTGGCACTATTTAACTCAGTTGAGATATAAATTAAAGGCGTAAAAAGGCGTATTTATGGGGGAATGGGTTAATCTTACCACAGCCATCATTCTGCAACACTGTCACAAAGATGTTCACTTGTGCCTTTGGAAATTTATGCTGCAAAAAAGACAAGTCAATAGTAAGTTTTTAAATCACAAAATAAAGCAAAGCTTTCCTATATCAAAACAGTTACTGCTTAACCCTTTACCCCATTGCCTGTTTCTAAATTTTGAAGGCAGATGATCACTTAAAGTAGGTTGAAAGTAAAAGAGGCTGCTTTAACATACCATCTGCTAGGATATAGAAAATATTTATTATTGTACATGTTTATGACTGCATAAATTGGAACTATTTTCTTCAGTGGAGGTAAAATTAAATGCACTAAAAGGCCCTTCTATGGGGGAAAGGGTTAAAGGAGACTAAGCTACAGGAGCCAAAGCTATACTTGAGTAATGCATTTGGCAAACAACTGTCTTAACCATTCACCTAATTCCAATTTACTTCCTGTGAAATGGTTCTAAGCATTTTTATTTTGTTTTATTGCTTCTTGTGTTACATTTAACTTATTCGACACTATGTAACTCTTGTGGATTATTACATTTCCTTGTGGATATCTAGGCGCCTATAGGCGCATTCTGCTTTACTTTTAATCTGCTTTAAGCTACCATCTATTACGATATAGAAACTATTTTTTATGCAGCATATTCATGACTGTATAAAACAGAACTATTTTCTTCCAGGGAAGAATAAACTTAAGGCGTAAAACGCATATTATGCCGTTATGTATTAAGATATTGCTGGTACCCAGTACTACCGGTACTCACCAACAGCACAGCTGGTTCCAGCGCCTCCAGCAACTGTACAGAGTAGTCCTTCTCCTCCGCATCCTGCTGATACTGCCGCCGATGTCGACACGAAAATGTGGCAAACTTGAACTCACATGTCAGCTGACCTTTCATACTAAACTCCTCTCTCCTGATTACAGCTCTGGGACCATACCTAGAAAATGATAACGGATATAGGGTTCCAAATCAGAAGGAGTAATTTAACCCTTAGCCCGCCAAATAAATTGTCGTCTGCTATATTTCTCGTCGGCTTCAAGTTTCAAAGTGCTTCAAAGTTGCTCAAAATTGCTGAAAATATTGTCCGAGTGTCAAACAGCTTGGATCCGGATGAGACGCCGAGTTACTCGGCGTCTCATCCGGATCCAAGCTGTTTGCATATGGAGCTATAGTCGTGAGTGGCAGGCTAAGGGTTAAACTCATTACAGCCTGGGGACCATGCCTAGAAAATAACTGTACTCAAATATAGGGCTCCAAGTTAGAGCTATCGTAGTAGTTTTAACCCATTACTCCATACATATGACATTTAACACCTTGAGTATATTCCTCCATTGAAGAAAATGGTTCAACCTTACACAGTCATGAATAATTATGCACTGTAAGAAATATTTTCTATAACCTAGCAGATGGCAGTTCAAAGCAGGTTGAAAGTAAAGCAGAATGTGCCTTAAGTTAAGGCACATTCTGCTTTACATTCAACCTGTTTAATGTGGTCATCTGTCTTAAAGCTAGAAACAGGCTATGCGATAAAGGATTAACCTAAATTTTTAACAGTTTCTCCTTTGATTTTCCACTTCATCTTATTTAGTAGTCGACTGACTACTAATTACGGTAGAATTTTTACTTTGAGACAATTATATTGAGTTATCATACCTTAGGGGTTTTGTGGAATTTTAGTATTTTTAACCCTTACCTCCATATAAATATTCCTTTTGACGCTTTGAATTTACTCCTCCAATGAAAGAAATATTTCCAATTTATACAGCCATGAATATGTAGTATAAGAAATACAGGGCTGCCATAAGTTGACATAAAAAATCCTAATATTTCCAAATTTGCATTTTTCAAGTGCGATTTTACGAATCGTACCTTTACCCCATCGCCTGTGTCTAGTTTTGTTGACACATGGCTGCTTAAAGCAGGCTGGAAGTAAAGCAGAATGCGCCTTAAGGCGCATTCTGCTTTACTTTCAGTCTGCTTTCAGCTACCATGTACTAGAAAAAAATCTGAAGATTTAGGAAAAATCCGAAGAAATGGCAGCCCTGGAAATATTTTCTTTATTCTAGCAGATCTATGGTAGCTAAAAGCAGGTTGAAAGTAAAGCTCTCATGTACTCTTATTTGGAGGTGTATTCCCCTTTCCTGGTACCCTGCATACTTACACTGCACATATAACCTTGGTTCCCTGTTGCTCAATGTAGGCTGACCCTTGTGCCTGACTCACCACTCCGGTTTTCAAAACTGTGAAATAGACCAACAGCAGTATTAAACAATAACATGATAAATGTTGATTTTCTCAGAAGATTTTAATCCATTACTCCACTACAACACCTTTTTACGCCTTTAAATTATTTCTTTACTGAAGAAAATAGTTCTTCTTGATACAGTCAAACCTGTGTTAAGCGGTCACTTAATACAGGCATGAATATATATACCATAAGGGTGGCTTAAAGCATGCTAAAAGTAAAGGAGAATCCTCCTTATCCCTTTATCCCATACCCTGTTTCTGGTTTTGAAGACAGGTGGCCACTTAAAGCAGGTTGAAAGTAAAGCAGCCTGCTGTAAGCTACCATATGCTACAATATAGAAAATATTTCTTTTTATACATGTTTAGAACTGTATAAATTGGAACAACAGTCGAACTTCGATATCTCGAACTCGCTTAACTCGAAATATCGGATAGTTCTACACATGAACTGCAATGATTCATGCTCTGTTAGGTCGAACATACCCATATTTCAAAGTTAAAACGTGGCTAAGCCACGTTTTAACTTTGAAATATGGGTATGTTCGATTAGACCGAGTTCAAGATATCAAAGTTCGACTGTATTTTCTTCCATAGAGGAATAGTACCCTAGATCTACAACACTTCACTTTTCTCCACACTTGTAAATCACAACCCTTTACTCAAAAGCCAAAAGTGCTGAGTACTGTACCCATACACAAGTTTTTTCAAAGCAGCTGGATTTTTTAACCTATTACATGTACATAGTTCATAATTACGCCTTTTTAGTTTTTATGCCTGTTATTTATTTCTCTGAAGAAAATAGTCATGCTTTATACAGTCATGGATATGTACTTGTGAGCAATATTTTCTATATCCTAGTAGATGGCAAGCTAAAATTAAAGCTGAATGTGGTCACCTGTTTTCATAACTAGAAACAGGCTATGCTGTAATGAATTTGATTTTACAGTTAAAACTATCCTATTTTGCCTTCAATTCTTATCTTAAGCAATATTAATGTGGTATCCAGGGGCCCTTTCTTAAAACTTTGTACGACAAATGTTGTCGTAAGGCAGATTATAAAAGTCTCAATTATTATTTATTTCTCCATAATAATCCTGTCATGTGACATCTCTTTGGAATCGTCTTGAAAAGACGATTCCAATGAGATGTCACAAGACCGGTTTAGATGAAACAATCAGAAATTAAATATATTTTAAAGTGTTGACTTACAACCCTTTTTGTCGAACAAAGTTTTATGAAACGGGCCTCTGAAATATGTAGCATCACCTGTTCTTGAATTTAAAAAAAAATTAATTGGAGAAGAATTTTAACCGACGGCTCGTTACAGGATGATGTATGATCAAATGATTTTTATGCACATAAACAGGGCTCCAGATAAAAAGGAGTAGACTGAAAGAAACAATTCTAATAAGAAGTGAAACCATAGGGTTTAATGCAGAAATAAAGATTTAAGTTTTTGAAATACTTCACTAATATAGAACTCTGCATAAATCCTTCTTAGAGGAACAACAACTAAGGTATTTTGAGAAAACTGTCACTTACAAACTGGTCTACATTCATCTAGCTTCCGTCCATCTTTTCTCTTTGCAAGGTCCTTGAAAATAAAATACATAGATATCATCTACTGTAAAAATCCTAAAAATTGGGACACCTGTGTAACTGCTGTTATAACATAACATTTGAACAAATTGCTTTTATTACAATTTACAGAGTAATTTTTCCAAAAGGTGTTAACTGGATGGCAAACAGTGTAGACCCTGACCCTCAGGAGCAGTCAGATCATGGTCTACCCTGTTTGCTCAGACATGTCTGTCCCAATACTTCATATAGGGCACAAAATGTACACCCCTGCACAAATAGGTCCATTTTGTAACCCTTCTTCCCTTTGGTTACAAGGGTTACACTGTGCAGTGTCTTTGGTAACATCCCTGAAACCCCATCTGATACAGTAAGAGAGCCTAATTGCCCCAATATAAACCCTTGCATTTTGTAACCCTTCTTCCCTTTGGTTACACTTCTTATATCTGATAAGCCTTATGATCAGGGTCTACACTGTTTAGACGAAAGGTTGCCCTTAGAGATTGAAAATATTAGAAAATAGCAGTTTATATATTAATACTATTTCAATTCCCTATCTGGAATATCGTTATATTTATTGTATAATTAAATCAGTATACAAAAACCTTTTTGACGAGTTGACTACCCTTTTGTACTAAAAAGAAGGGTTACAAAATGCATCAATTTGTGCAGAGGTGCACATTTTGTGCCATATCTACAATACTTTGGATCATTATGGTACATAAATACATGATTGTATACAACTTTTCATTGTAATGAAGACTGACATTGAAACCAGTCTATTCATACTTACAGTGGGGAAAATGTTATTCTTTCCCAATAAACATGTTTAAGCTGAAACTATTATTTCCATTTTAAACTGTTTGGAGCCAGATCAGACGTTGGGTAACCCGCCGTCTGATCAGGCTCTAAACTGTTTGCCACTCATATTGACATGTAGGGCATGGACGAGTACCCGGGAACCAGCGGTTAGGGTACATTTGGGCTGGTACCCAGGTCAATTTTTAGGACCCGGGTACCATAGGTAATTCAACAATTATTATTCACAAAGAGATATTTTCCTTAAATGATTGTGAATACAGACATTGTTTTAATCTATTGACACGGTCCCTGTCTATCGCTTATTCCTTTGATCATCTATCTTTATAATGTCAACTCCTGTGTAAGATTCTATCCACCGAAATCGCACTTTTATTTTCATCTTAATTGTAAAAGAAAAATATATGTATCAGTTTGAAATGCATTATTAAATAGGATATTGCTACTTACCCCCGAAGAGGACTGGGGCGCAACACTTTGTTTTGAAAACGAATATGGGCTTATCGAGCTATTTGGACCTGTGATTCTCCTGCTGTCAGTCGGCATCGTTGATTTCAAATCAACAGAAATAAACAAATCTCTAAGTGAATCAAATAAACGGTTAGTTGTTTATATTAAATCATAAATTGGCGTAAAAAATGAAATGTGCGCTACGGGCGCAGCCATGACAGTTGTTGGGAAATACTAAAACTCGGTCAAAAATTGGAATCCAATGGCGTTTTGTTCGGCAGTACCGCGATGGATCTCTATAATTATATCAGAGACCATATATACCGATAACTAATATAAATCATTGATTACATAGCCTAAATCACAGGTACAAGTGTCGTTAAAAATCTTTGTCACTATTTACTTGTATAGTAAAGAGGGAAGAATTTTTTTCAGCAGAGCTGCATGGTATCTATAGACCAACATGTTCAACCAATCAATTAGTAGCCAGGCTGGTCTATGTAGTTTATAGTTTTACCAGATATTAATTGTGAGAGTGTAAAATTTAAAGACACAGACTGAACAGTACCAGGGGAAATTTCTGAAACATATACAAGGCTTGCCGGAGAGAACGTCAACCTCCGCAGTCTACATTCTCATTGGTGGTGAACCAATAGAGCTAGTCATTGACAGAAACTATATATCCCTCTTCATGAACATTCTCAGATTACCAGGTTCAGTTGAACATAAATTACTATTAAGACAACTTACCATGAAAGATGAGACCACGAAGGGCTTCTCATCAAGAATCAGAAAATCTCTAGACAAGTACAACCTTCCCACACCTGAAGAACTAGTATCTAGTATACATAGCGTTCCTACTAAGGCGAAATGGAAAGCCATCTTTAAGGCTGCTGCAAATACACATTGGGAAGAAATCTGGAAAGATGATCTACATAGTAAGTCAACTACCAAATACCTGCAACTCCAGGACACTCCACTTAACAAGCCTCACAATATCTGGAACTGCGCCAAGTCCAAACCTCATGAAGTCAGACGTGCAGAACTAAAAGCCAGACTGCTGACAGACACTTATATTTTGCAAAGCAATACAGCCAAGTACAATCAAAATGCAGTATCTGCAACATGTAAACTATGCAATATGGAAGATGAAACAAGAAAACATCCATTCGCTAAGTGTACAGCAATGACAAAACTCAGAAATACAGCAATGTTGAAGCTCAACAGCATAGTTCTACACTGTAAGCTGGATACAAATAGCCTTGGAACAGCATACAACGGATTGATGACACAGATAACCCTAGACTGCACACACCAAACTGTCAAGTCCTTCATCTCCCTCACCAGTGAGCAGGAAACTGACGTTGAAAGATGGTCGCAGGCCTATTGTGAGAGTCTAATCACTGAAAGGACAAGGGTGTTATGCAACATTAATAGTAGTCTAAACGTATATGAGTCAATATATATTTTTGCCACATTTTCAGTGGGTAGATATCATCAAATATAATGTTATTCAAATCAGTTGTTTTCTGTTATGTCTTACTTATCAATGTCTTCAGTCCATGAAACGAGTATTAGTGACCCTTATTTTTATGAGAGAAGCAGGTAAGTATTGGTTTAATCAAGGCACTGATAATCAATTCCTTGCTGTAACGATTTTGTATTTTAACATTTTGAATATTTAGTTAACACGAATACTCTGCCAGATGTTTTGCACTTAACAAACAATAACAGATGCTCTTGAAAACCCTCCAATTAATCAAATGTATGAATATGCATGTACTATTACATGGTGTACAGAAACTGTCGTAAAGTGGAAAATTTGTACAAATCTACATATACAATGCACACAATATTTGATTCAATATAGGATCTTTTGATAGTTTGTGTTTATTGAATGCATTACTGTTATCGGAAAAGCAAGTTTGGTTTCTTACAATCCAAACATTAAAGTTTAAAATGTCATTTTCCCATCTTGTTACAGCAAGGAAACGATGTAACATCAAGGACATATTTTGTAACAGTAAGGAAAACACAAAAAGATATGGCAACTTTCAAAACTTATTATTAACTTCAATTTCAAAGCAGACTTTATTTTGAAGCCAATCTAACGAGATTCAAACCTGGTTAACACAGGGATTGTTAAAAGTGTTTTTGGTATGGGTATTCCTCATTTAATCAGCATGAGTGTTACATCAAGGAATGCATCTATTACATGAAGGATAACAATGATATGGAACGAACATACACTTTACTTAAACGATTTCTCACTCTGGGTCAAACCTGAACTTGATGTTGAGATTATAATTTTGTACTTGTGTTATGAATTACATGTATAACCATCGAAAAGGGTTGGTTCAGAGAAAGTGCTTGGTGTTACAGCAAGGAACATTTATTGTTACAGGAAAGAATTTAACTAATGGAACATGAAATAAAAACAAGTGAACTTGGAACTTGAACAACAATTGTTGTAAGACATCGCTCATACTGTTCAACTCCAAGGTGTGACAATGACCTCGAACTTTGACATAATGACCCAAATATGTAAGTAGATATTCAGTACTCTGAAGTTCAATAGACCAAATAAATTACTTTGAGATAAAAACATTTCAAGTAAAACGAAAAATCAAGACCTTCACACAGCTACCAACTAAACTGACATCAAAAGTGGTGCAGAAAGCTCTTACAAATCACTTTTAACTTTTAACCTGCATTAATCTGTCTTCAGAGGCAAAGTTTCAAAAGTTTTAATAAGTGAAAATTTTGAAAGCCAACTTGTGTAATTCGTTTGGCTATTCGAAATAATTGAGTTCAAAGTAACAGGTGTTAAATCTTATCTCCTAACCTAACAAGATAGAAACATTTGTGACGGATTTAGGCGTATTGAAAATAAAAGGTCTATAACTCCGTTTTGCTTAGAAATAGTTCGCGTAGAAGAGAAACGACAGAGCTCATATTTAACAGCTGGAACTTCCTCTTAAAGAATATCAAATAATATTAGACTTTCATTCATCACAAAAGTCATGGCGTTTTTAAGACTTGAAAGTCTTATAATATCAAGTAATCTCCCTTTGATTTGAAATAAGAACAAACTAGTGTTTGATTTTTGTTACATGTGTCATTTTAATCTGGATATTTTTACTGGAATACATTGGTGAACGTATGAGCCTTTAAAATCTTAAACAAAACTGAAGTTGTTAAAAGGTACTTTAAAATATATGGAGATTTAAAATTTACTCAATGTAAAGTCAATGTAAAAATTTGGTACTTCCTGTTTTGGCTGAGTATATTTAAAGATATTTCCTCAGTCCATTGATGGAGTCCCCCTCCCAACGTTCTCGATAGGTGAGAACAAAAATGCAGCATAAGCTGCCAGCGTGTATACCATTTTCAGTTTACCTGGTGAGGCCCAGATAAACTCATGCTCTAGAGGCTTTTCAATGGTTATTTCTAACCAAACTATCAAATATAAAGATCGGGTCTCACATGAGACGCTTCAATGGTTCTTTGCTACCGGCATGTTCACAAGACTCATGCCTTTTGCAAGGAAATTGTCTGGCAAGGCGTTATGACCGAAAGGTCGTCAGGAGATGTCTTTAAAAACTCTTATTCACTTGTTCAGCAGCTCTAATTCAACCTAAAATATACACACTTGGAGCATACAAATAATTTAAAACCTGCCTCAGATAGTGATGCATCATGGCATCTGACTAGGGTCTACACGGTGTACAGTTATTGATGTTTAGTGTCAGAAAGTATATATCACAAACAGTGTAGCCCAATATCATTTGCCACAGTCAAAACATGTCTGCTTCTCTGAGTCTGCACTGTTTGATACTCATCATAATATGCCAAAATTGCTTTTACACTTACTCAAACTGTGTAAATTGTCAAAATCACAGTATTGTAGTTGCGGCTATGGAGATGGATCTTGATTGCTTACATGTCAATAAGTATGGTTTTGCATAGTTCGGTTCCTATGTATATATTTATTTGTTTATTCATTAAATGGGTCCAAAGTTTATGCAGGCATCCATTTGAACTGGATGTCAGATATAAAATGACGATTGGGTCATAGACCTTGGTACTCAAACAGTTTGGCTGATGAAATTCTTCATGATGCCTTTGCCGCATGCATTTGTTATGATTGTAACGGTTACTATCAAATAACTGTTCCCGTTTCCACTTACTCTGTGCTCAATGAATGTTCCTAAACAAATGTATGACTTAATGAATATAAATTGTTACATACCACACACTGACCTCTGTGTGTGTCTGTGTGTACTATAAATAGCATGGCCGCGGCGCAGTATATATCCAGTATCGAATCCCTCAGCTAGGCAGGAGACTCTTTAGCTCAGAAGTTATTGTATTGGACTGTCACGGCAGCGCCCATGGTTCGATCCCTGCCCGGGGATGCTCATAATACCCAATGTGGATTGTTCTGCTATGCTTCGTTACGAGAGTTCTTCGTAAGAAAATTAACATACAGCGTTTCCTCCCTACAACGGCCCTCCTAACAACGATTCCCTCATCAAAACGACCGTTGCCTAAGTTTTAAAAACAAGACAATTATATCATATGCCTAATTATTTCACTTCTGCAATATTGTATGCTTAAAACTCGTCTGCTGCTTCCCCCAAAGTCACACATTGGACGTTCGACAGAAAAAAAACATAATAACTAGTGACAAACAACTTAGGCGGCCTACATTTGGTGCTCTATTATTATTTGTATCGGTCAGCAAACCAGTCGGTCGGTTTATTGCTGATTGATAGAAGTATTGTGTTCACTGTTTTGGGGGCTATCTTTTGTATGTTTATTCATGTTTATTTTAGATCTAATTGTAGATATTTGTCTTTCTCGCTTTGTAGGCACCGTACATTCAAGTAATCTCATGTGAAGCGCTATTGAACGCACACCCCTGTGTGAAATGAGCGCTATATAAATCTGGTATAATAAATAAATGAATAACATTTGATTCCAGATCGGACGCCATGTTACGTGGCGTCTGATCTGGATTAAAGCTGTTTGCAAAGCTAAGTAAGTCTAAATTGAACTCCCTACAATTGATGTCGTTATACGGAGGGAACACTGTAGTTTTTAAAAATTCCTATGAAATAAAGATTTCACAGAATCTGTTTAGCAAACAGAATAGACCTAGATTTGACAGCTCCTGTAGCAGCTGTCTGATCAAGATCTGCTTTGTTTGCTTAGGCGCATACAGTATATATTGAGAAAGGGTTTCAACATTTTAGTATCACAATATGATTTATGATATAAATATTCAACAAGAAACCTCCGATTTCCTTTATGTTACAATCCTGATTCCTTGATGTTACAAGTTTGACTTAAATTCAACTAGATACCCATAAACATTATAAATTTCATATATGTGTACATTTTCAAATAACATTTTGGTGCCTATATCTGTCAATGTGTCACTGTTTAAATATCATACTAGACAGAAATGCTCTGAGAATATTTTGTATTTTCTTTCATGTTACATTTTGCACTCCTTGATGTTACAAATTTCATCGTAACATCAAGGATATATTTGACCTTTGCTGACCTCAATATGATCAATGCACCTCACGGCTCACAAAATAAACATGGCTGTTATGGTAAATTCGGATGGCGCATAAACTTATATTATTGCATCAGCTGATCATGTAAACACATTCTTAATATTTCTGTTACATCAGAGAAGAAAGTAAAATATATCTGCTTACGTAGATACTTAAAATGATTTGTCTCAGAACAGAATGTTTTTGTTGTGGTAATTCAAACTGCCATTTTGTTTCTACTGATGCTGGCAATTGAAAGGGGGACTAGTCGCATAGTTTGCATAATTGCATTGCCATGTTCAGAGCTGTTTTTCTTCAATGTAACATCATGGAACCACACATGGGTGACATCATTTATTGAAGTAAAAAGTAACTAAAAGTTGTTTACGTTCATGAATAGTTCATGTTTGCTGCCTTAGATATGAATGTTTGTTACAACAAAATAGTCAGTGGTGAAAAACTGAAGAGAGTTTTTAAAGTGTCTAGCCCTTTACATTATTTATTGATTTTGGGACATTAAAATGTTACATATTTGCTGATTTCAAAATATGTTTTTCCCCATATAGCACATATATTTGGCCACCCAATTTGTCATATATATTTAATATCACATGCTTTGTTTGATAAAGTCCAGAAATTGCACTTAATTGTCCAAATTCTTGAGAAATTCCCAAAGGACAGAAAATGTGGCAAAAATATATATTGACTCATAAATGTTCCTCTAAAGTAGAGATTTTTCAATAAATTACAAGTTGACCTAGTTAAACTTACCGCAATATATATATATAACAGGGCATACAAACAGGCTCAAACTATAGACAGCGATATAGACATATAATTATGCTAATAAACTGCCGTAACGCGACCTAGTGATGCGAATAATGTACATGGTGTGTTACGAGTTGTGTTAATTAACTACGGTGCATAACCTACAACACTACAACCATCCTGAAAAGGAGTGCTCCAAAGTCAACGGAGGAATCTACCAGACAACAACAACAACATTGCAGACTGTTTACTACAGTGCTGATGACATCATGCTTCTATTTTAAGAAATGGCATCTGCATGCATGAGGATCTTTTTATAGATAGACAGAGGAAGCTATGTGTTTTGTTATGGTTTACTACCATTTCTTTTTAATTGTAATCTATTTGTACACATTTACTATACATTGATAGCAATATAATGAATATGCCTCAAGTGAGTCAAACACAATTGTGTTGCTTCATTATTTATTTACAAGAATGAGGTGTTAGAGAATCTACAGCAGACTGCTGTATCTGCATGAGCATGCACAGTAGTTTATTTAGTTATAGTTTGTTTCAAGAAACTCTATGAATGAAGTTTGATAATTAGAACAATATATTTATATGAGGATATCTTACCAGTAGTTAAAGTATTTGTTTTGCATTTCTACAATGCATATACTTGATAGATTTTTTAGTCAGAAGTATGCTATATTTTAAATAACAGTTACTATTTCCATTGTATACTTGTATTTTTTGCTTTTCAACCCAAGATATTACAATTCTTTAAAAACCTCAATTTCATTCAATTTTGCACACCCATCTATAGCATTAGTTTCACCACTCATTCCGCTGAATGTCTTTTTTAAAGATATTTCTTGTTTAATGATACTGGTACCTGTGCCTAAAAATACTAAATGTTTGAAGACCATTTCGTAAATAATTTCATATTTGTAGAAAAATCATTATCACAGTGTGTAGGTTGATGGACTTGCTATACAAGCAGATACTTACATGCCTATGTCTCTGATACATGGCGACGTGGTAGAGTAGAGATTTGATCGAATAGTGAAGACCCTGATCAGATTACTCCTTTTAGAGCTCTTTGAACAGAATATTTAGTCTGAATACTTTCTAACCACAGCCCTAAAATCAACATAAACTGAACAGTTTTCAAAAATGGAGGAGCATGGCTGCCATAAGTTGACATAAAAAATCCTAAGATTTCCAAATTTGCAATTTCAAGTGCGATTTTACGAATCTAACATTTCCCCATCGCCTGTTTCTAGTTTTTGTTACACATTGCTGCTTAAAGCAGGCTGAAAGTAAAGCAGAACGAGTCTGCTTTAAGCTACCATGTACTAGAAAAAAAATCCGAAGATTTAGGAAAATTCCGGAGAAATGGCAGCCCTGGAGGAGTCTATTTGAACCACTCCGCATAAAATATATGAAGCATACAGTCAACTACATATACATGTAGGTCTACAGTGGAAAAGACGTTATATAAAGTATTTCCTAATGAAACGCGTTTACGCTAGAATCATTATTTGCAATGAAAACAGTTATGGATAGCGAGAGACGGAACCGTCAAATCTATAAGTGAAATTTCCGAGCTGTTTAGATGAAAATGATTCTCAAAACAATATCAAAACAATCTTCTCCAATGTATCTCTAGAATCTAATCTTTATTTATTTGCATAAGTTGCTCATAAATATCCAAATTTTCAAGCGCGATTACAAGAAGTTTCGCTGCCAGGCTTTATATAACTCAAAATTGATAATGCAAAAAGTTTTGATCCAGATCAGACTGTTTGGCACCCACATCCATGTTTCTTAAGTAAAAAACGCATGACATTCTATTAGAAAAGTAAGAGCAGAAATCCGAATATTTCGGGAGAAAGTGCAGAGAAAAGTAAGAAAATCTGAAGATCTCGGAAAAATCCGGAGATACATGTATGGGAGCCCTGTTATTTATTTATTATTTATTGTTATCTATATTTGTTGTGGGAGCTTTCTGTTTTACTTTTACTTTAATTGCTTTAAACAGTCATCTGTCTTTTATAAATCTTTTTGAGTGGTCGTAATACAGGATGTTTGCAAATGTACTCCAAGTATATTAACCTTCGCTCCCTATAACAACTCCCTCCGAACAACACACACTATAACAGTTAAAGAAGACAATGTCTATATCTATCATCACATCAAGGATGACATTAGGTTAGTAATTTCATTTGAACTTAGTATTTCCACTCTGGCTCCAAATGTGTGGGTAAGAAATAAGAACTGGTAGAATGTGTTGTCTGCTTTAACCCTTTGAACCCTAGTCCCGCCTATACGCGTCCTTTTCAAACAGTGTACATGTGAATAGTACACTTGTTCTATGCAAACAGTGAAGACCCAGATCAGAGGGCTCATAGGAGCCCTCTGATCAGGGTCTTCACTGTTTTTCACAATGCTAAATATTGACAAAAGCAACCCTCAAAAGTCAGAAATGGACTAGACTTAAATGGAAACTGGAATTGTCCATTTAAAGGTTCAGGGAGGAAAAAGTTAACCCCCTTATTGCCAATATGTCGTCTGCATTAATGAATTAGCAGCGTTGTCTGCAATCTTTTAAAAGTCAGATTTAGGGCTGTTTTGACTAGAGAGATGTCGATACGGTTGTCAAACACTTTGGATCCTAATAAGACGCGACTTCTGACCAGGATCCAAACGTTTTGTAAAGTCGCCTTTTGGCGCCGTTGGCAGGGAAACGAG
This sequence comes from Gari tellinella, assembly GCA_922989275.2. Taxonomy (NCBI): domain Eukaryota; kingdom Metazoa; phylum Mollusca; class Bivalvia; order Cardiida; family Psammobiidae; genus Gari; species Gari tellinella. The sequence goes on from OV277872.1 coordinate 12,891,001, forward strand.
TTAAAGTAACGATATTTTGTATAATGCAAATGTTCGTTTTTCAAAACGCAAATTATTGTGGGCGAAATATAAAATAAAACTTAACTTGACAGTTATAGTTATTCAGAGGACAACATGAGTAATACTCATTTAACCAGGTATATCTAATATACGTTCCTGATTTATCTAATGAATAATTGTTGTATGTGATGAAATCAATTTATGTATCCAAATACATGTACAAAGATGTGCGGGTCCATACATGTCTTGTACAGGGCTCGCTCTGGCATACAACGGCCTTCCCAACAATGATTCTCTCCTTCACGATACTTGTCGCTATTCAACAAATAAGACAATCATAGGTCCAACCTTTTCACGACTGCAATGTCGTCTGATTAGAATTGTCGTCTGCTGTTTTTCTCAAAGTTATACATACACATGTACATGTAATAGATATTTTGGCAGAAGAAAAAAAACATACAGTTTGAATCCAGATCAGACACCGCGTAACGCGGCGTCTGATCTGGATTCAAGCTTTTTGCCAATTTAAGCCAATTTACATCCCTATAACGACTCCCTTCTAACAAGGCACACAGTTTTTGTCTCCAATGGGATGTCGTAGATAGGGGCGCACATACAAGCTTTGAACATTCTGATCAGTATGTTTCTTGGTGCGCGAGCGGACCAGGATCCACACTGTTTGGTTACGGAACATGTAAGTTTGATCGATATGTACATAAGTTATTAATCGGCATACAAAGCTGTGCTGAATGCCATATATCTTTTACAAATTGTGCACATTCTGGTTAATATTTTGCCTGTTGCATGTGCTGATCAGGATCTACACTAGTTGCTTTCTGAGCAGTTTAAGTTTTGTTTTCTTATCAAGTAAGTAAATCATTTCTCCACGTACAAATCGGTGTGGAATACCATAGAAGTATCTGCAACAAAATGAGAACATCCCAGTTGTCATGCACCTTGTTAGATCGTCGACGAACTGATCAGGATCTGCACTATTTGATTACTGAGCATGAGCAGTTTAAATGTTCTTATCATTATTTATTCACACACTAATTTTTGTAAAATTCCATAAACGTATCTTTAACAAATTGTGAACATTCCAATCGTTCTGCTGCTTGTTGCACAGACTGGTCTGCCATGCGTTCAGTAAAGAAATCGATGGCCGTCGATAGCCGTCGATAGCCATAGATTGCGAGTCGGCTACCGGTCTGAAATACAGCAGAGAAAACGTAATTCTTTCGTTCAAACGCAAACGCATTGCAATGAAAATGACAACTTTTTAACAATTCTGACAACCACATTTAATCTGAGTGGCAAACAATTTAAAGCCTGATCAGACGCCGGGTAACCCGGTGTCTGATCTAGCTCCAAACTGTTTGCAATGAAAATAATAGTGTAAGCGTAACCGGGGTTATTTGGAAAGAAAACGTTTTCTCTACTGTACTCTGCACGCTGCACACAGGGCAAAAAACTGCTAACATAAACAGCACACAATGGTAATTGAACTCGCTACAGGATTTGCACTTTTTGATAAATGAGTTTAAGACATCTAATGTATAAATGTCGTTAATCCACTCACAAAGATGTGCTAAATTCCATACATGGAATAGAAACTGTAAATACCATGTTCGGTATATTCTCTTTGGAACTGTGGTCAAACAGCAAAGGTCACGATCATTGCTCCACTTGTGACTAGCCGACAGGTATGTCACGGAGATGTGGGTCAGCAAGGGCTGCCCGGGATCTCCGAGTCGGGACATAGTGGGTGGAACACAGGTGAACGGTATGTTGGTCTACAGCCAAAACGTTAAAGACATTTCCTGACCTTCTTTCGGTAGTAACACCAAACCAGGTATATAAGCATGCAAATTGTGCTGTAACTGTTATCTTGTCTGGGGTTATACTCATCCAAGCGTCTCGTGTGAGGCCCGTACATTGCATTTGTTAGTTTGGTTAATAAAAAAAAACATTGAAAAAAACCTTGAGAGTGAGTATGTAAGGGCCTCTCTAGACAACTTGAGATAAGTGACATTGGCTCAGCACACTTTACTCCATCTTTACCTTTATTTTCACGCCTAGTGAGAACAATGGGGGCTCCATCAATGGATTGAGGAAATGTCTTTAGATGCAAACGGATGATCTTACCACATTGACGATCTGAAATGAAACTTTCATTTGGCATTAGCTGTATCTCTTGTGTTCATGTTCTTCTCGTTAAAGACATTAGGCCTACTCACGTCCATTCAACGATTGCTCCCCCCCCCCCCCCCCCCTGTTTTCACTAGGCGTAAAGGTAACTATAAGGCAAGGGAAAAGTGAAAGTGTGCACAACCAACAATGTCAGCAAACTCAAACTGTCTAGAGAGGCCCTGACATGCTCACGCTCAATGTGTTTTTCAATGGTTTTACTAAACAAACTATCAAACATAAGGTATGGGCATCCGCTTGAGATACTTCAATGGTTTTCTTGCCTAGACATGTATACAGGTAAAAGCATGCTCCATGCTTTAACCCATACTTTCTATGGGACTAGGTGTTATCACCCAAGCTAGGTCAAGTCATGTTTTTAAAGACATTTCCTGACCTAGCTTCGGTGATTACACCTAGCCGGGTAAAAGCGTGTGCTGCACGAGCTTATTGGAAGCCCCCTTCAGGGGGCTTCCTCAGTGTTTAGGTTGAATGTAGCCATTTTCTTGGAAGGAACTTCTGCTTATTGCGAAACGGTGAAAATAATTGGCGCAATATTATACAACCAGTCAAACATGCATTTTCTGCGCATGCCTGAAACTAAGTTGCAAACATTTTACGCAGCAACCAGTTTTTACGAAAATCAAATATTGTGGTTAGGAATTAAACCCGTACCGGAACTTATCACTTCGATAAGGAATAAAACTCATACCTTCACTACATAAGATGTTAAATGCTTGTATGGCGGCCGTAAAAGTCGCTTACAACTACTAAACTAACGGTCCGTAGATTCACCCCACAAAACCCAATAGACACCAATAGTAACCAACAGATACCAATAAAACCAAATATGAGTTAAATCTACTACATATAGGCATTTATATCAATTTATAAGTATTATATTATGAGTTTATGGATATATTTAAATTATATTTATCATTTGGAGTAAAACAATCGACCAAATATACATTAATACCGATCATAACCATACCGCTCCAAATCAACTATTCACCCAACAAAACTTTTGAGATGCGGTCACGTCGCAAAACGAGTTGAATCTACTACATGTAGGCATTTATATCGATAAATGAGTATTATAATCAAGGTGTATGGTCATATTAAAGGTTTATGTATCATTTGATTTTAAAAAATCGATCATTTGATGCATTTATGGCAGTTATAACCCTAACGCTCTAAGTCTGGAATTCACCCAACAAAACATTTGAGATATGGTCCATGATCGCAAATGAGTTGAAGCTACTGCATATAGGCCTTTATATTGATTTTAGAGCATTATGATCCAAGTTAATGGTCACATAAAGGTTTTATATATCATTTAATTAAAAAAAATCGAGCATTTTATGCATTTATGACAGTTATAACACTAAGACTCAAAATCTGGAATTCACCCAACAAAACTTTTGTGATGTGGCCATGGTCGCAAAATGAGTTGAAGCTACTGCATATATGCCATTATATTTACTTTAGAGTATTATAATCCAAGTTAATGGTCCAATAAAGGTTTTATGTATCATTTAATTAAAAAAAAGACTATATATGCATTTATAACTGTTATAACGCTAAAGATCAAAATCCGGAATTCACCCAACAAAACTTTTGAGGTGTGGTCATGAACGCAAATCGAGTTGGATCTGCTACATTTAGGCATTTATAACGATATAAGAGTCATGTCATCTGAGTTTATGGCCATCTTCTAGTCTATGTATCACTTAATCAAAAATATATATCATATATATGCATTTATCACAGTAATTTAACTCTAATGCTCCAAATCTGGAATTCACCCAACAAAACTTTTGAGAAGTGGCCATGCAAGCAAATCTGGAATTCACCCAACAAAACTTTTGAGATGTGGTTCCGACGCAAAACGAGTTGAATCTACTACATTTAGGCATATGTATATATGTTCTCTATCGATATAAGAGTATTATAATTAGAGTTTGTGGCCATAAGTTTCAAAGTTTATTACTATATTGAAATTTTATGTATCATTTAGCTAAAAATCAATCAGTAATTATTCAGTTAAAATCAGCTATAACTATACGCTCCAAATCTGGAATTCACCCAACAAAAGTTGTGCTATGTGGACCTGGACGATGAAAGAGTTGAAGCTACTACATGTAGCCATGTAAATTAATTGTATTTTATTTTATTGTAATTAAATGTTTAAGTATTTTGTAAATTTACATGCATAAATTTAAAAAAAAAATTATATACTGTTTCCAGAATCTCATTATCAAAATAAAGAGGAGGAATATTTCTAATTTTATCTCTAGAAAATACCACTACCTTAGTCTTAGATGAGTTAACAGACAACTTCCAAGTCTCACAGTATGAATGCATAGCATTTAGAGCCTGCTGCAAGTCTGCGTGACTTTCTGCAAATATTACTGTGTCATCCGCATAGAGTAACAAATACAATTTGAAATATACTTCAACAGTGTCATCACTAAGATGATTTTTAATATCACTAGACAAAGCAGCAAGGCCCTCATAATGTACAGATATGAAACTAACCAAATCATTCAAGAAAATTGAGAATAATATAGGCGACAAATTTTCACCCTGACGCACACTGAACTGGCAAATTTTTTTGACATGCTCTCACCACTTTTAACACATGATTTGGCTTTATCATAGATGTTATAAATTATCTTGAGCTCTTCAGAAAGAAGATAGAGTTGTCGCAGTTAAGTGCACCGAAATAGGTATCTCACTGAAACAGGTACACTGACGATATATTAGTTTGCAACAACTTTTACCACAAATGAAAAGTTGAGCAATTCTTACGAAAGTATAATTATTATGTGTCACCGTAACAGAAATCGTAATTTGACATTTCCGGGCTGAGTGCGATAACGTTCTGTTTTCTAAAACGCGATTGTCACTACAGGAACTTTACAGAATCAGCGAATGAAAACACATTGAGTTGCATTGTTCGACAAGTAATGAATTAGTTCAGCAAAACTTTTGGAATACGAAGTCACATGATATTTTACAACTGAAAATGGCGGAAGGGGAGTGACAGTTTCGGAATTAGGAAAGGTTTTCCCCTGAAGCAATGTTATAAGAGGACGAAAAATCAAAATCTCCACAGACTACGCTAGACTTTCCAATATGCATTTCTCAATTCCCGATACACAGGATATAACGGATGATAATGGAACTACATTCACGGTTGGTATTTCTTCTGGTGCAGGGTTTATTTTCCACCACATTCTGTCTAATAGCCTGCAAACATTACCAGACTGGACCAAAAAGTTACTAGAAACAGCTAAATCGTAGGTAAACTTTATAAATGATAAGGACTGCAACGGTTCAACGAATAATGGTTATTTTCGGTTCATTTGGCTCGATACAATTTTCCGGACGCCAATTTTCGGGGCGGCACCGCAAATTTTCGGTTTGGTGCGTTGATGTATGGTGAATTATACAAGACCGCTACTTTACCACCGCTACTTTACCAATCAGTGTGCAGTCCTAGTGTATATTTTGATGGTCAAACGTTCCAAAATGTACAGTTAAATTGGAAAAGACAAGCAGAGATTCTAGCCTTTTTATCTTGGAGTAATTAAAAAAAAAATTATCGCTTTTCGTCCGTCTCGTTCTATTCACATAGGCTATTTATAATTTCTGGAAAGCCAGCACTTAATGTGAAGCCTGGCAAAAAATGGACTAGACTTATTTGGAAACTAGAAATGAACTTTCGATTTTTCAGTGTCGAATGAGTTTAAAACTCTTTCAACACCATGGACCTGTTTTAAATATACCCTTTACATTTTCAAACAGTGTAGACCAAGATCAGAGGGCTCCTATAGGAGCGAGCCTTCTGATCAGGGTCTACACTGTTTGCTAATACAGACCATTATTTATTAAACTACCCAGCATTCAAAGTAGACTGGTTCATATTTTGGTAATTAAAAAGATCCACAAGGACTCCTAATAACCCACAAAAGTTACTTAGTGTTGAATGAGTTAAATGAAAGCTCTGATGATTGCAACTATCTCATCTCTATCTGTCTTCTTTCAGAGTTTCAACATACACATCAACGGGGTGTTTCATTGCACAGCAAGATTTAGCTTGCTACACAGTTTCCATGAGCAGGTACATACCTTGAACCAGGCTTTGGGGAAGATCTTCAGTTCCTATCAATGTTTTTATACTGAAATCCATACATACCAGGGCTATAAATAAGGGGAATTAACCCATTACTACATAAATGCACCTTTTGACAATCTATTTTTAGAACAGTAGCAGATAACATTTGGTGCAAAAAGATAAAAAATATACCCAGCATGCATTGAGTTAGAGATGAAAATGTTATTAAATTAGTGCAATTTTAAGTGGAATAAAGGATAATTATGACACTTTGCTACCTGTCTTTTCATCAGGGGCATGAATAACACCATATCAAATTTGTTAACTCTACCTTCGTATTTGCTTTCTAATTTTGCTTTCATATTATCAATGAAAAACATTTTGTACAGTAGTCATAACAGTTTTTGTATGATTTTGATTTCAGCTCAAGAAAGAGTTTGGCACTAATTTGTTACCTCCCTTTCCACCCAAGAAGTTACTTCCCTTGTCTGGAGTCAAGTTAGATGAAAGGAGACAGATGTTGGAAAGATACATTCAGATAAGTAAGATCACAACTTGCCATGTCCTCTAGTATAAATCTGATACAGTGCTCCCTCTCTACAACAACACCCAGTGATAATTTTACCTATGCATCCTGAGTCCTATACTCATTAAATTTGCCAAGGACTCATTATTTATTAAAGTTGTGAGTCCCATGGACCCATAACTTTTCTGGCCTTTATTAACCTATTATTCATTTATATAAGCAAATAGTAGCAGACCCGGATTTGAGGGTACAAATGTATTGGGCCTGGCCACAACTAACTCAGTAGTCTACATTCCCATCTTTATTTACACAACCAGTCATTAGACATATGACACATATATGGAAGCCTGCAATACAAATGCAGATATTATAATAACAATCATACAATAAATTCTACAATAACTACGAGCAATTAGCTGCGGTACCATACCTCTAACTCTAGATACAAGGTACAGTTACGATAACGCAACTAACCACATATATACTTATTGAATTCTTGTAAAGTTTCACAGAGCTTTAATTCTACAAAATTTTGTCTGCAGGTTTCTGACTAGCTGCAGTACTGTACCTCTAACTCTAGACCAAGGTATCCGCAATACAGTTACGATATCGCAACTAGTTTCTGACCAATGTAAATTCAATGAATTAGCACTTTTAAACATACAACTCCTCTGTGACAAGAGGGCTATATCAATCTGGTACATTAATACCTCTCTATAGCGACCACTAAATACAATACCAAATGATTGTATTAAAGATAGATGGAAGCTTAAAGCAAGGTGAAAGTAAAAAAAAAGCTCCTTTAGGGAGCTTTCTGTTTTACTTTTACCTTGCTTTAAGCAGCCACCTGCCTTAAAAACACAAACCAAAATAATTAAAATAATTTAGTGGTCGTAATATAGAGGTCTTTCTGAATAATAATAATAAAAAAGTTTGCACAGAATTGCCACTAAGTGTCTTTTCCTTGTTTCCAGTTAGTCAAGAAGCGGCCATAGCTAACAGTGATATTTTCAATGGATTCCTACTACAGGCCCAACAGGTTTGTAAATAAATTACAAGATTGACAATATACTGTTAGCTGAATAGTAGAATTAGTTAATTTAACTTTATTAGCCTTCTTTAAGCTACCATCTGCTAGGATATAGAAAATATATCATATGGTGCATATTTATGACTATGAGGTGGAACTACTTTCTTCAGTGGAGGAAAAATTTAAGGTGCAAAAAGGCATATTTATGGAGTAAAGGGTTGAGGATTTGTAATGGCTCGCTATTCAATCAAAAAGAATCCTGCTGTTTTGGACAAATATTTTTCAGAGGCTTGGCATTAATGCTGTGAAGTGAAACCTAAAGTATTTCAAACTTTTTGGGGGGTGAATTTTACATTTTGGACTTGTACATATTTTGATAATAGTGTTAAGAACCTGATTAGGGTCTACACTATTTGCATATGACAAGTTTACTCTTCACATGTACACTGTAATTACAAGTTGATACTTGTCACCCTGGTTCAATGGGTTAACCCATTCCCACATTGCCTTTTTCTAGTATTGAAGATAGGTGACCACTTAAATCAGGTTGAAAGTAAAGCAGAATGTGCCTTAAGGCACATTCTGCTTTACTTTCAGCCTGCTTTAAGCTATTATCTACTAGGATATAGAAAATATTTCTTATGACACATATTCATGACTGTATAAATTAGAACTATTTTCTTCAGTGGAGGAATAGATTATAGGCGTAAAAAGGCGTATTTATGGGGGGAATGGGTTAAGTCAATCTTGTTTCTGTATACGATGTTCAATGTGTATTACAGGAGACGCAGAAAGAGCAAGCAGAGAATGTTGTACTGGAGATATACCTGATGAATGGCCATAAAATCACCATCAACATTGTCTCCACAGACCAGACAGAGGAGGTCCTAGAGGTACAAATACAGTTAAACAGGGCTCCAGATAAGAGGAAGTTAATTGAACAAATTCAATATTTTCTCACTCATTTCAGTACCAATCCTATGGTATAGGAGCCCTCTGATCAGGGTCTACACTGTTTGCTAATTTAGACCAGTATTTACAAAACTACTCATAGTTCCGAGTAGACTGGTTCATGTTTTGGTAACTAAAATATCCACAAGGGAACCTTATAACCAACAAGAGTTACTTAGTGTTAAAATAGTTGACGGCCACCTCTCTATTATGACAACTAAAATGTGTTTATTATTAGGTGTTTTATAAGATAGATGACTGGTTAAAGCAATGTGACAGTAAAACATAAAGCTCCTTTAGGAGCATTCAGTTTTAATGTCACCTTACTTTAAGCTGGCACTTGTCTTTTATACAGCCAATTAGCCTTTGTTTTAATGGTCGTAATTCAGAGATTTTACTGTACTAGGCTAATCATTTCTAGCATTTTTATGCCCTGGTTATGATTAGTGGAGCGGCATACTGTTTTGTCCCAGTTAGTACGTTCATCCATTCTTTCTGCAGGTCTGAATATACAGTACATACTTTGTCTGCCGGCCCACATATACAGTACATACACATTACCAGTTGACAAAGCGATACAGAGTGATGTATTAAGCTCGAGACGTTTTTGGCGGAAATAGCCGATCTGACAAGGCGCGAGTCTGATCTGTTGTTTCCGCCAAAAACGTCGAGAGTTAAATGCAACACTCTGTAGCGCACTGCCAACTGGTGATGTGTTTATTATATGCCTTGAATACACTCCAGAAACAACTTAATAGTTGTTTAAATCATTTCATAACCAAAATTTATTAGAAATTTGAAGCAGAAAAAGATTTTTTGCATGCCACAAAGAATAACACGGCACTTATACATGTACATAAATGACGTCACGTTAAATCGAAAGCGACGTCAGAGTAAAATACAAAGTGGCTGATACGAGGTGGCTGATACAGACTCTTGTATTTTACTCTGCAGATACACGCGGAAACACTCGATATCATATGAAGGCATATAATAGATACTTTGTCTGTCTAACTCCTCTTACAGTTTGCAGGCTTCAACCTTACAATTTTACAGGATTTTTACGCATTTATCACAGATCAGGGATGTGACTGCTTAATGCAGGACAAAAGTGATGAAGAAAGCTCCTTTATGCAAACATACGAGTCCTCTGATCAAGTCTGCACTGTTTGTCACCATACAATAATTATATTGTATATACAAATGTAAATGTCAAAATGGGCTAGACATTATTGGAAGCTGAAAGTGTCCATTTGAAGTTCAGGTGTTAAAGAGGCTCGCAACCGGATTTAGCATTAAAAATGGTAATTTGTAAAAAAAAATTTGTCAAATGATTATATAAATGGGTAAGATTTAGCTTAGGATAATAAATTTTGTTAAAAAATGCATTTCCAAAAAAAAAAGAAGAAGCTCTGGTGGGATTCGAACCCGTGACCCTCCATTGCGGAGACAAACAAGAAAAATGAGGACACGCCTTTACCGCCTCGACCACGGACGCTCTCTGTATATATGGTAGCGAATAAACGTACTTCACTGGTAGCGCTTAATACTACATTATTCGGCTCCGGTTTATGTCAGAGCCCGTGTAGAGAAGCAACAACAACAGCAAAACCGTCAGCTGACGCTATTGAAAAACGATGGAATATATCTAAAAAAAACTAAGATTCGGTGACGATTCTTGAGACTTTTTTTGGACTGATCATATTTTTTTAATGTCAGAAGCCAAATAATGCCACAAATTTGCTTTTATTTGAGTATTTTATTTTGACAAGTACACCATCCGGTTGCGAGTCGCTTTAATGAGTTAACTCTTTCAGCACCATGGACCTATTTAAAATACCCCGGTATACCGTTTATATTTGCAAATAGTGTAGACCCAGATCAGAGGGCTCCTATAGGAGCCCTTTGATCAGGGTCTACACTGTTTGCTAATTTAGACCAGAATTTATTAAGCTACCCAGAATTCCAAGTAGACTGGTTCATGTTTTGGTAACTATAACCCACTGGGGCACCTAATAACCTATAAAAGATTCTTAGTATTAAAAGAGTAAATTGAATGTTATTTCAGGGTGTAGCCTCACAGATAGAGCTGAGGGATGATTTTGTCTACTACTTTGGTTTGTTCCTGGTGAAGAAAGAGGACAAGTCAGATAACACAAGTAAGATATGAAATCACATTGGTGTAGCACAGTCATATTTACTCATTATCCCATAAAGGCAATTTTTTACGCCTTTAATTTATTCGCTTTACTTTCAACCTGCTTTAAGTGGTGAAAATTTACCTATTATTCCATAAGGACAATTTTTTACGCCCTTTAACTTATTCCTCCACTAAAGAAAATAGTTTCTCTTTATACAACATGGATATGCCCGATAAGAAAAAGTTTCTATATCCTTGTACATGTAGATGGTAACTTAAACCAGGCTGAAAGCAAAGCAGAATGCCTCTTAAGGTATATTTGCATTACTTTTAACCTGTTTTGTGTGGTCAAATTTACCTATTATCCCATGAAAGACAATTTTTACGCCTTTAATTTATTCCTCCACTGAAGAAAATAGTTTCACTTTATACAACATGGATATGCCCCATAACAAATAGTTTCTATATCCTTGCAGATGTTGACTTAAACTGGGCTGAAAGCAAAAGCAGAATGCACCATAAGGCACATTCACTTTACTTCAAGTTGCTTTAAGTGGTCATCTATCTTCTAAACTATCTTCTACTGTAGATTTTCAGATGAAATTTCATGCATGGAAAGAGCCTTACAAGTTGAAGTGTTTTGCATAAGGTTCATAATTTTTGCATCAATACTGTGATTGAAACAGCCTTCTAGTATAGTAAAGCCATCCAATCACTTACAAAATTATCATATGTAGAGTTTACCCATTACCCATTGCCTGTTTCAAATTTTGAAGACTTGTGACCACTTAAAGCAGGTTGAAAGTAAAGAAGAATACGCCTTAAGGCGCATTCTGCTTTACTTTCAGCCTGATTTAAGCTTCCATCTGCTAGGATATAGAAAATATTTCTTATGATAAATATTATTGATAGTATAAATTGGAACTATTTACTTCAGTGGAGGAATAAATATACTGTGTAAAAAGGCGTATTTATGGGGTAATGAGTTAACCGGAGACTGGTCTGGATTCAAACTGTTTAACTCTTATCATGCTGAATTGTCATCTGCTCAAAACTTATCGTCTGCGAAAAAAATGTAATTGATTGTAATATTTTTTAAACTTGAAACAATGTCTCTATGAGTGGCAGACAGCCTGATCTGGACCCAAGCTGTTTGCAAATATTAGCCAAGTTGTGCTTAGCACAATAAGGGTTGTGTACTGTAAAACCGGTTTTATTCGCGAGAATATAATTTACGCATTAATTCGCGAATGCGTTCCCTCGCGTCTCTAGTTTTGAAAATAGGTGACTTCTTAAAGAAGGTTGAAAGTAAAGCAGAATGTGCATTCTGCTTTACTTTCAGCCTGCTTTAAACTACCACCTGCTAGATATATTGCATGATGTCGCAAATTAATACAAAATCTCATTACGCGAAATATTCATGACGCGAAAAATACCTGTTTTACAGTATTTGATCATTGCAAGGAAATGATGAACATATTACTTATTCCTCTTCAGTTGTGCGAAAACTGCAAGACTTTGAATCCCCATACATCTCTCTGAAGTCAGCAAACAAACTAGGATCTCACCGCATAGTTTTACGAAAAAGGTAAGCACACTTTTGTTTCTTTCAGAAATTGATTAAAAACACAAAAACAAACCAACAAACTCATGTAGACACACTTTTGAACACAAATCATATGAATTGTTACAGCAAAATCAAATGATTGGCAGTTTTCATTAGTCATGATTAATCCACATCATTCACAGATTGAAAATAAAAAAATGGCAATTATTCATAAATTAAAATAGAAAACATTTGATAAGAAGTAGAGCAGATATATTTTAAAGCTAACTAGATATGCCTTAAGAGAATTTTGTAAACAAAATGGATTGGTTTTCTTTGCTCTTTTAGATGATAAAGTATAATCTCTCTTCTATCGACCACTAAAACGAAGGATAATTGGTCCTATAAAAGATGGTTTTCAGATTAAAGCAAGGTGATGGTACAGTGGAGAAAACGTTATTCTTTCCCGTTTAAATGCAAACGCAAAACACTAAAACTTAGAAAATGTCAATTTTTAGATATTTCTTACAATTCATTTTTATCTGAGTGGCAAACAGTTTGGAGCCTGATCAGATGCCGGGTTACCCGGCGTCTGATCCGGCTCCAAACTGTTTGCACTGGAAATAGGCGTTTTAGCATAAACATGTTTATTGGGAAAGAATAATACATTCTCCACTGTAATACTGTTAAAAGTGGTGTACAATCATAACAAATCAAATCCCTCTTTAGGGAGCCCTGCTTAGAAATCCTGAATCTGTGGACTATGTTGTGATGTATTTTCTATGAACCCTGTCTTTGCTGAATATTTCAATCAGAGTATTCCACTTTTGAAAAATGTTTATTTTTATCTTCAGGATTATTTTTAAGAAAACTGTTTCGAAAAAAATCAAAGTAAAACACACAGACCAGAATCTGATCAGAGGGCTCCCTTATCCAGGGCTCCAGATAAGAGGGAGTAAACTGAACAAATACAACAGTTTCTCGCTTATTTAAGCATCAAACCCTATGGTGTTACTACTCATAGGGTTCAATGCAGAAATACAGATTTAAGTTTTTTAAATACTCCCCTTATCTGGAGCTCTGTGTAACTAACCAGCACACTGGTTTCCAGAATAGTAATACGTATGGTACAACTTGTATTTCAGCTATTGGGATGTAACCTTTGATGATGATCTTATTGAAAACAAAGTGGCCATGAATCTGCTATATGTACAGGTAAAAACCTTCCAATTTTTTTTTATCTCATTCACCCCTGAAACTTTTATTGGACAATCTCATTCCCAATTAAGTCTAGTCCATTTATGACTATTTAGGGTTCTGTTTTACAATCTATTGCAAAATGACAAACAGTTCAAACCCTGCAGTAGCCCTGGGATCATGGTCTACACCATTTGCATAGGTTAAGTGTACTCTGAACATATACACTGTTTGTAAATGCCATGTGTTCTTGTCGCTAGTGTTGAAGCTGTTAATCCATTTCTCCATAAATATGTTGTTACTCAAGTTATTAAGGTTCAACTGTATAATATGTTGTTAAGTAGATATTTGAGAATGTTTTAATATTTTCATGAATAAATAAATTGCAAAGCCAGAAGGAACATTAAGTTGCATATGAAATCATGGTATAATCATTATCAAAGCTCATGATATTTGTCACTGAATTTACTCTGACAAAGGGTTGGAAGAAAGTCTTAACCCATTACCCCATAGCCTGTTTCTAGTTTTGAAAGAGAAGTGACCACTTAAAGCAGATTGAAAGTAAAGCAGAATGTGCATTAAGGCGCATTTTGCTTTACTTTCACTGTTTCAGCCTGCTTTAAGCTACCATTTGCTTGAATACAGAAAATATTGCCTACGATACACAGCCATGATTGTATAAATCGGAACTATTTTCATCAGTGGAATGATAAATTTGATGCGAAAAAAGGCGTATTTATGGGGTAATGTGTTAAGTAATGCTTTTTTTTGGTGAGGATGGTGGTTTCAAATTCTCTCTGCAATTTCTTTTAGGAATTTGATAAAAACTTAACAGGATGCATCATAACCAAGTTAATATGTACACACTGCTTGGTTGATAGTCAATACCTTAGCAGGGCTCCAGATAGGAGAGTACAGTAAAACCTCGCTATTACGACCTCTAAAACGAAGGCTATTTGATCGTATAATAGAGAGGTGGCAGCTTAAAGCAAGGTGACAGTGAAACAGAAAGCTCCTAAAGGAGCTTTCTGTTTCACTGTCACCTTGCTTTAAGTGGTCACCTATCGTAAACACCCTAATAATTAACAAAATTTAGTGGTCGTAATAGAGAGGTTTTACTGTATTTCAAAAAATAAAAATCTTGAATTCTGTATTAAACCCTGTGGTGTCACTACTCATTAGAATCGTCTCAAAGAGACAATTCTAATGAATAGTGACACCATAGGATTTGATGCTGAAATGAGTGTAAAAGTGTTGAATTCGCTCAGTTTACTCACTCTTATCTGGAGCCCTGTGTCATGTAACTCTGTTGAATTCTTGTTTTTTCAGGCATTAAGTGATATTGAGAGGGGCTGGGTTATAGCAACTAAGGATCAGATGAAACATCTCAAGACGCTGCAACAAAGGGGCTCGAAAAGAGAGGTGTGTACAGATGTTATTCTTTCCCATTTAACCCATTACCCCATAAATATGCCTTTTTAGCTCTCCTGGCACATAGTGCCAAGGTGAGCTATTTTGATCGTCCTCTGTCCGTCGTCGTTCGTTCGTCCGTCCGTTCGTTCGTCGTCAACAATTTCTTTAAACGACATCTCCTCCGATACCACTGGATAGATTTTTACCAAACTTGGCCTGAATGATCCTTATATGGTCATCTTTCAAAGTTGTTCAAACATATCCGGTCCGTTGCATATCTAGGTCACAGGAGCTAAAAATAGATTTTTTCAATGAAAACTTAAAAAATCTTATTGTCTGAAACCACAGTACCCTGACCTTAGATATTTGGCACAAATAATCGTCTTCAGGTCCTCTATCAAGATTGTTCAAATTATGTCCCCTGGGTCAAAAATGACCCCGCCCCGGGGGTTCGTAATTTTACATTAAGTTATATAGTGAAATCTTCAAATATCTTTATCTCTGAAACTGATATGGTCAGAGCTTTGATATTTGGCATGGTGACACTTCTAGAAGCCTTTAAGCAATATTGTAAATATGGTTCCGGTCAGTTGCATATCTAGGTCACAGGAGCTAAAAAAAATGAAATCTTAAAAAAAATTCTTGTCTGAAACCACAGTACCCTGAGCTTACATATTTGGCACAAAGCATCATTTTTAGGTCCTCTATTAAGATTGTTCAAATTATGCCCCTTGAGTTAAAACTTAGTTATATAGTGAAATATTCTTCTCTGAAACTACTATGGCAAGAGCTTTGATATTTAGCATAGTGACACTTTTAGATGTTCTTTACCAATATTACTGAAATGGTTCGGGTCTGTTGCATATCTGGGTCATGGTCATATTAGCTAAAAATATATTTTTTTAATGAAAAGACTTCCTGTCTGAAACCATCCATGTACAAAATATTTGACAGCACACTTAATTTTCAAGTTCATCAGCAAGATTTTTGAAATTATGTCTCTGTGGTAAAAAGTGATCCCACCCCAGAGGTCATGTGACCCTTGTGTTGGTTTTTCCAGGTGAGCGATATTTAGGCCCACATGGGCCTCTTGTTACAACTTCAATTTATTCTTCCACTCAAGAAAATAGTTCTACTTTATACAGTCATGGAATTACTTTCTAAAGTTTCTATATCCTAGCAGATGGTAGCTTAAAGCAGGCTGAAAATTAGCAGAATGTGCCTTCAAAACTTGAAACAGGCTATGGGAAAATGGGTTAAAGAAACAAAAGGAAAAGCAAATGAAATGGAGAAAATGACAGCATTTTTAAAATATCAAACTTTTACTGAAATCTATAGAATCTTAAGACTTAAATTTGATATTTCCCGCATCTCTGTCCTGTTATTTCAAATTTTTATTCAAATGTCTGCAAATAATAAGTTGTTTCTTTGTATCTTGTTACAGCTGTTACGATTGGCTCGAACGATGCGTCACTATGGTTACGTCCAGTTTCACCCATGTATCACAGACTACCCCCAGCCTAACTCACGGGTCATCATAGCTGCAGGGAATAAGGAGCTACACTTCACAGTCAGTGTGGCCCCAGTAAGTAGAACCCCTACTGTGAACACTGACGTTGATTACAGTAAAATCTGTGTTATGTGGACACTCAAAATAAGATGTAAATGAGTCTTGAAGAAAGGTGGCAGCTTAATACAGGACAAAAGTAATAGGAGCCCTCTGATCAGGGTCTGCACTGTTTGGTATTTTCATTCGTTTTTGTTGTCATACCAAAAATGCAAAAGTACACAGATTCAAAACAGGACTAGAATAGTCCAAAAGGATAATAAATACCCACAAGAGAAATTTAGGGTTGAAAGGGTTAACCCTTTACACTATTGCCTTTTTCTTATGTATTGAAAATAGGTGACTGGTTAAAGCAGGTTGAAAGGCACATTCTGCTTTACTTCCAGCCTGCTTTAAGTTTCCATCTGCTTGAATAAAGAAACTATTTTATTATTGTGCAGCATATTTATGACTGAAGAAAGTGGGAATATTTTGTTTAGTAAATGAATAAAGCAAAGATGTTTAACTGCGTATCTATGGAATAATGGGTTATTTGTTGAGTACAATTCTATAGAGACAGATTGTGAGATAAGATTTCATTGGTTATGATTCAGGTAGTTTTATTTTTCAGGATACCATCAAAGAAGGTGTGTTCAAAATTACGAGAATAAGATGTTGGCGAATAACAACGACTGTAAGTATTACAGATATACATGGTAAGGTGTTTTGTCTCAACAGAACAAATATGGCGAGGAAGACATTATTCTTTTCTACAGTGGAGAATCTGTTATTCTTTCTCAATAAACGCGTTTACGCTAAAACGTTTATTTGCAGTGCAAACAGTTTGGAACCAGATCAGACGCCGGGTAACCCGGCGTCTGATCAGGCTCCAAACTGTTTGCCACTAAGATAAACAAGAATTATCAGAATTGTCAAAAAGTTGTACTTTTCTACGTTTTAGTGTTTTGTGTTTGCGTACGTTTGTGTTTAAACGGGAAAGAATAACAGATTCTCCACTGTATCTCAATAAATACATTTACGCTAAAACTATTATTACCATTGCACACATGTTGGAGCCTGATTAGACGCAGGGTAACCAGCATCTGATCAGGTTCCAAACTATTGCCACTCAGATTAACATGCTTGTGTTTTGTTTGCATTTAAATGGGAAACATTAATGTCTTTTCCACTGTACTTCTTTTTACAGCAACTTAACCCTTAGCCCGCCAAATAATTTGTCGTCTGCTATATTTCTCGTCTGCTTCAAGTTTCAAAGTGCTTCAAAGTTGCTCAAAATTGCTGAAAATGTTGTCCAAGTGTCAAACAGCTTGGATCCGGATGAGACGCCGAGTTACTCGGCATCTCATCCGGATCCAAGCTGTTTGCATATGGAGCTATAGTCGTGAGTGGCAGGCTAAGGGTTAACTCTTTAGCCTGTTGCAAGTTTAAGAGACGAATCACCACTCAACTCATTGCACCTAAGCGATGAGTATACTCAATTATTAATCATTAACAAACAGTGTACATTTGAAGAGTACTGGCCTATGCAAACAGTGTAGACCCTGATCAGAGTTCTCCCTATCTATTTCTTATATCCTATACCTGTTTGAATGTGGCCCCGCCAAATATTAGATAAACAAATAATAATAACTGAAAAACGCTGCACTTAAACCCTTTTGTCTGTGATTGTTTTTCAGTATTGAAGACAGATGGTTGCTTAACCCATAAATACGCCTTTTTACGCCTTTAATTTATTCCTTCACAGATTCTGAAGGATATACATCCAATTTATACAGTCATGAATATGTACTATAAGAAATAGTTTCTATATCTTAGCAAATTGTAGCTTTAAGCTGGCTGAAAATAAAGCAGAATGCACCCTAACCTGCTTTAAGTGGTCATCTGTCTTCAAAACTAAAAACTGGCTATGGGGTATTGGATTAAAGCAGGCTGAAAAGTAAAGAAGAATATTCCTTAACTCTTTGTACCCTAGTCATGCATATATGCATCCTATGCAAACAGTGTAGACTCTGATCAGAGGGCTCCTTAAGGAGCCCTCTGATCAGGGTCTACACTGTTTGTCATTTTGACATATATTAAAAAAATCAACCCAAAAAAGTCAAAAGTGGACTAGACTAAATTGAAAACTAGAACTGACCATTTGAGGTTTCAGGGAGGAAAGTGTTAAGGAGTATTTTCCTTTACTATCAGCCTTCTTTAAGCTTTTGGGATTTTCTGATGCCTCCAGGGACATTTAAATGGAAGTATTCAGTATGTACTTCATTTTACAGGTGGTTATACAGTGTATATTTCATGTTACAGGTGGTAATACAGTATGTACTTCATGTTACACGTGGTTATACAGTATGTACTTCATTTTACAGGTGGTTATACAGTGTATATTTCATGTTACAGGTGGTTATACAGTATGTTCTTCATTTTACAGGTGGTTATAAAGTATATATTTCATGTTACAGGTGGTTATTCAGTATATATTTCATGTTACAGGTGGTTATACAGTATGTACTTCATGTTACAGGTGGTTATACAGTATATATTTCATGTTACAGGTGGTTATACAGTATATATTTCATGTTACATGTGGTTATACAGTATATACTTCATGTTACAGGTGGTAATACAGTATGTACTTCATGTTACAGGTGGTTATACAGTATGTACTTCATTTTACAGGTGGTTATACAGTAGGGCTGCAACGGTTCAGGTACTTCACGGTTCGGTGCGGGTTCGAGTAGACCCCTTCGGTTTTCGGTTATTTCGGTTCGGGTATTAGGACAAGAACTTGATAAAATCAACCAGAAAAAAATTCTCATTTACTGTCACATGTCTACGCAGACAATAGATCTACACACTTTTTCGAAAACGCTATCACTGTCATCTATAATTGTATCATATGTACGAGAAAGATGTGCATTTCTTTCTACCATATTAGGACAGATTGTAGCGAATTTAAGGCGTGGTTCGTCCCGACCTGTTTTTCATTGAAGTTTCGTAACTAAGCTTTAAGCATATTTTGTTTGTCATTCTGGCTGGTCTTCCTTAAATGCGTCATCTGCCTTCTATTTATAAGCGCTAGAAGAACTACCTAGCTCCAATTATATTATTATTTTACTGAAAAAGTCATTAATATTTCAGTTTAATTATTTACATCGCCATTCGCAATTTGCAGTCGCTAAGTAAAAGACTGGTTACCCTTTTTCTGATGCTGACCTTTGAAGCCGGGCTATCAATCGTGCGCATGCGTTAAGTGCTGGATTTCCCGGAATTATAAATAGCCGATATGAAAAGAATGAGACGGACGAGAAGCGAGCTATTTAAATTACTGCAAGAAGAAAAGGTTAGAACTGTGATTTAACCTTACATTTTGGAACGTCTGACCATAAAAAATATACACGCAGACTGCACGCTGATTGGTAAATTAGCGGTCTAGCGTAATACACCATACATCGGCGCACCGAACCGAAAATTTGCGGTGCCGACCCGAAACTCGAACCGAGACAAACGAACCGAAAATAACCGAAATTCGGTGAATCGTTGCAATCCTATTATACAGTGTATATTTCATGTTACAGGTGGTTATACAGTATGTACTTCATGTTACAGGTGGTTATACAGTATATATTTCATGTTACAGGTGGTTATACAGTATATATTTCATGTTACAGGTGGTTATACAGTATGTACTTCATTTTACAGGTGGTTATACAGTGTATATTTCATGTTACAGGTGGTTATACAGTATGTACTTCATGTTACAGGTGGTTATACAGTATATATTTCATGTAGCAGGTGGTTATACAGTATATATTTCATGATACAGGTGGTTATACAGTATGTACTTCATTTTACAGGTGGTTATACAGTATATATTTCACGTTACAGGTGGTTATACAGTATGTACTTCATTTTACAGGTGGTTATACAGTGTATATTTCATGTTACAGGTGGTTATACAGTATGTACTTCATTTTACAGGTGGTTATACAGTGTATATTTCATGTTACAGGTGGTTATACAGTATATACTTCATGTTACAGGTGGTTATACAGTATATACTTCATGTTACAGGTGGTTATACAGTATGTACTTCATGTTACAGGTGGTTATACAGTATGTACTTCATGTTACAGGTGGTTGTACAGTATATATTTCATTTTACAGACAGTTATACAGTATATATTTCATGTTACAGGTGGTTGTACAGTATATATTTCATTTTACAGACAGTTATACAGTATATATTTCATGTTACAGGTGGTTGTACAGTATATATTTCATGTTTCAGGTATCTGATAATACCGACCAATCAAAGCCAGACAAATCTACACTGGAGTTGTCATTTGAGTATCTTGTTGCTAAGGATACACTTCAGTGGATAACTGTTGTCTCAGAACAAGTAAGAAAACCGCATGTTAAACGATTTACAGTAACAACAGTATTTTCAGTTACGGGAAACAAACATGTGCAATCATAAGCTACTATAAAATACAGAGGAGAAACATTATTCTTTCCCAATAAACGTGTCTATACTAAAACTATTATTTCCTTTGCAAACAGTTTGGAGCCAGATCAGACGCCGGGTAACCCGGCGTCTGATCAGGCTCAAATTGTTTGCCTCTCAGATTAAAATGAATAGTCTGAATTGTCAAAAAGTTGTCATTTTCTACATTTTGCTGGAATGCGTTTGGTTTTCGTGTGTGTTTAAACGGGAAAGAATGTCTTCTCCACTGTAACTGAACTGTTTGTTAAATGAAACTTTTCAATGAGATGGTATGTGGTTAGAAAACATGTGTGACACATGGTTTTCTATAGCTGAACTACAGTCATTCACATTATAGTAAAATTTAGTAAGTTACCCCTTCAATCATGACTAGCCAAAAGAAGACTGAATAATAGTGTGAAAGACAGGTGACAGCTTGAAGCAAGATTTCAGTAATCAGAAAGATTCTACAGCATCTGCCTTAACTCTTTCCTCCCTGAAACTTGAAATGGACAATTCCAGTTTCCATTTGAGTCTAGTCCATTTCTGACCTTCGAGGGTTGTTTTTGTCAATGTTTGGCATTATGACAAACAGTGAAGACCCTGATCAGAGGGCTCCTAGGAGCCCTCTGATCTCTGATCTGGGTCTTCACTGTTTGCATAGGACAAGTGTACTATTCACATGTACACTGTTTGCAAAGGACGCCAATATGTGGGACTAGGGTTCAAAGGGTTAAATAATGAATAGTAAACATCATGCAGTTGCGTTTTGCATTATTTGTATTGTGCATTTAGCAACAAAGTGTATAAGAGACTGCATTCGGGCATCTCAAGTAACTCTTTCAACACCATGGACCTGTTTCAAATATTCACATAAAATTTGCAAACAGTGTAGACCCAGGGTCTACACAGTTTGCTAATTCAAAACAGTATTTAGAAAACTACTCAGAATTCCAAGTGGACGGGTTTATGTATTGGTTACTAAAAGTATCCACAGGGGAGCCTAATATCCCACAAGAGTTACTTAGTGTTGAAATAGATTAACCCAGTACCCCATAGCCTGTTTCTAGTACTGAAGATGCATGACCACTTAAAGCAGGTTGAAAGGAAAGCAGAATGTGCCTTAAGGCACATTCTGCTTTACTTTCAGCCTGCTTTAAGCTACAATATGATAGAATACAAAAAACATTTCTTGTAGAACATATTCATAAATGAATGAAGTGGAACTATTTTTTAGTTAAAGGCGTGAAAAGGCATATTTATGAGGTAATAGGTTAATACAGGTTTGAGTGAACCGTGTTTCTCTTTCAGGCTATATTGATAAGTATGTGTCTACAAGGAATGGTGGAGGAGTTGATTATGAAGAAACAAGGAAAGAAAATGAAAAAGGTAGGAATTACAGTGGAGAAAACGTTATTCTTTCCTATTTAAACAAAACGCAAATGAAAAAGGAAGGCAAGTCAGTGGTTTAAATTGATCCGATGCACTGCTTCTCTTCTCAACGAATGAGATTAACCTCCTAAAATCATCATCCCTCATCATTCATGGGCGCTATATGACCTATTTTGTATCGCAATGCCGTAAAACCCATCATCCATCCATCTCAGAAGAATAAATTCAAGGGTTATTTATGCAGTGATGGATTCAGCTGTTCCCTCTCTAAAAGACCAATAATGAAACATTTTTTTCCTGTTTAAAAAGAAACTAAAGGCAAACATGATACATTAAAATAAAATGGCAGCGTTTTGAAAATTATTATTCATAATCTGAATGGCAAACATTTTGGAGCTATGTCAGATGCCGGCTTACCCAGGGTCTGATTTATAGACTCCAAACTGTTTGCAATAGAAAAAGTTGTTTTAACATAAACACGGCTCCAGATAAGGGGAGTATTTCAAAAACTAAAATCCTTTTTTTCTACTTTAAACCCTATGGTGTCACTACTCATTAGAATCGTCTCTTCGAGACGATTCTAATGAGTAGTAACACCATAGGATTTGGTTCTAATATGAGTGAGAAACTGTTGTATTTGGTCAGTTTCCTCCCTCTTATCTGGAGCCCTGATAAACATGTCTATTTCCTCCACTGTACTTACAGCCAGGGGACCGAGTTCGGAGATCAAAGAAGAGTTTTCCCAGAGACAGCAGTATACCATCAGCATTAGGCCGGCAGACCAGTTCAGAGGTAGGTGCTGTTGCCATAGTAACTCATTTATATCATTGAAAAGACATTTGTTGAATATGGCCAGAATTTCCCACCTAGATTTTTTATATGACCATCACCCGAGGAAGGCACTAGTTAACGGCATGAACCTTTCAAATGATATACATTCAATCTCCTATCAACTCTTTGAATGCTAGGTATCTTTTTCGTCTGCTACTGTTCTAAAAATAGATTATTTTCTTCAGAATTTCTTTTCAAAACAGGGTCAGATTGTTAATCAGTTCAGGTCCTAATGAGACACCACATCATGCGCCATCTCATCAGGATCCAAACTGTGGGCAAAGGTTATCATGTTTTCGCAGCTAGTATGCTGAGAGTTGGGCTACCACTTTGTCCTTACATATTCAAGTACAAGAAACCCATCCCATCAGTCCACTGATGTGTATACAGTGGAAGAGATGTGATTTTCTGCGTTTAAACAAAATTAATCCATTACCCCAAAAGTACGCCTTTGGTTGATACTATAACTAAATAGTTATTAACAATAAGAAATACTTTTTTCATCCTAGAATATGGTAGCTTAAAGCAGGCTGAAAGTAAAGCAGAATGTGCCTTAAAGCACATTCTGTTTTACTTTCAAGCTGCTTTAGGTGGTAATTCTGCTTTACTTTCAACCTGCTTTAAGTGCTAACCTATCGTCAATACTAGAAACAGGCTATGGGGTAATGGGTTAAACATAAATGCAAGGCGGTAAAAAACTTATTTAATAATATGACAAAAATATATTTTAATCTGAATGGCATACAGTTTAAAGCCTGATTGGAGGCTGATTTACTCTGTGTCTATTCTGGCTCCTATTTGTTTGCAATGGACAAAATCATAGGAAAGAAATTTTGTTTTGAAAGCAGCCTTCCAGCCTGCACTTCCGATGTAATAACAGTAGAGAAAACATTATTCTTTACAATTTAACCCATTATCCCATAGCCTGTTTCTAATTTTGAAGAAGGGTTGCTACTTAAAGCAGGCTGAAAGTAAAGCAGAATACTTTCAGCCTGCTTTAAGCTACCATCTGCTAGAATATAGAAAATATTTGTTATCATACATATTCTTATCAGTATAAGTTGGAACTATTTACTTCAGTGTAGAAGGCGTATTTATGAGGTAATGGGTTTAAACCAAACTAAACACAGATGCAAGGCAATAAAATGTAGAAAAGTTGTGCTCTTTGGCAATGAGCAGCAAATAGTTTGGAGCCTGACCAGATGCCAGGTTATCTGGCGTCTAGTCAATCTCCAAACTGTTACAGTACTGAACCTTATTAACAATTTTTGCGATTCCCTTGCAATTCGATGGCAATTCGCTTGCGATTCAAAATACTAACTTTTCCCTCAGGTAAGTTTTCTTGAATGGTTTATCTCACAAATGTTCGCAAATATGTCTACGTTAATTTTTTCAATTCCATTTTTGTCAAAACCGCTTCGGAAAATTCGCGTAAAAGTATTCAAACGTAGGATTTGTTTTTTGAAGCGCCCGATTCGATGGCAATTCGCTTGCGATTATCAATTTAATTTAACCCTTTACCTTATAGCATTGTTTCTAGTATTGAAGATATGTGACTACTTAAAGCAGATTGAATGTAAAGCAGAATGCGCCCTAATTCTGCTTTACTTTCAGCCTGCTTTAAGCTATTAACTGCTAGAATAAGGAAAGTATTAAATATGACACATATTCATTACGGTATAATTTGGAACTATTTTCTTCAGCGGATGAATAAAATGAATCTGCTAAAAGTCGCTTCTATAAGGGAAAGGGTTAATAAGGTTCAGTACTGTAACAATGAACATTATTGTTTTTAACACAAACGCATGTATCAGAAAAGAATAACATCTTCTCCACTGTATCCAGATGAATATTGAACATGGACAGCCCACACTTTTCCCACATACTTGTAACCTGGAAAGAGATGTATGAATACCTGTCTGTTTTCCTTTAACCCACTACCCCATAGACTGTCTGTAGTTTTGAAGACAGGTAACCACTTAAAGCAGGTTGAAAGTAAAGCAGAATGTGCCTGAAGGCGCATTTTGTTTTACTTTCAACCTGCTTTAAGCTACCTTGTGCTAGGATATAGGATACATTGTTATAGTATACATTCATGGCTGTATAAAGTGGAATTATATTCTTCAGTGGAGGAATGAATCAAAAAGTGTATAAAGGTGTATTATAGTTTTCCCCTTCATGTCTCCACCAAACCCTATGTTGTGAATATTTATTAGAAACATCTTTTTCTATTGAGTAGTCACACCATAGGATTTGGTAAGACACAATGGAGAAAATGTTGAAAAACTTCAGTTCACTCCCTTACCTGTGTATTCACCTATCCCATGTACACCACTTTTCCCAAACCTTTACAGAAAGAGGAGAAACCCGTACCCACCAAAGCTGCTGTAAACAAGACAACAATTACCAGATTCTCAGTGAGTATGCAAGTGCAGTGGAGGAGATATTATTGTTTCCCGTTTGAATGCATACGAAATACAAACACATTGCTATAAAACTTAAAAAATATGTTAGCGAATCTGACTATTTACTTTACTGATCAGGTGTCGGGTTACCTGGCGTCTGATCAGACTCTAAAGTCCAAACTGTTTGCACTGGAGATGAATGTTTTAGTGTAAACATGTTTATTGGTAAAGAATAATATCTTCTCCTTTGTACAGTAGGGTTGAAATGGTAAGGGAAAATGTTTAACCAGTTTTTGGTCCTATAAACCATAATTAAATGAAACAGTCATGCTGCAGCATTCCAACCTTTTGATATAATATGTAAAATGTGAAGCATTCCGAGAGACATTTTACATTAGTGTAGGAATAAAGGCGTAAAAAGGATCATTTAAATATGGGATAATAGGTTAAACCAGTTGGTTTTTGGAGGTTACACAGTTTATTAACCCATTACCCCATAAATATGCCTTTTTAGCTCACCTGGCATGTAGTGCCAAGGTTAGCTTTTAGGATCGCTTGATGTCCGTCGTCCGTCGTCTGTCCGTCCACAATTGTTCGTTAACACTCTAACAGGTTCAAATCTCATTGAATCTTGATGAAACTTGGTCACAATGTTTGCCTCTATGAAATCTAGGTCAAGTTTGAATGTTGGTTATGTCCGGTCAAAAACTAGGTCACTAGGTCAAATTATCGAAAAACCTTGTTAACACTTGAAAGGCTACAAATTTCATTGGATCTTCATGAAACTTCATCAATATAATTGCCTCAATGAAATTTAGGCCAAGTTCGAATGTTGGTCATGTCCGGTCAAAAACTAGGTCACTAGGTCAAATCTTCGAAAAACCTTGTTAACACTCTAGAGACTACAAATTTCATTGGATCTTCATGAAACTTCATCAAAATGTTTGCCTTAATGAAATCTAGGTCAAGTTCGAATGTGGGTTATGTCCGGTCAAAAACTAGGTCACTAGGTCAAATTATCGAAAAACCTTATTAACACTCTAGAGACTACAAATTCCATTGGATCTTCATGAAACTTCATCAATATGATTGCCTCAATGAAATATAGGCCAAGTTCGAATGTGGATCATGTCTGGTCAAAAACTAGGTCACTAGGTCAAATCTTCGAAAAACCTTGTTAACACTCTAGAGACTACAAATTTCATTGGATCTTTATGAAACTTCATCAAAATGTTTGCCTCAGTGAAATCTAGGTCAAGTTAAAATGTGGGTCATGTCTAGTCAAAAACTAGGTCACTAGGTCGAATCATTGAAAAACCTTATTAACACTCTAGAGACTACAAATTTCATTTGATCTTCATAAAACTTGATGAAAAGGTTTGCCTCAATGAAATATAGGTCAAGTTCAAATGTAGCTTATGTCTTGTCAAAAACTAGGTTACTAGGTCAAATCATCGAAAAACCTCGTTAACACTCTAGAGACTACAAAATTCATTGAATCTTCATGAAACTTGAACAAAATGTTTGTCTCATTGAAATCGAGGTCAAGTTAGAATGAGGGTCATGCCCGGTCAAAAACTAGGTCACACGGTGTACATGGTTACATGGTTACCAGGTGAGCGATTTGTGGCCCTTGTTACGCCTTTAATTTATTCCTCTACTTAATAAAATAGTTTTTAGCTCGCCTGTTCGTAGAACAGCAGAGCTAATGTCATACCCCCGGCGTGGGCGTGGGCGTGGGCGTGGGCGTGAGCGTGAGCGTAGGTTTTTCGACTACAAATCACCAGGTTAAAGTTTTTTGGACGGGTTGTTTTAAAGCTTAATATTTGTGCTAGGGTGCTGAAATTTTGTATGGAGGTTCATTTGGGGGTAAACATTGATGTTCTGAAATTGGAAATTAAAAATAATTTAAATTTATGTCCATTTACAACATGTTTTGGACTTAGGTTTTTCGCTACAAATCACCAGGTTAAAGTTTTTTGGACGGGTTGTTTTAAAGTTTAATACTTGTGCTAAGGTGCTGAAATTTAGTATGGAGGTTCATTAGGGGTCAAACATTGATGTTATGAAGTTGAAATTTAAAATTATTATAATATTTGTCAATTTTTGACACGTTTTCGACTTAATTGTTTTGACTACAAATCACCAGGTGATAGTTTGGACGGGTGATTTTCTTTTGATACAAGATGTTATTTAGGCTTAAACTTTTAACAGGTGAGCATCAGGTTGACACCCATTTCTGGTTACTTATACATGTACAGTAATGAAAATATTTTGAAAAAATCTTTTCTAAGTTCTAGCAGATGGTAGCTTAAAGCAGGCTGAAAGTAAAGCAGAATGTGCCTGGAGGCACACTCTGCTTTACTTTTAACCTGCTTTAAGTGGTCGCCTATCTTCAATACTAGAAATAGGCTATTGGGTGCTGAGTTAACAACAGAACTCTTGACAAGTAGGCTCTTCAGCCATGGACAAGTCTCATTAACCCTTTTCTTCCATAGCCATAATATTATGTACAAAGCACCAATATCCCACTGTGTTCATAGCAGTTTGCTGCTTAACCCTTCCCCCCATAGAAACACCTTTTAGCACATTTAATTTATTCCTCCACTGAAGAAAATAGTTCCAATTTATACAATCATGAATATGTATCATTAGAAATACTTTCTATAGTCTAGCTGATGTTAGCTTAAAGCAGGCTGAAAGTAAAGCAGAAAGTGGTTAAGGCACATTCTGCTTTACTTTCTATCTGCTTTAATTGATTATCTTTCTTTAAACTGGAAACAGACTATGGGGTAATGGGTTAAAGCAAAGTGAAAATAAAGCAGAAGCTCCTATAAAGCATTGCCTTCAATGTGGTTATGGCATCAAGCATTAAGATTTAGCTCCAGTATTTAGCTTTTATACACCCTTTGAAAATTGGAAATACAGTAAAACCTCTCTATTACAACCACTAAATTGTGTTCATTATTACCGTAAGTGTTTAGGACAGGTGACTGCTTAAATCAAGGTGACAGTAAAATAGAAAGCTCCTTTAGGAGCTTTCTGTTTTACTGTTACCTTGCTTTAAGCCGTCACCTGTCTTTGATACATCAATAAACCATTGTTTTAGTGGTCATAGTAGTACCCTATGGTATGGCATTGTGTGTCTATTTGTCCATCCATCCGGTTTATTTACACAGTAACTTGAACAATTTTGCTTGATCTTTATCATACTTTGTAGAGCGGTTAGTTGCCTAGCTGGCTGATGCATTTCCAATATTTTAAACCCATTACTCCATAGATACACATTTTTACGTCTTAAAATTTATTCCTCCACTGAAGAAAATTTACTATATCTTAAAGCAGGCTGAAAGTGAAGCAGAACGTGCCTGGAGGCACATTTGGCTTTTCTTTCAACCTGCTTTAAGTGGTCACCTGTCTTAAAAACAGGCTATGGGGTAAAGGGTTCATACAAGACTGACTGTTAAATGAACTTTGGTGCTGTAATGCTGATTTTCTTCATTTTTCTATGCAGGATCTAAAGATAAAAGGAAAAGGATCAGAGAATGGGGAAAGAGTCACAAACAATGCATTTGATGCTGCGATCGGAGATGACGATTTATAGCATGGGCTTCTGACCTTCAGGTGTATGAAAAACTTTCAGCGAAATAACGAAATATCTACACACTCTCTCAGACAGAGTGTATGGCTAAGTAGTCCCATCCCCACGCAAGTGTTCTGAAAAAAATATATATTAGTTGCCATGGTAACTGTATGGTTACAAAAACAGTAAGTACAAACATGTTTGTGCACCAAGACGGAAGACTGCGTTTAATGCTTATTGGGTGGAGTTATTCCATTGAGATATTGATTTAGTGCAGGGCTCCAGATACGAGGAAGTAAACTGAACAAATCCAACATTTTCTGCACCAAATCATATAGTGTTACTACTCATTAGAATCGTCTCAAAGAGACGATTCTTTTGAGTAGTGACACCAAAGAGTTTAATGCTGAAACAGAAGTTTTCGTTTATAAATACTCTCCTTATCTGGAGTCCTGGGGCCTGTCTTAAAAAACTTATGACAATTATGGTCTTAAGTCAGATTATAAAATTCTCTATTATTCTCCATCTTATTCTGTCTTGTGACATCTCTTTTGAATCGTCTTGAAAAAAAAAAAAATTCCAAAGAGATGTCACAAGACAGGATTAATTGGAGAAATCAGAAATTAAATGTATTTTAAAGCTTTGACTTGCGGCAAAGGATGATACTACAGTCTTTAACCCATCGAGTCCTAGGGATGGGTGTACTCGTCTTTAAGCTACTGTGTACTTGTGAAGAGTACCCTTATCCTATGCAAACAGTGCAGACCGAGATCAGAGGGGTCCTGCAGGAGCCCTCTGATCTTGGTCTGCACTGTTTGTTATTTTGCAATAAGTTGTAAAAAGATAACCCCAAATAGTCGAAAATGGACTATACTTCATGGGAAATTGGAACTGTCTACTGAAACATAATGCAGGATGAAAGTAATGTATGCTGAAAAATTCTGTAGGGGCTTTCTGCTATATTTTTCTTCTGCATTAAGTATTCACGTTTCTTTAGCGAACTCCATGCTACAGGAGTTATTCTGTGTACATTTGTCATGCATTTATGATTTAGCTGTCACTTGAAGTTACAGTGTTAAATGCTAGTTATAGTGTTATATGCATGTTTAAATATTTACTCCAGCCAGCTTCTCTTCTATTATTGAAGATAGATGACCACTTAAAGCAGGTTGAAAGTCTTTTCAACCTGCTTTAAGTAGTCACCTATCTTCAATACTAGAAAAAAGGCTATGGATTGAATTGTAACCGGTCATATTGTAAGATTACAGAGCTCCATGTAAGGAGAGTATTTAAAAACTGTCATCCTTATATCGCCTGAAACCCTATGACATGACTACTCATTAGTTTGAGATGATTCTAATGAGTAGTCACAGCATATGGTTTGATGAAGGCATAAAAAAGAGTCAAAGTTGTCAATGATTGGTTAATTCTTTTGTTATTTGGAGTTCTGATTTATGAAATTGTATATACCTGTAGTGAGTCCCTATTGATAATAGTGACAGATAGTTTTACTGCTAGTCTAGAAGTCATTGTAAGCAAGTGATGATATTAATTAGTGATATACCTTTATTACAGAGGGATGCATAGTGGTAGCCTTCAAAATAAGTTGAATTGGCAGCCATTAAAGGTTGCTTAAGCCAGGATAATAGCAATGCAGAAAACGCCTTTAGGAATCTTCGGCTTTACCCCATAGCCTGTTTCTAGTTTTGAAAATAGGTGACTACTTAAAGGAGGTTGAAAGTAAAGCAGAATGGGCTACTTTGAGCCTGCTTTAAGCTACAATCTGTTAGAAGAAAGAAAACATTTCTTATGATACATACTAGTATTCATGACTGTATAAATTGGAACTATTTTCTGCAACGGATGAATGATTTAAAGACGAAAAAAGGTATATTTATGCGGTATTGGTTAAAAGACCATTTGTATAGATTGTCTGTAAAAAATTGTCTATTCATTCCTTTAGGAGTCGTCTGCGTTCGTGTTACCTTGCATAAAGTAGCCACCCTCCATTGAGCCCTTTATTAGTCTTCTTTTATATCATTTTAGATACAAAATTATGCTCATTTGAGTGGCAGACAGTTTGAAGCTGGAAAAGACGCCAGATTACCCAGCTTCTGATCAGGCTCCAAGCTGTTTGCAATTGACCTAAAGATTTTAGCATACATGTTAAAACGGGAGAAAGAATAATGTTTGTTCCACTGCACAAGATAGCATAACACCGTAGCCCGTTTCTAGTTTTAAAGAAAGTTGATCACTTATAGCAGGTTGAAAGTAAAGCAGAATGCGCCTTTAAGGCGCATTCTGCTGTACTTCCAACCTGCTTTAAGCTATTTTCTGCAAGGATATAGAAATTATTTCTTATGATACATATTCATGACTGTATTAAAGGGAGGAATAATTTATAGACGTAAAAAGGCATGTTAATGGGGGAATGGGTTTAAAAGAATTCAAAATATATCTCTGTTAACATTTTAGTTTTAACCGAATTATTTTTTAAATGGTCTAAATAAGCATTTAAGGTGTATACAGTGGAAAAGACCTTATTTTTTCCCAAAAACAATTATTTCCGTTGCAAACGGTTTGGAGTCTGGCATGTGATGGCGTCTGATCAGGCTCCTAACTGTTTGACATTCAGTAAAAAAACATGTGAGAATTTTCAAAAAGATGTAATTTGCTACAATTTATTGCATTATGTTTGCATTGACAGGGCTCCAGATAAGAGGGAGTTAACTAGGCATATCCAACATTTTCTCACTCATTTTAACACTAAATCCTATGATGTTACTACTCATTAAAATCGTCTCTGAGAGACAATTCTAATGAGTAGTGACACCATAGAGTTTAAAACAGAAATAAAGATTTTAGTTTCTGAAAAACTCACCTTATTCTGGAGCTCTGATTTAGTTGTGTTTAAGCGGAAAATGATAACGTCTTCTCCTCTGTAGTTTCATTATTTCAGTACATGTTGTCAAAAATTGAATTTTGTATCCTGAGTTGTGTTATGATTTGTTTATAAAACCCCAACTTGTTGATTTTGAAGAAATTTATAAATTTCAGTGTTATTGTTTTTTTAAAAAAATATTTTTTGATAAGAACATTTAAAGACTTGTTTAGTTTTGAAACCTTCAACATTTTTCGTTGGAACCTTAAATCAGTATTAAAGGTTTTTAAATATTTTTGATAAAATTCACTTTCCATAAATTTGAGTATAGTGATTGAAAGTATGGCAGACAGTTCTGACTTAGATCAGAGATATAGGATCTGTCATGAGTTGATGTTTAAGAAAAGCTGATCTCAACCGAGTCTAGAATTGAAATGTTATTAAGCGAGCCTTGGCGAGCTTAATAGCTTTTCTATTCTAGACAAGGTTGAGATGAGCAGTCTTAAACATTGACGAGTGACATACTCATTTTCTCACATAACGGACAATTTTAAGCTATTTTTTAAAAGCAATAATGCCCTTTTGGAATTCCAGTGACGTAATAACGCCTTTATAAAATGTGACATTATAATGACGTCATCAAAATGATCTCACACATGTTGGAGACAAGGATATTCGTGATTGTTGTTCGCTATTGAAAACAGGGGTAGTTATGTGAGAAATAGATAGTCAAATACACAGATATAAACTTTATTAGCTATAAATAGTTACTTACGGACAGAGCCCTCTGATCTTAGTCTACACTGTTTGCAAAGAAATTATATTACATTAAAACCTCTCTGTTACTACCGCTAAATTACGTTAATTATTTGGTTTTACTGACAGGTGACTGTTTAAGGAGCTTTCTGTTTTACTGTCACCTTGCTTTAACCCTTTCCCCAATAGAAGCGCCTTTTAGCGGCTATGATTTATTCATCCGCTGAAGAAAATAGTTCCAATTTAATCAGTAATGAATATGTATTTTAGGGAATACTTTCTATAGTATAGTACATGATAGCTTAAAGCAGGCTGAAAGTAAAGCAGAATGCGCCCTTAGGCGCATTCTGCTTTACTTTCAACCTGCTTTGAGAAGTCACCTATCTTAAGTACTAGAAATAGGATACCAGGTAAAGGGTTAAGCTGTCATTGTCCTTAGTACTGTCCATTAGCCTTAGTTCTAGTGATCGTAATAAAGCGGTGTCACTGTACTTTGACCCAGCACTGTTAAAGTTTAGTCAGAATTTTAAAAGTTAAACAGTTTTATAATATTGTAAATGTTAGGACGGCCAGTATCTATGTGCGTGTCGTCTACCCCTGTCTCATTAACCAGAAAACAAGAAATACATCAGGGCTCCTGATAAAGGGGGTACTTCAAAAACTAAAATCTTTATTTCTGCGTTAAACCCTATGGTGTCACTACTCAATCGAGACGATTCTAATGAGTAGTTACATCGGAGGATTTGGTTTTAATATGAATGAGAGACTGTCGGATTTGTTCAATTTACTCCCCATTATCTGGAGCCCTGATACATGTACTTACAATGCATTTAAACTGTCAACCAGTGTATATGTACAATCCAACCTTGGTATCTCGAACTCACCTGTTAACGCATTACCCCATAAATACGTTTTTTTACGCTTTTAATTTACTTCCCTACTGTAGAAAATAGTTCCAATTTATAATGTCACAAATAAAAATCATAAGAAATATTTTCCATATTCTAGCAGATAATTTGTTTAAAGCATTCTGCTTTACTTTCATCCTGCTTTAAGTGGTCAACTTTCTCCAAAACTAGAAACAGGCTATGGGGTAATGGGTTAAACCGTGTTTTAACTTTGAAATACATGTAAAGGTATATTTGACCTTAATAAGCTTTAGTTTTTGAGAAATCAACTGAAGGAATATGAGTTAGTTCAAATTAACCCATTACTCCACAGCCTGTTTCTAGTTTTGGATACACATGATCCCTTAATGCAGGTTTAAAGTAAAGCAGAATGTGTATAAATAGCCTGTTTCTAGTATTGAAGACACATGTCCACTTAAAGTAGGTTGAATGTGCCTTAAGGTGCATTTTGCTTTACTTTTAGCCTGCTTTAAGCTAGAATATAATGGTAGATATCCATGACTGTATAAATTGGAATTATTTTCATCAGTGGAAAAATGAATTAAATGAGTATCTATGGAATAAAAGGTTATGGTACATTCTGCTTTACTTTCAGCCTGCTTTAAGCTACCATCTGCTAGGAGATAGCTAATATTTCTTATGTTGTACATTCATTAATAATTAAAGTATGAAATTGGAATATTTTCTTCAATGTGGAATTGATTAACTGCGTAAAAAGGTGTATGTATGGAGTATAGGGGAGTTTGAGATATCAAGTTTTGACTTTACTTCAATTGTTACTGTATTTGTTCACAGAAGATTTGTTTTAACAATTTATATGTTTGTACATGTATCTGTTTATGTGATACTATTGTATATACAGCGCTCCCTCTCTACAACGACACCCAATGGGAGACAACAACTATGTGCATTGTTCGGAGGGAGTCGTTGTAGGGAGGGAAATTTGCTTACATTTGCAAACAGCTTAAATCCAGATCAGACGCCGCGTGACGCGGCGTCTGATCTTGATTCAAGCTGTTTGCCACTCATCATTATGTTTTTTTCTGTCAAAATGTCTAACATTTAATTTTGAGAAAGCCAGCAGGCGTCAATTTTAGGTAGACTATATTGCAGCCTAGAAATGGTTGGACATAATTATATTTTTGGGGAACAGCGGCAATAGTCGTTGTAAGGAGGGAACCGTTGTTCAGAGGGCCGTTGTAGAGAGGGAGTACTGTAGTACTGTTGTAGTATACAGCCATGTACCCATGATGTAATGTTTTAGGGCAGTTTTATACAGGACTCCAGATAAGGGGTAGTAAATTGAACAAATCCAACACATTCCCACTCATTTCTGCACCAAATCCTATGGTGTAACTACTCATTAGAATCGTCTCTTTGAGACGATTCTAATGAGTAGTGACACCATAGGGTTTAAAGCAAAAATAAAGATTTTAGTTTTTTAAATACTCCCTTTATCTGGAGCCCTGCATATTATATATTATCAAAAAGGCTTGTATGGTTTACTGTGATTTTGTTGTATGCTGTGGATGTTTGTTTGGTTCTCCCTTGCATTGCTAAATCTTAACCCTTTCCTTCCCCCATAAAGGCGTCTTTTGATGCACCTATCTATTCCTTGTACAGTTGACTTACCATGCTTCTACCATGTACTGTTAACCTATTACTTCATAAATACGCCTTTTTACGCCTTCAATTTATTCCTCCACTTTATTTAAGGAATAATTCGAATATTTATTGTATTCATGGAGGTATGAAAAAAAAAAAATATTCCGAATTATTCCTTATAATTTAATATCACTTCTGAATTTAAGAAAGTAGTTGAATAGAGAATCTAAGGCGAATGTTCTTTTTTTTAACGCTTTTAAAACATAGGTTGTAGTCCCTCCGCCATATATATTTTCCGCCAAAACTCGTCATTGTTATGTAGTAACGTCGACGTCAATGACGTCATTTGGCATCCTGCTTCATGCAGCGCTTGTGAAGAGCAGTTGGACTAAGGGAAAGTAGTCCTGACAAGGCGTGGCCTGAATTTTATTATTTTCATGGAGTTATGAAACAAAAATTATAGCCAATCACAGCTAACCAAATGTAATGAAAACAAACAATATTAAATTATATAGTCATAAATATGCACCATAAAAGATATTTTTTATCTCCTAGCAGATGGTAGCTTTATAGGCAGTACCTATAATACAGGCAGACTTTGTCCAGTGGTAATGCCCTCGACTATGTTACCAGGGGTTTTGAGTTCTATCCTCCGCCGAACCAAATCTTTTGGATAAGACTTTATAAAACCGAGGTCCGATGTATCGGTGTTTAACCTTGGATATCAGAAAGAACCAAAGAATTCTGTCAATAAGAAGAGTAGGGCATCGCTCCTGTGTTTTCTGTATCCGCTCCCCTCTCTCTGGGATATCCAATTAGCCCATAGATGGCAGAAACAAATTTAAACAAATAAACAGTAGCAATATTAATCAGGCTCTATATTGTACAGGACTATATAATACAGAGTGTGTAAACTAAACAATTTTATGCTCTTGCAATAATTTTTGTGTCATACTGTCAGTACGTTCATTCTTTTGTCTGTCATTTATGTTTTCATCTATTCATTCTTTTGTCCATCTGTTCAATACAGTACATGCTCTCTCCATCTTAACTCTTCCTACAGTTTTCAAGCTACAGTCTTTTACTTCCACAGAAATAAGGGCAGGTTGATTTCATATACTTTGCGTGCAACTGGATTTACGCAACAGAGAATATCATTTACTCATATTTATTTAATATGTTACCATTCCAACATTTTTCCATAATTCATGTAAACTTAATATAGCAAATAAATTGTCACGAGAATAGAAATAATATTATCATTCAGGGCTCCAGATAAGATGGAGTTATTTGAACAAATGAAACATTTTCTCACTCATTTCAGCACCAAATCCTATGGTGTGACTACTCATTAGAATCGTCTCTTCGAGGCGATTCTAATGAGTAGTCACACCATAGGGTTTAAATCAGAAAAAAATATTTTATTTTTTTGAAAAACTCTCTTATCTCCCTTACGTCTGAGATGGTATGGACATGTCGTTCGTGCCTCTTCATGCACCTACTCAATCATGAGTATGGCCATTCCAGGCTCCAGAGGTAGAGGGAGACCGAGAAAGTCTTGGTCAGACTGTGTAAGGGCTGACCTGAACATCTGTAGCCTTGCAAGCATAAATCCACAGAACAGAGAGGCGTGGAGACTGGGTGTAAGAAACTCTAGCCACCTGTTGCCTACCCCAGTCCCTGGGACACCCCCAGCAGTTGAAAAATAAACTCAGGATCAAGCAGCAAGATCTGGAGCTCTGATCAGTGTTGCTAATGCAGTTAATATTGTACTAAATCGCCACTAATGGAGGAAGTATGTTGATTTCTAAAGATAGGTGACTGCTTAATGCAGGGTTAAAGTATTGAAAAAAGGTCCTACATGAACTTTTGTCATTATTGTTTTATTCTGCATTAACCCTTTACCCCATATCATGTTTCTAGTTATTGTTGATTATCACTTAAAACAGGCTGAAAGTAAAGCAGAATGCTCCTAAAGGAGCTATCTGCTTTACTTTCAGACTGCTTTAAGCTTCTATCTGGAATAAATACTTAATATGCCATCAATTATTCATTTCCAGAACTTCCTGGCTAAGAACTACTTTTCTTGGTGTAGGAATTATTAGAGGCATTATAATGGGTATTTATGAGTAATGTATTAACCCATTACCCCATAGCCAGTTTCTAGTTTTGAAAATAGGTGACACTTAAAGCAGGTTGGAAGTAAAGCAGAATGTGCCTTAATGCACATTCTGCTTTGCTTTCAGCCTACTTTAAGCTAAAACCTGCTAAAATATAGAAAATATTTTTTTATTCATGACTGTACAGATTGCAACTATCTGCTTCAGTGAAGGAATAAATTAAAGGCGTAACAAAGTATATTTATGGAGTAATGGGTTAAGCAGTCACCTGTCTTTAAGATTAACCACTGGTTTGTCTACAAAGTGGTAGCTTATAACATATAATATAAAACTCCATTCATTTGTACATACCATTTATTAAAGATTTATAAACCAGCTATAAACTTGTAAACAATACATTACTTTAAACCATTGTCTTGCCATATTACCATCTGCTAACAGTAAAAATTGTCATTCATTGTTTTGCTCTCCATACTATGACATTATTTTATTTACTTGGCATCTGATATGGGTCTACACTGTTTGCAAATGTAATGAGAATATTTTAAACAGGTCCATGGTGTTGAAAGTATTAACATTCCTATACTCGGAAATACAGTCAGATCTTGATAACTCAAACCCCTGTCAGTCAAAATTAATCGCATTTCAATGTACTTTTTTAGCTCGCCTATTCGGAGAATGAAGGGGGGGCTTATGGAATCACCCCAGTGTCGCCGCTGGTTTTACATTGTTTAAAGTTTTGGGGTAAGTGTTGAAATGCACTAATACTACATGAAATATTTGCATTAGGAAGCTGATAAGAATTCATAAAAAGGTTTACATAAAGCTTGTGTATATTTTAATGCTACTGTGGAAATGTATGCCACAGTGACAGGTATATCAATTGTTATCTCACATGAGTTCATTGTTCTCAAAGTGGGCTATTGTGATTACCATGGGACTGTCTTCTCTAAAAATCTGATTTAAATTCACTCTGCTTTTAAAAACAAAAAGCATAGTGAATATAGTAGCCCAACTTTACAGGACATTGTAAACCCTTTACTCCATAGATATGCTTTCTTATGCTTTTATTTTTTCCTCCGCTGAAGAAAATATTTCCGATTTATTCAGTCATGAAAATATGTTTCATAAGAAATATATCTTAATTCTAGCAGATAGTAGCTTACAGCATATGGAAAGTGAAGCAGAATGTGACTTAACATTGGCGTAGCTTCCTATTAGGCAAGTAGGCACGTGCCTACACTTTTTTTTTCAGAAGTCCAAAAAATAAAAAAGGCTAAAAATGCAGAAAAAGCAATAAAATTGACATCTAAGGGGGGTTAGAGGTCATTGGCGTAGCTTCCTATTAGGCAAGTAGGCACGTGCCTACACTTTTTTTCAGAAGTCCAAAAAATAAAAAAGGCTAAAAATGCAGAAAAAACAATAAATTTGACATCTAAGGGGGGTTAGGGGTGCATCCCAGTTATTTTTACATAGATTCATGTTAGTATTTTGCCATTATTAATCGTGGGAAAAGACGTCAGAACGCATGTAGAGACTATCTAGGAATAAAATTTTCCCGGTGGTGCATACCCCCCGGACCTCCATAAAAGAAAGCGTACACTTATTAATTGGTCTAGTAACACCGTTGCCACGCATGTACATTTGTACATATAGCTGCCTTTAAGCAAAACACACGCTACTGTGTACACAGTGTCCTCATACTTGCGACAATTTAAAAAGTAAAAAAAATGCAATAAAATAGAAATAGGATAGTGTTAGAGTCTAACTTAGAGATTAATGGAAGACAACCTGTCAACAATTACATTATATTAATCTGGAACAGACTATTTGTGTTATTTTCAGCCGACCTTTTACATAGATATATGGCAGAATTTTACCTGTCTTGGACGCGCAAAACGTCCTCAGAACAAGCCAAAGGCCAACTAGGAATCAACCCACCCCCATCACCTCCTATTAAGAGTGCGTTCTATAAATTGGTATAGTTACTTTGGACTTCCTACGGGCCTGTAGTGTGCTCGATCAACTTATCCCGAAAAGAAAGTTACGTCCAAATAATTTCAAGTAGCGAGTCTGTTAATAAAAAATTACGGTATCAGACCCTATGATATATTAATTGACGTGGGGGGTTTTTTTTCAAGAAAATATGCAGACATATTCTTTTGCAAAAAATTAAAATAGTCTGGTTTTTGAAGCTTTTCATTTCATTAATTCTTCGTATAAATGTCTCCCCAGACCCTCCTTAAATGCGTCTCCAGTGTTGTAGAACTCAAATTTTTCCCGGGGCCCCCGGACCCCCCTAGAAAAGATATGCCTACACTTTCATTTCGGCCAAGCTACGCCCCTGCTTAAGGCACATTCTGCTTTACTTTCCACCTGCTTTAAGTGGTCATATATCTTCAGTACTAGTAACAGGCTATGGAGTAAAGGATTAACATGCAAATTGCCAATTTACTCAGTAGAGCGATATGGGACCGTTGTGGTCCTCTTGTCTATATGTATTGTGTATAGTTAGTTGATATGACTGAGATGATGTGTAATTGTGCCAAAATTGTTGAATCAAATCAAATATATAAATATAAATACAATACATAATAAAATAATAAAAGTATGCTTGTTTTATCTGTGACCATGACCGTTCAGCCGATTATATTTACTCCCCAGGGGCCCATTTCATGAAACGTTGTACGAAAAAAACGGTCGTAGTTCAAAACTTAAAAATACATTAAATTTAATTACTGATTTCTCCATCTAATCCTGTCTTGTGACATCTTTTTGGAATCGTCTTTTCTAGACGATTCCAAAAAGATGTCACAAGACAGGATTAGATTGAGAAATAAATAATAATTAAGACTTTTATGATTTGACTTACGTACGGAAGCTGGATAGTGCCATATTTACAATTTTTTAAAAAAAAGTTAAGCAATGGTAACATATGGCGTGTATGTAGCTCCAGTAACGCCTCACACCATCCACGTGTCCATTTTAATCCCTGGGTGGAGACAATTAATTTGTTAGGCATATCTTGCTCAAGAACACTCCTGTACAACATGGGGTTTTCGGGAGGGGGTGGCTTGGTAGGGGCTCGAAACCACGATCCCATGTATTGAAGGTCAAGCGTGCTACTACAGGCTCGACCATCTCCATAGACGTCCTGGCAGTGAAAGATTTAAAGGCTTTAATTAACCCTTAGCCCGCCAAATAAATTCTCGTCTGCTATATTTCTCGTCTGCTTCAAGTTTCAAAGTGCTTCAAAGTTGCTCAAAATTGCTGAAAATGTTGTCCGAGTGTCAAACAGCTTGGATCCGGATGAGACGCCGAGTTACTCGGCGTCTCATCCGGATCCAAGCTGTTTGCATATGGAGCTATAGTCGTGAGTGGCAGGCTAAGGGTTAAGCAATTGGATATATGTATATGATCTGCAATTTTTGGCCATAGAGAAAATTATTAAACCCTTCACTACACCGCACCATAACTCTTGCTTTTGTAAACATTGTGGATCCAGATTAGACGCCAATACTTAAGTCAGCATCTAATCAGGATCAAAATTGTAGGGCTCTTATTATTATCGTCATACCATATGTACAGTAAAACCTTGCTATTATGCCCATTAAATTGTATCAATAGCTACAGTGGAGAATCTGTTATTCTTTCCCGTTTAAACGCAAACGTACGCAAACGCAAAGCACTAAAACGTAGAAAAGAACAACTTTTGGACAATTCTGATAAGTCTTGTTTATCTTGGTGGCAAACAGTTTGGAGCCTGATCAGACGCCGGGTTACCCGGCGTCTGATCTGGTTCCAAACTGTTTGCACTGCAAATAATAGTTTTAGCGTAAACGCGTTTATTGGAAAAGAATAACAGATTCTCCACTGTATGTGTTTACGGCAGGTGACTGCTTAAAGCAAGGCGACAGTAAAACAGAAAGCTCCTGTTTTACTGTCACATTGTTTAAGCTATCACCTGTCTTTTACACAATAAATTAGCCTACGTTTTAGTGGTCGTAATAGAGTTGTTTTACATGTACTTACAAATAAATACATTTATGTTAAAGTAAATAAACAAGAAGCATGAAGAAGCGTGTCTCAGATACACGAATGCCCCCAACGACACATGGAGGGCTATCCGGACTTTCCTATGAAAACTGTTCAAGATAAAAAGAGGAAACTGTCGTGGGGCGCCATAAAAGCACCATTTTTAGGAATTCAAAGGGCCCCGTGTGAACTAGTGCCGCTGGTTATCAAACTTAGTCTCAATTTTATGACAAAAAATATTTTCAAAAGGTTGGTGAAGATCAGATGAAAAGCAATGTGTTTGTGAAACACAAATGCCCCCAGCCAGCATCCTGTTCGTTAATGAAATGCTTATTTGTAAAAGTAGGTCAAAATTCAAGATTGCATGGTGAAAAAAACATTGGCATGGCTGGAAGGCATAGATAGAGATAAAAGTCTTAACACAAGAAAGATACAATGTACGAGGGGCATTTTAAGTAGTGGCAACAGATCAGTAACTTC
The DNA here is from genome assembly GCA_922989275.2 of Gari tellinella. Taxonomy (NCBI): domain Eukaryota; kingdom Metazoa; phylum Mollusca; class Bivalvia; order Cardiida; family Psammobiidae; genus Gari; species Gari tellinella. The sequence continues at coordinate 12,933,154 of OV277872.1, forward strand.
AATATTATAAGCGCAAAATGCATGTCTGATGTATCATTTTAAAGAGCAATTATTTGCCGACACGATGGTGTAACTCGATAAGTCACAACATGAACCTAAATGACCCCTAATTCAGGACACTAGAACATAGCACTTGTCAGACATTATTTTTACGTAATAGCAACTTTTTTTTTAAAATATTTTTTGTTGAAATATATCAGTTTATGTCTCTATTTTAATGCAAAATTTTTTTTCGTTACCATTGAAAGGTTTATCTGCCTTAAATATAAATAAAAAAAAAAAAAATTCTTAATTTGCTTATGAAACCTCTCAAATGTGCTTTCGAACACTATAATCATTTTCTAGATCGGTATATCTACATTTTGATTTCGAAGCATTAAAATCTGCTTCAATGACTTTAATTATAGCCTGGTTTAATATAAAAATTGAGGGTTTTTTGTTGTCGTTTTTTTAAATTATTTTGTTTATTATTATCATATATTTTATTTATTATTTATTTTATTTTATTAATAGATTTTTATTTTTAAAATAATATCATTTTATACTGTGAAATGTGTGCATAAAATTTTGTCTGATTTTACTTGACAGAAAAATTAAAAAAAATTATCCAAAATAATAAAGCCACAATAATTATTTTTGTATACAGTTTTGTTAAAAAAATTACCTGTAAAATACACAAATATGTCTAGTGTCCTGAAGTAGGGGTCATTAAGGTTAATGTTGTGACTTATCGATGTTGTGATCTTATCCTGTGGTATACCATCCTGATGGCAAAGAATTGCTCTTTAAAATGATATATATCAGACATGCATGTGGCACTTATTATACTGAAGTTACTGATCAGTTGCCATTACTTAAAAAATGCCCCTCGTACATACAAAGCTCTAGACGTACTGGTTCAAATGTTATAGACATTTAAAGAGTTTTACAAAAGTAGGGCAAAGATCAAGGTCAATGAGTCAAAAATGTTGGCATGGTTGGAAAGGTCTTGACACAGAGAAGACACCTGCCGAATATAAAAGGCCCATGTGCAACAATGCAAGAGTTATAGCCAATGTTAAGGTTTTTGGTTAAAGTTTGATTGAATATGTCAGGTCAAAGTCACATGGTGAAAAAACATTGGTATGGTTTGAAAGGTCTTGATACATGATATATACATACCAAATATGAAATCCCTAGGCCTACTGGTTCGTATGTAATAGACATTTTATTATTTTAACAAAAGTAGGTCAAAGGTCAAGGTCACAAAGGTTTGTATGGTTGGAAAGGTCTTGACACAGGGAAGACACATGCCAAGTATAAAAGGTCCATGTGCAAAATTGCAAGAGTTATAGCCAAGGTTAAAGTTTTTGCTTAAAATTTGATTAAATAAGTCAAAGGTCAAGGTCAAATAGTCAAAAACATTGGTATGGTTGAAAAGTTCTTGACACAAGAATTATACATACCATATATGAATAGCGCTATTGGTGCAACGGTCATAGCCATTTAAAGATTTTTACAAAAGTAGGTCAAAGGTCAGGGTCAAAAGGGTTTGTATGATTGGAAAGATCTTGACACAGGGAAGACACATTCCAAGTATAAAAGGTTCAAATTTAAGGTTTTGGGTAAAAGTTTGATTAAATAGGCCAACGGTCAATGTCACATCGTCAAAAACATTGGTAGTGTAGGAATGGTCTTGAGACAAGAAATATACATACCGTATATGAAAGCCCTAGGCCTACTGTGCAAATGTTATAGCCATTTAAAGATTTTTACAAAAGTAGGTCAAAGGTCAAGGTAAAAAAGGTTTGTATGGTTGAAAAGGTCTTGACACAGGGAAGACACATGCCAAGTATAAAAGGCGCATGTGCAAAAATGCCAGAGCTATAGCCTAGGTTAATTCTTTTGACGCAGACAGACGGACGGACGAGCGTACGGACAAACAGACAGGGCAAAAACTATATGCCCCCGAATCTTACATAGATGCTGGGGGTATAAAAATCTTCGGTATAAAATTACATACAAGTAAACCCTGAAACAGAATGATTATTAAAAGATTATAAGAATTATTATTATAAGAAAAATAACAACACCAACACGAATTAAATTATCTTCCAACGTTTCGCCGTTAGGCTTTTTCAAGGAATAAGTATATAATTTGATGACGTAACGATAAACAAATACTGTAGACGTTTTGGCGCGTTAACGTCAAAACGTCATAATTAATATGGACTTAGACAAAATGTCTGAAATATATGTAAACATGATATCACTGTGTAGAGAGTAATTTCATGGTTGAATTTTGAAAGAAAAAACCCGAGCTCTTGTCACTTGCGTGGACGACCCGTGTCGTTCGAACTCTATACGTTGGCCATAACTTCTTAAATTTTTCATCTACAACCCTCCGAGATTTTTGTATGCATGTTTATCTTGACAAGGTCTATCCAGATATACAAAAATATTTTACCAATGAACCTTAATCATTTACCTAATTTTAATGTATTTTTCATTGATCTTGAAAAGCAGATGAGCGTTGGCACCCGCATACGGTGTTCCTGTTACACATTAGGGGTTGATTTTAATAATATATTACAAAATGGAGAGTCCTCTGATCAGAGTCTTTACTGTTTGCATAGGACACAGGTACTCTTTACAGGTACACTGTTCGTAAGTGAAGAGTGTGCTCGTCGCTTGGGTTGAATGTTCTGGAGTCATTTAGAAATGTAAACAGATGATGTCATAGTAATGTTGCATCCAATGTTGAACCCATTAATAACTTATCCCATAGCATGTTTCTAGTTTTGAAGACTGGTGATCACTTCAATGAATCAGATTGTAAAACAGAACGCGCCTTTTAAGGTACTTTCAGCCTACTTTAAGCCAATATCTGCTAGAATATAGTCTCTAGATTTAAGTATTTCTTATGGCACATATTCATGACTGTGGAACTATATTTTCTTCAGTAGAAGAATAAATTAAAGTCGTACGAAGGTGTACGGATGTGTTAATCCAAACAATCGAATTGTTGTAATCATGGCCCAACCTGTCAGCGGTTGGTGGTATTGTAGTCTGCATTTAATAAATCATTCAACCCTAAAACACCAGTTTCCAATTGCTCCGGCATCTCTACAACGACACCAGATGGGTGACACAATGTGTCTGTTGCTCGGAGGGAGTCGTTATATAGGGGGGTAAAGACTTGGCTTACATTTGCAAACAGCTTGAATCCAGATTAGACGTCGCGTTTCGTAGACCAGACGCCGTGACAAGACGAAACGCGACGTCTAATCTTGATTCAAACTGTTTGTCACTCGTCATTATATTTATATCTATTCTATCAAAATGTCCACTTAGGTGACAAAAACAGCAGACGACAAGTTTAAGAAGACGATATAGATCTAGCAGCAATAAAACGTTAGACATAATTGTCTTACAAGTATGGGGAACAGCGGCGAGGGTCGTTGTAAGGAGGGAGTCGTTGTTCGGAGGGTTGTTGTAGGGAGGGAGTATGCCTAGATCTACTGTAATTTTAACAGTTTAGATACTAGTTCCCGGTTGACCTACGTAGATCTAGATCTAACTCGACAGCTATTTAGATTAGATCTAGATCTATTGATAATGATGAAGATTTTAGTCTGTTTGCTTCGCATTTCCGGAAACAAAAGAAGGAAAGGTTTAGATAATTGTATACAATTGCAACAGCAGACGACAATCGTGACGCAGACGACACATATCCAGTGTTCGAATGGTTCAAAACAAAGGTGTGCGTGTTCTTCGTTGGTTTACAAAAGAAATCGTTTGAAAATGAATGATTAAATTCGGCGGTTAATTGCGTTTATTTCGTACGACATGTAGACACGTATCCGCTTTATAGGCCTTTTCTACTTGAATGACATTTGTAAATGGTGACGTCAACAGATAGTCACGTGGTCACACGCGGGAGCGAGGCACATGCATATCCGCCGCCATTGTTTCACGGATCGGGATTTTTACTCGTGTGGATTTCAGTGAATTTTGTGATACAAAGGGACGAAATATTCATAAGGAAATTGCCCCGGTTGACGCCAACCCCCCTTTAGACTATAAAGACTATTTTAGACTTTCATAAACAAGTTTCGCAGGACAAATACTGTGGAATGTCTACAAGTGTCGATCAGGTAAATATGGCGGACAGGCGTGATCCGTATTCGATCGGATATATGGTTCTGCATGACCTCTATTTATTTGTACGAATGATGGCAATGTCATACAGTTATTGTTTCGCTTTCTTTTTCATGTGATGTCCCGCTCGTAGAGAGGAAAGGGTCAGCCAAACCAAGGTGCGTTGTATTTACCATTTTTAAGTCGTTTCATTTGTCCTAATTTTCCGAGAATATTTGGACACATGGATAAGAGCCAGTTTAGAGTAAAATATATCATCTGCAGTGGTTGCAAAGTGTGACATGTGCTTATGAAGTGTTATTTGATAATACCTGCGAAGTGTATTCAGTTTTCAGTCTATGATCTGCATTGTAATGTTTATGTTTTTATAATCTCTAAAATCGTGACATTAATTTGGTCATGAACCTTAACAGTGCACATTCATAGCAAATGTTTTGAGGGCAAATTGTACATTCAATGATTCAACAATTATTGCATGATGACGTGTAAAATATATTGCAACTTTAGGCATATAGACAGATAAAACAATTGAAGCAGGAGATTGCAAATATTGTGTAGATTTTTTTTGCTTTATTTGCACCTTGCTTTATGTCATGATATATTTTTGGCAAAATAATTGAATGAAGGCGTCTTGTCTTGGGTGCTGATGTTGAAGTAAATTTGAGGGCATAGATCTTAATGTGATGAAAACCTGATGGAAAATTGACCTGTTTTGGAGGAAAATCATGACCTAAAACAGAGTTGTAGATAAGCAGAGTATCCGAGTACTTACCCAATTGAAATTGGTGAAATACCTAATTATTTCAAAACTAATGGGTGACAGTACCCAACAAAAGCAAAAGGAAACCCAATTACTTGAAAGTGAATGGGTAAAAACCAAACAAATACTCAATTGCTTTTTAATAATAAATTAATTTCATCGGGTTATCAACTTAACTTTTACCAGAGATAGATAGATAGAACGTGTGTAAACAAAAGTTGCTATAGAACTATGTAAGGTAACAGCGTTTTTTTTCTCTCACCCAATTGGGAAGTTCCCTAACGGGTCCGGTACCCCTCAGATTGGGAATTTTTCAAGTCAAATTGGGAAAATCGAGTTTTGAAATGATGACAACGCAGAAATTGGGAATTTAAGTTACTAAACCGTTAGAACTGTTTATGATGGTAAACACAAGGTAGAAACTAAATCTACGCTGGATGTGTTACTCACAGTAGACGCTGTTGCGGCCGAGACAGAGTTGATGACTTGGTAAAATCCAAAATCTTATCTTATCTATCTCTGGATACTGCCAATCATGCTCACGAGTGTTAAAGGCAGTGATCTAGATTCAAGTTTTTCATTAACGTCTTGTTCAAAACAATTCTGTAATACTTTGAATTATGGCTCTTGTTTTAATTGTAGGTTTTCTATTTTATAAATTATGGTAAACAGAGTCAGACTGGGTTTGTAAACTCTTATCAATTTCGGCGGATTCTGCGATCACGCAACATTAACCAGTCTCGATGAAGGGGCATGTATAAATCTTCGCCCGGACCGTTTCCGAAATTCGGCCGTAATCACTGGTATTGTTTTATACATAGTATCATACTCCCAAAAATGTCAATGGAGTTGCGTAACTTTGTTTACGTTCATTGTTGCAAAAGATAAGTTGGAATATGGATGGTTTGCTATGATTTAAAGGGAAAATGTAATTGATAATTGGCAAATATGTTTATTTTGATTGGGAACAGGTCCGATAATTGATTTCTTTCGATTGGGATGGGTCCGGTCATCAAATTGGTACGTGTCCATCTCGAATTGGGAACGGTTCCGTTCCCCGGTACCGTCCAAAGAAGGAAAAAAACCGCTGCATAGCTCTGTCGTTGCGCTGCAGACGTCGGAGAGTGTTTGCTGATGCTGCCCATGTCTCTGAACCGTATAGCATCACACTCCTTACACAACTTGAGTAAACCCGGCCTCTGGTTTCAATAGGTAGTTGCCTGTTTGTGAGGATGGGTAGGAGCTCCCTAAACTTTTTCCATGCTGATTTGCATCGAGTAATGGCAGCAAGCTCGCATCCTCCTCCGGATGACAAAGTGCAGGGATCATTCTGGGCCGCGATTTCCGCGATATTTCGCACGAAAATGACAGATATCGCATCAAAATTTGTATAACGCGAATATTTCTCACACTCGTTTCTCAGATACTTGCGAGCGAAACGTAATTTTCTTCTCGATTTATTTCCGATATTTACAAACATTTCTGATCAATTTCGTCGAACGCCTTATCGTAATCGCAGCATCCCGCGCACCAATAATTATAACAGCAAACCAATAAACGGACAGGAACGAGAGTTCCGAAATTTGTATATAAAATCAAAACACATCCGGTTCAGAATAAAACCTGTACCAGACCGCACGTAGACTACGTCCTGTGCGGTTAGAATCTGGATGGGTGACCGGCAGGGATTAACGGCGGCCCGGTACACGTTATGTCCTCTGTCATTGGATCGTACTTTCTTTTGGAAAACAGGAATGTAATTCCCCTTCACTGGATTGATTAACTGCACAATGCACCATAATACCGTTCATTTTATTCCTTAGTTATCGTCGTAACCGCGCCGATAATTTTTGTCACTAGTTTTCGCGAACTGACCCTCTACAGACGAAAATGAATCTGCCGATAACATATACGCTAATGGCACGTGCGGTAATGTTTAAAACTATCAATTTATGGTATGGATTAAATCTTTTCACTAGATTTCGATAGGGAGAAGAAGAATAACAGTTCCATGTCATATAAATTTTATTTACACAAAATTCTCAAGCAGTAGATATAGCAGTAGTGCTTGTTGGTACAAACAGACTACCAATTAAAATTTCTCTCATCATCTAAAAAAATCTCTCACTTTTTTTTGACAAATGAGAGAATTTCTCTCACTTGCATTCTGGGCCAGAATAATCCCTGAAGTGTCTCCAAGGTAGCAGAAGTCTGAAACTACCTCCAGTCATGGAGAAAGGACAAATGGAGAAGTAACTTATACTCAAATCTGCATTTTCCCGAAAATGGTGTCGTCCGTTACCTGTATGTGCGATAACGCTTAATCGATCGATAATTCAACTGCACCGGTACGCCGATATCGCGTTTTTTATCGTGTTGAATGGTTACCTACTGTTAGTTTAAGTTACATAAAATCCTTAATTTTCACCCGATTTTCATTATAATGGTCTTAAAAGAAGGCTAAGATATTTATCTTTCACTTGTAAAAATAACAGATTTTATTTTTAAAATTGATCAGTTTTATGGCGAGTTAAAGAGTGGTTTCCAAATGAATTTGCCGATAAAAGGGAGCAAGCACTCGGGCATAAATATATCACGCCCCGTTACAAAACCTTTCATAAAACCCTCAATTTTCCACCGATTTTCAAAGAAATGGTCTTAAAGGAAAGCTTAGATATATTTCTTTCAGTTGTAAAAATGCAAGTGTTTATTTTCGAAATCGACCAATTTTATGGCGAGTTAAAGAGCGATGGCCAAATGAAATAGTCGATAAACGAGAGCAGGCGATCGCGAAATATACACTACGTCCCGTTTCAAAAACTTGAATTTAATCCATAATTTTCGTCCGATATACATATATAGATCTATATATTTAAAAAAAAAAAGGTCTTGATATAAAGCCGTGACACTTATCTTTCGGTTGTAAAAATACCAGGGTTTTCTTGAAGCGAAAAAAGTAATGATGACCTACAAAGGTTGCTGGCTAATGAAATGACTAGACCAACTCGCGTAAGAAAAGAATTCCTTCCGTATAAAAACTTAAGCAAACTTCTAAACTTCTAAAAATGTGTTCATGCATTGTTACAATGTTCTATATGGAGGAAATATTTCCTTGGAAGCAAAAAAAAAATCCATTTTGTATGTAAAGAGACATTTGAAAGGAGTGCGCGTCAAACGGCCAAAGTTGTAACTGTATTATTATGTCGTATGTGATCATTATTATTATTGAAAGGAAAATTAGAATTATTAACATATTACTTCAAAAAAATGAATTTAGGGTTAGTTTTACATCCAGACTAAAATATACATATTATCCGTCCCATTTCTATGAAAGAGGTAACAGTTTGCATTATCTTCAGAAATTAATTGCAAACATGATAACATGAGATCTCCGTTTCTTTCTGCTTTACTTATGTCTTATATAACGGAGTAAATTATAAAGCAGCCAATGCCTTAAGCAATCTATTTTACTGACTGCTTAACTCTTTGCCTGCTGATCGCGACTTTACTTTTTTTTTGCAAACAACTTGGATCAAGATCAGATGCCGCGTAACACGGCGTCTGATCTGGATCCAGAATGTTTGACACTCGTCCTTAGCTTTATTTACTTACAAAATGTCTACCATATTACAAATCACAAAGGAATGTGACACATTACGTAACCGTATACAGAACCCGCACCAAATTAGCAGGACAATTATCAGCGTCATAAAACTGTCCCAGCATGAAGTCCATGCTTCTTGAACATGCCGATTATCTATGAAGATGGACACCAGCGGGTTGCCACTTTAATAAAAAAGATCAATGCTACCCGTGCGTGTAACTTTAACATGTGTTTTTGACTTCTGTAACCGCATGATGTTTATATATTATACAAATCACAAAAAATAAAGATAATAGAATTGAATTAAAAAAAACAACAAAAAAAACAAAAAAAAACAACATCAATGCACCTGGTTTGGTTGATGACTGGATTAACCCTCTCATTACTGAATACCAGTAACATGATGACTATTGCAATTGCAAACAGTTGTAATCCAGACCAGGCTCGAAAATGTCGGATTCATAGAGTATGTCTCTTGAAATATAGTTTACCCCTTTTTCAAATTAAGCTCTTTATGAGTATGACACACTTTACCTTTTCTCCGCATGAGGATCATCAGAGAGACAGACAGACATTCATACAGAAAGATGGAGACAGAAAAGAAGAAGCGAGAGACTGACAGACAGAGATAAGAGAAAAACAGACAGACAGAGAGACAGTCACAAAGAGAAACAGAGACATAAATACAGACAGTGGCAGAGAAATATAGACACACACAAACTTCGTAGGTAAACGAAAAAATACGTTTTTCTCTCGTTTTCAAAACCTCACTTAACTATCAATTTATAAGCTATCGCCTCAAATTTTGTACTACGCGTAAGATAATGGTCTAATAAAACATCTGTATTAAAATTTATAACGATAAGATGACATTAAAAGCATTTATATTAACACCAAACTTCGTAGGTAAACGAAAAAATACGTTTTCCTCTCATTTTCAAAACCTCACTAAACTAACAATTTATAAGCTATCGCCTCAAATTTTGTACTAGTCGTGAGATCATGGTTTAATAAAACATCTGTATTAAAATTTATAACGAAAAGATAGCATTAAAAGCATTTCTATTAACACCAAACTTTCGTAGGAAAAACGGAAAATACAGTACTGTACGTTTTCTCTCTCATTTTCACAAACTCACTAAACAAACAAATTATAAGCTATCGCCTCAAATTTTGTACTAGTCGTGAGATCATGGTCTAATAAAACATCTTTATTAAAATTTATAACGAAAAGATAACATTAAAAGCATTTCTATTAACACCAAACTTTCTGAAAAACGTTGTTTTCTAGCCGCCAGCGAGCGCCGCTGATTGAACGACACGATAAATCGCGAGCAGGCCGGATACTTCTCCATTTGTCCTTTCTCCATGCTCCAGTGTTTCATCGTCAACTGTTACCTCCTTCAATGGCCTTCCATCGATTGGCCGAGCTGTTCGCAAACAGCGTGGGCCGCTTATTCCAAATATTTAAATGCCGGAAAGGACAATTAACTAACACTGTAACAGAGTTCCCATTCACGCACAGATGTACGTGATTTCACGTATAATTTTAAAAAATCATGCATGAAATCAATGCCCTGAACGGGCATGCATGTACAGACTTATGTTGCAGATAATGCCGAAATCGGATGTAAGAAGACCATTTTATTAACAAGTTAAACGTCAAAGTCTGACAAGTCAATTTGGATTTGTTTTCATTTTCCTTATAGTGTCTGTCAGGCGCTTAACAAGTCTTATCATTCTTAATACGTAAAGCGCCTGGTTCACCTGCATCACGAATCTGATGATTTAGCGGTTTAAAATAGATTGTGGGATTTCCCGTCTCTGTGCGTAATAAAGTCGCTATTTTCTCTATCAAATTTTTTTTATATAAGAAGTCAATACTTATTTAGAGGAAGACGTGTTTGAAAAATGCTGGCAAATGATTTTAAAAAAAAAGTACGGTCATATGTCTATTTCTTGTCACTTTCGATTTCAAAACAGCGACACCATTTTTTTATGCGAAATCCGACAACACAGTCGAAAAACTGGACGGGTTATCAGATGTATTTTATCTCGTCTATTAACAATGTTGGGGAAAATGCCTGATTTAATGAGACACAGTCTTAGCATAGGCCTACGCATTTGCATGTAGTCTGCACTCTGCAAATATGTCAGTTAAGTCTCAATTGACGGCCCGGTTAAGAAATAATGTGAGAGATATGTACAGTACACATTGAAACAAATGAAATAAAAATATAGCGGCGGAACCACAATTTTCCAAAGATCATTCCTGGTGCGTATCCATTGTTTGAATAACGGATTGCTACTTTGTAATAGCTTTACCTCGAGATGTAGACCACGGTCTAAATCCGCAATACTGTTACGGTATCGCAACTAACTTTGTAATAGAAGAAACAGAAAAATGTATCATATGCACCCTCTGAAATTTGTCCCCCCCCCCCCCCCCCCCCCCAAAAAATTAGTCATAGAGGGTACAATGTACCCTCAAAATTTAAAGCCTGTGGGAACCCTGAACTAAGTCTGACTAGTGTGTCAATTTGACTGTCTGGATGTTTCTGGATCAGTGTTTTTTTCTTCACCACTTTGGGAATGGGTTGTTTATATATAATGTTACCCATTAAATTTGGGAATAAATGTCCTCAAGCAACGTAAAAAACTTGATTTTGGGGGGAAAATCTGTCGTAAAACGCTCGTTTTGGAAAAAAATACTGCCTTAAAATGCGCATTTTGGGGAAAAGGCCCTTGTTTTCAATTGGAAAGGGTTCCCCCAAAAAATGCTGTGAATACTCATGGTGTTTAACCCAGCTCCGTTTCATTTCAACCAATGAGAAAACACAGCTTTCGTAAGCGATTTCTCTTAGCTCCACCCACAATAAAAAAAAATACCAATAATGATTTCAACATGGAAAATTCACAAATCATATGGAGCACGCCTCTGATTTAGTCATGTGTCTGGACTAAGGGGTGCTTTTGAGGTGTAGTTTCAGGGCCCTTTTCCCAAAAATTCGGAATGGGCCTTAGCCTTTCCATTTTGGAAATTCAAGCGCAATTTTGAATTTTCAACTAAAGTGGGAAAAGTACACTGACTTCCAAAATACATAAAAACTGAATAGAAGTGTATGGCCATGCTTACAAGAAATAGAAAGTTGCATTTATTTAATACCAGAAAATGAATTTTAGAATATGCAAAAATATTAAAAACACCAATTTTGCAGTTTTATAGGTATAATGACACCTTAAGCTACATGGGTGTAAAATTCTACTCGCCCGCTCGCCACACAGGGCCCCGACACGATTGCGTTTTGAGAGAAAAAATCGTCAGAAGGTATATATAGAGACAAGGGGTACAACTGATTGTTAGTACATTCTCACCCTATCTCGACAAAACTGGGCATATCATGAATAATAATTGATGAAACGACACCCTTTTTGCACTTCTGTCTAGCTAATATAATACCCTTCCATAAAAACATAACATAAAACCAACTGTAAGCATGCACTTTCAAAAGTAATTGCATTTACTCACAGAAATCAACGACTTTTGGAAAACGGGACAGGTGTTCGTTCACAGCTGACACCGCATTGACCACTACTGTGTGCTTGTTTAGGCGGTAATATCGAACATGACAGTCATACAGTTCCATGGATATCCATTTTTTACACCGATCAAGGCTGATTTATACTCAAACCATTGCAATACCAACAACAAATTCGCATGTTTTCATCGGCAGTAAAGCTATTCTTGTACATGTAGGTTTTTTTTGTACGGCAATGATTTGAGAAGAAATCAGCTTTGATCGGTGTCAAAGATGTATATTTATGGAACTGTATGACTGTCATGCTCGATATTACCACCTAAACAAGCGTACAGTAGTTGTCAATGACTGTATCACTCGATTACCGCCTAAACAAGCGTACGGTAGTGGTCAATGCTGTGTTAGCTGTGAACGAACACCTGTCCCGTTTTCCAAAAGTCGTTGATTTCTGTGAGTAAATGCAATTACTGTTGAAAGTGCATCCTTATAGTTGGTTTTATGTTATGTTTTTATGAAAGGGTATTATATTAGCTAGACAGAAATGCAAAAAGGGTGTCGTTTCATCAATTATTATTCGTGATATGACCGCTTTTGTCGAGATAGGGTGAGAATATACTAACAATCAGTTGTACCCCTTGTCTCTATATATACCTTTTGACAATTTTTTTTCTCAAAAATCAATCGTGCCGGGTCCCTGTGGCTCGCCATGGCAAGTAACATTTTGTCAGGGCGAGCAGATTTTCTGATAATTTACAACAGAAACTAATAAGCAAAATGTCATTATCACCAGCAGGGCGAGTAACAATTCTTAATTTTTTACACCACTGAGCTACCATGTGCAAGAATATATAAGAAATATTTCTTACATGTTACAAGTTCATTACTGCATAAAATTGAACTTATTTTCTTTAATGGCAGAATAAAGTTAAACTTAAAGGCATAAAAATGCACACAGTAAAGGGTTAAATAAATGAGTTGATATCTATTCGTTTCAGTTACAAATGGCGCCATTCGTGATGGAGTAAAAGACGAAGAATTTGATCCCTATCTTCAGCAGCAACAGCAGCAACAACAACCTCCAATTCAGGTGAAGTGTTGTAAAGCATTAACGTCATTTAGAGAAAAAAAATCAATTAAAATCTAGAAGATCGGCCTATTGAGTAGTACCAGCGTAGGGCTTTGGTCACTTGAGACAAAACATTTGAAATAGTGACAGAGTTTCAGATAAGGGGAGTATTTCAAAAACTGAAATGTTTGTTACATTTATAAGTACAAGTTAGTAGGATGTCTTTACTTTATTTTAAATGTAGTTGTGTCTTTACTCACATGGTAGGTATGATTTCATGTGATCTGCTTTTGAACACACTTTAACTCCTGTGTGAAAAGAGCGCTATATTAATGTGGCATAATGATAATTATTAGAATCTCCTCTTGGAGACTATTCTAATGAGTAGTGGCACCATTGGATTTGAGAAAATGTTGGAATTGTTCCAGGGCTCCTGATAAGGGGAGTATTTCAAAAACAAAAATCTTTATTTCTGCTTTACACCCTATGGTGTCACTACTCATTAGAAGCGTCTCAAAGAGACAATTCTAATGAGTAAAAACACCATAGGATTTGGTGCTGAAATGAACGAGAAAATAATGAATTTGTTCAGTTTAGTTTACAGTTTACTTCCTCTTATCTGGAGCCTCCCCTAATAAGTTAGTAAGTTCTGAAGAATATAAGTTATTTCTCTCAAAATTAAGCTAAATCCTAATTGTGCTGGGAACAACAGGGCTGCCATAAGTTGATCAGGAAAATTCCTAAGATTTCCTAATTTTCTATTTTTCAATAGTGATTACTTAAAGCAGGTTGAAAGTTAAGCAGAATGCGCCTTAAGGTGCATTCTGCTTTACTTTCTGTTTCAGTCTGCTTAAAGCTACCATCTGCTAGGATAAAAATCAGAAGATTTTGGAAAAATCAGTATAAATGGCAGCCCTGATACATGGTACTTCCTTTGCAAACAGTGTTGACCAAAATCAGGATACTGCTGAAGAAGTCGTATGATAGGTTCTGCATTGTTTGTCTCTATACGATAATTTGGGACTAGCCACCCGTCATTAGCAAACTTCGTCTTTCTAAACGTGGAAGAGTCCATTTGTAAAGGTTGTGATACCCTGGCAACAAGGAAGTAGACACAGTAAACAGAAGGTGCATATTGCAAATACTTACCCGGTACTTCCTGATTTCTCAAATAAACCCTATCATAGGCTATGTTGTTACCACAGGAACTCGTTAGAATCGGCTGGAAAGAGACAATTCTATTAGAAATCATAAAAAAAAATGGAGTGCCCATAACATGGGGTTTGGTGGAAACATAACTGAAAAAATACTGGAAATGTTTGGTTTACCTGCTCTTACCTGGAGCCCCGAGTAGTGCAAATTGGTTTTTAACCTTCTGAAGAACAAAATGATTGTCACTGAATTCTAAAACCATTTTGTCTTGTGAAATTTGCTGAAACTTCTGAACTGCAATGGCTGCCATGTTGTTAACCTTTTTCGGCAGATGAGCTTGTTCGATTGATGAACTATTCCAATCTCTACAGAGCTTTTAGCAATCTTGGCAGAGCCCAATCGAACCAGCCCCAAGTTTCAAAATGTGCCGCCAGCGATCTTTGATATCTCTCTGACAACTTGTTATAAATGGTAGCTAGTCTTAACGTACCGTTTCATTAATGTACCATTGCCTCAATGTACCATTTTCAGTCTGAACGTACCATTTAAAAAAAATAAAAAATATTACAACTATAATTGAACATTGACTAGAAAAATGTAAAATAGTGCTTATATACCCTACTATAAGGCTGTGTTGACTTCTCATCTGCAATAACACAGTTACACTTTTGTAAAAGTTGTCAAAATTTCATCCCCAGCATGCAATGAGTTTAAAAAGATACAACATGTACGTATCTGCTTTGTTTTTTTCTACAATCAGGTGTGGATTTTTTAACTACAAATATCATAAATCAATCAAATTAGATTTGGGATAATTATAAACCATTTCTTTATTAAAATTATTGTATTATTTTCTATAAATTTTATATAGTGGTACGTTCAGTCTAGAAAAATGGTACGTTGAGGCATTGGTACGCTGAGACCATAAACCTTATAAATTAAACTGCATTACATTATATTATATATCATTATATGAATCACTCCCTTTTATGACCCATAGATTGAGTCTAAGTGCTTCAAAGTTTCTAAAAATTAGTGACAATGTCGGTCAAGAAGCTTGGATCTGGATGAGATGCTGGGTTACTGGACGTCTTATGAATCTGGATTCAAGCTGTTTGCATATTATGGCACTTATGAGTTATGACACACGTCTTATGATTTTACAATTGCTTTCACACCTATTGAGAATAATGGGACGTGAATCATACAAAGACCTGAGAGTGATGTCTTGAAAAGATTCAATATATACACCTTGTAGGAGAAGGGTTAACACTGGGGGGCAACTAGGTATTACCATGAAATGATTTGCTACGACAACTTATATCCGTATTTTAACAAATTTGTATTGCTACGAATTCGTAGATAAAACATTTCTCACTGTATATGTATACACTGATGTCGTAGCAATACAAATCTATTATAATTCCCATAAAGGTTGTCGTAGCAATACAGTTTGATGATAATACGAAGTTGGTCCCCCGTGGTTAACACTGCACAAGACAAAACTCATAAATTTCTCTTGTTTAATTTCAGGGATACGGACCAGGAACAATGTCAAGCCCGATAACGGATCCATTCATGCCCAATTACTATAACCCTTCTATGTCTTTTCCCTATCTTGGACAAGGAATTGGTGATGGTGCTTGGTCAAATGGTGGTGACACTTCTATGTTCTCAGCTGTTGGGGGATATGACTATAATGGCATGTTCAGTGGATTTGGCTACCCTCAGTTCTGGGGGGAGTATCAGCCAAGTGAATACAGTTGGGGGCAGGGTGCCACTGCACATGGACAGGGGAGAAAGGATGCAAGGGGTTACCCAGCTGAAGACTATTATAGAACGGATAACATGGTGCCGACGGACCCGTATGCTGCAATGAATGGAGAAGTTGAACGTGACCCAGCCATGAATAGTGTTGAACAAGGACTTAAAGTGATGAATATTTCAATGGAAAATCAAATGGACGGTGCTCCCAATGATATGGGGCATGCAGGTATGGACCCTTCAATGCAATCAGGCAATGTGCAGAATTCTGGCTCCTCTCAAGCACCGAAAAAGACATCTTGGGCGGCCATTGCTAGTCAGCCAGCTCGCCCTCAGCCACAAAAGCCCAGATCTATCCCCCGTGCTCCAATGAACCCAGCAAGACAGAACTTAGATATTGGAACATGGGATAGCAATAAGAACTCTCCTGCTGGTAGGCAGCCCCCTCAACAACCAAGAAACTGGAGTGCACCTCGCTCCTCAAGAGGTGTAGCATCTTACAATGGGGGTAATAGCACTAGTAACTCTAATCCTCCCCCTGTTGCTGCTTCAGGCTCCGCTGGCTTGTCTCCAATAAGTAACCCAGCTAATGGAGCACCTGGTAACCCAGCACACCCAGTGTTAGAAAAACTGAAATCTGCAAATCAGTACAACCCAAAGGATTTCGCTGTGAATACAAAGGGGGCTCGTTACTTCATCATCAAGAGCTACTCGGAGGACGATATTCACCGTTCAATCAAGTACAGCATCTGGTGCTCAACTGAGCATGGAAATAAAAGACTGGATGCTGCATTTAGGGAACGTGAAGCAAAGGGCCCAATATATCTGTTGTATAGTGTGAACGGTTCAGGGCATTTCTGTGGAATGGCACATATGCTGTCTGGGGTGGACTATCAGAACAGCTCGGATGTCTGGGCTCAGGACAAGTGGAAAGGACGCATTGAGGTGAAGTGGATTTATGTGAAAGACGTGCCCAACAGTCAGCTGAGGCATATTCGCTTGGAAAACAATGAAAATAAGCCAGTAACGAACTCTCGCGATACCCAGGAGGTCCCCCCTGAGAAGGGAAAGCAGGTGTTAAAAATAATTCACAATTATAAGCACTCAACATCAATTTTTGATGACTTTGGACATTACGAGAAGCGTCAAGAGGAAGACAACCAGCCCCCACCTCCAAGGCCAAGACCTCAGACGGTGTGTATCATTCCAAAAACCATTCTGCATGTTTAAACAAGTTTTATGGTTATAGTGTTGTCTAACAAGTACACATCATGATTTCAGATGTTTGTGGGTTTCAACAGGGCTTCGATAAAAGAGGGAGTAAATTGTAAAAAATCCAACATTTCCTCACCCATTTTAGCACCAACCCCATTGATGTTACTACTCATTAGAAGAGATGATTCTAATAAGTAGTGACACTATAGGGTTTAAATTTAATGTAGAAATAAAGATTTTAGTTTTTGAAATACTCCCCTCATCTGGATCCCTGGTATAATCTAACAAATATAATTATGATTTCAGATTTGTATGGGTTTCAATTCACTCCAGTTAAGCTGAGGGTCGTCAGGGTGAGCTAGTAAGATCACCTTTCGTCAGAAATCTGTATATCAATATATATCAATCAGAGCTCCAGTTATTATAGGTATTGATACTAAAATGAGTGAGAAAAAGTCTTACCTGGAGCTCTGTCAATGGTTGAATCTGTTTACCGTTGAATCCATCAGTAAATAGTACCTTACTCCTTGCTGCTTTAGTGTCAATGAATGTATTTTGATTGTGGCCATAAGTTCTCGAATGAATTTAATTTATGTAGTCATATGACTAATGGAATTGCGGGAATACTGCCTAAATATTGGAATTTTCCCGAAATACCTGTATCAATGAAGATTGTTAATTTTGATGCTGTAGTTAAGAATTAACAAAAATACATATATTTGTTGTGATAAGTTTGCCTATTTCAAATATTGTTAATCATAAATATACATGTACAACTTATGATCTAGATTATTATTTATGCCCCCGGCATCGACAGATGCGGAGGCATATAGTAATCGTCCTGTCTGTCCATCCGTCCGTCAGTCTGTGCTTACGAGAGGGTACTTACGTGGCTAAAATTCTTAGCCCCATAATTGAAAAACATTAACCTGGCCGTCTCTTGTGACATTAACCTGGCCATTTCTTGTGACATTAACCTGGCCAGTTGTGGGACATAGGGTTAGGGGTAGTGTTAGCCTCCAGATCATTATTTTTCAAGTTAGAGTAAAAAGAAATTGTCTGTTGTGTGGCTAGCCACGCAAAAGAAAACATAGAAAATAGCCTCATAAGTATCCTCCTGTAAGAATGTGTGTCCGTAACAAGGTTAAGTAGAATTTACCATTTCGTCTAGCATCAACACCGCTTACCCAAATGCTTGGATACTTAAATAGTTGTTGCCTTGGACCATTGCCTATCTACCAGTATCACCAAACTTTGATTTTGACCTTGACCTAATTTGGACTTAGAATATTTTATATTGGCTATTTCTTGGTTAACTAGATTTTACCTTTTCGTCTAGCATCAACAAATCTGACTACAATGCTTTGATACTTATACAGTTGTTGCCTTTGACCATTCCCTATCCACCAATATCACCAAACTTTGACCTTGACCTAATTTTAACTTAGAATATTTTAAATGGGCTCTTTCTCGGTTAACTAGATTTTACCATTTCGTCTAGCATCAACACTATTTACTACAATGTTTTGATACTTATTCAGTTATTGCCTTGGACCATTACCAACTCACCAATAGTACCCAAGCTCAGTTTGACCTTGACCTAATTTTGACTTAGAAAAAAATCAGAATATATTGTCAAGGATGCCACCGGGGGCATAAGCGTTTATTGAACGCGCAGTCTTGTTTCATATTGGAAAAATAAATTTTGTCCCATGGCGTATATATAATTTGAACTTATAAAAATACTCAGAAGTTGGTTTTAGGAAATAACATTGATTACTGTCATACCGACACTCCCGACAGGAGGCTAGATCTACTAACTTTCAAATATGTGTACTCTGCCTTGCAACACACACCAATGACATTCATGAGTATTGTGTGGAATGATAATGTTAAATATAAATTTTTTTAGAAACTTTATAAAATGATGTGATCGGGATTATAATGATGACATTACGGTGATTACTAATACGAGTAATAAATATCTGTAAACATCAACCTTACACAATCAAACTAGTCATACTGCCAAAATCCAAGAATTCTGTGCAACCCATTACCCCATAGCCTGTTTCTAGTTAGGAAGATGGGTGACCACTTAAATCCTGTTGAAAGTCGAAAGTAAAGCAGAAGGCTTCTTGAGGCGCTTTCTGCTATACTTTCTGAACATTTCATCCAGCTTTAAGCTACTATTTTCTAGGATATATATTAAGAATATGTCTTGTGGTACATATTCATGACTTATAAAGTGGAACTATTTTCTTTCAGTGGAGGGATACATATTAGAGGTGTAAAAAGGCATACTTATGGGGTAATTGGTGTTCAAACACATAAATTTGTTTGTGTAGTTAACCCTTTCCCTTATAGAAGCGCCTTTTAGAGAATATGATTTATTCATCCGCTGAAGAAAATAGTTCAAGTTTATACCCTCATGATCAATTACCATTACAAATATTGTATATAGCCTGGCAGATTTGAGCTTAAAGCAGGCTGAAAGTAAAGCAGAATGCGCCTTAGGGCGCATTCTGCTTTATTTTCAACCTGCTTTAAGTAGTCACATATCTTCAATACTAGAAACAATGCTATCAGGTAATGGGTTAATTGACACCATATCATCAGGTACTGAAGTAATTGAAGGATGATACTTTATTGATTCTCTGGTATTCCTGTGTTTTGGTAGGGTTATATTTTAGCTTCAAGTATAAATGCAACAAACACATACATGTATATTTGTGCAATTGTACTGTTATTTAGAAGTAGGATTTCCTATTGATATACTTGATAAACCAGACTGCAGTGATAACCGGTAGTGACCCTTCTACCTAAAGCATATAGTGTCACTATTTGAAAATGGTGTAGTCCCTGATCATACATCTGAAGAGGTGTCAGATCGGGTTCTGCACTGTTTGAAATGAGTGCACTCTTTTTATTGGGACAAAAGTATCCCCATTTGATTATCCAGTGAAAATAGTTTAGATGGTTAGTGTTTCTAGTGGGCAAAGGTTTGTATATGAATATTCAGCAAGAGAAGGTAAAATCAGTCAATTTCAACAATTCTGTAAAACCTCTCTGTAACGACCACTGATAATGAGCACCTGGACTTTTTTTGGCCAATTTTATAGCAGTTATTGGGCTATGTTCCCAATGGCTAAAAGTATCCCAGTTTACAGTAAAAAATTCCAAAATGCTAGAATAAAAAATTATTCAAAGCTATCTTTGTAATGCAGAGCACAAATCATGGATTAGGCTTATCAGGAACACGGTACTTATATCTGTATAAAGTATTCTTAGTCATATTACAAAAATGGTTAAAAAAGCCATGTATGAGTCTAAAAGATGTTTAAGACAGAAGACAGCTTGAAGCAAAATAAAAGTATAGCAGAAAGCATCTTATCTTGCTTTAAGCAACCTACAGCCTAAAATACCAAACTATTTAGCTCATTTAGTAGTCGCAATAGAGAGGTTTAACTGTATTCTGATAACAGTATTTCAGGACTTCAGATAAGGGTTGTATGCATAAATTTCCAAAGCTAACTATTTTTATTATATGCCTTATTATGATATTGAGCGTTTCCGCGTGTATCTGCGGAGTAAAATACAAGAGTCTGTATCAGCCACTTTGTATTTTACTCTGACGTCGCTTTCGATTTAACGTGACGTCATTTACGTAGATGTGCGAGTGCTGCGTTATTCTTTGTGGCATACAAAAAATCTTGTTCTGCTTCAAATAACTTATAAATTTTGGATATAAAATGACTTAAGCAACTATTTAGTTGTTTCTGCTTTGTATTCAAGGCATATAATAAACACATCACCAGTTGGCAGTGCGCAACAGAGTGTTGCATATTTAGCTCTCGACGTTTTTGGCGGAAACAACCGATCAGACTCGCGCCAAGGCGCTCGTCAGATCGGCTATTTCCGCCAAAAACGTCTCAAGCTAAATACGTCACTCTCTATCGCACTGTCAACTGGTAATGTGTATGTACCAAGCCTTATGGCGTGGTTATTCATTAGAAAAGTGTTAAGTTCTGACAAGAGGAGAAAATGTTTGCAGTTTCAGTTTACTTCCTCTTTCTGGAGTCCTGAGGAAATTGACATACACAGCAGGGGTAAAAAATTCTGAAATTTAACACTCGTCCTGCACAAAAGACAAAGAAGGCAATCCAAAAAATGCACTTGCCCTGCACATTAGACCAAGGAGGGAAAAAACATGCAGGACGAGCAGACGAGTATAATTTTTTATTCCTACACAGTTTTAAGTGTTCAACCTTTGGCTCTGGAAGAAAATGTTTTGCTCTGGAGGAAGGGATTATCTTTGTGCCCACCCTGGAGGCCACATTTTTGGGCCTTCATTTTGATCTTCATCAACCTTGCTCTGTATGTTGTTTTTCACAAAATCTAGGTAATTTCTTACAGGAAAATGTGGGGTCAAAAAGTAGGTCACTATGTCAAATCATAGAAAAAACGTGTGAACGTTCTAGAGGTTCAATCCACATCAAACTTCATCCAAAAGTTGCTCTTGACAAAATCTTTGCCAAATCCAAATATGAGTCCCGCCCGGTTTAAAAGTATGTCACTAGGTCAAATCAAAGAAAAACCTTGTGAAGAAACTTGCTCTGAATGTTGCTCTTGACTAAATATAGGCTAAGTTCGAACATGGGCAGTGATAATTTTAGAAATCAGATTAACGAGTCCTTGGGATGCACATTCTATAAAACAATGAGTCCTTTAGACAAACATTGAGTCCTTGAGGTGAAAAATTAACCCAATATTCCATTAACTTATTTCTAGTTTTGAAGACAGGTGATCACTGAAAGCAGGTTGAAAGTAAAGCAGAATGTGCCATAAGGCACATTCTGCTTTACAGCCAACCTGCTTTAAGCTACCGGTATTATTATAGGAATAAACAACATATTTTTGACGTTCATGACGGTATGACTACATTAGCTTCGCAGGGGGTAAATTACGTAAACGCCCAAAGGGCGTTTTCGTTAAATTTACCCCCCGAAGCTAATGTAGTCATACCGTCATGAGCGGCAAAGAGATGTTGTTTATTCCTTATATTTATATTTATAGTTTCTGTCTTGTCAATTTAATGTGTTTATTTGCCAGATTTGTTTTTCTGTATAAGAATTTATCATATACCGGTCAAAGAGGTTTGATAGATGTAATGTCTATGTAATAGCCATTCCAGTTTCTAAATATGGTGAGAAAGTAGTCCCAACTACATGTACTGTAACTGTATTAAAAATTCAGGATTTTTTCCAGTAAACTTTCTCTCTGTGAATGGAAAAGACTTACAAGGCAAACAAATAACAGCGCAACTTGAATATCTATTGCCAAAGCTCATTCTAAAAATACAGGTCGCGGTTGTTTTCTTAACCCATTTACACACATAGCAACGCGATGGCAACGACCTATGGGTCTGTATCACTCCGCTAGTGTCATATGACCGTCGACCAATGGGAGCTTAGTGTTAAGTGCCCGATGTAGTGTATTTGAAGAAGTCCACGAATATCACGGGCGAAATCCGAACTGGCTAAAACCAGATTCGAAGTGTAGGTTCATCGAGGGATGACCTGCAAATTTTTAATAGGATTACATAAAGACTTTACAGAGTAAATGTAAATATTTGCTTATGAATAATAGGTTAATAAAGGCCAGAAAAGCTATGGGTCCATGGGACTCGCAACTTTTTAAATAATGAGTCCCTGGCAAATTTAATGAGTATAGGACTCGGGATGCACAGGTAAAATTATCACTGCATGGGTAATGTGGGGCAGTGGCTCCAGATAAGGGGAGTAATGCAAACTAAAATCTGAATTAAACCCTTGTGGTGTGACTTCTGATTAGAATGGTCTCAGACGATTCTAATGAGTAGTTACACCATAGGAGTTGGTGCTTGTATAATTGAGGGAAAAATTGTGGATTTGTTCAGTTTACTCCCTCTTACACATGTATCTGGAGCCCTGTAGGGTCAAAAAGTAAGTCACTCATAAATCAAATCATAGAAAAACCTTGTGATCATTTTAGAGGGCAAAGTTTTGGTTCAATCTTCATCATCCTTCATCCAAATGTTGTTCTTGTCCAAATCAAGATCAAGTTCGAACTTTGTTAATGTGTGGTTAAAAAGTAGGGCACAAGGTCAAATCATAGAAAATAGTGTGAACCCTTTAGAGGTTACATTTTTGGTCAATATCATCAAACTTGCTCTGAATGTTGTTCATGATTAAATCTAGGTTAGTTTTACCTACTTACATGTAGGTCAAATTACAGAAAAACCTTGTGAAGGCTATACAGGCCACAGTTTTGGGTCGATCTTTATCACACTTGCTCTGAATGTTTTTCTTGACAATATCGAACATGCGTATATAAGGGTAAAAAAGAAGGTCACTAGGTCAAATCATAGAAAAATATTGTGGACATTTTAGAGGCCTCAGTTAAGTTTCAATCTTCCTCAGACTTCTTTCAAATGTTGTTCTTGACAAAACTTCGGTCAAGCTTGAATCTGAGCAATGTCTGGTGAAAAAGTAAGTTACATGTACTTGGTCAAGTCATATTAAAACGTGAACACTCTAGAGGTCACAGTTTTTGGTCAATATGCATCAAACTTGCTTTAAATGATCTTGATTAAATCTAGATCTATTTCGGATATTGGTTATGTCCAGTCGAAAAGTAGGTCATTAGGTCTAATTACAAAAAAACCTTGTGAACACTTTAGTCTGTTTAGCTCTTGTTCTGATCATTAAGGACAACTTGTTGGTTGTCAAAGAAAACTACATGTAGAATTCAAATCTCTGACTTTCCAGTAGGGGTTTCTGAATCCACATCTCATATTTTTATCTTGATGTAAATGGGGTGTGGATCCAGCAACTTCCCTCCTGTCATGGCTGGTCCGGCCATGCAGTGTCAGTTTATCACGTGACTGGAGGTGCAGTCATTTTTCAGACGACTTGCCTGAAACTGATAAAAATTGCATGATTTCTTTCAAACTGCTTTAACCCTTTACCCCATAGCCTGTTTCTAGTTTTAAAAATAGGTGACTACTTAAAGCAGGTTGAAAATAAAGCTGAAGGCGCATTCTGCTTTTCTTTCAGCCTGCTTTAAGCTACAATCTACTAGAATAAAGAAAATATTCCTTTAACCCTTTCCCCAATAGAAGCGCCTTTTAGCGGATATGATTTATTCTTCCGCTGAAGAATATAGTTCCAATTTATTCAATAATGAATATGTATTATAGGAAATATTTTCTATGTTATAGCACATGATAGCTTAAGCAGGCTGAAAGTAAAGCAGAATGCGCCTTAGGGCGCATTCTGCTTTACTTTCAACCTGCTTTAAGTAGTCACCTATCTTAAGTACTAGAAATAGGCTATCAGGTAAAGGGTTAAATGATACATATGCATGACTGTATAAATCAGAACTATTTTCTTTAGTGGAGGAATAAAGTGAATGTGCTAAAAGGCGCTTCTATGAGGGAAAGGGTTAAGCCATCACCTGTTTTCAAACTAGAAACAGGCAATGGGGTAATGGGTTAAGCACAATATCCTTTGGTGTTACTTTTCATCAGAATTGTCTTGAAGAGACAATTCTAATGGAGTAGTAAGTAGCACCTCAGGATTTAATGCAGGTAAATGCCACTCAGATATAGAAATAAGTCTTCAGAGTTTTAAAAAATAAAGTTACAACTTTCTACATACAATGTAATATAATATTGTATTCAGTTTAACCCATTAATCCATGCCTGTTTCTAGTTTTGAAGACAGGTGACCACCTAAAACAGGTTGAAAGTATCTTTTAAGAGTCTAAAACTTTT
Organism: Gari tellinella; assembly: GCA_922989275.2. Taxonomy (NCBI): domain Eukaryota; kingdom Metazoa; phylum Mollusca; class Bivalvia; order Cardiida; family Psammobiidae; genus Gari; species Gari tellinella. The sequence goes on from OV277872.1 coordinate 12,958,207, forward strand.
CAAATTCACACACAATGAAAGTAGAAAGCTATGGTTGAAAGTAAGGTAGAATACATTCAGCCTTACTCACAGGGCCATCTACGTATTATCATCAAACTGTATTGCTATGACAACCTATTTGATACTAGAATATATAATTTTAATGGTGCAAATTTATGTCATTGTTAATTTGAACTATTCTTAAGGGATGACAGATGTAATAAATTAAAGGCGTATAAATGGAAGGAAAGAGTAATAGAATAATATGGTAATAGAATTGGGGCTCCAGATACAGGGAGTATTTCAAAAACTCAAATCTTTATTTCTGAATTAAACTCCATGGTGTCACTACTCATTAGATCTATTTAAGACGATTCTAATAAGTAGTAACACTTTTAGGATTTGGTGCTAACCTAAAGGAGAAAATGTTGGATTTGTTCAGTTTACTCTCTTTTATCTGGAGACTGTCAGAGCACCAGATAAGGGTAGTTTTTCAAAACCTAAAATCTTTATTTCTGAATAAAACCCTATGGTGTCACTACTCATTAGAATCGTCTCTTCGAGACGATTCTAATGAGTAGTAACACCATAGGATTTGGTGCTGAAATAGTGAGAAAATGTTTGATTTGTTGAAATAACTACTTCTTATCTGGAGCCCTGTGTAGAATAACATCTTCTCCACTGTATCGTGAAACGGAGCTCCAGATAAGGGGAGTATTTCAAAAATTAAAATCTTTATTCCTGTTTTAAATCTTATGGTATCACTACTCATCAGAATTGTCGAAGAGACGATTCTTATGAGTAGTAACACCATATGATTTGATGCTGAAATAAGTGAGAAAATATTGGATTTGTGCAGTTTACTCCCTCTTATCTGGAACCCTGATGAAATAAGTTTTTGTTAACTTTGCAGGCTGGACGAGGAGGCGGCAACCCGAGACCGAACTAGATGACAAGAGGGCAAGCATACTGGAAGTGGAGACTGAAATGAATTCTTGTAGAGAGACGTAGACCTAGTTATACCTTTGTCATTTCACGTTATCATCCGTTTCCGTAGGGAGTTGTTGATGTTGATAGTTGCAGACTTGTCGTCACATTTTACTTTTATTGTACTATATCTGGTGTGGAGTTTTCTTCGTGTAGAAATAATTCAACAGTGTAGGAGCGATGTCTTTGAACTACTCGTAGACTTTCTTTTCCGCTGACCCTTATCACACGTGCAGGAGGTGCGATAGTGTTTGACTAGTAAATTTTTGTACATATTGCAATCGGAAAACACAATAAGAGCAAAGGAAAAGCAGGGTTTTTATGCCTGTAGGATAAACTAGGAATATCAATAAAGATTCAATAAATAAGTTTTAATTATACCTTTGTGCTTTACGTGCAGGTGATTCATTTAATTGTAAAATAGGCTTGAATCAGTATCATTTCCCCCTTTATTCATCCATAATTATATACAGAACTAGCTCATTCATTCAGAATCTTTGCATCCTTTTAGCATAGCAGGGATACAGATTTACAGCATTGGCCTCTCGCAAATTTATGAAATCTTAATTCCTCCGAGCTCATTAAAAAATTGCTTTCTTGGGGCCTTGGGGGGCACATGGAATTTTCTTTTGTTATAAAGGGAATAAAAAAAAGTATGTTTTCAAATACATGGGATTATGTGTTGTGTAATTAATGCTTGACAAAGGTAATGCAGAAAGCTCTCAACTTACTGCATTTATTTTGTCCAGCTTAACTCTTTCCTCCCTGAAGCTTTAAATGGCCAATTCCAGTTTCCATTATAGTCTAGTCCATTTCTGAATTTTAAGGGTTGTTTTTGTCAATTTTTGGAAATATGACAAACAGTGAAGACCATGATCAGAGGGCTCCTTTCGGAGCCCTCTGATCTGGGTCTTCGCTGTTTGCATAGGACAAGTGTACTATTATATAATTCACATGTACACTGTTTGAAAAGGACGCCTATATGCGGGACTAGGGTTCAAAGGGTTAAAGCTGCCACCTGTCATAAAAACAATAGAAAGAACTATATTTTTAGAAGTTTGACTGGTAAAGCTCTGTTGTTGGCTCCCCTGAAGCTTCGATTTGGGTCCCTAAATAATTTATTTTAGGGGCCAGAATTGGACCTGGCCCATGTGATCAGTTATAAAGCTGTATCCCTGCGTAGTATGTAACATTAGTAATTACTCGTTATCTCCCCTTTCTTAATTTTCATATGTATAATCAACCTCTCCTTATGATCCCTATGATCTATTCTTATCAAGGCTCCAGATAAGAGTGAGTAAAGTAAATATTTACATTCTTTTCTCCTTTTAGTCCCCTCCAAACCCTAGGCTGTAACTACTCATTAGAATCATCTCTATAAACCATTTCTCCATAGGTATGGACAACACCCCCTGAAATAAATAGTTCAACTTTATACAGTCTTGAAAATGTACCATAACGTCCACAAGATATAGTTTCTATATTGTAGCAGATGGTAGCTTAAAGCGGGCTGAAAGTAAAGCAGAATGTGCCTGAATGTTTTAAATACGAGAAATAGGCTATGGGGTAACAGGATATCTGAGATGATCCTAAAGAGTAGTCACAACATAGAATTTGGTTGAGACAAAGAAGTTTTAAAGTTCAAAGTATTAAAAAAAAAACTTGCCATATCTGGAGCTCTGCTTTGTGTAATTTTTCTGTCCGTTTTTTCAATCTCATTTCTCCAGTCATTCAATAAATGAATAGAGTGTTTGCCCTTTGCACTTGGTTACCTCCCATTAACAGTCGTAGATGGACCAAAGACTTATTTTTGTTTCCGAAGTTATACACAGGACTCCAGATAAGAGGGAGTAAACTTAACAAAACTGACATTTTCTCGCTATGTAGGCACCAAATCCTATGGTGTTACTACTCATTAGAATCGTCTTTGAGACGATTCTAATGATTAGTAACACCATAGGGTTTAATGCAGAATTTTTTTTTTAAACTCCCCTTATCTGGAGCCCTGTATACACAACTTAAAACACATAAAGTATTAAAAGACTTGACAGAGCTGGCTCTCGGAAAATTTCGTAATTGGCAGAAACGTTAACAGTTGCTAGTTATTTCTGTGCTTTCAATTTGAAGTGTTAAATGTGTGATAGACAAAAAATTAACGCCACTACATCAATGACCTTTACTACTGGTGTTAGTTATGGCAGACTAAAATATGAAAACTAAAGACTAGTTGTGCTTTGGACGAGGGCAGCTTTGAATCAACACAAACAGGAAGTTAAAAGTGTGTAGGGTGGTGATATTTGCAGCTTCAGTAGCTAGGAAAGGGACACAAGTTTCAGAAATAAACGATATGTACGGACATCTGAAAATGGAGTTGGAACATTTACATGATGGATGGAAAAGCTGCAGGTTTAACCCAAGTCAGGCAAGGTGCTTTGTTTGAACTCAATATAAGCAGGGTTGGATAAGACCGTTGTGTGACGAGTGATTTTAGTGCCCAATGCTCAAATATTCGAGAAACAGTTACATTAAAACTTTTTTGAAAGCTGTTTTTTTATGCACAAACTTCAGTGTGAATCAACAATTGGACTGGTTGGTTCAGTCTAGCTGACCAGGCAAACTTGACAAGTGTTGATGTGTTCCTGATGGTTACATACATTTACACAGACTCTCGAATCTTTTTTACATTAAAAAAGAAACTACGAAAAAATGAGAAAGTTCCTTGTGATAAATCCACATGTGTTTTTAGGATAATGTATTCTTATATAGATATGACGAAAGACTTCAACAAATTCATTTTTTGCAGACTTCTTTGTGCTACTTTGACCCTTTCTTTGCTGAATTGTTTAAATAGACTTTTCCACTTTCGAAAAATTACCAGTTTACATTGATTTATAGGATGTTTTAAGAAAATATGTTAGATTAATAGTAGAAGTAAAAGCAAAAACAGTAGAACCTCTCAATTATGATCACTGAAACAATGGCAAATTGATTGTATAAAAGACAGGTGACAGTAAAACTGCTTTCTGTTTTACAGTCACCTTGTTTTTAAGCAATCGCCTGTCGAAAACACCTAATAACACAATTTAGTGGTTGTTATAAATCTTTATTTCTGCTGTATACCCTATGGTGTCACTAGTCATTAGAAGCGGAGACGATTCTAATGAGTAGTAACTTCATAGGATTTGGTGCTGAAATGAGTGAGAAAACATTTGATTTGTTCAGTTTACTCCCTCTTATCTGGGGCCCTCTGATCTGGGTCTTCCCTGTTTGTCCTAGTACTCTACTGGTAAGTTTTCAAGGAAACACCCTCTAAAGTCATTGTGAACTGGTCGTTTATCAGACACGAGAGGAGTCCATTTGAACATTTCAGCATTGTAAGGGTTAAGACTACAAACTGTTCAAATGGGGGAATAAGATGTGGGGGTGGGTGGGGTATATCACAGTGTGATACAGTGTTGCATGGTTGACCTCGACACAGCAGATGTAGCGTGCAGTTTGTCATCATATCAGCAGTCCAGCGGCCATTCAGAAAGATACTGGAAAATTAACCTATTCAGGGTTCTAGATAAGGGGAGTATTTCGAAAACTAAAATCTTTATTTCTGCACTAAACCCTATGGTGTCACTACTCATTAGAATCGTCTCTTTGAGACGATTCTAATGAGTAGTAACACCATAGGATTTGGTGCTGAAATGAGTGACAAAATGTTGGATTTGTTCTGTTTACTCCCTCTTATCTGGAACCCTGCATGATATTGCCTAGTTGATAGCTTTTAGTTGTTAAATGCAAGCTGGATGCTCTGTGTGTAGTTTGTTTTGTCATTTAGTGCCTTCATTTTAGAGGTCACTAAACACGAGCTTTGTCGTTTCACTTATACATGGTAAGGTAGATTACAGAGCTCCAGATAAGGGGAGTAATTCAGAAAAAAAAATCTTTATTTCTGTATTTAATCCTATGGTGATACTACTCATTAGAATCATCTCTTGAGAAGGTTCTAATGAGTAGTTGCACCATAGGATTTGATGTCGAAATGAATTAGAAAATGTTGGGATTTGTTCAGTTTACTCCCTCTTATCTGGAGCCCTGGTAGAATGCCCATAACGAGGTCTTGTCAATATTTGTTAATATCGACACTCTATCGAGAACGATCTGCCATTCTTATCAACTGATGGACCAAACAGAATCATGCTCAAGCATAGTTCTGTATACACCATAAGTTGACAAGAATCACAAATATTTACAGCCTTTGGCCTGATCTCATTAGGGGTTTTTCACCTTAAGAAATTGTTCTAATTGTTTAACTCCTCTACTCCACAACCATCAGTGCCAATCACCTATATGTAACTGTGTTGAAGGCAGATGACTGCTTAAAGCATGGTGAAAGTAAAGCAAATAGCTCTTTTAGGAGCTTTCTGCTTTAAATTCATCTAGCTTTAAGTGCGCACCCATATGCTCAACGGGGGCCGCAGAAACATGAAATCTAGAGATTTGTGCGGGAAATTGCTACTTGCCGCAGCAAATGTGAACGAGCTCCCCCTTGAATGAATATTTGATTATCATTATGGCACTTGCATGGATTAGTTGGTCGATGGGCTTCTGTGGAGGAGAGGGTTAACTCTTAGTCTTACAATAGTGATTTCCTAAAAGAATATAGATGAAACTCGATAATATCTAACTTGCTAAAAGTTAATGGAATGACACCTTGTATATGCATATTAACCCATTACCCCATAAGTATGCCTTTAATTTATACCTCCATTGAAGAAAGTAGTTCCATTATATGCAGATATGAATATATGAGAAATATTTTCTATAACCTAGCAGATGGTAAAGTCAAAGAAGACTGAAAGTTAACAGAATGCACCTTAAGGCGCTTTCTGGATTACTTTCAACCTGCTTTAAATGGTTAACTATCTTTAACACTAGAAAGTTAGAAACATACTATGGGGGAATGGGTTAAATATATAATGATATATGGGGCCTTGTCAGCCAAACTTCGACATAACCAGTATTTGAAAGTTCAAACGTTACTGAGTGATATCAGTATGTTCAACTTATCTAGTACAAGTAACTGAATGTTGACTGAATTAATACAAATGAGAGCTAGTGAGTTGAGTTATCGAAGTTCAACTGTTCTTGCAGTATTAGATAGTGACTTGTGCAGGAATTGTCTTCCCATGTTTCAAAGTTTCTATGAACTGAAGACCCAGAACAGATGACTATTTTAACCATTTACTCCATAGCCTGTCCTAGTTTCAAAGACGGGAGATCACATAAAGCAGGCTGAAAGTAAAGCCGAATGCACATTCGGCTTACTTTTGGTCTGCTTTAATCAACTATCTGCTTGGATAAAGAAAATATTTCCAATTGTGCAGATTCATGACTATATAAAGTGGAACTAATCTCTGCAGTGGATTCTGCTTTACAGTGGAGAATCAGTTATTCTTTCCTGTTTGAACGCAAACGTACGCAAACGCAAAACACTAAAATGTAGAAAATGACAACTTTTTGACAATTCTGATAATTCATGTTTATCTTGGTGGCAAACTGTTTGGAGCCTGATCAGACGCCGGGTTACCCGGCGTCTGATCTGGCTCCAAACTGTTTGCACTGCAAATAATAGTTTTAGCGTAAACGCGTTTATTGGGAAAGAATAACGTTTTCTCCACTGTAAGTGACCATCTTGTGTTGATGGGCTGTAAAAACCATTCATTCATTCATTCTGCAATGCAGGAATAAATTAAAGACATAAAAAATGTGTGTAGATCTATGGAGTAATGGGTAAAGAACTCATCGATCTTGGGCCTGTTTTATGAAAAGTCGTACGACAAAAACAGTTGTAAGTCAAAATTTTAAAATACATATATTTCTGATTTCTCCATCTAATCCTATCTTGTGACATCTCTTTGGCATTGTCTTTTCAAGACGATTCCAAAGAGATGTCACAAGACGGGATAAGATCGAGAAATAAATAAAAGTTGATAAGTTTAGAATCTGATTTACGACCATTTTTGTCGTGCAACGTTTCATAAAACGGGCCCCTGGGTCAACAATGTTTGCAAAACATGATAAAGGTTTCTTACTGGTTGAATGACCTTGGAAAAATGATTACATGTACACTGAAACCCTCCTCTATTATGTCCACTACAATGTCGACTAATTGATGGCATTGTACTTTATAAACAGGGGACAGCTTAACCCTTTACCTGATAGCCTATTTCTAGTATTGAAGATAGATGACTACTTAAAGCAGGTTGAAAGTAAAGCAGAATGCGCCCAAAGGCGCATTCTGCTTTACTTTCAGCCTGCTTTAAGCTATTATGTGCTAGAACCAAGAAAATATTCCCTATAATATATATTCATGACTGAATGAATTGGAACTATTTTCTTCAGCGGAGGAATAAATCATATTCGCTAAAAAGTTGCTTACATGAGGGAAAGGGTTAAATTAAGATGAAAGTAAAGCAGAAAGCACCTTCAACCTTCTGCTTTACTTTCATCTTGCTTTAAGCAGCTACCTTTCTTTATAACACTGAAAATGAACCCTTATTATTAGTGGACATGATAGCGGGGGTATAATGAAATAGTATAGGCATCGGAATGGATTTTCCACGGTGGAAAAAAAGGTTAAAGCAGGATGAAAGTAATCGGAAAGCTTATGTTTGAGCTTTCTGTTTTATATTCACACTGCTGTTAACTACCTCTGTGATGTAACACCAGTTTCTGAATCATAAATACAGGGTTCTAGATAAAGTGGGAGTTGTTCAAAATTAAAATCTTTATGTTTGCAGACTATGCACGAATCCCTGTTGTGTGACTACTACTTGGAATGGTCTTTTAGAGACAATTTCTAAGTAATCACACCATAGCGTTTAGTGCTGAAATAATGAAACTTGAGTTTACTCCCTCTTATCTGAAGCCTTGGAAATGTTTGCTTAAGTATAAAGGATAGTTGAACTGATTAGTGAAAAAAAAATTGTTATTGAGATTGATTGTTAAGGAATTTAGCTCACCTGAGTATTTTCATGGTTGATTCTCAATAGAAGCACCACAAATAAATACAAGTTGTGCCATGACAAAACCAGTCCCTATTGCATTGTACAGACCATTCACCATTGTCGCCCCAGGCTTTGTATCTGAGTTTGGTCTACACTGCCAAAAAATGTTTATAATACAGCTACATAAAGTACTTAAAACGCACGTGGATGTCAAAACAGAGTAGATCAAGGCCCACCATTGTTTGATGTGGCTGCTGGCCTTAACTCTTTCCTCCCTGAAACCTTAAATGGACAATTCCAGTTTCCATTTTAGTCTTCTTTAAAGGGTCGTTTTTGTCAATGTTTGGCATTATGACAAACAGTGAAGACCCTGATCAGAGGGCTCCTTTCGGAGCCCTCTGATCTGGTTCTTCACTGTTTGCATAAGACAAGTGTTCTATTCTCATGTACACTGTTTGAAAAGGACGCCTATATGCGGGACTAGGGTTCAAAGGGTTAATCAACACTGCTTGCAATGCAGTGAGACAGGTTTTGTCATGGCACGGTTCAATATCAAATGGAAATACTTGGTTTAGTTGGGGAATTTATTTCAGGCGTATCCATAGAATAAAGGGCTTCCTGAATTGCTGTCAGAAGAGAATTCACTCTAGGTGTTAAATACAGGTGATAGCTTAAACTAAAGCAAGATGACAGAAAGGCAAAAAACTCCTATATAGGAGCTGTTTTGCTTTCCTTTGATCTCACTTTAACCCATTACCCCATAGCCTGTTTTGGTTTGGAAGACAGGAGACCACTTAAAGCAGGTTGAAAGTAAGGCACATTCTGCTTTACTTTCAGCCTGCTTTAAGCTATTTTCTACAAGGATATAGCAAATATTTCTCATAATACTTATCGTGACTGTATAAAGTGGAACTATTTTCTACAGTGAAGGAATAAATTAGAAGCGTAAAGCTGCGTATTTATAGGGTAATGGGTAAAACATTCGCCTGCTTAAACCTTTTTGTGCTTGAAACAAGTAGATTTATATTTTGCCAACAGTGTAGACCAAGATCAGAGGCTTCTTAAGATGCCCTCTAATCAGGGTTTGCACTGTTTTACTTTCTTTGTTGGAAATAATTTCTAAAAAAGACACCTACTAATCTGCATAAAACACTGAATAGCTATACATGTATTTGCTCTATCAGATTAGCACTGATAGATATAGAAGGAGTGGTACAATATAAGTACAGTAAAACCTCTATTATGACCACTAAAACGAAGGATATTGATTGTAAAAAAGGCAGGTGACAGCTTAAAGCAAGGTGAACGTAAAACAGAAAGCTCCTGTAGGAGCTTTCTGTTTCACTGTCACCTTTCTTTAAGCAGTCACCTTTCGTAAACACCAAATAATTCACACAATTTACTGGCTGCAAGAGAGATGTTAAACTGTATTGTGCTGCATGTGGTAAGGTAGCCAATCTGCATGGAATATCTGATTGTATTGTGAAATCCTACCATATGAACCACTTTGAAGAAGGCTTGTTTTGTTAATGTTTCTGAAATCAGCTGTTTAAATGAGATTTCTGTAAAGCAGGAAGCAATGGCACTCAATTTTGTATTAAGCAGCCACTTATTGAAAGTAATTGGAGATCTCTTAAGACATGTGGCTGATAAATGCAGGATAAAAAATAATGAAGATGGCTTCTTGCAGGAGCCATCTACATTATTTGTACCCTGTATTTATCAACCTCTTATATTTAAGATTGTCCAAGGATTTTCTTTTCACTGGTTGCTTAATACAAGATAAACTGTTCTCAACAACTCGGTATTAACCCTTTACCCCATAGTCTGTTTCTAGTTTTGAAGACGTGACCACTTAAAGCTGGTTGAAAGTAAAGCAGAATGCGCCCATTCTCATTCTGCTTTACTTTTAGCCTGCTTTAAGCTTCCATGTGTTAGAATATAGAAAATATTCCCTATACTATTTATTCATGACTGATTAAATTGGAACTATTTTCTTCAGCGGAGGGATAAATCATATGCGCTAAAGGGCACTTCTGTGGGGGAAAGGGTTAAAAGCAATATGGGAAATGAAGGGGAAATTTTCTACTTTACTTTAATCTCGCTTACAGCTGTCACATGTTGTTGACAGCATCATTGAGTTGGTAGTTATTGTGGGATTTCACTGTATTTTCATGTTTTGAAATTTTGTGTCGGGGTCATGTGTAGTTAGTGTGGGAGGGGAAATAGCAATTTGTTTATAGAATGACTGCAATGTGTTGGCCAAGTGATCTGTGGTCGTTGGCATCACAAGATTTATCATTGACAAATAAATGTATACATGAATTACTGATAAAACTGACTGACTTTGTCTTTTTCCTCAGGCCCTTCTATTGTCAGACTGGACTTTAGAATAGACTCCAGATAAAGAGCTCCAGATAAGGGGAGTATTTCAAAAACTAAAATCTTTGTCTGCATGAACTCATTTACCCCTGAAACTCTTTTTGAATACCAGTAATTAGGGTGAGTTTTAACAATATTTTACAAAGTGACCAAAACAGTATAGACCCTGATCAGAGGGCTCCTTAAGGAGCCCTCTGATCAGGGACTACACTGTTTTCATAGAACAAGTGTACTCTTGATAGGTATATGATTTGTTCATGACTGGTTATACCTCATCACTAGGGTTCAATGTGTTAAACACTATGGTGTTGGTACTCATTAGATTTGTCTCTTTGAGAGGATCCTAATGAGTAGTATATGTAACACCATATGATTTGGTACTGACTTCAGTGAGAAAATGTTGGATTTGTTCAGTTTACTTTCGCTTATCTTAAACCCTGCAGATAATTGAATGTTTCCTATGCATTTTCCATAGCTGTCCCACAAAACACTATGATGTTGTTACTCATTACATTTGTCTCTTTGAGACGATTCTAATGATTAGTTACATCATAGGATTTGGTCGAGACATAAAGATGCTGTTTGCAACTCATCTGAAGCTGAGTAATATCAGGGCTCCAGATAAGGGCAGTATTTCAAGAACTAAAATCTTTATTTCTGCATAAAACCCTTTGGTGTCACTAGTCATTAGAATCGTCTCTTTGAGACGATTCTAATGAGTAGTATCACCATAGGATTTGGTGTTGTAATTGTCAAGAAAATGGATTTGTTCAGTTAACTCCGTCTTATCTGTGGCCCTGTAATATGTATAATTTCACTCACTTATCTGTGGCCCTGTAATATGTATACTCAACAAAAAAAGTTAAGGAATTTTCAGAAAATCATCACACAAAAGTATACTGAAACTAACCATTATCAGTTTATTTATTTATTTGATTAGATCCATTTCATTGCTTGAAAAAAATGTAACCTTTAGTTTGATATCACTTATATCCTTGCTGTAGCACTGTTTCAAGGAACCTAAGGGTCAAAGTCATTTTTCACAAAATTAGTGTCTACAGAGTAATCCCTCTTGTTATGCAAAACACATGAATGAGTCGTGAGTTTTTATAAAGTAAAATTCAGTTCTTTTGAATGTATAATGACATTAACGCATGTCTATTCTCCCAAAGGCATCAATTGTCACGCATGGAAGATGAGAATATTCAAACAAGAGCATGCATGCAAGTGTCATCGCTCGTCTGTTGTTTTGAAGATCAGTGAAAAGTTACAGTAAGATTATGTGTAAGGTCAAGGTCAATACCATTTGGTGCAATGTTTTGATATGCCTGGATAGGACAAGTCACGATGAACATGCATACCAAAAATGAAGATTGTAGATGAACAATTGAAGAAGTTAGGGCGATACTATGCTGAGGGATCAGCCAACAATCCTCCTGCAGAGCCGTCGCATGAGCCTTGAGTTTTTTGTGTGTTCTATGGACCCTATGTCTTAGAATATCATACAAATATTAAATGGGAGACATGTCCAGTGAGCGACTTTGACCTTTGACCTAATTTTTAGTTACTTCAAAGCTTATTCTTGTGTTTTAAATAACACTAATGTAAACACTTATTTTGTGAAAAATGACCTTGACCCTTAGGTTAATTGAAACAGTGCTACAGCGAGGATATAAGTGATATCAAACTAAAGGAAATATTTCTTTCAAGCAAATAAATGGGTCTAATCAAATAAATGAAAAACTGATAATGGTTAGTTTCGGTGTACTTGTGTGCGATGATTTTCTGAAAATTCCTTAACTTTTTTGTAGTATATATATTCTCAGTGAGTGAATATGCTGAACTGGTGCAACATGGTGTCTCATAATGTAGAGTTGTAGACAACATGATACAGCATGTCTTTAATACATTATTTAAATGGCATATTATATAGAGCTTCTGCCATCGATGCATTAATTATGGATATACCATGATAGCACATTGGTAATGAATTACAGGACAACCTCTCTATTACGAACACTAAAACGAAGGCTTTTAGCTTCAACTTGCTTGTATGCCAGGTGACAGCCTAAAGCAAGATGACAGTGAAACAGGAAGCTCCTTTAGGAGCTTTCTGTTTTACTGTCATCTTGCTTTAAGCAGTCGTCTGTCGTAAACACCTAATAATTATCACAATAATATTTAGTGGGCGTAATAAAGAGATTTTACTGTATGTAAATGGCATGTCATGAGCCTTATGCCATTACATGTGATGTATTATGTATAATGTCATGATATGCAGTGGCATTATGCAGTTATAATGGTGTCTTGACCTCTGAAAAGTACACTTGCATATATGCAGAGTGGACCCAGATCAGAGCGCTTCTACAGGAACCCTCTGATCAGGGTCAGCATTGTTTGAGGGTATTTCAAAAGGTTTTGAGCTTGGCCTAGTCTTCGAGTAGACACCTGAATTATTTGTTTCATACTATTTGTCAGTGTTCTGAAACATATCTTGCATATTGTTGGTGTCTTCAGGGTCTAGCTATTTAACTCTGTTATAATGCACCACCTTGCATTTGTGAAAATGGAAACATATTCGTACATGATTCTTGATCAAATTTCTGACTGGTGGGCGAATTTTGAAACGTACATGATTCTTGATCAAATTTCTGACTGGTGGGCGAATTTTGAAAAACCAGAACGGATCAATGAGCGCTTGTGTGCTGTGTATTTGTAAAGAGTCTGCCCCAGCATATGTCACAGCACGTCCCAATGAAAGCGAGCCGGTGTTGACCAAGGCCGCAAGGTATGGCAGATTGCATCAATATATTGCTTCGAATGGACGTAACTCTACACACACAGCAACAATGACACGCATGTCACAGTCAGCCGATGGGTAAGGGAATTGAAACACGGTATACCGAGTATAGAAGTCTTCAAGATGACCCCCGTCATGGCAGGCCACAACAGCAATCTCCCAAGAAAGAATTGATAAGGTGCATGCATTTGTAAATGGAAACTAGGCGAGTTTCAACTGGTAAGATAGAGGAGAGAACTGGCTTGTCGCATGTGTCAATAGAAACCATCCTTCATGACCATTTAAATAATTATGTCAAAGTGTGCAAGATGGATACCCAAACTTCTTGCAGGGGAAATGAATGCTAACAGAGTGGCCATGAGTGCACCTGTTTTAACGAGTTAAAATAAAACCCCAGAGAATTTCCAAGGTAGATTGGTGAGTGGTGACCTGTGATGAAATCTGGTTATACGAGGGGTATGGCTATGGCACAGAGAGAGAAATGATATCCATTAAGTGGAAACACCCCGGGTTTCCAAAAAACCAAGAAGTTCCAAGTGCAGTCAGAAAAATGGTAATGCAGAAAATCTCAAGTCAAGTCAGAAAAGTAGTAATGCAGGAAGCTCCTCCAGAAGCTTTCTGCATTTTTGTTTTCCTACATAAGCAGTCACCTGCCCTATGAACTATGCATACGTCTTTGTGGAAGGGTTGATTTTCAAATAGAATTAATGTTTTGTCTGTGATATTTGTTCGTTTCTCAGAGACTTCCGGTTAACCTCGTTACTACCTTACGCCATGTTCAATATTTATTTGCAAACAGTTTGGATCCTGATCAGACGCCGCGTGACGCGGCGTCTGATCAGGATCCAAACTGTTTGACACTCATTTCAATATTTCTTTTTTAAAAAAGATAGAAAAACTTTAAATTTGAGAAATTAACCCTTTCACCGCCGAATTATTTGTGAGTTTTTTACCCCTGCACCGTTATTGTGTCGTCTGCTTCAATATTATTGTCTGCAATATCATTTCAAAGTTAGAATTAAGAGAGTATGATATACGAAAAATCGAAACGGGTGTCAAACAGTTTTGATCCTGATCAGACGCCGCGTAACGCGGCGTCTGATCAGGATCAAAACTGTTTGCAAGTTCGACTGGCAGTGAAAGGGTTAAAGCAGACGGCAATTGTTTATGTGTACAACTAATGACGTCATGGTAGTGAAGGGGTTTATGGAACATCCGGTTTCGGGGGTCGCACTGTATGTATATATACTTAAAAGCACTGTAGGCATGGCAGTGTATTGAATTATAGATAAATGGTAGTAGAAAATCCGCAACGGTTCGGATCAATAAATTATTGCCATTGGGATAACCTCGGTGCTTTTCAGTGACAAGACAGCCTGCATATAGATTGAACATTTAATACAACATAGATTCATCTATATTCGGATCTCGAGAGAATTCCAGGACTACCATACATTTCCCCATAGGAAAGATATACTCTGAAACGTAATCAATGATATTGTTAAATATTTTAAATGAACTACAGTGCCCCTCTCTACAACAACACTCATTCGGAGACAAAATATTTTGCGTGTTGTTCGGAGGGAGCTGAAATGGGGAGGGACAATTAACTTTTCACTACATTACCCCGCGTACAATGGTTATTTGCGAACAGTTTGGATCCTGAGCAGACGCCGTGTAACGCGGTGTCTGATTAGAATACAAACTGTTTGACACTCTTCTCGATATTGCTTTATTAACACATTAAAGGGACTCGCAACCGGATGGTGTACTTGTCAAAATAAAATAAAATACTCAAATAAAAGCAAATGTGTGTCATTATTTGGCTTCTGACATTAAAAAAATATGATCAGTCCAAAAAAAGTTTCAAGAATCGTCACCGAATCTTAGATTTTTAGATATTTTCCATCGTTTTTCTATACCGACTAGTAGACGGTATAGTTGTTGTTGTTGCTTCTCTACACGGGCTCAGACATAAACACGAGCCGAATTACGAAGTTGTATGCACTTTCGATAGCTACACATTGAAATACATTAAATCGATCCGAGATAAACGGATAGTTCCGTGGCCCATTGGTCTAAGCGGTTTCCCCCTATTTTGCCTTCTGTCCGCCAATGCCGGGCCCCGGGTTCGAATCCCACCAGAGACCAGTATTTTTTTTATTGAAATACATTTTTTTTAAACAGAATTTCTTATCCTAAACTAATTCTTTACCATTTATATAAGCGTTTGACACATATTTACAAATTACTATTTTTAATGCACCATCTGGTTGCGAGTCGCTTTAAGCCCTGGCGACGAGTATACTCGTCATTAAAAAATCATGCCTGTCAATAATACACATGTCATATGCAAACAATGTAGACCCTGATCAGAGGGCTCCTTAATAAGCCCTCTTATCAGGGTCTACACTGTTTGTCTGTTTGTAAAATATTGTTAAAATCACCATAATTATTAAAAAATGGACTAGATTTAACTGTAAACTGTAATTGTCCATTTTAAGTTTCAGGGGTGAATGAGTTAATCAGTTTACCTAAAAGTTAGATTTTAGAAATAAGAGCAGACGATATTTACCTATAGCAGATGACGTCATGGCAATGAAGGGGTAAAACTTAATTGTCTTGTTTGGGCAACAATAGCAAGCATTGATGCAAGGAGGGAATCGTTCTTTGGAGAGCCGTTGTTGTAGGGAGGGAGTACTGTACACGGTTGATAATTATTTATGAGCATACGGTGGAGAAGACGATATTATCTCCCAAATAGAGGCGTTTGTGAGCTAAAACAATTATTTCCATTTCAAACAGTGTGGAGCCAGAACAGACACCGCCGTCTGATCTGTCCCCAGTCTATCACTTAAATTAAAAAAAGAAAAGTCGTCGTAATTTTCAATCCTATATTATGCAAACTGCGGAGTGCTATCTGACCAAGGTGTGCACTGTTTGTCAATGTTAAAAGTATTGCAGGTATACTGTTCGTTAATGCCTCTGATAACCGCCACGAGGGTTCAAATGTGTATGATATTCAGATCAACGAGCCACAGTGGAGAAGACGTTATTCCCAATAAACGCGTTTGAAAAACGCTGAAACTTATTTCCACTGCAAACAGCTGGGAGCCTGATCAGGCTCCTAGTAGATCTAACCCTGCGTCTGATAAGGCTCCAAACAGTTTGCAACTCAAATCATCATAAAAAATGTAATTTTCTAAACTTTTACTGGGTTTGCTGTTCGGTTGTGTTTAAATGGGAAAGAATATCGTCTCCTCCACTGTAAACATGTCGGCATTGATACTATGCCGGTTGCCTCAACTGCCTTACTACCCGAGAACAATGGTTATTTGCAAACAGTTTGGACCCTGATGTAACGCGGCGTTTGATCAGGGTCCAAACTGTTTGCCACTCATTTCATTGGAATAAATAAACTCCAAATATTTACAAGTGCACCACCAACTGGTGCTGGATGCTCGACTTTCTCATTCTTGGTACTAAAATATTGCAGAAGTTGTCCGTTTTGATAGTGAAAAACTAGTTTTCGTTTCAACTGGATAACTTTACTACATGTAGTATTATTGAGAAATTTTATTTCAACCGAAGTCGAAACAAGGCCAATAACTCTGGAAAAATGACATGGTCATATGCCTTGTTGTAATTAAAATTACTCTTTCGATAGTGAAAAACTAATTTACGTTACAATTGAATAACTATGCTAGTATTTTGAGACATTTCATTTCAACCAAATTTTAAGTCGAAACAAGGTCAAGAACTCTGGAAAACCAAACCACATGGTCATCTGCCTTTATGTCATTCAATACCCTTTCGGTAGAGAACAAGACTTAGTATTCAATGTTTCAAGTATAATAAGTGCCTTTGATAGATATTAAGAACTGACTTTTAAAATAACACGTAACGCGGTGTCTGGTCAGGGCTCAACCTGTTTGAAACTCTATTTGATTAATAAAAGCAAAAGATAATGGTTTAAAGCTGATGACGTCATGACAGAAAAGGGGTTAAGACCTGTATTTCTACTGATTAATTTCAATATTTTATACTAGCGTTTCCCGAACATATTATTTTTCAATTTCAAACATGGCACAGTCGCGTTTAAACTTTGAAAAAACGGACATGTTCTATTTATCTAAATGTATACAAGACAAAAAAGAAACGTCTACAATGTAAAAGTGTGTGCCTTTCATTGACTATTATTCAACATATTGGCGAGAATTGGGAGCCACATGTATCAATAAGACAATTAAAATTGTTGTTTTGATACAGAAAAGGGGTGTCTACATCAGTAAAAGATAACTTTAGTGAAAAATATGAAGTGTTTATTTAGATCTTACAAGTGCTATGAAGTAAAACACTATAATTATATTATAGTAGACGTTTCTTTTTATGTCTGGTATGTTACATTTGCACGTACATCACTCTTAACTACGAGAAAACCAGACCTGCATTGCAAAATAGTGTTGACTTAACCCAGCCGTAATTTGTCGTCTGCAAGAATGGTCGTCTGCTAAGTACTGTTCTAGAAATAGAATTTTCAAAAAGAAAATTCAAATGTCAAACTCGTCTGCTTTTATTTCTAAAATTAAATATTTAGTTATTGTGACTTATGAAATATTAAAATGAGGGGAAAAAACAGTTTGTATCCTGATCAGACGCCGCGTTACGCGGCGTCTGATCAGGATCCAACCTGTTTTCAAATGACTAGTCTATACTCGGGGTAAGGCATTGAAGGGGTTAAGGACGCGGCGAGTTGTCTTTGCATATGTTTGCATACTGTTTGCAATGTAACAATTTTCTCATAGCATGGCTCATATACAACGTATAAAATCAAAACAAACATGATATTGTACAGAGATCATTAGATCAAATGTAAGGTTTATTTTACAATATATTTTCATAGATCTAATATTCAGGTATTCAGGGCTCCAGGTAAGGGGGGTATTTCAAAAACTAAAATCTTTATTTCTCAAATAAACCCTATGGTGTCATAGGATTTGGTGATAAATAAGGGAGAAAGTGTTGGATTTGTTCATTTTACCTCCTCTTATCTGGAGCCCTGGGCCCGTTTCATAAAACTTCGTACGAAAATTGTTGTCGTAAGTCAGATTATAATAGTCTGAATTATAATTTATTTCTTTATCTAATCCTGTCGTGTGACATCTCTTTGCAATCTTCTTGAAAAGACGATTCCAAAGAGATGTCACAAGACAGGATAAGATAGAGAAATCACAAATTAAATGTATTTGAAAGTTTTGACTTACGATCGTTTTTGTCGTACGAAGTTTTATGCAACTGGCCCCTGGGTATTAGAAATCTAGTGTGATGTACTCGGTATGAGATAAAATAATGTTCATGTATGTACCAAGCAAGAGAGGTAGAAATACATGTAGTACAAATATTCAATCGATCAACTAATCAATCAATCAATCAATCAACTAATCAATCAAACAAACAATCGGTTCTCTGGAGAAATAACATTATTGTTTCCCTACAGTAAAATCTCTCAATTACGACCACTAAAACGAAGGCTAATTGATTGTTTAACCCTTTGAACCATAGTCCCTCATATAGGCGTCCTTTTCAAACAGTGTACATGTGAATAATACAACTGTCCTATGCAAACAGTGAAGGCCCCTCTGATCAGGGTCTTCACTGTTTGTAATAATGCCAAACAGTGACAAAAACAACCCTTAAAAGTCAGAAATGAACTAGACTAAAATGTAAACTGGAATTGTCCATTTTAAGTTTTAGGGAGGAAAGAGTTAAAATACAGGCGACAGCTTTTAAAGGGACTCGCAACCGGATGGTGTACTTGTCAAAATAAAATAAAATACTCAAATAAAAGCAAATTTGTGGCATTATTTGGCTTCTGACATTAAAAAAATATGATCAGTCCAAAAAAAGTCTCAAGAATCGTCACCGAATCTTAGATTTTTATATATTTTCCATCGTTTTTCTATACCGACTAGTAGACGGTATAGTTGTTGTTGTTGCTTCTCTACACGGGCTCAGACATAAACACGAGCCGAATTACGAAGTTGTATGCACTTTCGATCGCTACACATTAATATACGTTAAATCGATCCGAGATAAACGGATAGTTCCGTGGTCCATTGGTCTAAGCGGTTTCCCCTATTTTGCCTTCTGTCCGCCAATGCCGGGCCCCGGGTTCGAATCCCACCAGAGACCAACATTTCTTTTTATTGAAATACATTTTTTTAAACAGAATTTCTTGTCCTAAACTAATTCTTTACCATTTATATAAGCGTTTGACACATATTTACAAATTACTATTTTTAATGCACCATCTGGTTGCGAGTCGCTTTAAGCAACGTGACAATAAAACGGAAAGCTAAAGGAGCTTTATGTTTTACCGTCACCTTGCTTTAAGCAGTCACCTGTCGTAAACACCTAATAATGAACACAACTTTGTGGTCGTAATAGAGAGGTTTTAATGTAATCAAAGGGCCCAGTAGCAACGAAAAGCCAATATACTACCAACACTCTTGTATATTCTGTATCATGATCAAGAAAAAATTACAGAAAACACCTTACGTTGTCTGAATGTGTGTGTCCTGCATTAAGCTGCCACATGTCTTAAATACCTTCAATGTACCCACATGTACTTTCACATGTACTTTCACTTAACATATTAACAAATTGTCTACTACAGCGCCCCCTCTCTACAACGACACCCAATGGGAGACAATACTTGTGTGCGTTGTTCTGAGGGAGTCGTTAAAGGGAGGGACATTGGCCTACATTTGCAAACAGCTTGAAGTCAGATCAGACGCCGCGTAACCCGGCGTCTGATCTTGATTCAAGCTGTTTGTCACTCGTAATTAAGTTTTTTCTGTCAAATGTCCATTATACAACTTTGAGAAAAACAACAGACGACAATTTTTAAGCAGAGCACATTGCAGCCGTGGATAGGCTGGACATAATTGTCTTGTTAAGGGAACTGCGGCAATAATCGTTGTAAGGAGGGTCTCGTTGTTGGGAGGGCCGTTGTAGGGAAGGAGCACTGTAGTAAAGAGTACAATGTACACTCGTCCTGTACAAACAGCATAGGTCCGAGTCAGACAGCGCTACAGAAACTCTCAGATCAGGATCTACACTGTTGGCCATTTTGCATAATATTCAAGAAAGTAAGGCTGGCGAAGTTTAGAAACGAGTGTCAAACAGTGTAGCCCCTGATCAGACGGCTCCTGCAAGTTTGATTCATATGTCGGCTATTTGAACCTATTTGGTGGAATGGTTTTGGAACTTCAATGTTTGGTGTTTTTTTTTGTTTTTTTTTTGTATTTTTGGAACTTCAATGTTTGTATATTTTGTGTTCAGGCCATTCGTATGGATTTTCATGTGGCGCTATAAACCAATGTGTGAGTGGGAAAAGTATAGATAATCCGTAGTTATACCCCATTACCGCCCTTACTTTATCTGCAAATGGACGGGGATCAGTTATTGAAATCTTATTTTTGTTGAGTTTTCCACTTTCAAACTGAGTGATTCCTTTGTCAATAAGAGTAACTTGTTCTATCAAGAAAAATGTGCTTAAAGCAACAAACAGTGCATTAAACACAAATGCGAACATGTAATTTGTGTTTTGAAAACTACCGCTCCCGAATATCCATCGTATCAGAGCGAATGGCGGGAAAATGTCGGCGTAGGAATTCCGTGGGAGTAACACGTTAAACAAGAATGGAAGGTAATGGACCGTTGCATAGGCTGTCCCAAACGATGCCCAAATCAGAAAAATGATGAAGTGTCTTTGGTTGTAAAATCCGACACATCTCCCTGTAAAGAAACAATGGTGGTCGCGTTTCAAAATACAAATTCCACACATAGGGCAATGATGACATCTGGGCGGGGCGTTCAAATTGCACGTGTTGCACGTTTTCCAAGACCAATAAGACTGCTTTTGCACTGGAGGTGGTGCTGACACTGGGCCAGGAATTAATGATTTATTCTTTCTGTAGTCTTTGGTTGCTTTTCTACCTGATGATGAAGTTACAACCACGGCTGATAGGTTGGCGTTATGATCACTGTCACGTGATACAGCTGTTATCAGCCTGTTTGGAGCATTACTTACAAATCTTATATTCATCCAGTTGGCCATCATCTGGAAATAAACTAATACCGCTATACCGCGAGTTATAAACAATGACCATGTCTCTGCTCCTATTTCCGTTATTGTAATAACGCCACTATCGTCACTAATGGTTACGTCACCATAGCAATACGGTGCTATATGAAAGATGCCATAGTAAACAACTGCTGTTATGGTGTACACAAATATAGGCGCAGCGATGAGGTTGATGATTTCTGCCTGACGGTCGGTATGACGCCGAGGGTTGAGCACGTGACCAAAAGCCTCCTTTATTGTTCTGTAAGCGTCTAACAGCATCTTTGACACTAGTCGTCGACACTGAAATAATAAGAGAGAACTACAACAGGGCATATCACATGTGCTGAACACATAGTTTACTAATCCAGCATCAGGGCTGCCATTTCTCCGGATTCCCCCGAACTTTTCGTATTCCTATCCTCGCAGATGGTAGCTTAAAGCAGACTGAAAGTAAAGCCCCATGCGCATTAAGGCACATTCAACTCTACTTTCTACCTGCTTCAAGTAATCGCGCTTGAAAATTTAAAAATCTTAGGCTTTTCCAGATCAGCATCTGGCATACGGAACAAAGTTTACAAAACAACATAGGCCGAAACGACCAAGGGCCGAAACGACCCGTTACCATTCGTACACAAATGAAAGTGAAAGTAGATTCTACTAATTTTGTGGTCATCATATTTACTTCAGAGTGTTATGTTTATTCACAAGAAGTTTATTATTCTAAATAGTTTCACTGTTTCTTCAAATACAGTATTAAAATTTAATCGATTTTTCGTTTTAAGCGATAAATACGGAGCGTTGCTTTCTTGAGCGGATGAGCACTGAGTCAAAGTTTAGGAAAATCGACGCTGGCTATAGACGGATGTAAATCAAAGTTTTGAAACCATCAAAACTAAACGTAAACACAATGCAATAATAAACAGAGCTCCAGATAAGGGGAGTTTTTCAAATAAAATAAAATCTTAATTTCTGCTTTAAACCCTATGGTGTTGCTATTCATTAAAATGATCTCTTCGAGAAGATTCTAATGAGAAGTAACACCAAAGGATTTGGTCCTGAAATAAGTGAGAAAATGTTGGATTTGTTCAGTTTACTCCCTCATCTGGAGCCCTGCTAAAGGAATAACATTTTTGACAATTCTGACAATAGGTATCGCAATTGATAGCAAACAGCTTGGAGACAAACAAAAAGACAAACAGTTTATAAGTCCCTGATTATCTAGAGGGCTCCTGCAGGAGCCCATTAATCAGGGACTTCACTGTTTGCATTAGACACGTGTAGTCTTCACAGGTACACTTTTGGTAGAGGACGCATATAATATGCGTCACTAGGGCTCAATGAGTTAAAACGACTTTAGAGAGAGAAAATGCAGACAGCACTTTAAAAAACTTAGTCCTATTATACATTGTATGTATAGCAGGATAAATGTATACTGGATAATAACCATGGGGTAATATATTCTGAAAATTATTGCAATTATGTCAATTTAATGCTAGATCTTAATCGGGTATACTTGTTGGGCGAACTTATTGTTCGTTAACTTAGCGACGAGTACAAGTATGTACGTGTCTTTTATAAACAGAGTACCTGTGAAGATAACACTTGTTTAATGCAAACAGTGTATACCCAGACCAAAGGCTTCTTAATGGACCTTCTGGTCAGGATATGCAATGTTTGTCATTTCTGAACAGGATATGTACTGTTTGTCATTTTGCAATATCAAAAATTTACTACATACTATTTAGATCTATACGACGACATATTGCAAAAAAGACAAACAGTGCAGAGCTTGATCAGAGAACTTTTGTAGGAGCCCTTCTAGCTAGTTCTACAACTTGCTCTGCACGGCTTGCATAGGAAAAGTGTATATATACTCCTTACAGATAAGCTGTTTGTATCCTTTTATATTTCTTGCGTTAAACGACTTTTAATGGTTTGGAGAAAATGCAGGCAACACTTTTTACCCATTACCCCCAATACAATGTAATACGCCTTTAACGCCTCTAATTTATCCCTACACTGAAGGAAGTAGACCCAATTTACACAGGCACCAATATGCATCACAAGAAATATGTTCTATACCCTAGCAGTTGATGGCTTAAAGCAGGCTGAAAGTAAAGCAGAATGCGCATTAAGGCGCATTCTGCTTTACTTTCAACCTGCTTTAAGTGCTCACCTGTCTTCAAAACTAGAACCACAACTATGGGGTTAAGAAGTTGATAAATTACAGCAGGAGAAATGAATACTGGATAATAAATTAACCACTGGGTTGTATTCTATAAATATGTCAATTTATTGCTAGATCTAAACCTGGATCCAAACTGTTTTGCCTATGTTAGTGTTATAGAGCCTGACAGACGAAAGGGTTAACCCTTTCCCCCGTATATAGTCAAATATGCAAACCTTCACCTATATCCAATAGTGTTTCAGACTGTGAGGCTGCTTAAAATTGACGTTTATTTCGTATAAACGCAATTTTTCTAAGGGGTGGAACTTGTAGGTATCCTCGCAGTGGAGGCGGGGCTTATGGACCTGCTCATCGCGAATCATGTTGTGACGTTCCCTGAGTAATGGCTGTTCCTTTCAGGGTACACATTATTCGTCACGGTTAACAACCTTTTATATGGAATCCAGGATTAAACATACATGCATACTAATAAAATGTTCATTTAATATAAGAAATTACAGTAAATTATATAATATTATAATGTAAATAAAATCGCGATTCATGATAAATTTGCCGATCATTTCCTATCGTTTATATCGCTTAAACGTCGAAAAAATTCAGTTCATTTCTTAAATATTTTCAGTGATCGCTCCGCACAGTTGACTGTACTTAACGAATGAAATCAATACCAATACAATCTAAACATAAATAATCGATAGGCTTATTAATAATAGACTAGCTCTGCCTGGGTGATTGTCAAGCGTGGTCTTGTGATTAATTACAGAAAACTACTATACAGTCAAATCACGCGCTTACCCCATACATACCCGTATTTCAAAGTTATAAAATGTGACTTTCAGCCACGTGTTTAACTTTGAAATACAGATATGTTCGACTTATACGAGCCCCGAGTTATCGAAATTCTACTGAATCCGAAATACATGTTATGCATGTACAGCGGAGAAAACGTTATTCTTTCCCAATAAACGCGTTTGCGCTAAAATTATTATTTCAGTTGCTAACAGGTTGGAGCCAGAACAGACGCCGGGTAACCCCGGCGTCTGATCAGGCCCCAAACTGTTTGCCATTCAGATTAACTTGAATAGTCATAATAGTCGAAAAGTTGTCCTTTTTTTACATTTTATCGCTATGTGTTTCGTTTGCGTTTAAAACGAGAAAGAATAATGTTTTCTCCACTGTAGTTTGACTTTTGCGAGCTCATGGTATAAACGACGGACTGGCGTTGAATACTTTGCATCTTACCTGGGTGATAATAATCGTATTAACAGTTGATAACTGTTTTACTCCATACCCACACAGTTCTAGCACACAATTCCATTAAAAACACTTTGTCTTGTACATTGTATAACCACCGGGTATATATACCTGCCGTTTCTTCGAATAACATACCCGATAATGCCTCGGTCTGTGTTATTACTCGCTGTTCAGAAGATTTATACAGGATTTACCCTTACCCCGTTACAATATCGTCTACCCCAGAAGTTTTCGTCTGCATTTTAGTTGTACAAATTAGTTTTAATATTTCAGTTGATGAAACAGATAGGTAGAGTCGTCGAACAGCTTGAACCACGACCAGACATCGAGTTACAAACCGGTGTCTGATTTGGTCTACACTGTTTTCAAATGCAAGCAACTTCTGAGTTAGCGTGATTATGACTAAGTATAAGCATATGTTTACCCTAAGTGTAAACCATTATGTATAGTGCCGAACAAGACTTGACTTATATTTGCAAACAGTTTGGAGATCAGACGCCGCGTAACTCGGCGTCTGATCTTGATCCAAACTGTTAGATATTCGTGTCTATGTTTCTGTGGCCAAACTGCTTGAAAATCTATCTATGAGAAATTAAGGCAGACGACAATTTCGAAGCAGACGATAAAACAGCTAGAGAGTGTTAACCATTGTTGTAATAAAAGAGAATCTAAACTGTCATTTTCAAGCAGTTTATATCCAGATCAGACGCCGGTGTATTGCCAGAATCCATACTGATTGACAGTCCCATGGACACACCTTCTAATCTTTCAAAAATAGGTAAAAGTTTATTTAATTTTTTGTTTGCAGACGATAGTTTTGAAGCAGACGACACAATAGTAGACATGTGCACACATGTACATACCTGTATGACTAGCGGTGAAACCATGATAACCTTTGCAAACCGTTTGGATCCTAATGAGACGCCGCGTAACGCGGCGTCTCATCGGGATCCAAACTGTTTGACACTGGCAGTATTTTGAAAAGAAAAGAGCTGAAGTTCTATTTTTAGAACCATAGCAGACGACAAATAAAGTGTTGCAGACGAAATATTTACCTAGCATTCAAAGCGTTAACTCCTCTACCTGTTCTACTTAGTCTATGTGTATCACGGTATGAGAAAGTAGGCTAATAGAAAATCAATTGATCAATCAATTGAACACAGTCAGTGTACAGTCAAACCTGTATCAAGCGATCAATTAAAATCGGGTGTATGTATAGCCTGTTATGATGCTCTATAACACTTTCACCGCCAACTGTTTCGTGACATTTTTACCCCTTCACCGCTTCATTATCGTCTGCTTCATTGTTTTGTCTGCAATGTCGTTTCCGTTGAAAGTTAAAATATATGGCAGTATGACTGAAGAAACTTCAAAACGAGTGTCAAACAGTTTTGATCCTGATCAGATGCCGCGTTACGCGGTGCCTGATCAGGATCAAAACTGTTTGCAAACGCACTTTTAAGCGTCTTTGAGAGCGAAAGGGTTAAAGTAGGCTAACATTAAACCAGAATGCTCCTTTAGGATAATCCTGCTTTGCTTTCAACCTGCTCTCAGATATGATCTGCTAGGATATTGGAAATATTTTATTATAGCACATGGTATGACATGGCTTTGAGCGGACTTAAATCCTTCTTAAAAACAACAACCACGTCTTCCCAAACTGTTGGTACATTAAAAGTTGGAAATAACCGATGTTTTATTAGTAGGACATGCAATTAATATGCAGACACTTTCTTGGATTCCCTTAATGAGCCCTGGATACAATTTTACTCGTCCTTTGCAAACAGTGTACCGGTGAAGACTAAACTTGTAATTGGGTACATAGACCATCCTGCATGTAATTTGTCCCTTATCCGATCAGAGCCTTCAGTTTTAGCAGGTGCTCATTGACCTAGATTTCTGACCATTTATCATTGGTTGAGAATTTACAAATGCTGGGTCTAAATAGATACCATACAGCTCCGCTGAAAAAAGTAAAGCACCAAGTTATAGTTTATGTTCAGTCCGAATGGCCGTTCAGCCGACTGCACATTCACTCCAGTGATCATTGTGCCATATTGGCTACACTAGATCCTATGCAGTGCAAATAATATAGATCCTAAAGGAGCCCTAGAGCTGATCCGGGGTCTATACGCTGTTTCCATTTGCCAAATGTACTCTTCACAGGTACATTATTTGTAAAGAGCGACTATTGGTGTTCGACATATATAGGTATCTGCTTAAAGCGACTCGCAACCAGATGGTGCATTAAAAATAGTAATTTGTAAATATGTGTCAAACGCTTATATAAATGGTAAAGAATTAGTTCAGGATAAGAAATTCTGTTTAAAAAAAATGTATTTCAATAAAAAAAAATATTGGTCTCTGGTGGGATTCGAACCCGGGGCCCGGCATTGGCGGACAGAAGGCAAAATAGGGGAAACCGCTTAGACCAATGGACCACGGAACTATCCGTTTATCTCGGATCGATTTAACGTATTTCAATGTGTAGCCATCGAAAGTGCATACAACTTCGTAATTCGGCTCGTGTTTATGTCTGAGCCCGTGTAGAGAAGCAACAACAACAACTATACCGTCTACTAGTCGGTATAGAAAAACGATGGAAAATATCTAAAAATCTAAGATTCGGTGACGATTCTTGAGACTTTTTTTGGACTGATCATATTTTTTCTAATGTCAGAAGCCAAATAATGCCACAAATTTGCTTTTATTTGAGTATTTTATTTTATTTTGACAAGTACACTACCATCCGGTTGCGAGTCCCTTTAAAAATTAAAGCAGACTCCATTAGAATCGATCATTTCCTGCTTTAAGCTGCAATTTGTCATACGCAACATAGAAGCTAAAGGTATCAAATGTACTACTTGAAGAAAAGGGCAGGTCTAAATGCTATATCGTGATCAATTACACCCGCTCTCGGATAATAGTTTCACAAATATAATTAGATATACATTTCTATTTTGTATATAACTTAACCCGTTCATGGTCAATTTTATTGTGAGGTTTCACCCCTTCACCACCACATTGTCGTCTGCTTCAATATTGTTGTCTGTAATATCGCTTCAAAGTTAGATTTAAGGCAGTATAACTGACGTAATTTCAAAACAAGTGGCAAACGTCTGATCCGTTTCAAAACTGTTTGAAAATGCGCTATATGACGTCATTGAAATTGAAAGTGGTAATTGGCCCGCAATAACTTGATTTACAGTAAATTCAATTTCTTTATTATGACCGCAAAATTGTGATACTAGTAATTATTAAGTGTTTACGACAGGGGACTGCTTAAAGCAAGGTAAGCGTAAAACAGAGCCCTGCTTTATGAGCTTTCTGTTTCTTACCTTGTCACCTGTCTTTTATTCAACCAATTAGCCTTCTTTTTAATGGTAGTAAATTATATTAGAGGTTTTACTGTAACTCCCAGAATTGATTAATTTTAATTTCAATCAAATGTCTTTCAGATATTACCAGAGTGTCAAACTATATTAAACTTCGGATCCAGATCATCTAGACTCAAATTGTTTGCAACAGTTATTCCAAATTCGCCGTCCCGTGCGGAAAATCGGTGACAGTCTGTCCATGGCACCACAAGGACGAATTAACCCTTTCACTCTTAATGACGCAAAAAAGCGAATTTGCAAACTGTGTGGACCCTGATTAGACACCGCGTATTGCGGTGTCTGATCAGGATCCAAAATGTTTGACACTCATATCGATATGTTTTAAGTCATACTACATTGAATCTTACTATGAAACGATCTTGCAAACAAAATTGAAGCATACGTCAGATCAGGGCTCCAGATAAGAAGGGGTAAACTGCAGAAATCCACCATTTTCTCACTTATTTTAGCATCAAATCCTATGGTGTTACTACTCATTAGAATCGTCTCTTCGAGACGATTCTAATGAGTAGTGACACCATAGGGTTTTAAGCAGAAATAAAGATTTTAGTTTTCGAAATACTCCCCTTATCTGGAGCCCTGAATACGACAATGAAACGGTGAAGAGGTAAAACTCTTAACGATTAATTTGGCAGCGAAAGAATAAAGTATAAAATTTCCCCAAAAGTATGTTCAGTCGGTGAACTTGGATAGAAACTGTACGAGTAAATGTGTGAATAAGAGATCAGATAAGATGTATTTTGCAAATGTTCATCAAGTACAAGGGGCGTTCAATAATTAATGCAAATTGATCAATAACTTTAATATAATAAGTATAAAATACATGTGTTATACTCGTCTAACACTCGAAAGAGCAATTCTTTGTCTACACAAGGTATAATGCGCAATAAGATCACATAACTCAATAAGTCACATGCACTTAAATTTCCCCTACTCCAGGGCACTGGCCTGTTTTGTGTATTGTTGAGGTAATTTTTAACCCTTTCCCCCCATAGAAGCGCCTTTTAGCACATTAAGTTTATTCCTTCACTGAAGAAAATAGTTCCAATTTATACAGTCATAAATATATATCATAGGAAATATTTTCTATATTCTTGCAGATGATAGCTTAAAGCGACTCGCAACCAGATGGTGCATTAAAAATAGTAATTTGTAAATATGTGTCAAACGCTTATATAAATGGTAAAGAATTAGTTTAGGATAAGAAGTTCTGTTTAAAAAAAATGTATTTCAATAAAAAAAATATTGGTCTCTGGTGGGATTCGAACCCGGGGCCCGGCATTGGCGGACAGAAGGCAAAATAGGGGAAACCGCTTAGACCAATGGACCACGGAACTATCCGTTTATCTCTGATCGATTTAACGTATTTAAATGTGTAGCAATCGAAAGTGCATACAACTTCGTAATTCGGCTCGTGTTTATGTCTGAGCCCGTGTAGAGAAGCAACAACAACAACTATACCGTCTACTAGTCGGTATAGAAAAACGATGGAAAATATCTAAAAATCTAAGATTCGGTGACGATTCTTGAGACTTTTTTTGGACTGATCATATTTTTTCAATGTCAGAAGCCAAATAATGCCACAAATTTGCTTTTATTTGAGTATTTTATTTTATTTTGACAAGTACACCATCCGGTTGCGAGTCCCTTTAAGCAGGCGCATTCTGCTTTACTTTCAACCTGCTTTAAGTGAACACCTATATTCAATACTAGAGACATGCTATGTGGGAAAGGGTTAAACAATTTTTGACACTATAATTATTATAGCGGCTTTATTTATTTTTAATAACTTGGATGAGACTTCCGGCCAAATAAAATCAGACAATTATACACATACTACACAGTTTTAAATGTTACAATTTTATAGAATAACAAAAATATAGCTTATACTCGTACTGAAAATATCACCAAGCATTAAGCTATTGTTATGGTCAAGAGTATGAGTCATATTTGTTGAAAGTTTTGTTGAACTCATATATTTTTAATTTTTTTTATATTAAACTAGGCTATAATTGAAGCCATTGAAGTAGATTTTCATGTTACAGTGTTCGCTCCCTAAAACGGCCCTCTTAACAACGACTCCCTCCTTACAACGACCCTTGTCACAATTCCCTAAACAGGAAAATTATGTCTAATGCTTTTGCTGCAATATCTTCTGCTAAAAGTTGTTGTCTGCTGTTTTTCTCAAAATTTCAATTTGGACATTCTTGACAGAAAAAACCCTTAGTGACGAGTGACAAACAGCTTGAATCCAGATCAGACGCCGCGTTACGAGGCGTCAGATCTGGATTTAAGCTGTTTGCAAATGTAGACCTGTTTCCCTCTCTATAACGACTCCCTCCGAACAACGCACACAATCTTTGTCTCCCATTGGATGTCGTTGTAGAGGAGTGCTGTACAAAATCACAATGTAGATATACTGATCTAGAACATTTTCATAGCGTTCTAAAACTCATGTAGACTTTTGTCATTAGCAAAATAGCTCCTGAGTTACTAGCTATCAAGTATGTATTGTACATGTGGACAGACGAACGAACGGCTAATTTTGGGAGTTTGGTATTCAGAGAGGTGTCATGGAGGGAAAAAACTCTGAGAAAGACAATGATACTTTTTCAAAGGATTTTTTTATTCTACAAAAAGGGGGAGATAATACAGCTGTTACATGTTTTAACAGTAATGAGAGGCTGCCTGCAGCACAAAGAGATGTGTAAAAACAATAAACTGAGCTATATAAAAATACACTTATAACTTTAACATTTCATTAGCTCTCTGAAAGCTGGGTTATAGTGGAGAAGATGGTATTCTTTCCTGTTTAACCCAATACACGTCTGCCACTTCTCCGGATTTTTCCTAAGTCTTCAGATTTTTATCCTAGCAGATGGTAGCTTAAAACAGGCTGAAAGTAAAGCAGAATGCGCAAAGGCGCATTCTGCTTTAGTTTCAACCTGTTTTAAGCAGTCATTTGTCTTCAAAACAAGAAACAGACTATGGGGTAAAGGTACGATTAGTAAAATTGTGTCTGAAAAATTGAAAATTTGAAATCTTAGGATTTTTATGATCAACTTATGGCATCCCTGCCATTACCCCATAAATACACCTTTTTACGCCTTTAATTTATTTCTCCACTGAGGAAAATAGTTCCAATTTATACATTTATGAATGTGTATGATAAAAACTATTTTCTATATTCTAGCAGATGGTAGCTTAAAGTTGGTTGAAAGTAAAGCAGAATGCGCCTTAAGGCACATACTGCTTTACTTTCAACCTGTTTTAAGTGGTTACCCGTCTTAAAAACTAGAAACTGGCTATGGGGTAATGGGTTAAAGGAAACAAAACAGAAACGCAATGCACTTAAGAACAGAAAATGGGAACTGTTTGAAAGTCTAGACGACTCATTTTAATCTGAGTGACAAACAGTTTGGAGTCTGATCAGACGCCGGGTTACCTGGCGGCTGATCTGGTTCCAAATTGTTTTCAATGTACATCATTGTTTGAGCATTAATGTATTTACTGGGGAAGAATAACCTCTTCTCCACTGTCATTTTCATCTGCAACAATATCATCTGATACTAGTATAAAAATATAATTTTCTAAAATGTAATTTCAAAATATTGTCAGGGTGTCAAACAGTTTTGAAACTGATGTGAGACCCAGGCATTTGGCATCTCAACTGGATCAAACCTGTTTGTAAAGGTAACCATGGTTTCACAGTAAGCATAAAAAGAGTTAATATTACATGAAAACAGGCAAGATTTCTTATCATAGAGATATAACCAACAAACTATAGCTAGGATTATCATGCATGATTTGATTTTTACCTTTTTTTTTTTTAAAAAAACCAACAACACTTTTTTATGCCGATTATTCTTCATGTGGGCTTTTCCACTTTGGAGAAACAATCAGGTAATATTTTCAGAAAACTTAAAGTAAAACAAACAGTGCATATCCTGATCAGAGGGCCTCCATTAGGCTCTATTAAGACCACTAAAAGAAGGTTAATTCAGGCTCTATGAAGACCACTAAAAGAATGCTAATTGGTTGTATGAAAGCCATGTGACAGATTAAAGCAATGTGACAGACAGTTAAACAGAAACTTCAGAAAGCCCCTAAAGGAAGTTTCTGTTTTATTGTCACCTTGCTTTTAACAGTCACCTGTTGTAAACACCTAATGATTAACACAATTGTGTGGTTGTAATAGAGAGGTGGTCGTACTAGAGAGGTTTTACTGTCAAACTATCTGTCACGAGAAAACTTGCCTAAAATCCAAAATACTAATACATGTAGTAAAATGTAGTCAAACTTATGTTAAGTGGTAGAC
The DNA here is from genome assembly GCA_922989275.2 of Gari tellinella. Taxonomy (NCBI): domain Eukaryota; kingdom Metazoa; phylum Mollusca; class Bivalvia; order Cardiida; family Psammobiidae; genus Gari; species Gari tellinella. The sequence continues at coordinate 12,990,642 of OV277872.1, forward strand.
ATCACTAAAAAATGACTAAATTATAAAAATGTTAGTAGCCTGTAGCCTGTAGGTATACAGTGGTGAAGAAATTATTCTTTGCTTTTTAACCTTCTACCGCATAGCCTGTTTCTAGTTTTGAAGACAGGTAACCACTTAAAGTAGGTTGAAAGTAAAGCAGAATGCGCCTTAAGGCACATTCTGCTTTACTTTCAACTTGCTTTAAGTGGATAACTTTTTTCAAAACTATAATCATGCTATGGGGTTATGGGTTAAAACAGGATGAAAGTAAAGCCGAAAGCTTTAGGAGCTTTTTACTTTACTTTTCAGCCTGCTTTAAGCAGTCACCTGTCTTAAACACTGAAGACCAGCTATGGTAGAAAGAGTCAATTAAGCTGACACAAGGAATGCTGTAAAAGTCACATAAAGCTATAAAGTTTAGGTTTAGACAAATACAAACAGAAACAGCTGGCCGAGACTTGCGAGTAACACTTAACTTATATCACAGAAGCATGTTCCTCACCATAACAAATCATCCTTAACAAACATATACCGTAAAAATCATAAATATTGGGACACCCAGAATAACTGCTGTAATTATCCTAAATATGTGAATGTATTGCTTTTATTACACAGTTATTTGTCCAAAAGGTACAAACTGAATGGCAAACAGTGTAGACCCTGATCAGACTGCTCCTGAGGAGCAGTCCGATCAGGGTCTACACTGTTTGCTAAAGCCTGTCTGTCCCAATTCTTGGGGCCATTACGGTAGATAACGGTATGCATCAACCAGACAATATAAATGCAGATTTGGACGGAATGCTGAAAATCACAAAAAATGCACTTAACAAACGTATCTATATTATAGAAAACAGTATACATCAAATAGAAAAATAAATGCAGATTTGGACGGCATGCTGAAAAGCACAAAAAATGATAAAATGCATTTGAAAATATCACATTAACTGTAAAATATGTACAATAAGAAAATCTTTGTCTTCAAACCAACACACAGATAATGGTCTGATTGTTTTTGATAAATGCAGGGCTCCAGATGAGAGGGAGTAAAACTAGATATTCTCAACAATATCTCGTTTAGGTTTTAAGACAAAACTCTATGATGTGACTACTCATTAGAATTGTCTCCTGAGTAGTGACACCATAGGGTTTTAACCCAATACCCCATAAATACGCCTTTTTACACCTTTTTATTTATTCCTCCACCGAGGAAAATAGTTCCAATGTATACAGCCAAAAATATGTTCTATAAGACATATTTCTATATTCTAGCAGATGGTAGCTTAAAGCAGGCTGAAAGTAAAGCAGAATGTGCCTTAAGGCGCATTCTGCTTTGCTTTCAACCTGCTTTAAGTGGACACTTATCTTCAATACTAGAAACAGGCTATGGGGTAATGGTTAAACTAATTTCCCCACGTAACATCAAATGGTCAATTCTAGTTTCCATTTTGGACCATTTAGGGGTGTTTTTTACAAAACATTTCATAATGACAAACAGTGCAGACCCTGATCAGAAGGATCCTTTAGGAGCCCTCTGATCTGGGTCTGAACTGTTTGCATAGTACAGGTGAACTTTTCAAAGGTACACTGTTTGTAAATGACACATATATGCGTTGTCCAGGAATAATGTGTTAAAACTCTTAAACCACAACCAATAACTAATGCAACTATCAGCCTTGGAAAAAGTGACATGTTAGTTGTAATGATTATCTTTTTAGTGTCAATATATCAAGTCATTATGACCTTTGTCTAAATTACAGTAAAACATCTCTATTACAACCACTATTTGAGGTGAAATTGTAGGTGCTTAAAGCAGGCAGCTGCTTAAAGAATGATAAAAGTAAAGCAGACAGCTCCTCTAGGAGCTTTCTGCTTTACTTTCATCATGATTTAAGCTGTCATCTGTCTCTAAAACCATCAATTAATACTCTTTTTCCTGGTTGTAATAGAGAGGTTTTACTGTAGATAAAAATAAAATCATGTTCATTTATGAATAGCAAGTAATGGTTCACTCTTCCGTATTTTAGTTTTCAGCCAGGGTTCAAAGTTATAAAGCATTTGAGTTGAGTTTGAGTAAAAGCTCAAATCTGACCAATCAGATGCTTGGGGACAATCTCTGACTCAACTTAAATGCTGTATAACCTTGGAGCAAGATCAGAAGCCGAGTAACTTTGTAACTTTTTGTAAAAGTCGGCAAAATATTCTATATTCATCAGGGCTTCCATTTCTACGGGTTTATCCGAAATCTTCAGATTTTTATCCAAGCAGATGGTAGCTTAAAGCAGGCTGAAAGTAAAGCAGAATGTGCTTTATGGCACATTGTGCTTTACTTTCAACCTTGCTTTAAGCAATCGCGCTTGAAAAATAGAAAATTTTAATCTTAGGATGTTTCAAGATCAACTTATGGCAGCCCTGTATCATAAGAAGGGTTATAAGTTTTATAAGAATTATAAAATATCATAAACATGTAAATCAGCTAAATATAATTTACCAGTAACATGATTGTCAGTAACAAGGTGAGTCTTTGTATTCTTTATCACATTTCTTGCTTTTAAGAAAAAATAGAGGATCTTACATGAGTGATCACTTTTTATTATTTTTAGTAAACGAGTGGTGAGCGTCATATTTATTTTAGTCAATGAGTTTAATAAAAGTGATAAATAATGAGCACGAATGTGAGATTCTATCTATCACATAAACATTTAAAAAAATCTATTTAGCTAATTGAAGCCGCAGGTTGTAGTCCCTTTTGCCAAATAGATTTGTAAGGGTGGGCAGTTTTTGGAGGTTATACTACATAATTATGTGATTAGCAAAAGAATGTTTAAAACTGAGTCACTAATCGGTTGGAATGTTCAAAATGCTGTAGTTGTGTGGGAAAGTATCGTCTACCACTTTTTCTTCTTGGGCAGGGATGAGGAGCCGCTGCTTGATGTAGAGGACATTGGTCGATCATCGGGCCGGAAACCACTCCTTGTCTGTACGGTTTCACGACCTCGAACCTGAAACAGTGACATACTCATTGACCCCTGAAACCATATATAGAAATTTCTAGTTCATATTGTTTGTCGCCTGCAAAATTATCTTAAATTTAGATTTGTGCTTTTTAAGTAAAGAAACCTAACAGTTTGGGTCCAGATCAGACGCTGCATTATGCGGCTTCTGATCTGGATCCAAACTGTTTGTAAAAATCAGTAAAGTCGTGATCAGCAGGCAAATGTTTACGGGTCGATTGTGCAATATATTGCACAATGTACAATGATAAACAGTTCAAATCCTGATCAGAGGGCTCAGTTGGAACCCCGTTATCTTGGTCTGCACTGTTTGCATAGTACAAGTGCTCTTCATAGGTACACTGATTGTAAAGGCCTTCATACACATCAGGGCTCCAGATAAGGATAGTTTTTCAAAAACTAAAATCTTTAATTTCTGCATTAAACCCTATGGTGTTACTACTCATTAGAATCGTCTCGAAGAGACGATTCTAATGAGTAGTAACACCATAGGATGGATGCTGAATTGAGTGAGAAAATATTTAATTTGTTCAGTAAGCTTCCTCTTATCTGGAGCCCTGCACATGGCTGTGATTTACCATTTTCAACAATGTAGACCTGTATTGAGAATCTTTGCAAAAAGTTTTGGTCTAGATCTGGCCCTATGAAATGTGGGGCCTGATCAGCATCCAAACTGTTTGCCACATGAATTCTCTTTCTAAATATATCAAGAAGATTTCAGAATTTGAGCTGATGACATATTCAGGAAATGACAGTTATTCAGTGCTGAAGGGGTCCATACACAACTCTAAGACTAGTTGCACACTAGCTGCAAAACCATGATTACCTTTGCAAACAGTTCAGATCCCTGTAAGATGCTAAATATCACCAGAATCTAAACTGTTTGACACTCCGATCCTATTTCTTAAAAAAAAAAATCTTCTTATATTACAAAAGAAGATGACAATTGTCGCAGACGACAATACAGTAAAACCTCTCTTTTACAACTTCTAAAAAGAAGGCCAATTGATTGTAGAAAAAGACAGAGGACAGCTTAAACATGGTAACAGTAAGGAGCTTTTCTAGTTTACTAGCACCTTGTTTTAAGCAGTCACCTGTCATAAATACCAAATAATTAACACAATCTAGTGATTATAATAGAGGTTTTACTGTATTACTTAGCAATCTAAGAGTTACTGTTAAAGTGTCTCTTACATGTCTTTCCCTCAGGCTTTCCAACGATCCCATGGCCTTGGGGTCAATGGCCTTGGGGTCCAGTTTCTCTATCCCCTGGGTACCCTTTGCCATGGCATCCTTCAGGTCTTTGTCCATGCCGGGAACGCTCATGTCAGCAAACACCTAAAGAAGAATATTCATGTGAACTATTCATTCATGTAGAGTAACAGATAGGGTCCCAAGGTTATAAAGAGTTTGAGTTGAGTCTGAGATCGTTCTCAAGCATTTTATAGGTCAGATTTGAGATAAAGCTCAAATCTGACCAATCAAATGCTTGAGACCGAACTCAAACTCTTTATAGCCTTGAAACATGGAAATTGGGTATTCACTCTTTGAAATGCTAATATTTTTGGTAGACTGGATATTATTACTGTTTGTATAATACAATTTCTTCTTCACAGGTATATTTTAAAATATGAGTATACTTGCCACTAGGGTTCAATGGGTTTAAGCAGCTACTTTACTGTCATCTTGCTTAACCCTTTACCCCATAGCTTGTTTCTAGTTTTGAAGGAAGGTGACCACTTAAAGCCAGTTGAAAGTAAAGCAGAATGCACCTGAAGGTGCATTCGACTTTACTTTCAGCTTGCTTTAAGCTACAATATGCTAGAAAATATTTCTTAAGGTATATATTCATGATTGAAAAAAACTGTTTTTTTCAGAGGAGGAATAAATTCAAGGAATAAAAAGGCGTGTTTTTAAAGATTTTCTGTCAATAACCAGTCCAAATCCCTACCTCTACAACAGCGCCATCTGGAAGGCGGAGGAACTGCCTGTACAGTTCTCGCAGCCCATCGAGGTGAATTGTGTGGATAGACACATGTGTGGTTATTTCCTTGTGGGACTCGGTGATGTGTTTCTCCAGCTCCGTCAGAGTACTCTCCTTCCAGACACGCTCCTCCATCTAAACACAAACAAAAGTACAAGTACAGGTGAGTAATGACTAGGGCTGTGCATCAGAAGTTATTTCCTTCATGATACGTATCCCAATATTTCATTTTCATGACGATACATATCACAATACGTATTGCCAGTGAAAATAAAGTCATGATGACAAATGTTTCATGATACAGACGTGTGAATATAAACACAACAGATGTTAGTTTGCAACCACACTGACTGTTTTAATCAAATGTATATATAGAGAATAATCAATTCCTTTGGATTGATATGGAAAATATATCACAAGAATGGGTTGTTATCTGGTTAAAAAACGAGTCCGCAAGACGAGTTTTTTAACCAGATAATAACCCATTTGAGTGATATATTTTTTATATCTATTCAAAGGAATTGATTATTCTATTTATTATATATATTTTAATGAAGAAAAAATACACAAAATTAATTTATTTACCTGCGACGTCAAAAATATTATAATGACGTGACGTCACAGAAAGTGATATCATCACTAGTAATGATATCAACAGTGACGATATCAAATTTATGTAACTGAGAAATCTCTATAAATCAGCGATATGTATATAATAAATATTAACAATTTTACGTATTTGTACAAAGTGTGATGTTCAGAGAGGTATTTTCCCTTCAAAGAGGATATAACTATACCGTCAGATCAGTAACATAATAACTGATGACTGCAAAACAGTGTTACACGTCTAACAGTTTTGATTCCAATGAGATACTTTGTTATTTAGTGTCATATTAAGTGTAAATCGCGATGCACAATACTTAACACTTAAATGGATACATCGCAGGGCTGATTCGAACACCCCTACTGGGATTCGAACTCACAGCAGTGAAAGGCTTAGTGCAGGGCTGCCACAAGTTGACATGAAAAATCCTAAGATTTCCAAATTTACATTTTTCAATTGCAATTTTACGAATCGTACCTTTACCCCATAGCCTTTTTCTTGTTTTGTTGACATGCGACTACTTAAAGCAGGCTGTAAGTAAAGCAGAATGCGCCTTAGGGCGCATTCTGCTTTACTTTCAGCCTGCTTTAAGCTACCATAACCAGGGAAAAAATCCGGAGATTTAGGAAAAATCCGGAGAAATGGCAGCCCTGTTAGTGATGCAAGTCACAGTGACTATTACCACTAGGCCATGGAGGCCCCTGAGGAGGAATAAATTAAAGGCGTTAAAATGCATAATTATAGGGTAAAGGGTTAAGGCTCTTACATCTTCCTCCTCCCATATGTAGTCAAACACAGCAATTTTCCTCCTCTCTCCTTCCTCCCCTCTCCACGCCTCAGCCTTCTGTACAATGAAATGCAGCTCCTGGTTGGACAGTTCAAGGTCATAGGGCAGGAAAAATCTCTTCTCTTCTCCGCGCAGACGCCAATAGATATCGAGCAGACGGCCATTGTTGTGTAATCTACAAATTGGAGGAAATTTTTATATGTGAGAATATGCTTTATGACTTCCACAATCTAAACAAGATCTGGCTCCAAGGTTATAAAGTGTTTAAGTTGAGTTTGAGATTGTTTAAAAGCATTTACTTGGTCAGATTTGAGCAAAAGCTCAAAACTGACCAATCAAATGCTTGAGAACAATCTCAGACTCAGTGAAAGCATTTGCTTGGTCAGCTTTGAAAAAAAACTCAAGTCTGACCAATTTAATGCTTGAGAACAATCTCAGACTCAGGGATATGTCATGGTCTGTGAGAGAAACAGTTGTCCGTTTATCCAAGATAACTTAACTCTTTGCATGCAAGGACATTTTTTCATCTGCAACAATTGTCTTCTGCAACTATAACTGGAATTTGATTTATTGAAGAGCTTTCTGTTTCACTGTCGCCTTGCTTTAAGCTGTCACCTGTCTTTTATATAATGAATTAGCCTTCCATTTAGTGATCGTAATAAAGAGGTTTTTCCATAATGGGATATTGCCCTGGTCTACTTTACCTCAGGAAGTACATGTACAGTACAGCCCCTACAACAAAGCTGAATCCAAAGTACAGAAAGGCAGTTATGAAGACCCCTGATATTCCAGAGCCCTCAATTCTGTCGAAATTGTACCAAAGCTTGGCAAAGTCAGCAGTGGGCGTGGCACTGTCATCCTTGTAGGTCTGAAATAACCAATCAAAGGCCAGATATACAGTTCTGGAATTCTGAGCAAACAGTGCAGAGTTTAATGAATCAAAGCTCCCAATTCTAGAGAACAAAACAAAACAAAACAACTTAAATAGTTTATATGCCTAGCTTGTATCTACCTTATATGTAAACCCTTTCTTTTACAGCCTTCCTTTTTTTACAGCCTTTTTACTCTTGTTTATATTATACTTGTGTTTGTCAGAAAATAGCTGTTACAGCCAATGTTTACTGTTATATTGTATCCGATGTCAAATAAATCTTCTTGTATCTTGTATCTTCTATCACAGCCCCATCATCTTATTTATCTTTCCTAAACTTTAAAGCCATTCTGTGCTGAAAACCAGTATATGCATACAGTAAAACCTTTCTATTACAACCATCTAACTGTGTTGATTATTACTTGTATGACAGGTGACTGCTTAAAGCAAGGTGACAGTAAAATAGAAAGCTCCCTAGGGAGCTTTCTGTTTTACTGTTACTTTGCTTTAAGCTGTCACCTGTCTTTAATTTAACTAATTAGCCTTTATTTTAGTGGTCTTACTAGAGAGGTTCTACTGTATTTTCAGAATCAGAAATTGATATTTTTGGCCAATTACAACTAGTTGATGACAAAATGGATTACCTGATAGCAATAATTTACTAGAGACAATCTCAGTTTTTCAGTAAAAGTGGATTAGTGAGTCTACCAAACATATAAACTTTTACTCATAAGACAGATAATTAAATATGAACCCTTTTGAAAACAAACAAATGTAGAACTTACTATCAGATAATATCAAAGGGTGTAAAAAAGTATAATTCAGTAGATATATCCAAGTTAGATCTTTCAATTTTCTGTTTAGTTGATTTCTCTGGTGGCAACATTTTGTCACCTACTTTTTAATCTAGTGGGAAAATAAAAAATTTGATCACAAATGTGCCACTTGCTACCCCCAATTTTTAACCTTGATTTTGCAAACAGTATAGTATAAGATAAACTATACTATATAATCAGAGTCTGCAGTTTGTTTACTCTTTTTAACATCTCTAATTATTCCTACATCAAGAAAAGTAAACCTTATCAGGGAAGTTCTGGAAATGAAAAATTGATGGCATTTCAAGTATTTTCCAGATAGAAACTTAAAGCAGGTTGAAAGTACAGCAGATATCTCTTTCAGGAGCATTCTTCTTCACTTTCAACCTGCTTTAACCTATTACACATATGCTTTTTTTTTCACCTACAATATTCCACGGAAGAATTGGTCCACTTTATACTGTCATGAATATGCATCATTAGAAATATTTTCTATATACACTAGCAAATGGTAGTTTAAAGCAGGCTGAAAGTAAAGCAGAATGTGCCTTAAGGCACATTCTGCTTTACTTTCAACCTGCTTGAAGTGGCCACCTGTCTTCAAAACTAGAAACAAGTTATGGGATAAAGGGCTAAGTGTTTACTAGAAGAAGGCTATGGAGTAAAGAGTTAAATTATTTCTTACCCCAATGAAGCAGTCCATTATGAGAATCAGGTAGGGATCTAACAGAGTCAGTATACCAAAGGCCATGACGAACTTGCAGCCAAAGTCAGGGAAGTTATTAAACAGTATCTGTACAATCAAACACAGGGCCACCAATAGCAGGAAGAAAAAGAGGTTTGCCAGGGGGCCCATTATCACCACGGCTATTTCCTGTTGGGTGCTCAGAAGGGTTGGTTGATAGTTCAGCTCCACCGTGTAAGGCAGGAAGTTAAACCTGCAAGATAGAAGCAAGAATGGTAAGGACTCTTTAACCAGGGCTGCCATTTCTCCAGATTTTTCTGAAATCTTCGAATTTTTATCCTAGCAGATGGTAGCTTAAAGCAGGCTGAAAGTTAAGCAGAATGCGCCTTATGGCACATTCTGCTTTACTTTCAACCTGCTTTAAGTAATCGCGCTTGAAAAATAGAAAATGTGGAAATGTTAGGATTTTTTCATGATCAACTTATGGTAGCCCTGTTATACCAATACTGAGTACATGTATTTTAAATTAATGGGTACAGCACTGACCTTTTATGGAAAGCTAGGGGGTCAGTGTGATGTATAACCCATAACTCCATAAATATGCCTTTTTATGCCTTTAATTTATTCTTCCACTGAGAAAAAATAATTTCACTTTATACAGTCATGACTATGCACAGCAGATACTACTTCCCTGAAACTTTTAAAGGCTAATTGGAAGATTAAACGGATAACTGGTTAGTCAAATAACCAATTACTGACATCCCTACATTTTCAAACTACTTCTAAACCATTTCAGACTACTTAGGGTTGATTTTAACAATGTATTGAAAATTGAAAAACAGTGCAAACCCTGATTAGAGGGCTCCTGCAGGAGCCCTCTGGTCAGGGTCTACACTGTTTGCATAGTACAAGTATACTCTTCACAGGTACATACTTTTTGTTAATGACAAATGAATATACTCGTCGCTAGCCTTCAGCCTTGGTGGTTAATTTGCAACGCGTCAGAATGACAAAGCATGGTAAATGAGGCCATAGCAAACCATGAAACCAGATTATTTCAATTCTGACATAACAGTGTTAATTCTTTTGTTCCTTCACCGTAACATGACACAAACAATTTAAAAACAGGACTCACATATTGATGGGAATGTCAATAATTTGCAAGTATATCCACTGTCCCATGTAGTGTGCATAGATCCTCAGGAAGAAAGCCACGACCATGAGGAAGAGCATGCCCCAGAACTCCCGTCCACGCCACTGGGAGAAGCCAAGCTCCGACAAGAACTGGCGCCCCACATATTCCAGCTTCTCATGACCCCGCTTTGCCAACATGCCCATCTTTGCCAGTGGGGGCCTGCAAAACATACAGTTTAATTACTTTCTGATTACTGTGTATTTGTTGTCGGCAAAGACTGTTGTCTGCAACTATTTTCAGAGGTTTTATGAGTTCATCCTGTATTAAGCAGTCATTTGTCTTTCAACCATTCACCCCCCTGAAACTTTCATGGACAGTTCCAATTTCAAAATAAGTCTAGTCCATCTTTTACTATTTAGGGTTGATTTTAACAATAAATTTCAAAAATTACAAACAGAGTAGGAGGAGCCCTCTGATCAGGGTCTACACTGTTTGCATGGGCAAAGTTTGTAAACAGTGTTCCAGATAACAGGGAGTAAACTGAACAATCATTTCAGCACCAAATCCTATGGTGTTACTACTCATTAGAATTGTCTCAAAGAGACAATTCTAATGAGTAGTGACACCATTGGGTTTAATGCAGAAATAAAGATTTTAGATTTTGAAATACTCCCTTTATCTGGAGCCCTGTGTAAATAACGAGTATACTTGTGGCTAGGGTTGAATGTGTTAACCTATCTCAAACTCTGGAAGGAAAGGTACAGCAGAGTTCCAGACAAGTAAACTGAACAAATCCAATATGTTCTCACAATCCTATGGTTTGTTTTGTTTGTTAACGTCAGTTTCTGCCATCTATGGGTTAATTGGACGCCCCAGAGAAAGGGGAGCGGATACAGAGAACCCGGGCACCATGCCCTACTTTTATTATCGACACAAGTTCTCTGGTTCTTTTAGATGCCAAGTGTAAAGCACTCATACATCTGACCTCGGTTTATAAAGTTCATCCGAAGGACTTGGTCTGGCGGGGGATCAAACTCACAACCCCTTACGTCGTAAGCGGGTGCTTTACCCCTCAACTACGTCCGCCGGTCACAATCCTATGGTGTCACTACTTATTAGAAATGTCTCAAATAGTTGATTCTAATGAGAAGTGACACCATAGGGTTTAATGCAGAAATAAAGATTTTAGTTTTTGAAATCCTCCCCTTAAGTGGAGCTCTGGTACAGGTTTTATCATTTGTGTTACATACTGGACAGAGTAGGAGTGCTGCTCCAGCTGTTCTAGATGGGTCAGGTTACGCTTGTGGTATGTTGGTTCTGTGATGGCTGTCTTTGGGAGGATTGTAAAAAGCTTATCCTGGTAGGCATCCATCGGGTTCTTCTCATATTTCTGTCAATGATACAGTCAGGTAAAAATACAATTGTACATCGAGACAAACCCCGAGAACTCAAGCTTGTTTAAACCAATTATTCCATACAAACACCTTTTAATGCCTTTAATTTATTCCTACACTAAAGAATATACATGTAGTTCCACTTTTTACAGTAATGATATGTGAGATATTAAGTACTCCCTCACTTCAACTGCCCTTCCAACAACGACTCCCTCCTTTCAATGACAATTGCCGTAGTTCCCTAAACAGGACAGTTATATCTAATGCTTTTACTGCTGCAATACCCTCTGCTTAAATTTTCCTCTGTTGTTTTTTCTTAAAGTTTACATCTTAGTGGACATTTTGATAGAATAAGTATAATGTATAGTATAAGTATAATGAAGAGTAACAAACAGCTTGAATCCAGACCAGACGCCGCGTAACGCGGCGTCTGATCTGGATTCAAGCTGTTTACAAATGTGAGCTAAGTCACAATTTTCCCTCCCTATAAAGACTCCCTCAGAACACCACACACAATCTGTGTCGCACATTGGGTGTTGTTGTAGAGAGGGAGCACTGTATGTTCATAGTGAGTTTTATATATGGATATTCAGAATAAGAAGAGTTAACTCATTCACCCCTGTGACTTTAATGGACAGAGTCAATTTTCAATGAAGTCCAGTCCAGTTTTGACTATTTAGGGTTGATTTTTAACAATACATTGCAAAATGGCATACAGTGCATACCCTGATCAGAAAGCTCCATTAGAATCCCTCTGGTTAGGGTATATGTACTTTTCGTGTATGACAAGTGTACTCCTCACAGGTATACATACTATTTGTAAATAAGTATATTCATTGCTAGGTTTCAATGTGTTAATAGTTTAACAACAGAGATCTACTTTTCAAACTTCTTGTCACCCATATAGTATCAAGGCTCCAGATTTATAAGAGGGAGTACACTGGTCAAATCCATTTTCTCACTCATTTCAGCACCAAATCCTATGGTGTCACTACTCATTAGAATCATCTCAAAGAGACGATTCTAATGAGTGTTGACACCATAGGGTTTAATGCAGAAATTAAAGATTTTAATTTTTGAAATACTCCCCCTTACCTGGAGCTCTGCCATACTCACCTTATAGTACATCCCCGGCATGTTCTTGACCTTCTTGAAGTCATGCTCACTCTTCATGGCCTTGACATCTTCAGGATCAGAGTCATCTGGGTCGCTGTCCTCCATCAGAAGTAGGTCAAGTTTCTTGTCTTTGTGCACACGACGAGAACCATACGTGGTCGCTTTGTCCGAGTCCTTAAAACAGCAAGAATACTCTGGTTTGCTACTTGTATATTGCTTGCCCAGAAATGAATGCTCTTGAATCAATGCAATTTATCTTTCTTGACAAAAAGGGTCTTGAATCAATCTAAAACAATCATTCTGGTAAATACCGGGAGGCGGAATGAGCCCCCCTTCAGATGGCAGCCCCACACCTCCCCCCACCAATTTTACAGGAGCCCAGTGCCTGTTTTGTGCGGGCAGGCAGGAGCCACGTTATGCAATCTCAATAGGATACACATTGTTTGCCAAGGGTATCATTGTTTCAAAACTAGCATGCTAAGACTTAACCCTTTACCCAATAGAAGCGCCTTTTAGCGGATATGATTTATTCATCCGCTGAAGAAAATAGTTCCAATTTAATCAGTAATGAATATGTATTATAGGGAATATTTTCTATATTATAGCACGTGATAGCTTAATGCAGGCTGAAAGTAAAGCAGAATGCGCCCTAAGGCGCATTCTGCTTTACTTTCAACCTGCTTTAAGTAGTCATCTATCTTAAGTACCATAAATAGGCTATCAGGTAAAGGGTTAAATTTTGATAAACTAGCTATGAGCAAATGGGTTGACAAGCCTGACATTCCATGAAGAGAAAACATGTGAAAACAAGAGTTATCTACCTCTAGTTTTACTTTGGAAACTGTTGCTGTAGTTCTGCTTGTTATTGGTGGGTATCCAGGAAGGTCTCCACTCTGTAGACTGGCTCTAGAACCCCTGTACAGGATGGAGTAGACAAGAAATACAGACTAGTTATGAGACACATTTCATTCAAAAGCAGTGTACTTGAAGCATAATAAAACTAATGTCTCTTTTTTTCTGAAGTAAACTTTACAAACAGAAATGATAAGCAAGTTCAACATCTATTAACTTAAATAGACTTATAGAATCAAGCACTGTTTTTGGTCGGTTTCCAGTTGGAAACGAGCTTTTAAGAAATGAACTTAGTTTTTATGGAAAACAGAAAATGATCGGCAAATTCCATGAATCGCGCTAGGAACGCAACAAAATGATTCATGGAGAACAGACCAAGAGCCCTGCCTCCTCTGCCGAAAGGTATACACAAGTCCCGCCCCTAGAGAAATTGCGTTAATACAAATTAAATGTAACTTTGTTCAGTGGAATTGAATGGGGCGAATGTAAATACTAGCTGTTATCTGGTGCCCTGCATTGGGATAATGCACTTACATGTTAGAGCTGATGTCACTCTGGGAACCAAGGACCGGGGCCTCACCATCTCGATACTCCTCACCCCCTGTCCTCCTCCTGTCTGGGTAGGCAGTCAGTGCCGAGGAAAACTCCAGCTCTACCTCATACTCCTTCATACCACCTAGGTATCTGTCAGATAGGCAGAAATAATACTGCTACAGTAAAACCTCTCTATTACCACCACTGAATTATGTGAATTATATGTGTTTAACCCATTACCCCATAAATACACCTTTTTACGCCTTAAATTTACTCCTTAACTGAAGAAAATTCTTACAATTTATAAAGTCATGAATCTGTATAATAAGACATATTTTCTATATCCTAGCAGATGACAGCTTAAAGCAGGTTGAAAGTAAAGCAGAATGTGCCTTAAGGCACATTATGCTTTGCTTTCAACCTTCTTTAAGTCGTCAACTATCTTCAATACTAGAAACTGGCTATGGGGTAATGGAATAAGAGAGGTGATTGCTTAAATCAAGGTGACCGTAAAACTGTCACCTTGCTTAAAGCCTTCAACTGACTTTTATACAATCAATTAGCCTTCTTTTTAGTGGTATAACAAAGATGTGTCACTGTATGAGTGTTGTATCTACCGGTATCAAATATGCAGAAACAATACTACTGTAAGTGTTGTCACAATTTATTATGCTTGATACAATGATATTTTTCAAAGGTCAAATAGTTCATGCACAAAACATCACAATCTCACTACAAAACCACTCAATTTGTCAAATCTATTTTTAACATAAAAATAATACAAAATATAGCCTGTAGCATAACATGAATTCTTTCATATTTATGTAGCATTCAAGGTCTAAAGCATCATTTCACAAATTGACTGAAATAAGGTGTGAAATAAATGTGGTGTTTTGTACATGACACCTTTGAACTTTAAAAAAAATATCATTGTATATCATCACAAATTGTATCATTAAAGGCCTATCTGAAAAAGTCATTTCACAGATTGACTAGCCATTTAATGAAATGACTGATTACACAGATTGACTATAACATATACCCATTTTAACACATTTAATAAGTTTTACACTGAAGAAAATAGTCCCACTTTATAAAGCCATGATTATGTACGGTAACAAATATGTTCTGTATTCTAGCAGATGGTAGCTTAAAGCAGTTTAAAGCTTCTTTAAGTGGTCAACTATTAACTATCTTCAATACTAGAAACAGATTAGAGAGTTTAGTGTTGAGCCTAAACCACATCTTAAACCTTAAATTAAGGTAAGTTTGATTAATTAAGTTTGAGTTCGACTGTATTTTTCAACTCACTTTCACTTTTTTGTGCAGTGAGATAAAAACTCACCTAGGCAATCTGACAATCTCAAAGTACATGTTACACAGCCAATGGTCAAGGTCACTGGTGATCAGCTGTTCAATCGTCTCATGCTTCTGAATGAATGGATCCATTTCACCTCTGAGAAATGGTACCCGGTACCTGGAAGAAACATGTTATATTACCATGAAATAATAATCCTGAAATCAACACAGTCTCATCTCATCGTCCCTCGTCATTCATTGACGCTGTATAACCTATTATATCTTCTCTTATTATTATCATCATTTTATTTATTTTTTATTTTTTATTTTATAATTACATGTATTTCTTTTCTTTTTTAACTGCTTTGGTTCTATCTCGATGTACAACACCATTGACTGCATGATTTGTAAAAATTGGCGTTTTACTAAATTATAAAGTTTCAAGTTTCAAATGTATAGTTTAGTTTGGCTGTTCCAATGGTGATAGGTCAATACTACATTCACTCCTGCAACTTTTAACCCATTATCCCATAAATACATATTTTTTCGCTTTTTATTTATTCCTCCACTGAAGAAAAAAGTTCCATTTTATACAGTAATGAATAAGTACTAAAATAAATTGTTTCTATATTCTAGTAGATGGTAGCTTAAAGCAGGTTGAAAGTAAAGCAGAATGCACCTTAACTCATAAGCGATAAACAATTCTCAATCCTTATCTCAATGGAAGCTAGTTGATTAAAGTGTGTCAAAATGAGTTAGTATGAGGCTATTGCGCAATGAGTCAAAATGAGTCAGTATGGCTTAATTGGTTCATTCTGCTTTACTTTCAACCTGCTTTAAGTAGTCACTTGTCTTCAAAGTTAGAGAAACAAGCCATAGGGTTATCGGTTAGCTCCTGCAAGTACATGTAGTCTATTTATGACTATTTAGGGTTTTTTTCTGCAAAATGAGAAATAGTGCAAACCCATTTTAGAGACTGATCAGTGTCTACACTGTTTAAATAGGACAAGTGTATTCTCCACAAGCATACACGTTGTAAATGCCTCATTTATGTGTCACTATCAGTTAATGGTATAAAGTAGCTTGGATATAACTAAATACCAAACAACTACTTAACCCATTACTCCATAAATGCACCTTTTTACTTCTTTACTTTATACCTTCACTAAAGAAAACAGTTCCATATTTTCTATATTCTAGCAGATGGTCACTCAAAGCCGACTGAAAGTAAGTTTACTTTACATTCATCCTGCTTTCAGTGGTCACCTGTCTTTAATTCTAGAAACAAGCTATTTAGTAAAGGGTTAATACAGGATAAAAGAAAAATAATACAGAAAACTAGAAACAGGCTATGGGGTAAAGTTCATCTAATTGTAACACTAACTTTCCTTCGATGATGTCAAACTGGGCATCACATATTGGGAAGCAGCCCCATCCGACAACTCTGTCAGTCTGGACGAGTGAACCCCGGAGTAGGAACAGTTCAAAGGCGAGAATCATGCCAGGCTTGAGGATCATCTTGGCGGGAAGTACAGTAAACATGCTCTGGTCCAGCTGGAAAAAGAAGGAATGTTTTAACTCATTCAGCCCTGAAACTTTTAATGGACAATTCCAATTTCAAAATAAGTCTAGTCCACTTTTGACTATTTAGGGCTGATTTTAACAATATATTTCAAAATGACAAACAGTGTAGACCCTGATCAGAGGGCTCCTTAACATGCCCTCTGATCAGGGTCTGCACTGTTTGCATGGGACAAGTGTTATCCTCACACTGTTTGTAAATGACGAGTATACTCATTGCTTGGGTTGAATGTGTTAACTCTTAGAGTTGACTTGCCATGGCTCCAGATGAGCATGTAAACCAATTAGTCGAACTGAACTTCGGTATCTCGAATTCGCTTACTTATATTTACGCAAATTTCCCTGTATTTCTACAGTTTAATTTCAATATTTCAAACTCACTTTAAAAGTCGACAACATATCTGTATTTCAAAGTTAAAACATGGCTGAGCCACATTTTAACTTTGAAATAAGGGTATGTTTGACGCTAGTGAGTTCTAAATATTGAACTCCTGAATTTTGACTGTAATTCTCTTCGGACCTACACTTTTATCTATGATGTCCTATAGATTCTAAAGAGTAGTCTTAACCCTTTCACGCCATAAAGCGCATTTGCAAACAGTTTTGATCCTGATCAGACGCCGCGTTACGCGGCATCTGATCAGGATCAAAACTGTTTGCCACTTGCTTTGAAATTACATCAGCTACACTGCCTTAAATCTAACTTTGAAACGATATTACTGACAACAATTTTGAAACAGGCGACAATATGGTGGTGAAGGGGTAAAAACCTCAAAATAAATTCGATCATGAAAGGGTTAACACATAGTTTGGTGAAGACACAAGGATGTTAGGTTTTAAAATACTCTCCAAATCCCAAGCTTTGCTTGAATTTGCAAATAGTTTGGATTCCGATCCAGGGGCCCATTTCATAAAACCGGCCGTAAGTAAAAAAAAAAATCAAAATTCATTCAATTTCTTATTTCTCTATCAAATTCTGTCTTGTGACATCTCTTTGGAATCGTCTTGAAAAGAAGATTCCAAAGAGATGTCACAAGACAGAATTAGATGGAGAAAGAAATAATAATTGAGACTTTTATAATCTGACTTACGACAACAATTGTTGTAAGAAGTTTTATGAAACGGGCCCCTGATCTAACACATCTCATACCAAGTAACTTGAAAAGACCCATACTGTTTGTCAATTTGATTGTTTTTATTCTTGCTAGAAATAAACTAGAAAACAGATTAACCCATTCATTGTCATTATGACGGAAATAACTGACACAGTCGCTGCCATATTATCTTCTGCTAATATTTTTCATCTGCTTTTACTTATAAAACTTGGAAAATTATGCATTTGTAACTTATAACTTATTGATATTGAGTGTCAAACAACTTAGATCATAATCAGACACCGTGTAACACTGTAACTGATCAGAATACAAACTGGTTACACATTAAATGTCAGAGTTGGCTGCCTAGGCAGTTACAATTCAGTGCTGCCAACAACACCCTTGAAGTGGACACCATTTTGTTAGCTTTTACCCATTACCCCATAGCCTATTTCTAGATCTGAAGATAGGTGACCACTTAAAGCAGGTTGAAAGTACAGCAGAATGTGCCTTAAGGCACATTCTGCTTTACTTTCAGCCTGCTTTAAGATTATATTTTCTAGGATAAAGAAAATATTTCTTTTGGTATATATTTATGAAGGTATAAACTTTTAAGTGGAGGAATAAATTAAAAGGCATCTTTATGGGGTACTGGGTTAAACCATATAATGCTGAATTTTCTAATAGACTCTTCCAATATGCGACAAATGATCAGCTCACATTGACTGGAGAATGTTGTCACTAAACTATCTGAAACTATGACAAACAAGTGGGGAATCAATTGTCTATATTTTACCTTCATCTCCATGCTGTAGAAAGCCCCTTCATGATGTACAGGAAGTGTGGCCCCACCCCAATGCTGCCCCTTCAACTTGGACCAGCGGAGGATGTTGCCACCCAGCCGGTCATACAGACTCACCATCATCACATATCTGCCTCCTGAAAACAGACAAATACAGTGGTGAATATGTTAGTCTTTTCCTACAAATGCTTCTGTCCTTCAAGATGTCACATTGAAAATACAGTAAAACCTCACCATTATGACCAAAAAATGAAGGCTAATTGATTGTATAAAAGACAGGTGACAGCTTAAAACAAGGTGATAGTAAAACAGAAAGCTTCTAAAGGAGCTTTCTGTTTTACTATCACCTTCCTTTAAGCAGTCAACTGTGGTAAACACATAAAACTTAACGTAAGAGTGTGGTCATAATAGAGATGACATTAAAATATCTCATATACGACCACTTACAAGTAATAGTTCTAGCAGTATAAAAATATGCCCTTCAGGGGTCATAACTCATAGAAAACTTTACAAATTTAAATGAAACATGAAGTTATTATGCAGGTCATCCAAACAATGGCCTATATAAAATGTTAAAGTAGACAGACAGATACTTTATTTATGTCTCACTTCTATACATGATAAAATATATATATACATATTTTTAATAGTTTAAGTTCCATAAGGGGCATAACTCATGGAGAATTGATGAATCGTGATGACACAAGTAAACTCAATGTGCAGTTCATCAAATCAATGCCTTATACCAAATTTCAGCTTCAAATGTTAAAGTATGTACAATGTATGAGAAAAGTGCAAAAAAAACAGGATATACATCTCCATACCATAATACATCCTGTTTGAAGACGGGGGTATAAAAAGGCGTATTGATTGAGTAATGGGTTAAGTTCCTATGCCGATACAAACTTACTTGGTAGTTTATCCTTCACACCACGCAGACACTTCATCTTGATCTGTATAGGCTGTGGTGTCTTGTTCCAGTCCACCTTCCACCTCCGTCCTCGACTGCCCCCGTACTGTACCTCAGTCATCATCAAGTCACCAAAGAAAGACTAAAATACATACAGAACCAAATGTCCAGTGCCCAAGGTTATAAAGCATTTGAGTTGAGTTTGTAATCATTCTCAAGCATTGGCTTTGGCTCAAATCTGACCAATCAAATGCTTGAGAATGATCTCAAACTCAACTCAAAAGTTTTATACCCTTGGGTCCAGATTCTCTTGTAAAAGATTTAATGTCTTTTATTTATAAATGTCTTTTTTTTAAATTATTTATAAGTAAGTGAAACAGTTGAGCTTATCATCCCGGTGCAACAGTATTTCAGTTTCTGTCATGGTCGGAACAAGAGTGCATTGAACAAAAAGGTACATCCATCAACAGGCTTAACTCCACAAAACATACTCAAAATGTCACAATTTACAAACCCATCCAAAGTATTTAGGCAATGAAGCATCCTATCAAGTATGATTAAAATGGGGGGAAATTTGCTTGATTTTTCACCTAAATACATCAGACAGACAGCTAAGTGTACAGAAAGACAATACAATACCAAACACATCCTGTTTTCAAAAAGCCTATAAAAAGAAACGTCTAAGCTCGCCTTTGCTAAAGCAAGGGAGACAAATTAATCATAGTTAACTAAGGACCATCCCTTGATTATCTACCTTGACTTCTCCCTTGCGTCTCTCAAGGACACTGGTCAACTGGCACTCCGCCCTCCTGAAGGCTTGATGTAGTCTGTCCATCAAGAGTCGCTCTTTCTGCTTCAGCAGTTCCTGCAAATACAGATAGTCTCTCACAAGTTGCTCTTGTTTAACCCTTTACCCCATAGCCTGTTTCTAGTTTTGGAAACAGGTATCCACTTAAAGCAGGTTGAAAGTAAAGCAGAATGCGCCTTAAGGCGCATTCTGCTTTTACTTTCAGCCTGCATTAAGCTACCATCAGCTACAATATATATTTTCTTCACTGTATCAATTTGAACTTTTTGCTTCTATGGATGAATAAATAAAACGTGTAAAAAGGCGTATTTATGGGGTAATGGGTTAACCCTTTACTTTCACAGAATAGATAAACATTCTAATGCATTTAATTTATTCTTCCACTGACGGAAACAGTTCTGCCTTATTCAGTCATGTATATGTACAATTAGAAATGTTTTCTATATCTTAACAATTTAGAGCTTTAAAGGCAGGCTGAAAGTAAAGCAGAATGCACCTTTAGGTACATACTGTTTTTCTTTCAACCTGTTTTAAGTGGTCATCTGTAGTCAAAACTAGAAACAGGCTATGGAGTCAAAGGGATAAGCTAATTAGGTGTACAATCAAACTGATGTTAATACATTCAACGCTAGAGTGACTAGTATACTGGTCATTTACAAACAGTTAATCTGTGAAGGGGACACTTTATCCAATGCCAACAGTGTAGACCCTGATCAAGGTCTGCACTGCTTGTAAATTTTATATGTATATAATATTGTAAAAACAACCCTTATTTATAATAGTAAAAAATGGACTAGACTTTAATACTATTGTCCATTTGAAATTTCAGGGGATTAATGAATTTAGCAAATACTGGTAAAGAAGCATAGAAATATGTCTGACTGATTAATGCATAACGAATGCAGAAAGTTCCTGCAACAGCATATTATTTTTTTCCATCTGCAACAGCTGTTTACAGTTTAAAAATTAGTTTTTTCTAGAACTTCTGTCCAAATTAGCCTAAGGATACCAAACAGGTTGGACAACAAGTTACTTGGCATCTCATCAGATCCAAATCCTTTGCAAAGGTAACACGATGTTGCTATTAGCATGCAAGGAGTTAATTCTATCAACACCATGGACCTGTTTAAATTTGCAAACAGTGTAGACCCTGATCAGAGGGCTCTTAAAGGAGCCCTCTGATCAGGGTCTACACTGTTTGCTAATTTAGACAAGTATTTATCAAATTACCCAGAATTACAATTAGATTGGTACTAAATAAATCAACAAGGGAACCTAATAACCCATAAGAGTTACTAAGTGTTGAAAGTGTTAAAGAGTAAATTAACTTACTTCTCTTCTTTGAAGTTCCTCTCTCTTCACAATGGTAAACTTAGCTACACGCTTTTTCGCCTCTTCTTCACGTCTGAGGACTTCTTGTTGTCTCTCTTTTGCCCCTGCAGCCTGTAATAAATAATCATCATCATCATTATCACCTTCATTAACCCTTAGCCTGCCACTCACGACTATAGGTCCATATGCAAACAGCTTGGATCCGGATGAGACGCCGAGTAACTCGGCGTCTCATCCGGATCCAAGCTGTTTGACACTCGGACAACATTTTCAGCAATTTTGAGCAACTTAGAAGCACTTTGAAACTTGAAGCAGACGAGAAATATAGCAGACGACAATTTTTTTGGCGGGCTAAGGGTTAATCCCTAATTCTGCAAAGAGTATATACTTGCGATATTTCAACCCTTCAGTAAACAATATCCTTATCATCAAACATCCAATAATACAAAAATTATTATACAGTGCTCCCTCCCTACAACGGCCCTCCCAACAACTCCATCTTTACAACGACCCTTGCGGCAATTCCATAAACAAAACAAATATGTCCAACCTTTTCTCGTCTGCAATGTCGTCTGCTTGAAATTGTCGTCTGTTGTTTTTCTCAAAGTTACATAATTGACATTTTGACATAAAACCCTAATAACGATTGACAAACAGCTTGAATCCAGATCAGACGCTGTGTTACGCGGCGTCTGATAAGGATTCAAACTGTTTGCAAATGTAAGCCAAATTCCCTCTCAACAACGACTCCCTCCGAACAATGCGCACAATTTATCTCCCAATGGGTGTCGTTGAAGAGAGGGAACGCTGTAATAACCCTTTCTTCCACAAAAGCGGCATAGAATGCCTTTCTCCCTTCCTCAGCATACATACCATTGGACACCTATAAACTGAATTGTCAGGGCTCCAGATAAGAGGGAGTAAACAAACCAAATCCAACATTTTCTCTTTTATTTTAGCACCAAATCCTATGGTGTTACTACTCATTAGAATCGTCTGTATGTGTTCATCTCTAAGCTGTTTCTCCTCCTCCTGTACATCCTCTAGTGATATGCTACCTAACATCACCACATAGATACTGTATATGATCTTACTTCCAGTTCTAGATACTATATGTGATCTTACCTCCTGTTCTAGATACTGTATGTGTTCATCTCTCAGCTGTTTCTCCTCTTCTTGTACGTCCTCCAGTGATATGCTACCTAACATCACCACATCATCCTTCACTCCCGCCTCAAAATGATCCAAATACGGACTCATCTCCTCCTCCTCCAGCTTCAACTTCAGCTCTGTAGAAACAAGTTAACATATTACCTCATAAATACATAGAGAATAATCAATTTCTTTGAATTGATATGAAAAATATATCACGAGAATGGGTTGTTATCAGGTTAAAAAATGAGTCCGAAGGACGAGATTTTTAACCAGATAACAACCCATTTGAGTGATATATTTTTCATATCCATCCGAAGGAATTGATTATTCTATTTATTATATACATTTTAATGACTTTTTACAAAGAAAACACACAAAATTGATTTTTACGCTCGACGTCACAAAAATGATATCATCACTGAAAAATTGATATCATCACTAGTGATGATATCAACTGTAACGTCTTTGAAATTTATCTAACTGAGTAATCTCTATAAGTCAGCAATAGGTATATAATAAACCTTTTTACGCTTTTAATGGATTCCTCCACTGAAGACAACAGTTCCAATTTAGACAGCCATGGATAAGAAAAAAAAGATGTTCTACAAGAAACACTTTCTATATCCTAAGAGATAGTAGCTTAAAGCAGGCTGAAAGTAAAGCAGAATGCACCTTAAGGTGCATTCTGCTTTACTTTCAACCTGCTTTTAATGGTTACTTGTCTTAAACACAAGGAAGAGGTAATGGGGTAACACACTGAACACTAGCGAAATTTCTTAACTTCTCAGGATCTACAGTTTTTTTCCGAAGTCTTCGGATTTCTGCTCTCATTTTAAAATTTGGAATTTTACGCGTTTTCACTTAGGAAACATTGATATAGGTGTCAAATAGTTATCAAAATGCTATTTCATTTACTGCTGTCAAGGGACACAACTCTGATACATAATGGTAATGGTGGTACAGAGACACAAGATATTATATTCATATTTTATTTACCTGAGATTTTCTGGTATGTGGTGACATGTTCTGGCCTCGAAAATAAGGAAGGCGGTTGCTTCCTTGTGGTAAGGTCACCCTCGACCTCCATAGAATCAAGGAGGCGGTAGAGGTCCGGCAGCGTCTCATCAAACTTAGGGGGAACTGAAACGAAAATATATTCACTTTTACATGTACCTTTGCAGACTTGTACAGTGCCTATTTTACCCCTTTCCTCCCTGAAACCTCAAATGGATAATTCTAGTTTTTAATTTAGTCCACTCCAATTTTGAATTTTTAGGGTTCATTTTTACAATATACGTCAAAATGACAGTGTAGACCCTGATCAGAGGGCTCCTAAACTCCCTAACCAGTTACTCGATGGATACACCTTTTTAGGTAATTTTTTTCATTCCTCAACTATAGAAATTAATCCCATTTTATACAGTCATGAAGATATAACATAAGATATCCTACATCCTAGCAGATGGTAGCAGAATGCTCCTTACTTTCAGCCTGCTTTAACCCATTACCCCATGGTCGTGTTCTACTTTAAAAACAGGTGACCGCTTAAATCAGGTTGAAAGTAAAGCAGAATGCACACAAAGGTGCATTCTGCTTTACTTTCAGCCTGCTTTAAACTACTAAGTACTGCAAGGATAAAAAAAAATAAAGTGA
Source organism: Gari tellinella (assembly GCA_922989275.2). Classification (NCBI taxonomy): domain Eukaryota; kingdom Metazoa; phylum Mollusca; class Bivalvia; order Cardiida; family Psammobiidae; genus Gari; species Gari tellinella. The sequence continues at coordinate 13,015,064 of OV277872.1, forward strand.
AACTATTTTCTTCAGTGGGGGAATAAATTAAAGGTGTTAAAATGCATATTTATGCCAAATTTTGATGCAATTATCACCTGCCCAAATCATAAACCACTTTTCCCTGTATTAAACTGTGTAATGCACTGTATTGCTAAAAGCAAAATCAAAAATAAAACAGAATGCTCAGTTAAGAACTTTCTGTTTTATTTTCATTTTGCTTCAACTTATGATGCAACTTGTATTGAATACCACAAAAGACTATTCATTTGGATAAATTCAATAACACTAAAACAGCTCTTATTACAATCACTTATGATCTGGCTAATTGATGTGCTTTAAAGACAGGCAAAAGCTTCACCCTTTCCTCCACAGAAGTGCCTTTGAGCACCTCTACCTACATCTCAGTATAAGGATATCAAATGAGTATTTGCCAAGTGTATTACTGAAAACAAGCTGCATAGGAAGGGTTAAAACTGGAATTATCTGAAAACCAAATAAAATTTCATTTACTGACAGAGTTACATATTTTGGAATCTTCAGTTTGTTTATGGATAATTTTTTTTATCAATCATTCCTTAAGCAGATGTATTTGCAAGTCTGTCACTGTCAAAAGCAAATTCCATATTGGCATATAACACCATCATTGCCATAGACACCACATCAATATACTGACTTTAAACGAAACATGTTTAAACCCTTAGAATTTTTATTAATCCTTCCGCTAAAGTGCATATTGATGTTTGTTTTTTAAACAAGGTAGACCAAAATCAGACAGCTTCTGAAGTAGCTGTCTGATCAGGGATTTGCAGTTTGGAGCCAGGTCAGACGCTGGGTAACCTTACCTTGCATCTGATCAAGCTCCAAACTGTTTGCTATTCAGATAATCATAGTTAACATTTTCAAAAAGTTATCATTTTACGCATTTTATTGCATTGCAGGTGTATTTCATCAAAACGGTCCAGTCAGACAGGGCTCCAGATAAGAGGGAGTAAAGTGAACAAATCCAACATTTTCTCACTGTTTTTTAACACCAAATCCTATGGTGTTACTACTCATTAGAATCGTCTCGAAGAGACGATTCTAATGAGTAGTGACACCATAGGGTTTAATCCAGAAAAAAAGTTTTTAGTTTTTGAAATACTCCCCTTATCTACAGCTCTGGTCAGGTAATGGTACATCCAACAGTTTGTAACAATATCTAACATACCATATTTGAACTCTTCCTCATGAGTCTGTTCATGAACAGTATATTCTTCAGTTGTGGTCTCTGTCTTTGTTTTCTACAACAGAAATTTGAATAAAATAAATGGATGCAAATTTATTGATATCAAGCTACATGTACATGTATAAGCTCTATTATTCCAATTTCCCCGCCACAATTAGTCTGAGTGGGAGTAATTCATAAGCTACAAGGGGGCATTACATGCATCTTAATTCATAGGCAAATAGGGGGCATTGTAGCTAAAAACAGCCTGGTAGTAAAGCCTTAAGGTATATTCTGCTTAACTTTCAACCTGCTTTATGTGGCCGCCTGTTTTCAAGACTAGACACAGGTGGTAAAGGGTCAAGCAACAACTCAAAAGATAATTTATTCTTGTTCAACTCATTGACCCGGGCTACAACTTCAAATGCACAATTGCAGTTTACTTTAAGCTAATTTTACATTGTATTGCAAAATAAGAAACAGTGCAGACCCTGATCAGAACACATGTGTCTGTTGTGTACTACCTCTACTCATTCATCTGATACACACCTCTGCAACCATACAGAAATATATTGGGTCAAAATAATCTCAAACATGTCAAAATACCATAAAACAACATTTAAAAGTGCACTGAATAAAAAATATTCATGCCAATCGGCCCAATGTAATATAATAACGTTATAGCACATGACAGACACCTGTGGATCAGAGGACTCCTGTAGGACAAGTGTGCTCTTCAAAGGAAACTGGTCTGTAAAGGATGCATACAGGTCTATTCAGGGAGCTACAACAGAAAAAAAGTTTAACCCATTACCTCATAAGTATACATTTTTATGCCGTTGATTTATTCCTCCACTGAAAAACTTCATACGATCATAAATATACAATATAAGAAATATTTGCTATATCTCACCAGATGGTAGCTTAAAGCAGACTGAAAGTAAAGCAGAATGCACCTTAAGTTAAGGCACATTCTGCTTTACTTTCAGCCTGCTTTAAGTGGTCACATGTTTTCAAAACTAGAAACATGCTATGGGGCAAAGGGTTGATGCAGGGCAAAAGAAAAGCTGAAAATACTTTTCAGCTTTACTTCAAAGGTATGGTCCCTAAATACAAGTTTGACTGTATCTTTAATACTATAGCAGAGCAACAGCATAAGCGTAGTTTTTTTAAAACTTAAAATCTTTATTTCTGAATTAAACCCTATGGTGTCACTACTCATTAGAATCGTCTCTTCGAGACGATTCTAATGAGTAGTAACACCATAGGATTTGGTGCTGAAAGTGAAATGAGTGATAAAATGTTTGATTTGTTGAAATAACTACCTCTTATCTGGAGACCTGCTATAGTGACTTACTGTTGTAACTATTTTCTGATCTGCTTCTTCCCCTGAATCCCCATCAGCAGCAACTCTCTCAATGCCATGACCTCCCGTTGCCATGGCTGTTATTTATGTGGCCCAAAGCCCTTCAAGCAATAGTCTGTGTATCACTGAAATTTAAAATATGGAAGGCTCAAGTTTTCAAATATTTTTCTCCTCCATTTCTGCACTAAATCTATAGCATTATGGAAGGCAGCGTTTTTTGTCCTTCTTTGGACGGTACACGGGAAAGGACCCGTTCCCACTTGGAACAGGACCCGTTCCCAATTGGAGACAGCTGCCTACCCTCACAGTCACAAGGAAGGCTAGCCTTCCGCA